>OY728145.1:2136498073-2137698073 GCA_963277665.1 Viscum album
TCCATATTTTAGATATGGGATAGCTGCATAAACCAAATATTTTACAGAGGGGGCCTTATTATTTTAATTTAAAGTACTTATCTTCTCACATATCCCATTGATTTACTCATAATTACTATTTAGTTTGATATCCATCCCTTTTAAAATTGAATCATCATCCATCCCAGTATGTCTTATCTCCTCAAGATGAGTTTTGAAGTAATGATTCTTGCCTTAAATTCCTTCTCCCTAGCCATTTACTTCAACATTTTATGGGAAATCCCATAAATAATGCCACTTTATTACTTCATCTTTGTTTCCATTTTGTTTATGTAGAATTTCAAGGCCACCTTTCTGCTATTTTACCTCTTAATTTACAAGGGAAAATATTTAATTATATAAAAATAATCTTCTTGCATGACTTACCATTGGTCCACAATCTCTTATAGAACCAGGATCTCCTCTTGGCCATTTTATGAAATCTCCTTGTTTGGAAACTTGAATTCGAATCAACTTCTTCATCATATATTATTTTTAGCTCTGAAATAGAGTCTGAAATTCCATACACTATATCTTTAATAATGTTAGAATCATATATGAAATTAGATTCATAAATATTTACCTTTGTAGGATAATTCATCTTCATAGATGACTTCCCCTTGTTATTTTTCTTATTTCCTATAGAAATAAGTCAATATTCATCATCTTTTCCATGGAGTTCATTCAATTTCATCCATATATATTTAGATAAATCTATATGTGAAACCTTTATGTAAACTTATTCTCTAAGGGAATCATTGAATAATTTTTTCACCAAGGCATCAATCACAATGTTTCATTGATTAGTTTGAAAGATAACTTTGTGTATACTTTACAGAAAAATTAATTCCTACATAACTATGAGGGAAATCCAAGTTAATCTCCCCTATAGAAAATAAAATCATTTTCTATAATTTTTAATTCTTTCCATCAAGAACTGGATCCATCTCCTTGGATTCCATTTCTCTTCACAACACTTTATATCAAGCTAGAATAATAAAAAATCCAAGAAAAATAAACCTACCCCTTTGATAACAATTATTTTCTCTAAATTGGGGATTACCAGGGGTTACCTTGGGGGGGGGGGTGAATTAGGGTATTCCAAGTGATTAAACAATTAAAACACATACACCCTTGATGTATCAATTTCCTTATATGGATATTTAACTGTCAACCTTGAGGGTCACTTATTATGGAATTTTATCAGATATACTTTAGAATAATTGATCTATTTTGGTGTCCATGCTTAAAGTAAATAGGGATTACAAAATTTACTTGGGTCACCCTCATTGGGATACATCCAAGGAACATGAATTAGTGATGTGCCATGAACCATATCACTACAAATCTCACTTATCTTCACAAGGGTCACTCCCCTTACAATGGGTTCGAGATAGGTCACTCCTTGACCAAGATAACTACCTTAACGATTTTAGGGAAAACTCACTAATACCCATGGGTCACTCCCTCAAATGTTCCTTCCAATACAATATAACAGTGGAAAGGATAACCTTCACACATTTTATAAACTTGTCGATCCCTTATCCAATAACACTTTCTTGGTGTGAATCATTAGGTATGAATGGATGCTCTATTGAAATCATGTTGGGATACTCCTTCACAATATGTGAATTCATCTTATTTTAGTACCTTCTTATTCAAGTTAATATGGGGATCCTATTATATTTTATTCAACACAACAAACCCCTCTTCTTACTTTATTGAGTCTTTAACAAGTTTCGACTCCTTGTTTCAATCCCCTCACTTGAAACTCCTTTTTTATTTGAGAATCAGATGTGAAATATTCCCTCAGGCTTACCTTCTAGATTTTTTTACTATTAGTCATTATCTCCTTTATCTAATAGGGAGTTTATGTTCCCAACAATAGGACACCTATTAGCATCATTATGTATTTTAAAAACCACCCATAAATCCCATGAATTTCCACCATGAATTATATAACAACATTCCACTAAATAAAATCTTCATAGTCAAAATATTTCTTACTTTTTCTATAGATCACCAAAAATTTATTTTAAAAGAATACTATGATTGATGCCTTTCATAAGACACAATACCGAGTATTAAGAGAACTCAGATATACTATAAAAATATTTTTTTAAATGTGCCCATTATAACCTAGCTGTTAAATTGTTAGTATAAATATAAACAAACAAATTATGAAATATATGTATAAATATTTTATATATTAAAAATTTATTTATTAATCCAAAATAAATATGTACTCAATTTTTGTTAAAGTAGTTTTATGTTTGAAAAAAAAGTCTTCAAAAATGGTTGTTATTACATTTGTGCATAGAAATTATAATTAATTTCTACCATTTTTGTAAATTTTATTTGAGGTGATTATTATCAGTTTTCAAATCAATATTTCAATATTATCTAATAGTGAAGTTTTTTTTCTAATTTTTTAGTGAATAGTGAAAAATATCAATTTTTGTAAATATATCATTTCATTTCATTAAATCAAGTAATTTCAAAGTAACTTTATATTTTAAATTTATCTTAAATTAAAATAAGTCAAGTTTAATTATAAATAATCTAATTATTTATATAGGAAAAATTATTATACTTGATTTTGATATAAGTTCATTTTTGGGCATAAAATGAATAATTTATAAAATCTGTTATTCATTTCATTTTACAAATTTATATTAGAATTAATTTCTAACACTTATAGAAATTTAATATTGAAAAAAGGATTCCATATTTTGAATTGAAAGTTTTAAATTTGGTAAATAGTTCTCTTTTATTTTTTATCGTTATGAATAGTAACCAAGATAATGATTTGTCACCACTATAAGGGTAAAATAGGTTAATTATGATCAAACAAATTGGAAAATATCTCAAAATAAACCCAAAATTGGAATTTATTTCATTTTCAGAGATTAATTTGACCATATCTATCATAAATATTAATATATGGATTTTTTGGTGCTATTTTACTTTGATAATAACATTTATATTATTTTAAGAAAATGATAAGTAATCGATTTCACTCTCTTGACTTTAATTTATATTATATGTTTTCATAGGGATAAAAATAAGTTATGAATGAATAAAAATATTATTTTTAACATAAATAACTTATTTTTATGATAGTAATTTTTTTAAATTTTTAGTGATGATATAATTACCTTAAATGCTTATTCAGTGTTGATACAGTACTTTAGAAAGTAGTAGAAAAATCGAGGTAAATGATTTGAAAAATGATAAAATTAATATTTTTTGTATGAAATTTAATATTAAAATGATTTCTTAGATAGAAAAATTATAAATTATTTAATTTTTTATATTTTAATTCCATTTTTGTCACGATGTGTTTAAATTCAAATCAAAATAATCATCCCAAAAATGAATTTAATGACTAAAAATATTTTATTAAATTATCTAAAAATAAAAATATATCGAAATAAGACAATTAAGATAGGATATGGTCATAAATTTCATCTATGGACCATTTGTTATCCATTTTTCACCTTATAAATAAATTTATGGCCCTTAAATGCTAAAAATTATGTCACCGTAATTAAGGTCTAAAATGGTTAATGAGGGGGGGGAGGGTGTTAAACCCAAATATAAGGTTTTAAATGTAACTTATTCATATATAAATTTTGTTGTTTAAAGTTATTTCAACCTTATCATGTCCTTATGTAGAAAGTGGGGTCATTTGGTGAAACTTTACAAGATTATTTTATATATTATATTTAAATCTTCTTAGTAATTCCAAGTGTGTTCTTTACCTCACTTGTAAAAGGGTACCTCCTATTCTACTTTATTCAAAAATTTTGAGCACTATATCTCATAAAACACCTACTCTTATACCTTCCTAACTTCCTTATAAACATTCTATATCATGTGGTATTCTTATAATACCAGTCTATAAAGTGTTAATATGTAATCCAAATGAGGTCTCTCAAATAAGAGGTAATCAACTTACTCGACTCTTTCAAAGTTTACTTATTCTTATAATTACTCCATATGTGCTATATCGAATATAAATATTTAATCTAGTATCATAAATATACTTATATGTTATCATGATTATGGGAAAACCATTTTCCACCTCCTTTCCATCAAATGGTAACTGAAAGCATTTCTCATGCGTACATATAGACTACCACCTCCATTCAGTGCTATTATTAATTTTCCATCACAATATTTCATTGTTGGTTATTATTATGAGTTTAATGAGTATATAATATTGAAGAAATAATTATTATTTTTAAATATAATACATTATTTACCTTCTTACCCTTCCACCCATTAAAAAATGACAACGTCGCTCATGCATACGTGTGGAATACCACCTCCATAGGGAGATGTGATTTGTTTTTCATGTATGAATTTCATAGATAATTATAAAATTGTAATTAAGGTATACAAATTAAAATTATTTCTTGATTAAAATTATTAATATGACTGAAACATGACCCATTTTACCATGTTCAATCTTGTAAATCTTTTTTTCGATTATGAACCGAACATCCTCAGAAAATTCAACATGAACTGATCTGATTTAATAAATATATGAGGCATAGTAATAAATGAAATAAAAATGATAATAATAAGGTAATAAACCCTAAAAATTTTCTTAATAAAGTATTAAATTAATATAATTGTATTATATATGAGATAAAGTACGTACGTGGTGAGTTAGACTTGAGGTAAGGGATTTCTTAACTAAATTTATTTTTATTGGGTTATATTACATATTAATTATCTATATTATTAAAATATTATGTGTGTAAGTAACTATTATTATTTTATATTATATATTTACATATTTTATGTGGATTTAAATTTGTCACACACAATCACTTCATTGATTGTTTATCACTTCAATGTTACGATCTTTGTAAACGTTTCTCATATCACTTTTATTTCAACGAGAAATATTTCATATTCATTACTTATTTCTGTTGTGTGGTGTTATACCACCACTTTGATATTTTATATCATTAATATATTTATATTTATGTCATTAAATGTTTCATTTTTTGTTATTTATTTCAACAGAGTTATGATTCAATATTTACCAAAGTTGTAATAGTTTTTTTTTCATAATCTCATTTTTATTTAGGATTTTTTATATTTAAGATACCATTTGAGAAATTATATGATATTTATATCTTAAAACTCATCTATTTTATTCTATTCTGGTAATTTTTGTAAATTATTAGTTTTCTTCTCTCTAAATACTCAAAATTCTATAAGATTTTTTTAAGTAAAACCAAATTTGTTTTTCTATTCAGCGATTAATCTTTTTATTCCATGACCATATTTTATTTAAAATATTTTCAAAAATGTTTTTAATATTATATAATTATTGATTAAAGTCATTTTTACCCATGTTTTAATTTCAATAAAATGTTTTAAAAGGAATCTTATTTTATTTTATAAATAAGTCACTTTTTACCAAAGGTGTGAACCTAATCTTTATTTTAATGCATACCACATGAATGAATTTTCTCACCATCATAAATATTATTTACCTTGAATATTAATTTACAATTTTCCATGGTTATTTTTAAGATTTTTTCCTAATATTATAGAAATATTTATATTTTAGATAAGTGTTTTAAAAATTAAAAGTGTATTTTTCTCATGAAAAATATTACAAATATTTTAAAATAATTTTTATCTATGTCAACATACTTCGATGAATCTTATGTTTTTATAGGGATATAAACTAATGATACTATCAACCATATTTATATGGATAGATTATGATCATTTTTAGTGAGGAAAGTATTGAAATTATGTATGCAAGTTCTTCCAGTATAGATAGTTTTTGATTATTAAGGCATATAGATTAAGTTGTATTTTTGTTCATATAATGAATTAATTAGAATTATTAAGTGATAGGGGGGATTATAATTAAACATCCCTTCGATTAATTGGTAGGTATCATGAGTAAAACAATCATTAGTATTTAGTGTATTCCTCCCCAATTATTTATTATATTTGTAAAGAGGCCTTGATAGTATGTTTATGATGTCTTAGCGCAAGGACTTGAAGGTATAATTATGATGTAAAAAATTAATAATTACATCATTAAGAAATCAGATATTGATTTCCATGTGATTATTTTAATATTTATGGTATCCCTGGATAAGTTTTAATCTCATGCGATTATTTATATGACAGTATCTTATCATGATTTATTACTACTATACTATTTATTCCTTATTTATTCTATGATAGTTTCCACTATATACATTCCCTTATTGATAATCTGAGCTCACCATTTTATTTTCTTTCCTTTTCACAGGATATCGGGAATTGTACTATGATTGATATTCAAGTATATGCTAGAGAGAATAATAATTTTCTCTAAAGAAAATACTATGTTATATTTTACATTTTCAAATATAATGTCATATTTAAGCATGTATCTAGTTTTCTAAGACTACTAAACAATTTTACCCTTCAGGATGAAATCCATTTTATCTTATTCCAATTTAGTAAAATAACTACTAGATCTGGGTTATTGGATTTAGGGTGTTATATTTACAACATGAACTAACTATTAATTAATTCTCCATAAGAATGTTGCAAAATATTTCGTATCATGCTGGAATCATGATATAAATGTGAGACACATGATTATGTAACCATTTAATATTGGTCCAAGAATATATATAATTATTTATCCTAAGATTTTCATGTCACCCATTGACATGCCATTCACCAAAAACTGATGAAAAACCTCCATCTGTTTTAACCTCAAAATTCCAAACACTATGTAGTGGTCCTCTTCTTTTGGTTGTTTTGGGTTACAACTCCACTTAATGACTACGACCACCGACATAAACCACTACACCCATAATGGGATTCCCCATGTTTTACATAGATCCTCTTGGAACACTACACCTTACTCTATGGAATTGTCCATCCTGTTTTGGCCTTCTTTGAACTATAGGCCTTCAACAAAGAACTTCACTCTAACTACAACCACCACTTTGGTCACTTTTTGATTGTTTTTCTTAGTCACATTTCCACCACACCACGATGAGCTCCATGTCATAGTATAAATTGTGTTATCCTTTTAAATTCTCTACCAAAACCTACTCCATGACCATATAATCCACGATCATTTTGAACATGTGCTCTGGAATTCCACCCTAGTGAACACTATGTAATGGTAAATTTATAGTTTCTCTTATTAGGAATTCTCCACTCATATATTCCCTATGACATGGGTGTGTCTGAACCTGGTTCCCTATTAATTTTTACAATACCCACTGACTAGGGTGTGGTATTTTCTGTATTGGGAAAATTAAACACAATATGCCTTATTCCTAGTCATGGTACTACTCTTCCTTATCCAAGATACCTTTTTCCTTTTTTTATCATTTAGGCTCCTTTTAGAAAACCTTTTTCAGTTATGTATTACTACAAGGCTTTCATTCTCTTAGTACAAACAATGAGTCCAAAAAAACAACCAATGATGCCTTGTTGCCAAATAAAGTATATCTTATTATGAAAAATCCTCTATGAATTAAAATGACCTCACATAATATAAACAAATATAACTCAATACTTTTGGATTCCTAATATTTGTTTTCATCATTAGTAGTAATTAGCTTAAATTGTTTGTTTAGTACTGGTTTCATAATAGAGATATCGATTATTGTTTATAGATTAAATGTTCATAATTATGAGATCATTATATGTACTCTAATAAATGTTTTATAGTGTTCTAATTTAATTTTATAATTATTTTAGTTATGATTTGTGATGATGTAGTTAGTATCGAGCTTATTCTAGTAACTTTTAATGAACATAAGGGTGGTACAATAACAATACATCAAATATTATGGTAAACATTAAAGAAACATATACCAAATATTATTTTCTATTTAATTTATAATAACACCAGCAGTTAATTTTCCATATTCATCCATGATATAAATTTATATCATTTCTCAATAGGGTGGTTAAACCAACCCAAACAAAAAACAAGTTTTAAAATATATATGGGTATGGTTAAGAAAGTGGTTATTTTGGAATAATATAATTATCAAATAAGTATAATAATATTATTTATATGTTTTTAAGGTTTTTAATCATATTTTAAGATATTTGGATAAATAGAAAAGGTCTATATTAAAGACGAAATACGTTTCTTCATGGAGGTTGTAGTCTGTATGTACTCATAAGTGTCACTCTTGTTTTCCATAGAACATAAAGAAATTATGAATTGGTTTATATTTTATGAAAATTAATAATGTTATAAATATCATATTAATACATTAAATATACTTTTATCACCATATATATAAGTTAGCGACAAAAAATCAAGCACATGGTTCATAGAGGTGGTATTCTGTACATATGCATGTCAACATCTACATTTTTTGAATGGTTTTGAAGGAAGGTATAAAATGGATATTATAATAGTATAATATAATTTAATAATATTAATAATATTTATGTTATCATAATTCAATACATATAATAGGTTTTATGGGGTAGAAGAAGAAAATAATTAAGGGAGCTCGGTTTGAGAACATTACCTCTCCCTTTGGATGTTCTCCCTTGGGTAACTCCTTAAAGGTCCTTAGCTTGGTATTTTGGAAAGACCAAGGATTATAGGACATGGATAGGTATTTTAGGATAGAAAAGGGTATAGTTTTAGTCAATATAATTTTTTATAATGAGTATATAATTGAGGTATAGGTGAGTGCCTTTTATAGGTGAAGGGAATGCCATTTTTATAAATATAACTTCACAATATAAAGAGAGCTCATGTTTCACAAGGAATGTGGAGAAAAAGTGGACGATAATGGATTGGGGGATGATTTAAGGTTGATAATTACTCAAAAACTAATTTTCAAACATTTTTAAACATGTATTTAAATATTTGACTCTTAGATTTTTCAATTTTTTATTTTTATTTGTTTTTACCATGGTAATTAATTTTTTCTTAATAAATTCAAATTTAATACCTAAAAATAAAATTCGTATTATTAAATAATTTTTACCTAATGATTAAAAATATAAAATCCATTTTATTAAATAATATTTCAATGTGTAAAAAAATAATTTTAACTTTAGCACATGTAATGCATAAAAACCTGTTTAGAGGAAAAGTGTATTTTTAAGCATATATGATATTTTTAGGAAACAATTATAAATTTTATTGATTAATTTATTTATTATTAACAAAATTATAGTTTATTGACTTTAAATTAAATAAAAAATGTAATTTAAACTAGTGAAAACTTACATAAACGAGAGAAAATAAAAATAATTTTTATTAGAAAAAATAATGCTTAATTTTGAAAATGTTAAACATAGATTTTATAAATTCAAAATAGTATATTTAAATGAATTATTTAACTACATAAATACATTTTTTATCATTTTTTATAATTTTTTAATCTACACTCACTTCTTGATACAATCATAAATGCTATGGTTTTTCTAAAAACTCTATTTTTTAATATTCAAATAAAATCAATTATTTTAGAAAAAACCAAAAAAAATCAGCCATAGATAATTTTGAATTGATGGATTTAAAAAAATAATAAATTTTTTAAAATTATGATTTTAAAATTTATAAATTTATCTTTTAAATGAAAATTCAAAATATAAATGAAGCCCACTTTTATTAAAAATTGATATTTTTAAACATTAAGTGTTTTTAATATATTTTTTTCGTATCAATTTATAATTCAAATAATGTTAATATATTAGTTCATATATAATAATAGTTTAAAATTGTTCAATTATATTTGTTAGAATAAAATATAAAACAATTTAACAAAACAGTAATTTGAGAAAGAACAATCTGTTTTAATATCAAATCATATTAATAATTTATCATCTAAATGTAATATATTATAATTAAGTAATATCTTTTATTTCCTAGATATTTTATTATTATTTTAAATTTATTAAAAATGTTCATGTAATATGCCCTGTGTTGTTTTAGTTTGGGGTTGTGCGTGGAGAGATCTATCAAACATAGTATTAATTTAGAGAAAAATATATTCAAAAAACATGGGGTATTACATTCTACCACCTTAAATAGTTTATGTCCTTATAATTTTATCATCATTCACTAAAGAAATAATATTATGGATTCATAAGAAACTCAAGAAATATTTTATTCTGAGATATCAACCTCATAATCATTGATACTAGGAGACTCATCATTTCCCACATAATAGGAATGTATTGATATTTTTTTGTTATCTCAACAATTTATACCAAATTTTCATTCTTAGTTGGTTATTGAAGATTCTATGGACATACATTTCATAGATTCATTTTCATGATCCTATTTCTAATCAAATACTTTAACATAAATGGTTATTGTAATATCCTATAAAATTAGATTAAATGATCACATGAATATGAAAAATCAATCCTAAGATATCTTCTCCTATAAAACCTTATTTCAAACTATAAATTTTTTATTCAACTATGCCACACTTCATTCATCCTATAACTGTTTCTGATTAACCTAGGTTATCCATGCTCATTTTTCTATTAGTTTCTATAAACATATTATAGAAATATAATCAAATACTTCATAAGGTTTATCAAGAGAATGTGTATTAACACAAGCATATACTCCAGGAGTGTCTATAAAGATGTGCGATCTTAAGACCACTCACATTTCATTGAGTGGAGATCAAGTTGATACTCAATTAGTTTTTTCAAGGGATTACCCCTAGGTGCATCTATTCTACAAGTTTATCCATACGCCAGTATCCAGATAGGGATGTAATTTCTAGGAAAACCACATACTCCAAAATTTTACAGAATTTTAGGTTATTATCATGTACTTATAATTATCCATAAGGTTTTTAATAAATTTCTTTAATATTAATCCCCAAAAATAGCTAAATTAGACAAAAAATAACCTTTATCTGATACCAAATAAGGTTCCCTAGACCTGCAGTCTCCGATCTGGTGCTAAAAACACTTTGTTTAATCACTGTATTTGATACAAACCATGATAAACATGTCTTTATTTTACACCATTTATATATGTTAAACAATACATGTCAAAAATATTCACATAATTTGAAGACCAAAATGTTTATTGTCTTTGAGGATCAGCTACAAAATTAACTTATTTTATGATACTTGTGAACATTTATCCACAATTGAACCACACTAGAATCCATTTTAGACTCCTAAAAAGTTATGCCCATATTCATAAGTTGGGGAACAAAAACATAATAAAGGACTCAGCTCAAATTCTTAATAATGAAAAAACTAATCAATACTTCATCAATGGTTAGATCATAATTATACGAGAAAACATGATCATTAGATAAATATCTTATTAAAAAGATCATGTAATAATAACATTTGTCTATAAGTAAGGATATAAGGACATATAATCTTAAATGAATAAAAATATACCTTGAAAAAAGAGTGTGATATAATAAAAATGAGACATGGGTCGTAATTATAGGCATATAGAAAATAAATGTTTCACAATAATGAGTATAATAATAATAACACAGTGGATTAGGCATCACTTCTTGTTTCCATTAGTCAATCAGACATCAAAACCTATTTCCCAATTGGGATCAAACATTACATCCTTTTTCCCAGAATGAATTAGAAATTAATTTAAATTTCTTATATTAGATCAAAAATTAATTACATATTCCCATAGTAGATTATGAATTTCTACTTATTTTCCATAGTGGATTAAGAATCACAACCTATTTCCCTTAGCAGACAAGGTTTCAATTCCTTTTTTCTATAGTGGATTGAGAATTACTCATTTTCCATCATTTTTTAATGAGATATAAATCTTTAACCAATGAATTAGAGGGAAATCTGTGACCCAAAACTTTATAATAATAGTTATTTATATATGTATGTTCTATTAGAACATAAAATCAATCATACTTCAAACATCACTTAATTAACCCTTTTAAAAGGGACGAGTTTCAAAAAAAACTTCCTAGAACATTCTATAAGCCATATAGGAAAGAAATTTGGATAATGGTATAAGAACATATCCCAGTGTAACATAAGGATCATTAAGGAAGATTACATGGATGAAAATACCTTTTATAGATCATTGGGTAAATCAGTTTAAAAAATAAGAAGAAATATGAATTTTTATTGTAAAACTATTATGAATTAGATTTATTTATTAAAACCATTTTAAAACATTGAAAGGAAAATTCATTGAAAATAATTTTCATACTAATTAAATAATGTGTTCACATAGAAAAACATTAAAAATATATTTATTAATATAATAAACGATGATGTTATGGGTCACTTTTAAAATCTAATTTCAAAAAGGTAAAGTAAAAACTATTGAAAACCACTACTTTTAAAAAACCCTTCAATAATGGATAATTTAAAGATACATAAGGAAAATATCAAAATAATGTTGAGTGGAAGATAAAACAAATGATCATATAAGAAAAAACATTTTAATATTTTAAAATACCTTTGTTGAAATCCCACATCGCAATAAGAGTAGTAAAGATTTCTTTTGAAAAGGGGAAAATGGAAATAAAAAGGGAACATGGGATAACACATAATTAAGTTTCTAAAAAGGACAAAATTTTAGGGAATATAAAATATGGACATGGAAGATGTATATCATGACCACTCCCTCCAAAGATACCATAGTGAAGGGAGAGAAATAATGACCCCCAAGTCCCGCCTCTAGTAGGCTCCAGGTTGGTGACTAGCACCGAGGGTACAAAAATCTCACAATATGGGAGGCATTAATATCTATAAGAAAGCATGCTCGAGAGATAAAATGAATCAAACACAAAAAAATCCATTAAATAATATGAAATAAATTAAAACCATCCCACAATATATGCATAAATGAAACCAATACAAATAAAGGTTTCCAAATGAATGCCCAAAAGAATAAAATCTAAGATAATGACAATAAAAAAATCCAAAGGCACAAATTAGAAATGTAAAACATGGTCTAAAAAGACCTCTCGGATTCCTGAAAATGGTTTTTATATATGTAGTATGAGGTTACATGTATACTCAGTAGGAATACCAAAGGCTCTCATGCACATGTGAAAAGAGAATACTAATGCACTCATGAGAAAAATAGTAGAAACAAACAACACCTAAAAAATATAATAAACAAAACCCCAACCTCACCAAAGATCACTCAATAAACAACACATATATAAATATAATATAATATAAAGAAAATCAATTATAGGGTAACATGAACCTATTTCCCACTGATTTTACACTCTCAAACCCCAACATCATACGTCCAAACACTCCCACCTCTTCTGAATAAAATCACATCACATTCCGCCTGCACACACCTGGGACATCACAACACATCACATCCTGCACACACACACACATGGTCCATCACATATCATCACCTCATAAGTGGAAAGTGATAATTTTGAATTCTTTCCATCACTACCCATGCATGTCCTTCTCATCTCTTAGAAGAGTGAGTGGTGAAGGGTGGGTATCCAACCATCCATCCTCGCACTAGGATATTAGAAAAAACACCATAATGAAACTATGCGGGTGTCGGTACATAGTGCTCGACAAGGGTGTGGTTCATATATAAATAACAAGAATATATAGTCTACATAAATTTATAGTCAAAGCACATAAGCCCATCATATGGTTTGCAATAAGAACTAACCACATCACAGAATACACACAATTACTACCACCTCTAAATGAATAAAATCACCCAAACAAATCACAATCCATAATTCTTATTTAGGTCTTTAATAAATTTTCCACAGTATCTATTTATCAATAAATTCCACTTTAATAAGAACTTTAATTTATGTATTCTACATTATTTATCTTACTATTGACTTAAAGAGTACAACTTGTTTCATGTTTCCAATAAATTAGTTTGTATAATAAAATTATCCATTTAAGAAACATATCCCAACTTCCACGTCCACATTATTTTATAGTCACATCAAATTTCACAGCCAAATTATACAAACACACAAAAACCACCATCGTATCCCCATTGAACCACCACATCACATCCACTTACCCCCCACACATCACAAAATAGCTACTACACATCACATCATCCCAGACACACAAACTACACCCATTAGGCACATCACATCAAATACAACATCACAATATATTTTCATATTTTAAAAGGGGATCTTATTAAATTACACTTCTTTATTTAAGGGTGTGATCACACAAGTTGTAATATCTAGAGGCATCTAATTCATTATCCAACTGCACGTAATTAACCAATTACATTTTTAATTATTTTCAACAGAAAAATAACATGCATACCACAATTCACATTATAACTACACAAGAAAGGACCCCTAATGACAACAATTTTCATCCAGTATTAAGCCCATATAATTCACAATATCAAAAAAATAACAAAAAATCTATAAGATCATGCTTCACATTCTCTTACCCCTTTTTATTTAATTTAAAATAATTCATTTATCTTTCTTAATCCGGATGCAACCATTTTCACATGAGATAATAATAATAAGCTCATCCCTCATGACACACATTATGAGAAATGAAGGAAATACTACCTCAATTTTCAAACCCAATAAAGATGAGAAATAATGCTCGCAAGGTCTGACACAAATTCATAACAATACAATTATCTATGTTTAATAATGTAAATATAAAAATTCATATTTAATTAAATCTATAAATTATATTGCAATGCCTTCAAAAACAAACTCTCCTCTTTCTGTCTAGGTGTAAAGATGAATCCAATGAAACTGATGGCACATAAATGCAATAAATATTGAGATAAATATGATATAAAGAAGTTGAAAATATATAGGTTATTTATTTACCTAATTTTTAATTATCAAAATGAATTTTTCATTTAATTCCCTCATTTAGAAACCCCATTTAATTCCCTCATTTAAATATCCATTTAATTCCCTTATTTAATTCAAAACCTATTATACAATTATTATTTAGTTTTTATGTTTCAATTTCACCAATTTTAAAATAATAATTTAAACCACATATTTATTATTTAAAACACCTTTCACCCACTCTCTTTTTATTATTCTTTCATTTTCATTATTATTATTATTCATTTAATTATAAATATAATTTAATTTATTAAACCGATTAATGTCACATGTTTTTACACTTTCAAAACCCATTATTATTATTTTAATCCACAATTATTACATACTATCCCCAATCTCATATTTATATCTTATTTAATTAATTAAAAAAATCATCCCAATTTTATTACTTCAATTTCAGGTTTTGTCCTATTATTACACAACTAACTCATTTAATTTAAAAGGTATTACACAATTTATTATTTAATTTTGATATTTCAATCATCCCCATTTATTTAAATCCTATTACCTCCCCATTAATTCTCTTTATTTATTACTTATTATCTAAAAACATTTTTTTTAATTTTCACATCATTTTTTTGGGTTTGGGCATGGCACCATACCCTATTCCATACATCACTCACTCATATTAATCTCTCCTTTCTCCTCTCTTCCTTTATTTAATTAATTAAATTAAAACACACACTCCCTCTCTCATAATTATTACTCCATTTCCTTACCTCTCTCCAATATTATTTTTTTATTTCATTAAAGTGGCACCCTCATCACTCTCTCATATAATATATTTAATTAATTAATTAAAAATAATTCTTGTTGTTGGATTTCTCTTTTAAAGGATTTTTCAAATTCTATTCTTTAATGCCCAACTTTATTTTGATTAAGTGAAATATATTAAATATCATACAACATATTACACACGTGTGTAAATATGTATGTTTTCATGCATCATGTTGTAATTAAATGTTTAAAAAATTATTTGTTTTACAAAATGGGATATATATATATATATATATAAATATACACACATGTATATGTATTTTGTATTTACATATACAAATATATTATGTTTCATATATTTATATATATTATATGAATAATAAGAATTATTATATATGTATATAAATACATATATGTCCGTGGATATATATATATAAATATATATATATATTAAAAAGTTATATATAGGTGTGTATTGTTATATATATATATTTATGGAGTTAAAAAAGAGGTGGATGTTAAATGATTTGAATAATAATAACAATAAGTGTAATATGTGTGGTGTAATAATGATAAAAGTGATGATTTGAATTAAATAGAAGAGAGTTAAATGAGAGATTAAATTTAATAATCATGAATGGAATGTGTGTGTGTGTGAGCTATGATTTTAATGGGGGAAAATGTGTGAGTGAATATATTGGAGAGAGAATCATTAAAAGGAAACAAAATAGAGGGTCTATTGAAGTTATCATATAATAATTATGACTTTTGTTACACACACATTATTTATTAAATATTTAAATGGTTTTTTAATGAAAATTTTAAAATATATTATACATGAAATAAAGATCCAACATATAGAGTTTTGGAAGATTCTGATGTAAATACCCAAATTTCTGTATTTTTTTATTTTATGAAATTATTTTGAGACCGTGAAATTTGACGACACGTGATGATAAGGTCTAGATAGCTCAGAATGATCCGTTGAAAAATGATAAGATTTAAATAGAACATGTCAGTGATTTTCTAGAAAAAGTAGAATGACTCTTAAAAGGGTGCCCGGATCAGAAATCTGAGGGCACCGTTGTGTTCAAGATGATATGTTTACCTTAGGCGTGACTTAAGTTTAGTCGGTGCAGGCCTCTATTGAGAAAACCCAAAAATGGAATAACTGTAAATAAAATAATTAAATTAAATTATTTTATTTTTCAAATTCTTTTAACTCAAGAACAGTGACTCAGATTAAAAATCTAATACCATTGCTGAGCTCGTGAGGGTATGCTTTCCTTAGGCAGATCCTAACATTGGCCAGTGTGGGCCAACAGTGGATGTTAGATTTTTTTCGTAAATGAAATAATTAAGTAACAATTATTTTATCGTTAAATACTTTTACTTATAAATGGTAACTTAGATTGAAAATCAGAGAGTACCGTTGAGTTCATGGGGGCGTGTTTCCCTTAGGCGGAACCCAACCTCAACCAGCACAGGTCGAGGGTGAATGTTAATTATTTTTGAAATTTTTTTAAGGTACATTTAGTAAAAGTGAAAGCGATGATTTCTATCTTTTGATCCAATGCTTGGATTGAAAATACAGGGGCATTGTTGAATTCACAGCGCCAGGATTCACTTAGGTACAACTTAACATTGATCGGCAAGGGTCAGATGAAAAAGTTAATTTTTGGACTTTACAGAAAAATAATAAAATAACTAAATGAGTTATTTTATTCTTTCTCCAACCATTGAGTGGCAGTTGGTAGGACTGTAGTGTAATGTCAGGCAATGAATAAGAGAAATTTAATCACATGACCCTTCAATTGCGTAACCATGATGCTCGTAGGATTAATGGATCATTAATTGTAGTTCATTAATGAACCACATTAATTAATGCAACATGTATGGTCCCTTTTATTTTATTTAAACAAACCTTTGGCATGGGTTTTGGGAAGCTACGAGAGGAACCACCAAAGAAACACTGGTGATGACTTCTTGCAATGAAGAATCTAGTTTGATCGACAACCGTTGGAGGATTCTAACCGAACATCGATAGGCGATGAAGAGCACCAACGAACATGGAACGTCAACGAACATGAATCTTCTCCTTCGACCGCATCACCATTTCTAGGTAGGGGGTTCATGTGATTTGATGTTCCCTCTCTTGCTTTCCTTGGAAAATAAAACAAACATGGACCAACCGACTAATGGGTTGATCTGCGTCTCATCTTTCCATGTGGGTGGTTGTTGTAGGGTCTTAAATTGGGGATTGTTCTTCCTTTTTAATTATTAATATCACCCCATGTTAGAACACTAATGCGGAGGGTGCGACCAATTCCAAAAAAAGTCCGAAACCCCCTCGATTCTTGGTTTATGAGCATTTCTTGTGCGCGACCTGGGAAAATAGTGGAAGGGATTTTTTGAGGGCATGATAGTGAAAGCAGAAACCCGGGAGGCCCGTAGACGCAGACGAGAAGAAAAGAATACCACTGAAGCATCTCCAGTGGCCCGTGGATGCTACCACTAGCATGGTGGCTGGCTGAGCTGAACGCGTGGAAGAGCGGCTCCCGCAGGCATCGGGGAGACATGAGCTGCAGTAGTGGAAGGGAGTGGCATTGACGCGCCATAGAGAGAGAGAGGAGCGGCCCGCTCGGGCTGCTCGGCTGAACAAAATGGCTGACTGAGCCAGTTGTTTCAGAATATTGGGCAGCACCTGCTGGCGCCACCTGCTGGATGCATCAGATGCTCCGTGTCTGGTCAGTGTGCCAGCAACCGGCCCACATACGGACCGGGTTATTCCAAGCGGGCCGGACCCGCGAACCAGACCAAACCCGCTAGTGGACCTGCCATCCAAGACAAACCCGTGAGCTGGGCCAAACCCGTGAGCTTGGTCAGATCCGCCAGCCATGTCGGACCTGCTGGTTGGGCCGGACCCGCAAGCCCAACGGGCCAGACTGGCTGGACCCCTACCAAACCCGGACCCGACCGTCCCCGTTTCACTAAAATGGGTGAATATCACATACCAGACGTTTGTTTGATGTGCTGTCAGTGGCATGGGGACCCTCATGATGAAGGGGTATTTTTGAGACACTCCACTTGGGTTTTGGAGAAAGTTGAAGTATAGGCGGGTTGGATCAATCTCGAACGCAACCAGACCCTCGGTACTAAAATGCCTATAAATTACAGACCGAGCATATGATTGATTCTCCATTTATTACATTGTAAAACTTATCAAATAGTGATTATTAAAGTTATTTATTCATGGGACTTAGTGGTGGTTGAGGTAAAACCAATGGCTTGAGGAGAGGATCCTCCAAGAATCAAGCATACTAAGTGCAAGAATCCAGTGGCTGGCTGTGACGTAATGAAGCACCTAACGATCCTATATGGGTAAACAGTTAGTGATCCTCTATGTGTCAGCACTTAGCAAGCCTTCGTGGTTCAGTAGTTAGCTACACTCTATGGGTCAGCCCCTAACAACCCTCTGTGGGTCATCACTTAGTAATCCTTCGTGGTTCAGCATGTAGCGATCCTCTGTGGGTCAGCACTTAAAGATCCTCTGTGGGTGAGTTCCTAGAGATCCCCTGTGGGTCAACACTGAGAGACCTTGTGTGGTCTAGTAGAAAAAGCCTCTCGACAAAATAAGATGATCAAGTTGTGTGACTAATCATCTTTATTCGTGTTCTTTAAGTTGTATACCTGGTGTGAGCTATCTTTTACTTTGTGCTTTGTGATCAAGATCATGATTTGTGGCTTTTCTTTGTGAAATTCTAAGGGACCTTTGGGGGTCTTGGGGTCCCTAATGAGTATTGTTATACTCACCCCTGCATGGGATTCACCCACACCTTGTTGTCTCTTGTGAAGACGATGGATATCGTGACTGAGACTCAGGGAGCCGAGGCTAGATGGTGCTCAGAGGTGATTGACAGACGGGGTGAGGGAAATGATGAAAGACGACAAGCTGTACCTACCCTTCAGGTAGGATCCTTGGTGGACAACCTCTGGAGAATGTTTTCCACTTTTTTCTATAATTTGGGAAAATATACTGGGCCCTTTACTTTCAGTACTTAATTTTACTCTCTGTGGTGGTTTTTAGTAGTGGTTATACGTTACCTTTTCTGTCATGTTTTACTCGAATGAAGTGTGCCCTGTTTTTGTGTGTGCATGTTTAAAGGGATTGCATTCCATTTTTAGGTTTTTCTTTTTTGGTGATAGTCAGCAACCCCTGTTCTATGGAAGTGGGATTGGGGTAGTCATGACATGGGCCCCATGGGATGGGTTGTGACAAAGTGGTACCAGAGGGTGGCCGATTCTACCATAAGAACCAAGAGTCTGTATTTTCAATGGGGGAAATAGTGTTAAGTGTCTTGAATTCAAATTTCAGTTCAGGGAGTCTAGTGTTGGGGCATCGGCTAACTTATCCATACACCGGGACCCTAAGTTCTATTTTCCAGCTCGGTACATGGAAACACTAGTTGGATGTGTTTTGAAAATGTTTTTCTATTGATGTATTTTGAGTCCTATCACCAGGTATGACCTTTTTGACCGTGGTTCATCTTGATTCTCTTTCAAGATTCCTCCACATAGACAACTAGATAGGATTACAATGAATGACCATGAGAATGGTCCCGAGAGTGATGAGGCTTCAGTACAAGGATTGTTGCTCAAGATGGTACCTTCGGGCGATATCCTAGTCATACCATTGCCCGTTGGTCATCATTTACTACCGACTCTACTGGTAGAGGACACTTATAGGATCTGTGACTTACACAAGTTTCAGTGAAGGATACCCCTTAGGTTCTGAGGTTATCATGAATCACAGGGGGATAAGTACTAGCCTGAGGTGGTGATTATGTTTCCATCTAGACAGGGCACCATTAGATCAGATGGAGTTCCGAGAAGTGAGCATTCTATGTGGCTCATTAGAGAGATGGAAGGGTTTATATTACCCCTATCTTACGATGAAGTGAATTTTATGTTGATAGAGATTGAGAACCTTCCTTTAAGAATGGGGTATCTTTCCATAAAACGATAAAGGGGTTTGTGTTCCCAAGAGCTTCTACAATTTTGACAGGACGACATATCGGTAACTAAGAATTCGTTGAGGAGTACTGACCATTCTAGGTACTCGATGAATATGATACGACCAGTGCTTCAATGCTCGGACCTCCGAGTGAGATGTGTTTAGGGACATCCGAGCTATCACTATTCCTCTGTGCATTCCTACTTATGTTAGGGTACTAGATATAACCTTTGGGGTGGAAAATTATTTAGCTAAGCAGATACAGCCAGTGAACATCAGCAGTGGGAAATTAGGAAATCGACGGCATTCTCAGATACTTGGATGTGTAAAATGTCTCAGGAAGAAGAAGTGATGGGGAAAAATGAATCTGTAGGGAATCAGACATAGAAGAGGAGCTAAGAGAGCAGTAGGAGGTGGTATACATTTTGACATGTTACAACCACAACCCTAATGTGGCCCCCACCAGGCTCAGGTACCTGGAGGATAGGGAAGGGAGTAGCTGCATGCGGTTAAGGAGTGTGACCCAAGGGTTAGAGGAATGACTCAAGGTATGGTCTGTGTCTACTACTAACTTCTGTATTAATAGGAATTGGTAATAATCATTCCTTCATGTCAAAAATATTTTTCAAGACCTAGAGTTTCTGGTTAAACTATTGACTTGACCCTTATGTTTGGAGATACCTATGGGAGGAGACTTGATAATCAAACTTATGTCAATGGTGTGATTTGACCCCTGAGGTGAAAGTTTCGGTTGGAACCTCTTGGGGGAAGCATTGAGGCATTACGAAGTTACTTTGGGTATGAAATGGTCATCCAAAGTTTATGCTCATATTGACATTTTTAGGAAAAAATTATGTGGTATATCCACAACATTGGAATGAGTTTTTCCTTGGTTGGTGAAAAAGGAATCCCAGGCAGCATAGGATAAACTCATGCATAGGAGGGTGTAGCTGATCACTCTTTATTCTTCCAACCTTACCCTCGTTCCAGAAGATGTTTTGTGTTTTCAATTCTCAATAATAGTGGTAGGGTGAGGTAACATCCTTTAAAAATATGTTTCTAGGATTACCTCCCCATAGCATTGGCTTGTACCTAGGAATGACACTGATATCCAAAAATGCATATCGGATGTCTCCCACGTAGATCTGAGAGTTGAGAGTATAGTTGGGAGAATTGAAGAGGAAGGACTTAGTAAGACCTAGTGTTGGAGGTTATGTGTGGATTATCGGCACTTTTACCAAGTGGAAATGGAGAATGAGTACCCACTACCAAAGGGTTGATGGGAACATCAATTACTTAAAAGGGGCTGCCTTTTACATGGATAGAAATGTGCCTGTAGGACTTATAGTAGTTGAGACAGTAGTTATGGATAGAGTTCCTCTATGAATATGAATTTGAGATAGTCTATACTTCTGGGAAGGGAAATGTGGTGGAAGAAAAACTCAGTTGAAGGTTTTATTTACAACTACTGAGTGAGGCGACAGAGTAGCTAGCCATGATACAGATATCCTTCATGGATAGTGATGGAGTAACTTATCTTTAGTCAATGACTATCACTCCCCCACTCTTACAACTATTTAGGGAGGCACAACATGTAGACATTGACTACGGGGTTCAACGTGCTCAGATATCTTTAGTACATTCTCCTGATGGATTTTCGATAGGTGGTGATCACATCATCCTTTTTAGAGGATGCACCATGGTACCAATGATGTTATGAGAGGAGGTGTTGAGGGAGTTCCATATATCCTCTTTGGCAGTACATCCTGGTGTGGAAAATATGTACCAGGACCTCAAACATCAGTATTGGTTGTCAAGGATGAAAGAAGTAGTAGTAGAGTTCATTCACGATGCCCCACTTGTTAGCAAGTGAAAGATGAGCATCAGGTTCCATCATGTTTGAGCACAATTTTTACCCCCAGACAAATGGTCAGACGAAGAAGACCATACAGACCTTGGAGAACACGATTTGTGCTTGTGTCCTAGATTTTGGTTATAGTTGGGAGGACCACCTACCACTTGTGGAGTATGCATACCGCAATAGCTATCACTCTACCATTGGTATGGCACTGTTTGAGTCCTTGTATGGGTGACTTTGCAGATCTACCCTGTAACACCCGAGAATTTTATGTTATATAAATCATCAAAGGAATCTTTTTCTACACAACACTTGCTTGGCTTGCTTTACACACAATCGCGACATTCCTCGATAGCTTGCGTCGTACGCAATACCGAGTTTCACTAAACAACAATATGCTATTAAAACTAGCCGTTATGAATAGTAATAACCACTTTTTGAAATTTTATAAATTTTATTTTTCAAAATGGACTTCATTTTTGGACTCAGAATATCGAAATTAGCCTAGGGTGAAATTTTGGTATTTTTCTGAAAACTTTCAATTTTTGATGAATAGTGAAACCATTAAGTGGTAGGTTAAAAACTGAATTTTGCATAAAACTTAATTTTACCGCTTCTGTGAGTGGAATTTCAAAAATCCGACAGACACGGTTGATATCAGTAAGTAAAATGTGGTTCAATGAGATAAAAATAATTTTTGGTGAATAGTAACTTTTTACTTTTTTTACCGCGGTTAATAGTAAATAGGGTAACTAAGGGTAAATATGATATTAATATTACCCTAACACATGTCCTAATTCTATTGGACAAGTGTAATTCTACCAAAAACAAACTTAGGAATAAAATATGACCATTTAGGCCTACTTGGATTAGATTAGGACATTTATTATTAATTTATTTAAAGAAGGGTTAAAATAGTTAAAATCAATGTTTAATAAGTAAATCATTTTTAATATGGGGTTATACATAAGATAAATTCGACTATAAATATTCATTAGAAAGCTAAAACGATTTCCTACATAATGGTATTTTATTTGTAATTTTTAGACATTAAATAATTTAATTTATTTATGACACAATGATGATGCAGTAATTATCTTATCAATGAAATATTGACATAATTGATGTTAAAACACCAAAATAAATGTAATTTGAGACTTTTTATGAATTCCAATAATTTTTTAGTTTACTATGATATATTAGTGTTGATTTAATTAACTTGGTTTGAACATATAATTCTGTTATGACTTTCACAAAAATCATATACCAAATAGTGTCAAAATTGACACAAAATAGTTTTTAAATCAAATATTATATTATTAATTGTTATTTTATTCCTAAAAATATAAGGTTCGGCCAAATAACTTAGATTAGGATATATATATATATTAATAATAAACAATTTAGGGTTCTTTTGGCATGTTATAGTAAGTTTATTAACCATATAGTGAAAGAAAACAAAAAGACACGGTAAAAGTTAAATTATTTAACTTAGAGTTAAATCTAATTGATAAGGTTAAAATAATACCCTAAACTTGTCTAAATCCTATTGTTTGATAGGATTTCGACCCATACCCACTTTATCTTCTAAATAAGACCCTTTGTAACCATTATAAACCGATTTTGACTTTAATATAAAATAATATTTTGAGATATTCCTAAGGTGCCCCTCTCCTCCCTTATAAAAGGGCACCTCCTCCCCCTCCTCCTCACACCAATTTGAGCCCTCAAGCTCGGACAACCCCTGCCATTTTCTCCTCTCCACTTCCCTAGAATAATCCTAGAGGTCCTGGTCTTCTTCAAAGACCAATCTTAGTTCCCTAAGTGGAGGATTCAAAGAAGAGTTCCAAACAAGAGGTAATATCCATTACCGATCTTTTCAATTTCTTTCTTCTTCAACTTCTTCTTCTTTAGTTGTTTCATGATAAAGTAACAACATCAGTATTACTTACATACTGATATGTTATTATAAATATGAAACAACCATAATTCACCTTCTATCCATCCTACGGAAAAATGAAATCACCGCGCGTGCGTACGTACGGAATACTGTCTCCACGCCGTGGTGTAATCTATTTTCCACCATCACTTTACAAGGATGGGTATAATGGTGTAATGAGTAACTATTTATGATTATTATAAAGTAATATTGATACTGAAATAATATATATATACTCCAATACAGTTCCACGATCATAGGAACGATATCATCACTCATGCATACGTACAGAATACCGTCTCCACGATGTGATGCGACTCGTTCTACATGATCATCATTACATAGTAATTATATAAATGAATTGAATGAGTAAATATGATATATGTTACACTAATACCATTCTGGATATAAGGTATCTATAACCTTAAAAGAAGAATAAGAATTTATTCGACAAAACACGCATAAGAACAAAAGGCAATAAAGACCCGAGTAACAAGTAACAATGAAATATTACTAACAAGAAGCTAAGAATATGACCATATATGATATAATATCAATATGTATGATTCTGGAATAAGTCAATAACATTATTTAAACCATTATACAGGAGCTTCGGACACGTACAAAGCAAATCGGACCTAAGGTAAGGGAAATATCACAATCTCATTTTTATCCGAGATTGTTTATTCGTAAGTATTTACTGGGGTGTATTTTATCATCCACATCCATGTTTCATCAATATGTAATATTATTTACATCCACCTACAATTGTTTAAATCCCTTTTTACCCTTCAGTGAGTTTTTATTAATATGTATGAAAGGAATCTTTTGTCGTTTTTCATACGAGGTACTTTTTGACTTTTCCGACAAAAGTACGAGAAGAATGTTTTTTTTAACTTATACGACATGAATGGATTTCTAAAACATTATTTCCAAGAATCTTCCTTTATAAGTTTTCAAGTTTATTTTTAATCAACTTCTTTTAGTTTATAATTGTATGACATGTTAAGAAAAGAAAAGTGTTTTTGAAGTAGAAAGGATATTTTCCTCAAGAATGGAGTTCAAGTATTTTATCAAAATTATTTTCCATCTAAGATAATAAAAGGGTTCTGTTTTTATCCCTATTATTACATGGATTTGATTATGTTGTGATGGAAATATTTTTATTAATTCCTTTATCTTATATGAATGGTTTTATGATGTCATGTTGTTTAAGAATTCCATTTTTATTACATGGGTTACGCTATGATGTATGGTTTATGTTTATGTGGCACACATAAGAAAGGATTCATTATAAGATGGGTGGGACCTATATATCCCTCCAATGCATTGGGTAAAGATTTTATATCTCATGAGATAGACATGGCTGGAACGGTAGGTTATACCGGTTCAGTGAACAGGACTGGAACGAGGGTGACTCGGTTCAGAAAGGGACTTTGTCCACTAAGATAGTCTTGGAAATGAGTCATGACTAACAAGAAATGATTTTCCATGATTATGTGTGCATGACACAAAGTTTCAAGTTTTATGTTATGATTATGGGGATCTCATTTTCACTTCTATGATTTATTCCATGTTAAGACATTATGATCTCTTTTGCAGGTTTTGATTTTCAAAAAGATATGATATGATTTTTATTTCCTTTATTTGCCCTTGCTGAGCATTTGAGCTCACCCTTTTATGTTTTCTTTTACCCAGGTCAGGAAGATGGATATTAAGTAGAATATGCTAAAAGGGACCCTAGATATGATGAAATAAATGGGAGACACTGTAGAAGATTTATGAACCAGTTGTTTATGTTTCCCAGTTTCTAAAGACACTATACCTATACGGTCCTTTGTGGTTTTGTCATATGTTGTAATAAGTGTGCTTCAATTTTGAAGTATTAACAATGTATGTAATGTATGGGTCGTTATAGTTGGTATCAGAGGAAAGGTATAGTCACCCTTTGGAAACTAGGATGTGAAAGCCTTAGTAAGAACCCTAAGGATAAGTCTAAGCATAGAACACAATCTTAGTGTTTTAGAAATGGCCATGAATACCCTAGGATAAAACCTTAAGTGTGAAATTTTATCCTTGATTATGTGGTTTTCCTATTATAATTAGTGTTGCTCACACTATTCTTCTTGGTTTTAGTCAATGGCTGGAACCCGAAGGAACCGTGTTAATGCGGAATGCGATGGGAAATGCAATGATTGTCCCCCTGAGCAACCAAACGATATGGGAGCTGGAATGCAAAATCTTGTAGCCATGCTCACACAACTTTCTCAAGCTATGAATCATGCAGGACTTCCAAACGAGCAAAGGAAGGAGCAACATTCTGTTGAATCCTTCATGAGGCAGTGTCCACCTTCTTTCAGCGGGTCTACTGATCCATTAGTTGCTGAACAATGGATTAGTACTAATGAAAAGATTTTTTCAGTTCTTCAATGTTCTGAACATGATAAAGTCATCCTAGCAGTGTATCGTTTGGAAGGAGATGCTGATCAATGGTGGAATCTTATTAAGAATACGAGGCAAAGGGATGAAATTGAGTCAATGGAATGGGACGAGTTCAAGAACTTATTTTTCAATAAGTACTTCCCTCGTATTCTCCGAACAAAGATGGAGAAAGAGTTCCTTGAACTGAAGCAAAGGGATGATGAATCTGTTAGTACCTATGAAGCAAATTTTACAAGACTTGCAAGGTACGCTTCTGGTATTATTATCCAACCTGAGAGTAAGATCGATCGATTCTTTAGTGGCTTAAAACCAAGTCTTCGAAGGGCGTTATCCATAAGGGACTTCAATAGCTACGAGGAAATCGTTCGATGTGCTCTCAAAGTCGAGATGGAGATTGGAGTAACCCATCAGTCACATGGGTTTGATAAGAAGAGGAAGATGGAATTCAAAGAAAAATCTAAAGAGCACACGAAAAAGAAGATGAGCTTTTCCTTATGCTCAAAGTGTGGAAAGAAACATGGAGGGAGTTGTCTTAAAGGGACAAGTAAATGTTTTAAATGTGGAAAGGAAGGTCATCGGGCATTTGAATGCCGTGATAATGGGAAGAAGATGTCTAATGATGCAAACAAAGGAAGGGATACACAGAATGAACCTACTATACTTCAATGTTTCAAGTGCAAGGAGATGGGGCATTATGCCAATCAATGCCCAAATCCAAGGGTTGATGATGATGGTCGACGTCAACAAAATCTTAAGGCTAAAGACAAAGGAAAGTCACATGCAATTTCTATCAGCGATGTGGAGTACGATAACGAAGTGGTGAAAGGTACACTTACTGTCCACTCTAAAGTAGCAAATGTTTTATTTGATTCTGGATCCACCCACTCTTTTATTTCTAAAGAATTTTCTAAGGGTATCACCGTATTACCTCAACAATTAGATGTTGAGTTAGCTGTGACAACACCTAATGTCACAACAGTCGCATCAAAAGTTTATAATTCTTCTCCGATCGAAGTTTGTGGGAAAGTGCTTCCTGCAAATCTTGTGATCCTTCCTTTAGTGGAATTTGATGTAATTCTTGGCATGGATTGGCTTTCTCTACATGGAGCTCATATCAATTGCCAAAGAAGGGAAGTCACATTTCATATTCTAGATCAATCTACAATCGTATATCAATACAAGGATGAACATAATATTCCAGTGGAAATTTGTTCCATCTTATGGGTATTGATTCCACTAAATGAAGGTTATTTATCTCAAATGGTTGGTGAGAAACTCACGATTAAGAATATTCCCATTGTACGGGAGTTTGATGATGTCTTTCCGGAGGAATTACCGGGTCTTCCACCAAATCGTGAAGTTGAGTTTTCAATAGAACTCGTACCGGGTGCTTTACCTATTTCAAAGACACCTTATAGAATGGCCCCAATTGAGTTGCAGGAATTGAAGAAGCAACTCCAAGAGAATCTTGATAAGGGATTCATATGACCTAGTGCGTCACCTTGGGGAGCACCTGTTCTATTTGTTAAGAAGAAAGATGGATCAATGAGACTCTGCATTGATTATCGAGAACTTAACAAGATCACTATCAAGAACAAATATCCTCTCCCACGCATTGATGACTTATTTGACCAACTACGTGGAGCTCAATACTTTTCCAAGATTGATCTTCGTTCAGGGTATCATCAATTAAGGGTCAAAAGGGAGGATATACCGAAGACAGATTTCCGTACAAGGTATGGACACTATGAATTTATAGTGATGCCATTTGGTCTTACTAATGCCCCTGCTATCTTCATGGATCTAATGGATAGAGTCTTTAGAGACTATCTTGATCAATTTGTGGTAGTCTTTATAGACGATATTCTTGTCTATTCAAAGAGCAAGGAAGAGCATGAAGATCACTTGAGAATTATATTGAAGACCCTGAGAAAGGAGAAGCTTTATGCCAAATTTACCAAGTGTGAATTTTGGCTTCAAAAAGTTTCATTTTTGGGTCACATAATCTCAAAAGAGGGGATATCTGTGGATCCAGCAAAAACAGAGGTTATCGAAAGATGGTCGAGGCCAACAACAGTAACTGAGATCCGAAGTTTTCTTGGTTTGGCTGGATATTATCGACGTTTTGTAAAAGATTTTTCACGATTATATAATCCACTCACCAAGTTGACTCGGAAATGAGTTAAGTTTGTCTGGACAGAGGAATGTGAAGAGAATTTCAAGGAGTTGAAAAGAAGGTTATCCAGTGCACCTGTGCTCACACTGCCTTGTAGTGGAGAAAGGTTTGTGATCTACAGTGATGCATCCAAGAAGGGATTGGGGTGTGTTCTTATGCAAAATGACATGGTGATAGCTTATGCCTCACGACAGTTGAAAATCCATGAGCAAAATTACCCAACACATGATTTGGAGTTGGCTGCGGTAATCTTTGCATTAAAGATTTGGAGGCATTACCTTTATGGTGAAAGGTTTGATATTTATACTGATCATAAAAGTTTAAAGTATATTTTCACACAAAAGGAGCTGAATATGCGTCATAGAAGATGGTTGGAGCTGATTAAGGATTATGACTGCTCAATCCATTACCACCCTGGGAAAGCAAACAAGGTGGTAGATGCATTAAGTCGACAAGACCATGCTAGTTTATCCATGATGAGGATCACAAAAGATCCAATATTTATGGATTTACAAAGGATGGATCTTGGAATTATAATGGAAGGGGAAAAATCTTATCTTTCTCAAATGAATGTTCAACCATCTATACATGTGAAGATTAAAGAGGCACAGAAAGAAGATGTCGAGTTACAAAAGAAGGTGAGAAATGTTCCTGAATTCAACCTTGATTGTGATGGGATAATAAAGTTCAGGAATCGGGTTTGTGTTCCTCCCATCCCCGAATTAAAGAAGGAGCTACTGGATGAGGCTCATAGTTCATCATTCTCTATTCATCCTGGAAGTACGAAGATGTATAGGGACCTGAAAGAGTACTTCTGGTGGGATGGCATGAAAAGAGATGTTGTTGAATATGTATCTCGATGCTTGGTTTGTCAACAAGTTAAAGCTGAGAGACAGAAGTCTAAGGGGATGTTACAACCATTACCCATACCCGAATGGAAATGGGAAAACATCACTATGGACTTTGTCACAGGACTTCCTAAAACATCCAAAGGCAATAATGCTATCTGGGTCATAGTTGATCGTCTTACAAAGTCTGCACACTTCATTCCTATTAGAGAGGATTTCTCTCTAGATCAGCTTTCCAGGATATATGTAAAGGAAGTGGTAAGATTTCATGGAGTACCACTTTCTATTATATCTGATCGGGATCCGAGATTTACCTCGAAGTTCTGGCGAAGTCTTCAGCATACTCTGGATACAGAGTTGAGTTTCAGCACTGCTTATCATCCCCAGACAGACGGTCAGTCTGAGAGAACAATTCAAACCCTAGAATATATGTTGAGAGCTTGCTCTATGGATTTCAAGGGAGGTTGGGATCAACACCTACCTTTGGTGGAATTTTCTTATAATAATAGCTTTCACTCCAGTATTCAGATGGCTCCTTATGAAGCTCTCTATGGAAAGAAATGCAGGACTCCAACTTGCTGGGATGAAGTTGGGGAAAGAAAGCTATTAGGACCTGATCTTGTTGATGAAATGGCAGAAAAGGTCAGATCTATTCAACAACACATAAGAGCAGCTCAGAGTCAACAGAAAAGTTATGCCGACAACCGAAGAAAAGACCTAGAGTTTGAAGTGGGTGATAAAGTGTTCTTACGAATATCTCCCTGGAAGAGGGTTATGAGATTTGGAAAGAAGGGGAAGTTGAGCCCTAGATATATCGGTCCTTTTGAAATACTGGATCGTGTTGGGAAGGTAGATTACCGATTGGTGCTTCCACCGAATCTCTCTCAAGTTCACGATGTGTTCCATGTATCTCTCCTGATAAAGTACATACCTGATCCTTCACATGTACTCAGCTCAGAATTTGTACCGCTGGAGCAAGATCTTTCTTATGAAGAACAGCCGATAGAGATTCTGGATCGTAGCGAAAAAGTCCTACGAAACAAGACCACTCGCTTGGTGAAAGTTTTATGGAGGAACCACCAACTTGAAGAAGCTACATGGGATCTTGAGGATATGATGAGGGAGAAGTATCCTCATCTGTTTTTTACAAAGTGACAAATTTCGAGGGCGAAATTCTTTTTAAGGGGGGTAGAATGTAACACCCGAGACTTTTATGTTACATAAATCATCAAAGGAATATTTTTCTACCCAACACTTGCTTGGCTTGCTTTACACGCAATCACGACATTCCTCGATAGCTTGCGTCGTACGCAATACCGAGTTTCACTAAACAACAATATGCTATTAAAACTAGCCGTTATGAATAGTAATAACCACTATTTGAAATTTTATAAATTTTATTTTTCAAAATAGACTTCATTTTTGGACTCAGAATATCGAAATTAGCCTAGGGTGAAATTTTGGTATTTTTCTGAAAACTTTCAATTTTTGATGAATAGTGAAACCACTAAGTGGTAGGTTAAAAACTGAATTTTGCATAAAACTAAATTTTACCGCTTCTGTGAGTGGAATTTCAAAAATCCGACAGACACGGTTGATATCAGTAAGTAAAATGTGGTTCAATGAGTTAAAAATAATTTTTTGGTGAATAGTAACTTTTTACTTTTTTTACCGCGGTTAATAGTAAATAGGGTAACTAAGGGTAAATATGATATTAATATTACCCTAACACATGTCCTAATTCTATCGGACAAGTGTAATTCGACCAAAAACAAACTTAGGAATAAAATATGACCATTTAGGCCCACTTGGATTAGATTAGGACATTTATTATTAATTTATTTAAAGAAGGGTTAAAATAGTTAAAATCAATGTTTAATAAGTAAATCATTTTTAATATGGGGTTATACATAAGATAAATTCGACTATAAATATTCATTAGAAATCTAAAAAAATTTCCTACATAATGGTATTTTATTTGTAATTTTTAGACATTAAATAATTTAATTTATTTATGACACAATGATGATGCAGTAATTATCTTATTAATGAAATATTGACATAATTGATGTTAAAACACCAAAATAAATGTAATTTGAGACTTTTTATGAATTCCACTAATTTTCTAGGTTACTATGATATATTATTGTTGATTTAATCAACTTTTTTCGAACATATAATTCTGTTATGACTTTCACAGAAATCATATATCAAATAGTGTCAAAATTGACACAAAATAGTTTTTAAATAAAATATTATATTATTAATTGTTATTTTATTCCTAAAAATCTAAGGTTCGGACAAATAACTTAGATAAGGATATATATATTAATAATAAACAATTTAGGGTTCGTTTGGCATGTTATAGTAAGTTTATTAACCATATAGTGAAAGAAAACAAAAAGACACAGTAAAAGTTAAATTATTTAACTTAGAGTTAAATCTAATTGGTAAGGTTAAAATAATACCCTAAACTTGTCTAAATCCTATTGGTTGATAGGAATTCGACCCATCCCCACTTTAGCTTCGAAATAAGACCCTTTGGAACCATTATAAACCGATTTTGACTTTAATATAAAATAATATTTTGAGATATTCCTAAGGTGCCCCTCTCCTCTCTTATAAAAGGGAACCTCCTCCCCCTCCTCCTCACACCAATTTGAGCACTCAAGCTCGGCCAAACCCTGACATTTTCTCCTCTCCACTTCCCTAGAATAATCCTAGAGGTCCCGGTCTTCTTCAAAGACCAATCTTAGTTTCCTAAGTGGAGGATTCAAAGAAGAGTTCCAAAGAAGAGGTAATATCCATTACCGATCTTTTCAATTTCTTTCTTCTTCAACTTCTTCTTCTTTAGTTGTTTCGTGATAAAGTAATAACATCAGTATTACTTACATACTGATATGTTATTATAAATATGAAACAACCCTAATTCACCTTCTATCCATCCTATGGAAAAATGAAATCACCGCGCGTGCGTACATACGGAATACCGTCTCCACGCCGTGGTGTAATCTATTTTCCACCATCACTTTACAAGGATGGGTATAATGTTGTAATGAGTAACTATTTATGATTATTATAAAGTAATATTGATACTGAAATAATATATATATACTCCAATATAGTTCCACGATCATAGGAACGATATCATCACTCGTGCGTACGTACGGAATACCGTCTCCACGATGTGATGCGACTCGTTCTACATGATCATCATTACATAGTAATTATATAAATGAATTGAATGAATAAATATGATATATTTTACACTAATACCATTCTGGATATAAGGTATCTATAACCTTAAAAGAAGAATAAGAATTTATTCGACAAAACACGCATAAGAACAAAAGGCAATAAAGACCCGAGTAACAAGTAACAATGAAATATTACTAACAAGAAGTTAAGAATATGACCATATATGATATAATATCAATATGTATGATTCTGGAATAAGTCAATAACATTATTTAAACCATTATACAGGAGCTTCGGACACGTACAAAGCAAATCGGACCTAAGGTAAGGGAAATATCACAATCTCATTTTTATCCGAGATTGTTTATTCGTAAGTATTTACTGGGGTGTATTTTATCATCCAAATCCATGTTTCATCAATATGTAATATTATTTCCATCCACCTACAATTTTTTAAATCCATTTTTACCCTTCGGTGAGTTTTTAGTAATATGTATGAAAGGAATCTTTTGTCGTTTTTCATACGAGGTACTTTTTGACTTTTCCGACAAAAGTACGAGAAGAATGTTTTTTTAACTTATACGGCATGAATGGATTTCTAAAAAATTATTTCCAAGAATATTCCTTTATAAGTTTTCAAGTTTATTTTTAATCAACTTCTTTTAGTTTATAATTGTATGACATGTTAAGAAAAGAAAAGTGTTTTGAAGTAGAAAGGATATTTTCCTCAAGAATGGAGTTCAAGTATTTTATCAAAATTATTTTCCATCTAAGATAATAAAAGGGTTCTGTTTTTATCCCTATTATTACATGGATTTGATTATGTTGTGATGGAAATATTTTTATGAATTCCTTTATCTTATATGAATGGTTTTATGATGTCATGTTGTTTAAGAATTCCATTTTTATTACATGGGTTACGCTATGATGTATGGTTTATGTTTATGTGGCACACATAAGAAAGGATTCATTATAAGATGGGTGGGACCTATATCTCCCTCCAATGCATTGGGTAAAGATTTTATATCTCATGAGATAGACATGGCTGGAATGGTAGGTTATACCGGTTCAGTGAACAGGACTGGAACGAGGGTGACTCGGTTCAGAAAGGGACTTTGTCCACTAAGATAGTCTTGGCAATGAGTCATGACTAACAAGAAATGATTTTCCATGATTATGTGTGCATGACACAAAGTTTCAAGTTTTATGTTATGATTATGGGGATCTCATTTTCACTTCTATGATTTATTCCATGTTAAGACATTATGATCTCTTTTGCAGGTTTTGATTTTCAAAAAGATATGATATGATTTTTATTTCCTTTATTTTCCCTTGCTGAGCATTTGAGCTCACCCTTTTATGTTTTCTTTTCCCCAGTTCAGGAAGATGGATATTAAGTAGAATATGCTAAAAGGGACCCTATATATGAGGAAATAAATGGGAGACACTGTAGAAGATTTATGAACCAGTTGTTTATGTTTCCCAGTTTCTAAAGACACTATACCTATACGGTCCTTTGTGGTTTTGTCATATGTTGTAATAAGTGTGCTTCAATTTTGAAGTATTAACAATGTATGTAAAGTATGGGTCGTTATATACCCTATGCTAGATAGACCTAGGGGGAGTCAGCACTCATGGGGTCCAAACTTGGTATGGACTACCACTGAGAATGTGAAGATCATCTAGGAGCAGACGAAGACTGCACATAGCAGGAGAAAGTCATTTGATGACAGAAGACAGATAACTATAGAGTTTGAGGAGGGAGACCATGTCTTCCTACTAGTCTCACCTCGTCGAGGATTGTAGAGATTTGGCCAGGGAAACAAGCTATATCTACGGTTCATCAGACCTTTCTAGATTCTAAAAAAAGTGGTAAAGGTAGCACACTTCTTAGCTCTTCCCCCACTGATGCACAAGGTGCACGATGTTTTCCATGTGTCGCAGTTGAGGAGATACATACATGATACATCGCACATCATCGACTGGGGTTATTTGGACAGTGAGGATGGGGTGAATTTTATGGACTTCCCAGTGGAGACAGAGGATCGACAAGAGAGGGTCCTTTTTGGATGGTTGATACCTCTGGTGCGAGTTTTTTGGAAGCACAAGAACCTATAGGAGAGCACATGGGAGAGGGAGGCTCAAATTCATTCTCAATACCCCCCATTTGTTTTCTTATCCTTTGTTGTGGATTTCAGGGATGTAAATATCTAAGGTGGGGAGAATTTAAAGACCTAGAATTTCCTTATAATTATTTTTATCACATGGAATTATTTCTAGACCGTGAAATTTGAGGGCACGTGATTCCGAGGTCTAGAGTGCCCAGAATGATCCGTCGAAAAATGTTAATATTTAAATAGTGCACGTGAGTGTTTTTCTTGAAAATGTGGAACAACTCTTAAACTGGTGCCCTAATTAGAAATCTGAGGGCACCATTGCATTCAGGATGATGATTTTACCCTAAGCACGACTTAAGTTTAGTCGACGTAGCCCTCCGGTGAGAAAACCAAAAAATTGCATAACTGTAAATAAAATAATAAAATAAAATAATTTTATTTTTCAAATGATTATAACTCATGAACAGTGAATTAAATTAAAAATCTAAGACTACCCTTGAGATCGCGAGGTTATGATTTCCTTAGGCAGATCCTAACATTGGTCAGCACATGCCAATAGTGGACGTTAGCTTTTGGCCATAAATAAAATAATTAAGAAACAATTATTTTATTGTTAAATCCATTAACTTCTAAACGGTAACTCAGATAAAAAATCTGAGAGTACCATTGAGTCTGTAGGGGAATGTCTCCCTTAGGTGGAGCCTAACATTGACTTGTGCGGGTCGAGGGTGAATGTTAATTATTTTTGAACTTTTTTTAAGGTACGTTCGGTAAACATGTGAGCATAGATTTCTATATTTTGAACTGGTGCATGGATTGAAAATATGAGGGAACCATTGAATTCATAGTGTCAGGATTCACTTAGGCGAATCTTTACGTTGACCGGCAATGTTCGGACACAAAATTTAATTTTTGGACTTTATGGAAAAATAAAATAAATAAATAAATGAGTTATTTTATTATTTCTCCAACAGTTGAGTGGTAGTTTGCGGGACCACAGTGTAATATCGGGCATTGATTAAGATACATTTAATTTCATGACCCTTTAGTTACGTAACCACGATGCTCGTAGGATTAAAGGATCATTAATTATAGTTCATTAATGAACCAAATTAATGAATGCAACATGGGTGGTTCCTTTTCATTTATTTAAACAAACCTTTGGCATGTGTTTTGGGAACCTATGAGAAGAACCTCAAACGAAATGATGATGAAAACTTCCTCCAATGAAGAACGAAGTTTGATTGATGACCGTTATAGGATTCGAACCGGACATCGATAGGTGACGAAGAGCGCCAACAAATGTGGAACATCTATGAATGTGAATCTTCTCCTTCCACACAACACTGTTTCTAGGTAGTGGGTTTACATGATTTGATGTTCCCTCTCTTTCCATTGATTGAAAATACAATAAATGCAGAACAACCAACTAACGGGTTGATCTGCGTCCCGTCTGTTCATGCGGGTGGTTGTTGTGAGGTCTTAAATTGGGGATTATTATTCCTTTTTGATTATTGATATGAAACCATGTTAGAACACTAAAATGGATGGTGCAGCCCAATCCAAATAATTTCTGGACCCCCCTTCGTTCTTGGTTTATGAGCATTTCTTGTGTGCGACTGGGCAATATGGCAGAAGTGCGTTTCTGAGGGATTTGTAGTGAAAGCGGAAACTTAGGAGGCTCCTAGATGCGGAGGACAAAAAAACCACCAGAGAATATCTGGTGGCCCATGGAGGAAACCTCCAGTGCGGCAAACAACTGAGCTAGGTGCATGGTGGAGCGGCACCTACAGGCACCGCGGCGGCAGGAGCCGCGACCAGCCGAGCCGCGGCCAGCCGAGCGACGGTGGCAGGAGCCGCGACCAGCCAAGTCATGATGGTGGAAGGGCATTACCATGACACACCAAACAGAGAGGGAGGATTGGCCCACTTGGCTGAACAAAACGGCCGACTGAGCTAGCCATTTTAGAAGAGGCGGCAGCACCCACTAGCACCGCCAGCTGGCCGCCCTAGACGCTCTGCGTCCGGTCGATGTGCCAGCAACATGCCCACATAAGGGTCGGGTTCTTCGAGGAAGGATGGACCTGCTGTCTGGGCTAGAACCACACACTAGGAAGAAATCACTAATGAGGCTAGAACCACCATCCGGCCTGGGTGTGCCAGTCGGGCTGGACCCCTACCGAACCCGACCCGACCAGCCCCGTTTCACTAAAATAGGAAAATCTCACATATCGGGCATCCGTTTGATGCACTATCAGTTTCTTGAGAACCTCCGCATAGAGGAAATCCTTTTGGGATACTCCACTTGGTTTTTGAAGAAATTTGGTGTACGGGTGGGTTGGATCAATCTCAAACTTAATCAGGCCCTCAGTACTAAAATGCCTATAACTTACAGACCAGGCATCTGATTGACACGTCGTCTGTTTCATTAGAACCCTTATGATATGGAAATTCTTTAGGTTACTTATTCTTGGGAATTAGTCGAGGTTGTGGTACAATAGATGGATTTAGGAGAGGATCCTCCATGAATCAAGCGTTCTAAGTGTGTGAATCCACTGGCTGGATGTGACGCAATGAAACACCTAGCGATCACCTGTGGGTCAGAAGTTAGAGATTCTCTATGGGTCAGCACTTTACAATATTCTGTGGGTTAGTAGTTAGTGAAAATATTTGGGTCAGAACCCAGTGACCCTCTGTGGTTCAGCACTTAGCGATCCTCCGTGGGTCAGCACTTAGCGATCCTTTGTGGGTCAGCACCTTGCGATCCTCTCTCAGTCACCACCTAGCGATCCTCTATAGGTCAGCACCTAAAGACCTTGTGTGGTCTAGTAGAAAAATTTTCTCTATAGAATAATATGATCTAGATTAATGACTAATCATCTTTATTCATGTTCTTTTAGTTGTATACGTGTTGTGAGATGTCTTTTACTTTGTGCTTTGTTATTGAGATCATGCTTTGTGGTTTTTCTTTGTGTGATTTTGAGAGACCTTCGGGGGTATCGGGGTCCCTACTGAGTATTTTTATAATCACGCCTACATGGGATTTTCCCACACCATGTTGTGTCTTGTGCAGACGATGGACATCTTGACTGAGACTCAGGGAGCCGGGGCTAGACGGTGCTCAGAGGTGATTGACAGATAGGGTGAGTGGTAGTGATGAAAAACGACGAGATGTACCTACCCTTCAGGTAGGATTTGTAGTGGATGACCTCTAAAGCACATATTCCCTTTTTATTGTACTTTATTTCCAGTTGGGATTTTATACTGGCCCCATTACTTTCAGTACATATTTTTACTCTCAGTGGTAGTTTTTAGTAATGGTTACACTTTACCTTTTCCATCGTGTTTTACTTGTATGAAGTGTTCCCGGTCTGTGTGTGTGCTGGTTTGAAGGAAATTCCTTCCCTTGTTGGGTTTCTTCTTTCTGGTGCTAGTCATCAACCGCCGGCCTATTGATGGCGGGCTTGGGGTAGTCATGGAACAGGCCCCAAGGGACGGGTTGTGACATCTGACACTCTACATGTTAATTGTTTCACACATCATATGCCATGTTATATATGTGTGTGTAAATATATATATTAATGAGTGTTTTTAATATTAAACATTGAAAAAAAAAATTGGGTTGTGAAATGTTTTATGTATATATATATATACACAAATACATATTCATGTTTTAATAAAAGTATTTATATCACTTTTGTGTGTGTGTGTATATATGTATTGTTATATATATATATAAATATATTGTTTAATTTTTATATATGAGAGTATATATATATATATTGTAATATATTTTTTTATGATGTTTATAATGAAAAAAGAATGTCTTAAGATTAAAAAAACATTTTCTTTTAAAAATGTTAAAAAACATTGAAAAAAAACATATTAAAGTTGGGCGTTAAAAAAGAGAGTTGTTTAAAGAATTTAAGAGAAATGAAACATGGGGAATTATTTCTAATTAATTAATTAATTAATTATATTAGAGAGTGATTAGGATGCAATTTGAATGAAATAATAAATAAGATTGGAGAGAGGTAATGAAGTGGAGTAATAATTATGAGAGAGGGAAAGTGTGCATTTTAATTTAATGAAAGAAATAAAGGAAGAGAGGAGAGAGAAGATAGCTATAAGAGTGAGTGATGTGTGTAATAGGGTAGGGTGCCATTCCCAAACCCAAAAAAAATTATATGAGAATAAAAAAATAGATTTAAAATAATAATAAGTAATATATGAGGAGAATTAGTGGGATGGTAAAATGATTTAAATAAATTAGGGTAATTGAAATTTAAAAATTAAATAATAATTTATGTCATATCTTTCAAATTAAATGAGGGAGTTTTGTAATAATAGAAGAAAACCTGAAATTAATGTAATTAAAGTAGTATAATTGTTTTAATTAATTAAATAAGATATAAATATGTGATTGGAGAGAGAATATAGTAATTGTAGATTAAAATAATAATAATGTATTTTGAAAGTGTTAAAACGTGTGAAATTTAATCAGTTTTATAAATGAAATAAGATTAATAAAAAAATAAAAAATAATAATCATAAAAATAAAAGAATAATAAAAAGATATTGGGGCGTGTGGTGTTTGAAATAATAAACATGTGGTTTAAATTATTATTTTAAAATGATTGAAATTGATACAACAAAATTAAATAATAATTGTATAATAGGATTTGAATTAAATGAGGGAATTAAATAGGGTATTTAAATGAGGGAATTAAATAGGGTATTTAAATGATGGAATTAAATAGGGTATTTAAATGAGGAAATTAAACGTGAGAATTAAATGAAATATGTGTTTTGATAATTAAAAATCACGTAACTAAATACCCTATATATATTCAACTTATTTTTTCCACATCTCCCTCAATATTAATCATATTGACGTGCTGTTAGTTTCATTGGATTCTTATTAATGAGTAGACGGTATGAAAAGAGTTTTTTTCAGAAGGTGTTGTGATATAATTTATAGATTTAATTAAATCTTAGTCATTATATTTACATTATTGAAGGTGGAGAATTAGACAATTTTGAATTTGCACGAGACCTTGCTAAAAGTATTTCTCATCTTTTTTATGTCCACAAATACCGGTAGGATTTCCTTCATTTCTCCATATGTGTATAATGTGAGATTTTCATCTTATTGTTATCTCTTGTGAAAATGGATACATCAGGATTAATAAAGATAAATGAATTGGTTTAAATTAAATAAAAAAGGGGAAGAGGAATGTGAAGCATGGTCTTAAATTTTTTTTGTTATTATTTTGATATTGTGAATTGTATGGGATTAATGGTGGATGTAAATAGTGGCCATTGGGGGTATTTTCTTAGATTGTTATAAATTGAATTGTGGTATGCATGTTATGTTGTTGTTGAAAACACTTAAAAAATGTAATTGTCTAATTGCATACAGTTGGGTAATGAATTGGATTCCTTGAGATCTTATAACTTGTGTGATGAAACCCTTAAATTAAAAAGTGACATTTAATATATCCCCTTTGAAAATATGAAAATGTTTGTGATGTGGTATGTGATGTGATGTGCATAATGGGTATTGTTTGTGTGTGTGGGGCTAATGTGATGTACAATGTCCATATTGTCATGTGTTTAGTGGGAAGTGGATGAGATGTGTTGGTGTAGCGAGGCTATGATGGTGGTTTTGGTGTGGTTATACAGTGGGGCTATGAAAGTGAATGTGGCTTTTGGGTTATGCAGCATAAACGAATAATGTTTTTATATGAACATTTTTTTGGAAATATGAAGAAACATGTCCTTATTAATAAAATATGATGATAGATAATGTTGAATACATAAATTAAAGGTGCTTTTACTATGGAATTTATTGATAAAATGAGACTCTGGAAAATGGATTAAAGACTAAAATATGAAATATGGATTTTAGTTTGTTTGTATGATTTTATGCATTTATAGGTGGTAGTGATTTTGTGGATTCTATGAGGTGGTTAGTTCTTATTGTAAAACTATAAGATGGGATAGTGTGCTTTGACTCTAAATGTATATACAATGTATGTTCTTGTGAATTCAATACGCACCCCACCCTCATCGAGCACTAAGTGATGAAACCTACATAATCACATGGGGGTGTTTTTCCCAATATCTTGGTAGGGGGATTTTTGGATGACTACCCACTCTTCCCTGCTCCCTATTCTAGAATATGAGAAGACATTCATGGGATGTGATGGCCAGAAGTCAAAAGTGTCACTATCGAGTTGTGATGTGATGATATGTGATGGACCGGGTGCGTGTAGATAGGATGTGATGTGTTGTGATGACCCAAGTGTGTGCGGGAGAGATGTGATGTGGTGTTATTCAGAAGAGGTGGGAGTGTTAGGACGTTCAACATTGGGGTGCGAGAGTAGAAAATCAGTGCGAAAGAGGTTCAGGGTACCCTATCATCGATGTTATGTATATTATATTATATTCTTGGATGAATTATTTGGTGGGTGCTCCTTGGAAAGGTTAGGGTTTTTGTTAGTATACCTGTTTAGGTGCTGTTAGGTTCTACTATTTTTTTCAGGAGTGAATTAGTATGCTCTTTTCACATGTGCATGAGAGACTTTTATTTTCTTACTGAGTACACCTATATGCTCATCCTACATATATAAAAACCATTTTCAGTACTCCAGGAGGAATTTGGGGACTGCTCTAGAAATGTCTAGTTTGGAACATTAGAGGTGTTGATGTGTCTCTTAATTAGATTTTATTATTTTGGGATTTCATTTGGATACTTTTATATGTTTCAGTTTCATTTATACATATATTGTGGGATGTTTTGTATTTATTATACATTATTTCACGGATCTGTTAGTGGTTGATCCATTCTATCTTATGATTTTGTTTTCTAATAGAGGGTAAGCCTCCCATATTGTGAGTTTTTTTATACCCTCAATGTTATTCGCAAACTCGGGGCCTACTGATGGAGGAAATCAGGGGTAATTATCTCTATCCCTTCATCGAGGTATCTTTGGAGGGAGGGGGTTGTGAAAATGTAACACCCAGAGATTTTATGAAATAATTTTTTCAAATAAATTTATTTCTTTGATATCTTGCAGTACACGCAACAATAAGTCTAAAAAAACCGTGATATACCATTATAAAATTATTATTGTATGTTATCACCTAGACATTGAATTGGATAGTATGAATATGACTAAATAAATTATGAAAATTTATTTTATACATATTAATAAAATTAATTCGTTGGTTATAACAACCCTACTCTTTTATTTCACACTTAAAAATTATTTATTACATAAAATGCTCACTTGTTAAAACATATACGATCGATAGGTCTATTGTATTTGTGGATTAGGAACATTATATAACTTCTAAAACATTAAATACATATATTTATTGAAAAATTACTTTACATGACCACACACATTCTTTCGTATTTAGCGTTGGATGAGATAACCTGAGGACATGAATAAGAAAAGGGTGAGCTATAAAGCCTAGTAAGGGAGTAAAAAAGGCATAGCATGAAGAATACAGAACATGTTAGGCAATCAGCAAATGAATGGAGCATAAGAGAAACATTAACATAAAGGAATGATATAACATGATTATCATAACATGTATATTTGGAAACAACATTTAACATGCTATTAGCATGATCCAAGGATCATTGCACATGGAGCATGATTAAACCCTCATTGAACATGAATTAGATTGAGTAAACCCTCATTGCACATAACATATCATGATACAAATATTTACCTAATGCATTGGAGCACTATCAGGGAACACCCTTCTTAATCATTTCATTTCATGCATAAGCGTGCCACATGGATCATGTAACACGGATATATTAAACATCATTATTTATTCCAATATAAGAGAATTTTTAATTCATACATGAAAATCCATAATAAATAAGTAAATGTGCATAAAGGTGAATACACTTGATAGAGAAATGTGCATGGAATTCACTACACTATGACTTTGGCTTGGAAAATCACCGTGCAATTTCAACAACATAACGACGTGACATAAGAATTCATAAAAATGGTTGATGAGAGAGAAAGAGGTGTCTCATCATATGTGTCATGACCTGCCTTTACTAAGATGAGGGAACAAATATAAGATTGACAAACCCTTCCTTCCTCAAGTTGAAGGAGAGATAATGACCCCTGAGACCCGCCTTCAATAGGCCCTATAGTGGCGACTAGCACCAAGGGTATAGAATCACATGTAAAATGGAATTAATTCCCCTTTTTATTTACAGGATCGGTATATAAGATTTTAAATCCCAAAAAAACCAAAAGTGGAAGTAAAATTAAAGCCAAAACATTCCATTCCCACATGCATGTTCCAATAATTAGTGATAAAAAATACAGAAAACTCCAAATGGAAGTACCAAAAGAAATGAAAACCGACGATGTCAATGGTCCTGATGTCTGAGCTAATAGAGTCTGGCATGGTCCTCAAAGTCCTCCTGGAAACCTGAAAGGAGTTTTATATATGTAGGATGAGTATACAGGTATACTCAGTTGGGAAAACCAAAAGCTCTCGTGCACAAGTGGGGATTCATTATAATTCCCTGTGAGAAAAAGGAGGTAACTGAAGCACCTAGAAAGGAAACTATCCACCCAACCTCACCAAGGCAAACTATCAAAATAACGAAAGTCAAGTAAATTAATATTAACAGCACATCTATATTTGGGTACCCCGCACCACTTTACCACTGGTTATTGAAATCATCGTATGCATCAGACCTCTCCCATCGTTCTCATCGTAGTCCCACTGCCATACCCCGCTTGCACACACCTGGGATACCACAACCACACATCCCACCCAAAAACACTTGGGTTACAAAAACCACATGTAACCACACCCACATACACCTATCCCAAAACAACTACCACCACGCCCGAAGACACCTGGGCATTAATAACTATTTCCATGCCCGAAGAAACCTGGGCCTCATCCCGAAGACACTTGGGAAACAACCTGCCCGTATACACCTGGGACAACCACCACAACTACCTTTCCTGAATAATCATGGGCTATAATGGAACTCATACCATCACCGCCTGCCTAAAGAGTCTTGGTATACTCCGTAAAGGGAACAGAAAATGAGCTAATAACCATCCACTCATAGAAGTGTTGGAAAAAACACACTCCCCCATGAAATGGGAGTGTTCGACATGAAGTGCTAAACTTGGGTGGGGTGAGAATAAGAAACAAAAGAAGTAAATTATACATATAGGTAAACAAGCACTCTTCCAAACCTAGGGGTTCCAAAACCATCCCATACACAAACACCCTCATTACTATTCATTCATAAGAAGCACCACAACCACAACCAAGTCACAAATCATTCCCGAAAAACAATTACCCATTAAACCCTTTCTTGTTTTCATATTCAAGTGATTCCATTTAAATAATTCTTCACTTCCGAGCAACTAATAGGCATAGCCACAATCCAAGGAAGAAAAAACACAGCCAAGAACCAAATTAATCATTCACACCCAATTCTCTTATAAAGTCACAACAATAAAAAGGATATGTGAGATCCCTTGAAGTACTATAACCAAAACAAGCCCCACCATATGGCCCCACACATCCTCAGATCCACAAACTAAAAACTACACCACAATAGGGGATCCCATTCCCATACATGTCACCCCACAAGAATCAAGAAGAAAAACCACACATATTACCAAGACGGAGCATGGGAGTTTCCAGATTCAATCACACCATTCATTGAGTTCCTTCTTTTTGTTTGGTTAACCAGGGTGATCACACAAGGATTATTTTTCACTGGACATCCGTTTAATCAACCGAGTTTATGTGATTAACCAATTTCTATGTTGTAACCATTTAATCATCGCATAATTAACCATAAATAAAGGTTCATTACTGTGCAATAAAATACCACCAACAATCATGATTTTCAGTGGACATAAGTCCATACAACTTACAACATATATGTACTGATAAAAGAGTACAAAAATATCATCAAACACACCCCTTTATTCTTTAAAATTATTTTTATTATCTTCTTTAAGGTTTGGTTTTACCCATCTCCATAAAACAATTATCATACCCACCCCGCATGATACATAGTAAAGAGAGGAAAAGGAAGAAACCTAATTGTATGATAAACGATCGATGTTTTTCTCCACACGCCAAGAACTGGTGATGCACGACTTACAGGAGAGTTACTCTGAGGACTCCAAGAGTGAGTAGGAAAGGCTCCAGCATAAGTGAACCACTAGTCTCAGGAAGGGTCTAAATGCAGCGAGGAAGAAAAAGATACCGGGCAAGAAAAATAAAAAGAAAAAGAAAGAGTTATTGTTTGATAAAAGGTGAGATCCTGGAGTTATGGGATATCAATTTTGAACATCTTAAAAGGAGGATCGTGGTTTCACTATGCAGTTGGATTGTTACACACATTGGAATTATTTTTTATTTAATAATTCTCATCGGGGAGCTGGCCATAACAACTATGCATTAAAGGATTTCCTTTAATTAGAGGAAAATGCATAATAGGGGAGGAACTGGAAAGTACGACAAAAGGGTGTGAAACTGGGGAAAAAGCCACACGTTTTGGAAATTCAAGGGTCTCACAGATCTTGGGGGTTTTTAGATATCATTAATGGGATTTTAATGGCTTTGAAAGGGGTATTAAAACACTTTTATGTCAAATGATACGTTGCGGTAGCGAAAAAAGTCAAAAACTAGAAAAAAAAAGAACAGGTGTAGGACACCATTTGGAGAGACACCGTAACTATGCCACCATTATGGTGCCACCATCACGGTGCCACCCTCACAGTGCCACCCTCACAGTGCCACCCCCACGGTTCCACTGTCACAGTGCCACTGTCAGCGATGCCATCGTCATAGTGGTGCCGTGACCAGTGCCACCGTCACATTGTCACTGTTTTGGTGGAACCATTTGATGGGACTGAGTTTTTGGAAAAGTACTGGACCAGGAGATTCCAGGACATTACATCAGATACCTCTCAAAGTATTCTCATCTTCGATAACTTGAGGATAAACCTAAAGAAATGATAGGGGTCCGAACAAACACCTTGAAGATACCTCTTAGGAGTAAACCTCCTTGACATCTAGGAACACCTCTCCCTCAAGTAACCACATGAACTCATAAAGGTAATACTATCCATATATATGTATTAGGGAGTACCTTCCTCCATACCAAGATACTATCCTCTTTGGGTGGCACTGACTCACCTGCATAGGTTTAACCACATCCACTTTAATGCATCTTGATTAGGGATTAGGTCCTCCCCTCCCCACAGTTAGGACTCTTCAAACACATCCAGAGAACAAGGAAAAAAATCCATTTCATAGTTAATAAGGTCAAAAAATACATCACAAAAAAGTACAAAACAAAACAGAACAAAAATCAAAACAACTATGGGTAATAAGCGCACACTTGTTCCTGCTATTCCCAGGTACTCTCCTCCATCCCACCATGCCTCCATAACACACAAACCAGGGGAATGTTTCATCCAAGAAGAACCTTCTCCTAACAATCCTTGATCCTCACTGGTCTCTCTAAAAACATCACATCATCCTCAATATCTAGTTCCCCCCAATCAAGGATGTGTGAATCATCTTGTAGACACCAACAGAGCTGAGAAACATGGAAGGTGTTGTGCATCCTCAGTAGCGGTGGTGGTAGTGCCAGCAGATAAGCCACTTTGCTGACCTACCACAACACCTCAAAGGGTCCGATGAACCTAGGAGAAAGCTTAATCCACCCGCTGAACCTCTGTTTCCCACGCCAAGGGGAGACCTTCAAGAATACGTGGTCCCTGACCTCGAACTCCAATGGTCTCCTCCTATGATCGGCATAGGACTTCTTCCAGTCTTAGGCCACCTTCATCCTATCTTGTATAAGCTGAACCTTCTCCATCGTGATCCGTACCACCTCCGGGCCAAGAAAACCAGCTTCCCTGACCTCTGTCTAGCACACAGGTGAGTGACATGGCCTCCCATACAAGGATTTGAACGAAGCCATTCTAATAGTATAGTGATAGATATTGTTGTAGGAAAACTCTACTAGAGGAATGTGTCGTACCCACGATCCTCCAATGTCCAAAACACATGCCCGTAGCATATCCTCCAATGTCTGGATGGTGCGTTCTATCTTCCCATCTGTTTGGGGGTGGATAGCAGTGATGAGGCACAACTGGGTGCCAAAAGCATGTTACAAACCTTTCCATACCCGTAAGGTAAAATGGGGGTCCTGATCAGAGACTATGGACCTTATAACTCCATGAAACTACACCACATCATCTACGTACCTTTGTGCTAATGCATCCACCACACTCAACTCTTTGATTTCCAGGAAGTGAGTTGATTTCATCAGATGATCCACCACTACCCATATAACATCAGAGCCTCCTTGAACCCCGGGTATTCATGTGACTAAACCCATCAATATGTCATCCAAAATCCACTCAGGTACATCTAACGATTTTAACATACCTCCTGGGATGTAGTGTTCTGCCTTCACCAGAAGACACACGAGACACTTTTCCACAAACTCTGCCACTGCCCGCTTCACCCCGAGCCACCAAAACTGACCCCTCAAGCCTTGGTACATCTTGGAAACACCTGGGTGCTCCTCCAAGGGTGATTAGGTTAACTCACCAAGAACTTTATTTCACATTCCCATGGGGAAGAACATCTTTCCCTGGAACAAAATCCGATTCTGGTCATCTTCTGACCATCCTTCCGGAGCATTGCCCTAGCTAACACGATTGCACATCACTTCAGCCTCTATGTACCCCCACTAAGACTCTTCCACCTTATGCAACAAAGAGGACTACACTTCCATTTAGAATATATAACCTCTTTCATCCTCCACCCTTGTATCCAGGTGTAGGGAATCTAACTCCTACATCGCCTTCCAAGAATATGCCGACTCTAGAACCATGTTCTTCTGTGACTTCCTACTCAAGGCATCGACCACCACATTCCCCTTACCTTAAGTGTAAGATATTTTAAAGTCGTAGTCCTAAAGAAACTCCATCCACCTCCACTGTCGCAAGTTTAGGTCTCGCTGGGAGAAGATATACCTTAAGCTCTTATGATCCATGAAGACCAAAAATCCCTCCCTGATGAGGTAGTTCCACCAAAACTTTAGTGCGAACACGACCACTACAAGTTCCAGATCATGGGTGGCATAGTTACACTCATGGGGACGTAACTTCCTAGACCCTTAAAAGATCACCCCTACTGTTACATCAGCACACACCCCAAGCCTTGGCCCGAAGCATCACAAAACACCTCAAATGTCACCCCTTCTTTTGGAAACCTCATTACTGGTGAACTAAATAGATTCCCCTTTAGATAACTAAATGCTTCATGGAACTACTCAATCCATATAAAATCCTAGTATTTCTTGGTCAAGGATGTAAAAGGAACTGGAACTTAGGAAAAGTTGGGCACAAATCTCCAGTAGTAACCCGCTAAACACAGGAAACTATGAACCTATTCCACATTCTTAGGTGCTGCCCAAGAAAAAACTGCTTCAACCTTTTAAGGGTCAGTTGCTATTCCCTACTCAGACATAAAGTGTCTAAGGAAGTGCACCTCTCGTGTCAAAATCCTGAACTTGGACAAATTTACGTAGAGCTGGTGCTGTTAGAGGACCCCTAAAACCGTCCTCATATGATCAACATGGTCTTCCTCTGATCTTGAGTAGATTAGGATGTATTCAATAAACACAAATACGAACTGGTCCATATATTCTTGAAAGATGGAGTTCATGAGCCCCATGAACATGGCTGTCACAGTCGTAATGCCGAACGACAAGACCACGAACTCAAATTGACCATATCTATATCTGAAGGAGGTATTCGAGATGTTACTCTCCTTCACCATCAACTAGTGATATCCTGACCGCAGGTTGATCTTGGAGAACCAAAATTCCCCCTTAAACTGATAAAAAAGGTCTTCTATCCTTAAGAGAGTGTAAAAAATCTTAACCATCACCTGATTCAGTCTCCCGTAGTCTATGAAAAGCCTGAGACCACCATCTGCCTTCTTTGAAAACATGACTGGAGCACCCCATGGTGACATGCTTGGTCAAACAAAACCCTTCTTCATCAGATCATCAATATTAATTCATAACTCCCACAACTTAGAAGGTACCATCTGATAGGGATCTATCGAAATTGGATGGGCACTAGTTTGCAAGTCTATCCTGAACTCAACATCACATTAAGGGGGGTAGAGTCACAACCTCCTTGGAAAAAACATCCAAGAAATATCTAAAAACTCTTGAAACATCCATTATCTCTATGTTTGTTGACTCCACTGATAGATTGGGTAATAAATAAATAAGGGGATCCACTCACCGACTACACTCCTAGAAACACCTCTCACCAAAGAAGGTCACACATTGTCTGACCATATATGAAAACATGATCCTTATTCAGAAGAATTCGATAATGAAACAAACAGAGAACCGCCAGTCGATGCCTAAAATGACATCATATGACTACATCTGCAACAAAAGAAGGTCCCCACTATACTAATGTGGTCCCAATATTAGTCTACATCTCTCGAAAACTTGAGACATGCTGGTCTGACCTCTGATTGGTGTTCTCAAAACTAGGGGTACAGGAAGTCTCACTGCATCTAGACCCAAAGGATGGGCTAGACTGGGTGCAATAAAGGAGTGAGAAGCTCTCAAATCAAACAAGGAATATTCAAGAGTGCTAAACAAGATGATCGTATATCTAATGACTTTCAGCCCTGCTGGAACTGTTTCCTATGTGGCGTGCAACTTCCCACGCCCAGCTCCTCTACCTCTCGGCCGCCGGCTGCCTCCCCAAACATGCCCTGGTTGAGGTCCTTGAGGAGAAACCTGGGGTCGACCTCCTCCCATAATGTCTTCTATCAAAGTAGAGGAAGATCACTACCCCTTCTACTACTGCTGCTGAAAAGGCCTAGCCAAAAACTACTGCTGCTGAGGTGGGCGCTGAACCTTCCCACCCCCCACTGCACTGCACTCGGTCAAGACATTGATTTCGAAGGTGCCCATGACTCCCACATATGAAGAATCTCATTCATAGGAATGAAAGGAATGGGTGAGGACTGGGAGATCAGAACTAGAAATGCTAGGGGATGATCCCCACTGGACAAAACCTAGAGGGCCCTGACATTGGAGGCCTACTGCTAACGACTTTCCCCTTTGACGAGAAAAATTGCCTCCCCTCTCACGACACTCCTCCCAGTGTGTGCATCCTCTCCACCACTTAGGCCTTCTTCTGGACCTCCAAGTAGGTCTGTAGGGTGAAGGGAGTAACAACATACAAAATAGAATGTTGGAGTGCCTCCTCTAAATATCATGCCCGAGAATCCTCATCCAGAAAGAGTTTTGGAGCAAAGTGAAGGAGATCCTTGAACTTGATCCCCAACTCCCTCACTAACATGGTCCCCTACTAAAGGGAGAGTAGCTCCTGCCTATTCTCCACCTACATCATGGAATAGAGGAATTCCACCTGGAACTCCCTATTTAAGTCTATCCATGAAACCTCATCCTCCCTCTTCTCCCTAAGATAGAGAGTCCACCACTGACATGCCACTCCCTACATCTGGCTTACAACCAAAGGAACCCAGTACTCCGTCGGAGCCCAAATCAAGCTGAAATCTATCACCAGCTCCTCGATCCATCTCTCTGTTTCCATGTCCGAGATGTTTTCCATGTACTTACTATGGGTCTACCACTGAAAGGCACAAAGTGTCCTCTGCCACTAGTCATCCTTCTCCTCTCGATCAGCCCTCTGCTGATCGGCCAGATCGGCTTCCCGGGCCTTGATCACCAACACTAATCATGGTTGTCGTCAAGGTTCCATAGCTTCATGGTAAAAAAGGAATGTATAAGCCCAAATAGTGTAGAATATTTCATTTAAATCTTTATTAGACTCTATTAATTTTAAATCCCCAAAATACCCAAGACAAACAAGAAAAAAATCATTATGATGCATGTACCTTTCCTAGGATCTCTACCCTGCAATCAGTGTAGCCTCAATTGGTCATTCGGTAGGTCTAGAGTCTTTGCATTAGAACAAGGGAAGCCCTAAAATACCACTTCCTAGCTGGTCTTCCCTGGCCTATTTCATGCGCCAAGATCACCTAACACTATTTCACTACCATCTCATGCAATACTCACTGTTCCAAACTCTGAAATCCATCCTATCTTTCAACCTCTCCCTCTGATACCATTTTGTCACAACCTGCCTTCACCAAGATGAGGGAAGGGACAACATATTTCCAAACCCTTCCTTCCTCAAGTTGAAGAATATATAATGATCCTCGATACCCACATTCAAAAGGCCCCGAAGTGGCGACTAGCACCAAGGGTATAGAATCACACGTAAAATGGAATCCATTTCCCTTTTTATTTAGTAGGATCAGGAGATAATATTTTAAATACCAACAATAAAAAAAGTGGAAGTAAAAGTTAAGAAAAAACATCCCATTCCCATATGCAAGTTCTAATAATAAGTGGTACAAAAATATAGAAAAATCCAAAGGGAAGTACCAAATGAAAAGACTACTAATGACGTCAACGGTCCCAGCGTTCGAGCTAATAGATTCTGGAATGATCCTAAAAGTCCTCCTGGAAACCTTAAAGCAGATTTATATATGTAGGGTGAGTATACAGGTATACTCAGTAAGGAAAACCAAAAGCTCTTGTGCACAAGTGGGGAGGCATTATAATGCCTAGTTTGAAAAAAGAGATAACTGAAGCACATAATAAGGAAACTATCCACCCAACCTCACCAAGGCACACTCCCAAAATAATGCAAGTAAAGTAATGTAATAGTAATAGCACATCGATATTTCAGTACCCCACACAACTTTCCCACTGGTTATTGAAGTCATACTACATGTCAGACCTCTCCCGCCTTTCTCACCATAGTCCCATTTCTATACCACGCTCGCACACACCTGGGCTACCACAACCCCACATCCCACCTGCAAATACCAAGGCCAAAACAACCACACGTAACCACACCCGCAGACACCTAATCCAGAACAACTACCACCATGCCCAAAGTTACCTAGGCCCGAACAACTACCGCCATGTCCGAAGACACCTCAGCCTCATCCCTAAGACACTTGGGAAACAACCTGCCCGCACACACCTACGACCAACCACCACAACTACCCTTACGAGATAATATTGGGAAATAATGGACCTCAGGCCGTCACGACCTACCCGTAGAGTCTTTGGATACTCAGGAAAGGGAACATAAAAGGAGGTAATAACCATCCACTCATTGGAGTGTTGGGGAAAAAACCCTCCACTATGAAATGGGGGTGTTCGTCACGAAGTGCTCAACTAGGGTGGGGCACGAATACGAAGCATAAGAACAAAATTATACATATAGGTAAACAAGCACTCTTCCCAAACTAGGCGTTCTAAAACCATCTCATACACAAACACCCTTGTTAATGTTCATTCATGAGAAGCACCACATCCACAACCAAGTCACAACTCATTCCTGGAAAACAATTACCCATTTAACCCTTTATTGTTTTCATATTCAAGAGATTCCATTTAAATAATTCTTCACTATTGGAAAACTAACATGTATAGCCACAATACAAGGAAGGAAAAACACATCCAAACACCAAATTAAGAATTCACACCCGAATCTCTTGTAAAGTCACAACAACAAAAGGGATCTGTGAGATCTCTCTAAGTACTGGAACCAAACCAATCCCCACCATAAGGCACCACATGGACTTAGATCCACAAACCAATAATTGCACCACAATAGGGGATCCCATCCCCATCCATGTCACCCCACAAGAATCAAGCAGAACAACCACACATATTACCAAGACAAAGCAAGTGAGTTTACAGATTCAATCACACCATTAATTGACTTCATTATTTTCGTTTGGTTAACTGGGGTGATCACACAAGGATTCTTGTTCACTAGACATCCATTTAATCAACTGAGTTTACGTGATTAACTAGTTTCTATGCTAAAACCATTTAATCATCGCTAAATTAACCATAAAATGGAGGTTCATTAGTGCACATGAAAGGACCACCAACAGCCACGACTTTCAGTGGACATAAGCCCATACAATTCACAACATATAATCATTGATAAAAGAGTACAAAAACATCATCAAACACACCCCTTTATTCATTAAAAGTCCGATTATTATCTTCGTTAAGGTTGGTTTCATATATCCTCGTAGAAACATTATTATACCCACCCCACATGATATATAATAAAGAGAGGCAAAGGAATAACCCTACTTGGATGATAAAAAATCGAATATTTTCTCTATGTGCCAATAACTGGGGATGCACGACTTGCATTGGAGGAACTACGGGGACTCCAAGAGTGAGAATTAAAGGCTCCAACACAGGCACACCACTAGCCTCAGGAAGGGGGACTCCAAATGCACCAAGGAAAGAAAAAGAGACCATCCAAGAAGAAGAAAAAGAAATAATTCCCATGTGATAAAAGTTGAGATCCTAGAGTTACGAGATATGAATTTTGAACAGCTTAAAAGGCGGATCATGGTTTCACCACATAATTGGATGGTTATACACGATGGAATTAATTGATATTTAATAATTATTATTGTAGAGGTGTCCACAACCACTATGCGTTAAATTATTTCCTTTATTTAGAGGAAAAATGCATAATAGGGGTGGAACTAGAATTTATGGGAAAATGGTGTGAAAACGAGGAAAAAGTCACACGTTTTGGTAAGTCAAGGGTCTCCCAGCTCTTGGGGGATTTTAGATATGATTTATGGGATTTTAATGGATTTAAAATGGGTATTAAAACACTTTTACATCAAGAGATACGTTGTGAGAGTGAAAAAAGTTGGAAACTGGAAAAAAATAACAAGGGTGGGACACCATTTGGTGAGACACCATAATGGTGCCATGGTCACAGTGCCACCCTCATGGTGCCACCCTCATGGTGCCACCGTCACGGTACCACCATCACAATGCCACCATCACGATGCCTCCCTCAAGGTTCCACTGTCACGGTTCCAACTTCAGTGGTGCCACCGTATTAGTGAGAAACCATGAGGGTGTGATTTCCATGGTGACACCGTCATGGTGCCGCCGTGACCAGTGCCACCATCACGATGCCACTGTTTTGGTGGAATCATTTGATGGGACCATGTTTTTGGAAAAGTACTGGACCTGGAGGGCCCAATAAATTAAAATATGTATATGAAATGGATAGTAATGGGGTCATATAGAAACATATCCCAACATATGTAATGTAATTTAGATTCATAATTCAAAATAATTTCTTGAATGAAAATGAGAAGAGAGAAATTTCTTAAGTAATTTTGGCATGGTAAGGTGTGTACATGGGAGGAATTAATGAGAGATAAAGGGGTCTCTCATAAATCAAAAATAAGGAGGGAAGTATGGGGGAGGTGATAAATCATACCCCAACATTTTTAATTGAAAATAAAAAGGTATAGTAATATAAAGAAACTTGGACAAAACTGAGAGAGGAATAAATCCCTTACGAAAAATTCAGCATGGTAACATGTGTACATGGGAGGCAGTAATGAGAGAGAAAGGGGTATCTCATCATTAAAACATAAGGAGGGAAGTATAGGAGAGGTTATAAATAATACCCCATCATTTTTAATTGAAAATAAAAGGGTATACCAATATAAGGAAACTTGGACATAAATATAGAAGGAAGGAAAGTGAGGATCTCTTACTTGGATGTGTGATCCCAAAGGATTGGGAGGGTATTGAAAGAGGCTTCTTGGGAGCATGGGGATCTTTGGGAGTATTTTAGAGAGAGGAGAGCAGGTTTTGGTCTAGCTACAAAGGTTCTTAGTCAAGATAAGTAGGAGCTTGGGTGGGTTTATATAGGAAAAGAGGTAATTCTTTATTATTTAGGTTTTGGACACCACACATTAAACTAAAAAAAACCACAAACCACCCCATGGTTTTTTCCCATGGGGTTTTCCAAAGGGGAGTAGAAAAAATTATTTAATAAGTCCAATTCTTGAACTTATTAAAATATTAGGCTTTCTTATGTGGAGGTGAGTCACACTCTCAAGGGAATCAATTGAAAAAGTTAAAATGTTTTATAAGTCTTGGAGGGTCCACTAAGGCACCATAAAATTAATCAAACAAATCTAAAATCACATTATTTTAAATATAAAACATATATTGTCCGAAAATATCATTTATAGTGTTTTATTACATCACTATTGAGTCATTATGATGTCATAAAACATATTATATAATTAAACAGTATTTAATTTTTACCCAAAAATTTGACTGTCTTAGAAAATAATTAAAAATTCACCATTGGATAATTTTTAAATCCCGATTTCAAAAATAATATTCATTTTATCTAAATAATTTAATAAATATTTGAATTTTTACTTTTAAATAAAAATTGACACTTATTGAAAATTCATAGGTTTGACAAAAACAGATTTTAATGTGTAATAAAAATCACAATTGTACTCATAAAAATTATACGATCATTTATATTTAAAAAAAATTAATTTAGTAATAATATTTCAATAAAATATTATTTAATTCAAAAAAACCTATTCATTCATCAAAAAATATATATCTTAATTGAATATCAACTAAAAATACTATTTTTGATTTTAAAAACTATTTACCAAGTAATAATAATAAAAATAATGTATATTCTATGTCACGACCCGTCCCAGTGGGGCCTGAGCTGCAACTCTCCAAGACCACCTCCAATAGGACAGGGGCTGGTGACTAGCACCGAGTAGACATGCTACTAACATGGGAGGAATTTCCTATAAACTTGTACACACACACATAGCTCTCCAAGACCACAAAGTTGAAAAGTAAAAACTACTAAAAGGAAAATATGCATGCATACAATAAAACCCAACTACATAGTACGACAGGAAAGTAAAGTACAAGAAAGTAAAACCCTAGGCCAAAAGTACAAGGCCACCAAAAAGAGAGTATGTAACAAAGTCCAACCTGTGAAGAAAGGTGTTGGGACTACAGCCTGTAGCCATAGAGACACACCTCGGCCTTCCTGATCTCATTGAGTACCATCCGGTCCTTGTCCGCCTAGAATCCTGTCAAAGGCTTGCTCGTCTGCACAAGACACAACACGTTCGGGCAAAGATCGAGTAGGGGTGAGTATAACAATACCCAGCCCCAGAACCATAAAGGAAAATACAACAAGAGAAATTCCACAAAAGAAAGGTACAGTCAGATCTAGATAGTATATGTTTACAGAACATATAACAAGAATATCCAGATATACTCATACACAAACGACCACCGCAAAACCACAACTAAGATCCAGCTCTAAGATTCCACTAAGTATGCAACTGGGAGAACACACTCCTAGGTCTGAAGAGAGAGATACGAAGTACTCATCCAGGAGAATAGACTCCAAAAGTACTTTGAGAAAATGATGCCCAGATGAGGATCACAACCAAGTCATGGGGTGATTCTGACAACTCAGTCTGATCTAATCTTCTAAGAAGAGAATCGGTGCCCGGGTAATGTTGGTCACGTCGATACCAAGAACTCTACCTAGGGTTACAGGAATGAATAGAGAATCTGGACCTAAGTTTCACAGAGGGGATTCCAACAAATCTAATCAGGAAGTCCTGCTGAAGGGATCATACTCCTATATATAGGAAATGATACATGGAACCTTCAGGAGAAAGGCCAAGGGTACGAACCTTAAGGAAAGTGGTCCAAGTCACAGAAGGCAAATGGCTCAAGCCATGAATAATTGGTTACACGACGTGTAGTATGGTTACACGCCGTGTTCCTTGACCCCGGGTACTGCCCGTGTAAACGGCCCATGTCCTCCGTTCAAGCTGTGTAAAACTGAACTACATGGCATGTAGAAGAATCACATGCCGTGTTCCTTGACTCTAGGTGATGCCTGTGTAAACGGCCCGTGTCATCCGTTCAAGCTGTGTAAAACTCAACTACATGGTGTGTAGAAGAATCACACGCCATGTTCCTTGAATTCAGGTGTTGCCCGTGTAAACAGCTCGTGTCATTCGGCTTGTCGGATAGAAAGTAACTACATGGTGTGTAGAAGAATCACACGCCGTGTCCAAGCACCTGGGGCTCACTCAGTGTACGTTGGCCATGTGCCTGTACATGGTCTATGTCTGTGTTCGTGTCGCCTGCCCGTGTACCAGCACACAGGGTATCCCGTGTATCTAGCCAGGTCTAGCCTGGGAGGGGTATACACACCGTGTCCTTGGCCGTGTACCCAACCCATGTCTGTGTACTCCTGGAGTACATGCTAGGTGGTCCACCGACAAACACACGCGGTGTAGCCCATACTACACGCCGTGTAGTCGGGAAATTTCTAGAAGCGTCATATTCCTCCTTGAACCTCGGCCGATTCTCCGGATCCTGTTTCTCTGGTCTATTTGCTGCGAAACTCAAGATCATGGGTTGCTTCGTTGTCGTGATGCTGAATCCATGGGTTTCGGGCCTTCGATCGACTCCAAAATCTGATTCCGGCCATCCGTGCGGAAATCATTCAAATAATGATATCTTCTGATCCACTTCGATCCGTCCGTCTCCACCACAGCTGCCCTCCGTAGGGTTGTACCGATGTCGGATCATCAATTTGGGATCGTTTCATCACACAAATGATGCACAATGATCTGTCATTCATATCCCCATGAAGAACGCGTAGGACGCGCATGAAGAACGTGAGAAATCGGGGAAGAAAAGCACCAAAAACCAAGAGGGATGAACCTTGATCGATGTTCGTGTCAATCTTCATTCTTCACCGTTAGAAGATTAACAAATCAAAATAACTCATGAATCAAAATCCCCAAAATCCCCGCAAAAGCCCATCCCGTAAATACGATCGATCCGCGGGATAATTAGTTTTTGGATTAGTATGTGTTCGTCATAGGAATCAAGAACGAGAAAGAATTCACAAGGAGATCAAATGCCCTACCTGGATCCACGACATTTGTTGGTGAAGATCCGGTCGTCGCGTCGTCGTCGCCAGCGAAGCTCGGCAAGAACACCGTCGCTGCGTTGGAAGTTTTTCTTCAGATCTTTCCAGAGCCTCCAGGGAAATTCAGGGTTATGGGAATTGTAACCCTGATCCCCTGCGAAATATCTATTTAAAAGATAAGAGATATTTTATGTAACAAGATTTAATAAAACATTTTAATTAAATATTTTATTACAGTTAAGTCAAAAAACTGGATTTCACCACCGACCTGTGCCGGCTGATGCTAGGACTTTCCTAAGGTAAAATTGCTATTCCGAATGCAACAGTGCTCTTAGATTTATGATCTGAGCAACCGTTCATGAGTTATTCCACTTTTTCAGGGAAACTGCACACGCCCATAATTTAATTATTGAATTAAATTCAAACATTTGTTCCAGGCTCAACGGGCCTCAGAACTGCATGCCATCTCAGAGCCTGGTCTTGAAATAATTCCTATATAATATTAAAATAATACATGGAAAAATCAGGGACATTACATCACACCCACCTTAGGGATTTTACATCACTGAAAAGCCAAAAAAAGGGCTACTAAAAAAGATGTGGGTACTGCCCGCGAATCTGAGCCTCTCGCTCCCACGTGCTCTCCTAGAGATTCCCGTTCTTCCACCGGACATGCACCAAGGGAATATATCATCCACGAAGTATCTTCTCATACTGGTCCTCGATCTCCACTGGGTACTCAGCAATGGTTTCTCCATCATCGATTTCTAGATCGCCCCAGTCGATGACGTGCGATGGATCATGCACGTACCTCCGTAGTTATGACACATGGAAGACGTTGTGTACCCGGTACATTTGAGGAGGTAGATCCAAGTGATACGCCACCTCTCCAACTCTACTTAGAATCTAAAAAGGGCCAAAAAACCTCGGAGATAGCTTTCTGCCTCGGCCAAATCTCCGCAATCCCTGTTGAGGTGGGACCCGAAGGAACACATGGTCTCCTTCCTTGAACTCCAAGGGCCTCCGCCTCCTGTCGGCATAAGACTTTTTCCGACTCTGTGCAGTCTTCATCTGCTCCTGGATGACCTGCAACTTCTCTGTAGTATCTCTCACCATCTCTGGGCCCATGAGTGCTGACTCTCCTGGGTCAGTCCAACAAAGTGGTGACTTGCAAGGTCTCCTGTACAGAGCCTCGAATGGTGACATACAAACAGTGGAATGATAACTATTGTTATAAGAAAATTCCACCAGTGGTAGGTGATCCTCCCAGCTATGACCGAAGTCAAGTATGCAAGCTCGAAGCATATCCTCCAGGACCTGAATGGTCCGCTCTTTCTGACCATCAGTCTGAGGATGAAATGCTATGCTCAAGCGTAACTGAGTCCCAAAAGCTTCTTGTAATCCCCTCCACAACCGGGATGTGAAACGAGCATCACGATCTGAGATGATCATGGATGGAACTCCATGAAGTCGAAATATCTCCTGCACATAGAGGTTTCCCAATCTCTCTACTGAACTATTCTCCCATATGGCTAAGAAATGGGCCGACTTGGTGAGTCGATCAACAATCACCCAGATGGCATCGTGTCCCCTGGACGTACGTGGTAGACCCATCACAAAGTCCATGGATATCCCGTCCCACTTCCACTCTAGAACCTCAAGGGGCTGATTCAAACCCGCTGGTACCTGGTGCTCAGCCTTTACTTGATAACAAGTAAGGCACTGAGAAACAAACTATGCCACACTCTTCTTCATTCCTGGACATAAGAACTAACGTTAGAGGTCCTGGTATATCTTTTCTACTCCTGGATGCACTGCCAATGGATATGTATGGAACTGTCTCAGAACCTCCTCCCGCAACGTCACTGGTACTACTGTACGTCCTCTAAAAAGAACAGCATGCTCCCCACATTCTGAATATCCATCAGAAACATCACCTGGGGATATCTGGGCACATAGAGACTCACACCTAGCATCCTCAAGCTGTGCTTCCCTGACTCACTGTAAGAGTGTAGGGGTAACAACTATTTACTGAAGGTAGGCTCCCTCATCTCTATCCATGAAGGATAACTATAATGATACAAACTTCCTTGTCGCCTCATCTAGGAACTGCGAATTGGATCTCCTGCTGAGAGCATCTGCCACCACATTCCCCTTCCCAGGAGTATAAATGATCTCAAAGTCGTAATCCTGGAGGAACTCAAGCCATCATTTTTGTCTAAAATTCAAATACTTCTGAGAAAAGATATATCTGAGACTCTTGTGACCATAGTAGATGGTAAACCACTCGCCCATCAGGTAGTGCCGCCACATCTTCAATGCGAAGACTACCGCTTCCAACTCAAGATCATGGGTCGCGTAGTTCAGCTCATAGGGACTCAACTGGAACGAGCCATAGGTAATCACCGCTTGCCTTTTCATTAGGACACAACCAAGCCCAGTTACCGATGTGTCACAGAACAATACGTACTCAACAACTTCCTCCGGTAATCTCAAGATCGGGGTGCTTGTCAGACTCTGTCTCAACTGCTAGAAATCCTGTTGACATCTCTCAGTCCACATGAAAGGCTGCCCCTTTCGGGTCAAGGATGTCATGGGTGCTGAAATCCTGAAGAAATCAAGAATGAACCTCCGATAGTAGCCTGCCAACCCAAGGAAACTCCGCACCTTCATCATGCTCCGGGGTGGCTCCCATGCTAGTACTTCCTCCACCTTGGATGGGTCCACTTCTACACCATCTGCTGAGATAACGTGTCCCATAAAGTTAACCTCCTGTATCCTTAACTAACACTTCGAGTGTTTCCCATACAACTGGTGCTCTCGGAGTGTGTCCAGAACCATCCTTAGGTGTCTCACGTGCTCCTCCTAAGACACAGAGTACACAAGGATATCATCGATGAAGACCACAACACACCGATCTAGATAGTACTGAAAGATCTGGTTCATGAGTCCCATGAACATTGTCGGGGCATTCATCACACCGAAGGGCATCACCAAGTACTCATAGTGACTGTAGCGACATCTGAAAGCCGTCTTCGGTACATCCTCATCCCGTACTCACAACTGGTGATAACCTGATTATAGATCAACCTTCAAGAACCATCGTTCCCCTCTAAACTGGTCGAAGAGGTCATAGATCCTTGGTAGTGGATACCGGTTCTTTACGGTCACCTGATTCAAGAGCCGGTAATCCACACATAGTCTCAAGCTCCCGTCTGCCTTTTTGTCAAACAGCACTGGGGCGGCCTAGGGTGAAACGCTGGGTCTCACAAAGACCTTCTTCTGCAAGTCATCCAGCTGCACCCTCATCTCACAAAGCTCTGCAAAATCCATCCGATATGCTGATGCTGATATCGGTGTTGTCCTGGGTTGCAACTCAATTCAGAAATCTATCTACCGATGGGGAGGTAGTCTGGGGAAATCCTCCGGAAATACTTCCTCGTACTTATCCACTACTGCTGGAAACTGGAAACTCATAACGTCTATTGCGCCAAGGGCTAGGCTATCCAACTGATGTGAAATCAGTTGTGCCTTCCTACGCACAAGTCCCTCCTATGCTGCCTGGGTCTCCCTTTCACCAACAAAAGAGAACCTCGTTCCATCACTGCGGACACACCACACCCTTTGCCTAAAACAGTCGATCTAGGCATGAACTGTGGATAAACAATCCATACCAAGAATTACATCTTAAGGCCTCGACACTACCACCAAGAGGTTTCAACCAAAACTCTCGCCTCTAAGGGCCAGGTCACACTGTCTACAGAGGTGTGTGATCTCTGAATATTCTTCGGTTGGTGTTTCTAAGCGTAAGGGTCCAGTCAATGGATCAACTGGAATCTCAAGGTCTCGAAACAAGATAAGAAGCCAGAAAGGAATGACTAGAACCTGTGTCTATTAATACAACATCCAAATTAGAAAAGACATATATTGTACCTCTAGTAATTCCAGGAGTACCTGGGTCATAAGCCTAAGCCGCCTGCAGCTGTCCTTGACTCTGTACAACAGCTCCCTGAGCCTAGGGTGGACCTCCTGGGGGTGGTGGTAGTAAAAGGTCAAAAAACCAACCACCTCCAGCTGCTCTCCCATCTCCCCTACCACATCCACCACCCCGCGAATCTGTCTGCTCCACACGTTTCCTTTGACTCAGTGGTCCATCCACTGCTCCCATGTTAGTAGTATGGCGGGTCGGAAAATCTCGAGCGAGATGTCCCCTGCCATCACATGAGTAGCATCGCCTCTATCGAGGCTGGCTGGATACACCCTGTGAACCCTGTACGATAGATCCCATGTCCTAGGATCTCCTCTAAAAATGTCTCCCTTGCTCGGGTCCTTGGCGTTGACTCCCTGCTGCCGAGGTCTCTACTCCAGCTCGCCCACTACTGAAAACTACAGACTGTCTCTGATCTACCAAGAAGCTCTCAACCACCAAAGCCCGCTCAAGCACCCCATCATATGTAGGAATTATCATAGGGTTGATGATAGCTCGTATATCTCTGCGCAAGCCCCACTCAAAAGTCCGAGGTATGAAGTACTGATCTCTGACCATATCCATCGAGTACCGCGAGAGGTCGGTAAACCTCGATAAATAGTCAGCCACCCTTATGGTTTCCTGCTGGAGTTGAAGAAGCTCCTGTATACGTACTTCTCTCAGGGTAAATGGTGAAAACTCATCTTTAAAGAGATGCTCAAACTCCAACCATGAAAGAGTTTCCTCATCATGGGTCTGGATAACCAAACTCTACCATCATCCTACCGAGCCCTGTAGAAGGCTCGCTGCCGGGATCACCATCTGGTCTACTGGTGTCCTGACCAAACGGAATACTCTGGTCACTGCCTCAAGCTAGTCCTCTGCTGCCTGAGGGTCAGGCTCGCCTCAAAATCTGAGGGGTCTCTGTCTCTGAAACTCATGGAGTGCGCTCAGCCTGCGCTCCTCCTCCACTGGAACAACAGACACTAAAAACTGCTCCACAAGTGGCAGGATAACTGGCACACCACCCGATAGTAAAACTGGGGGATCCAGTCGATGTATCGAGGCTTTATCACTGAGGGGTTCATTATCATGATCAAAATGCTAGATCCTAGCAGGTGCGCATCATAGAGGCATCCTGTTAAAGAACATGATGTATCTCAGTCAGTGAGTATATCTGGAGAGCTGACTCAAGAAGGACATGGAAACCACAACCCATTCTTATATGACTCATGTACCATTATTTTTCCCTGCAACTAGTGTTCTCATGTTCCGAGTTGAAAAACAAGTTATTAGAGTTCTGGTGTATGGATACGTCGCCCGCCCGCACCAACACTGGGGTCCCTGGCCTGAAAGTAGAACTCGAAACACTTAACACAGTTGCCCCAAACCAACTCACAGACTCTTAGTCCTACGGTAGAACCGACCACCTTTGATACCACTCTGTCATGCCCCGTCCCAGTGGGTCCTGAGACGCAACTCACCAAGCCCGCCTCCAATAGGCCAGGGGCTGGTGACTAGCACTGAGTAGGCATGCTACTAACATGGGAGACATTGCCTATAAACCTGTACACACGCATACACCTCTCCAAGCCCACATAGATGAAAAGTAAAAACCACTAAAAGGAAAAGATGCATGCATACACTAAAACCCAACCACAGAGTATGACAGGAAAGTAAAGTACAAGAAATTAAAACCCTGGGCCAAAAGTATAGGCCCACCAAAAAGAGAGTCTGTAACAATGAACAACCTGTGAAGAAAGGTGGTGGGACTGCTGTATGTAGGCGTATGAACACACCTCAGCCTGTCTGATCTCACTGAGTACCGTCCGATCCTAGTCCACCTAGAATTCTGTCAAAGGCTTGCTCTTATGCACAAGACATGAAACGTGCGGGCAAAGCCCATGCATGGATGAGTATAACAATACCCAGTAGGACACCCCAAAACCACAAAGGAAAATAAAACAAGGAAAATTCCTAAAAAAAAGGTACAATCATCTCTACATAGTATAGGTTTACAGAACATATAACAAGAATATCCAGATATACTCATACACAAATGACCACCGCAAAACCACCACTAAGATACAACTCGAAGATTCCACTAAGTATGCAACCGGGAGAACACAATCCTAGGTCTGAAGAGAGAGATACAAAGTACTTGTCCAGGAGGACACACTCCACAAGTACTTTGAGAACATGATGATCAGATGAGGATCACAACCAAGTCAATGGGTGATTCTGACAACTCAGTCTGAGCTAATCTGCTATGTAGAGGATCGGTGCCCAGGTAATGTTGGTCACGTCGATACCAAGAACTCTACCTAGGGTTCCAGGAATGAATAGATGATCTGGTTCTAAGTTTCACAGAGGGGATTCCAATAACTCTATACAAGAATTTCTGCTGAAGGGATCATACTCGTGTATATAGGAAATTATACTGGGAACTTTCAGGAGAAAGACCAAGGGGACGAACCGTAAGGAAAGCAGTCCAAGTCATAGAAGGAAACTGGCTCAAGCCATGAAGAATTGGTTACACGGCATGTATTATGGTTACACGCCGTGTTCCTTGACCCTGGGTACTGCTCGTGTAAATGGTCCATGTCATCCGTTCAAGTTGTGTAAAATTTAACTACACGACATGTAGAAGAATCACACATCGTGTTCCTTGACTCTGGGTGCTGCCCGTGTAAACGAATCGTGTCATCTGTTCAAGCTGTGTAAAACTCAACTACATGGCATGTAGAAGAATCACATGCCATGTTCCTTGACTCTAGGTGCTTCCCATGTAAACGACCCATGTCATTCGGCTTGTTAGATATAAAGTAACTACACGACGTGTAGAAGAATCACACGTCGTGTCCGAGCACCTGGGGCTCACTCCGTGTACGCTGTCCATGTGCCCGTACACGGTCTCTGTCTGTGTCTGTGTCGCATTCTCGTGTACCAGCACACTGGGTATCCCGTGTATCTGGCCGGGTCTGGCAGCGGAGGGGTATACACACCGTGTCCTTGGCTGTGTACCCAACCCATGTCTGTGTACTCTCGGAGTACACGCCAGGTGGTCCGCCAACGAACACACGCCGTGTAGCCCATACTACACTCCGTGTAGTCAGGAAATTTCCAAAAGCATCGTATTCGTCCTTGAGCCTTGGATGATTCTCCGGATTGCGTTTCTCTGGTCTGTTTGCCGCGAAACTCAAGATCATGGGTCGGTTCGTCGTTGTGATGCCGAATCCGTGGGTTTTGGGAATTCGATCGGCCCTAAAATCCGATTTTGGCCATCCATTTGGAAATCGTTTGAAGAATGATATCTTCCGATTCACTTCGATCCGTCCGTCGCCACCGCAGCTGCACCTCCGTAAGGTTGTACCGACACTAGATCTTCAATTTGGGATCGTTGTGTCACACAATGGATGCACAACGATCCGTCGTTCATATCCCCGTGAAGAATGTGTAGAACTCACACGAAGAACGTGAGAAATCGGGGAAGAAAGGCACCACAAATTTAGAGGGATGAACCTCGATCGATGTTCGTGTCGATCTTGGTTCATCACCATTAGAAGATTAACGAACCAAAATAACTCAAGAATCAAAATCCCCAAAATCCCCGCAAAAGCCCATCCGGAAAATATGATTAATCCACGGTCTAATCTGTTCGTGGATTAGTCCAAATTTGTCATAGGAATCAAGAACAAGAAATAATTCACAAGGACATCAAACGCACTAACTGGATCCGCATCGTTTGTTGGTAAAGATCTGTTTGCCGCGTCATCTTCACCAGCGAAGCTCGTCAAGAACACCATCACCGCGTTGGGAGGTTTTCTCCAGAGATTTCCAGAGCCTCCAGGGAAATTCAGGGTTATGGGAATTGTAACCCTGATCCCCTGCTAAATATCTATTTAATAGATAAGAGATATTTGACGTAACGAGATTTAATAAAACATTTTAATTAAATATTTTATTACAATTACGTACAAAAACTGGATTTCACCACCGAACTGTGCCGGCTGACGTTAGGCCTCGCCTAAGGTAAAATCGCTGTTCCGAACGCAACAGTTCTCTCAGATTTTTGATCTGAGCACCCGTTCAAGAGTTATTCCACTCTTTCAGGAAAACCGCAGGTGTTCGTAATATAATTATTGAATTAAATTCAAACATTTGTTCTGGGCTCATCGGGCGTTGGAACTGCACGCCTTCTCAGAGTCTGGTCTCGAAATAATTCCCATATAATATTAAAATAATACGTGAAAAAATCCGGGACATTACATTCTATATAAAAATAATGTGCATAATCATAGTGATAAAATCTTGTTACATTAACACTTATAAAACCCACATAAGACTGAAGGGTAAGGTGTGCGATGTTGAAAGACTCTTAGGGTGGCTTAGATAACATCGCTCGGATGATAATCTCTATCAACTTCCACTTCTCCCGTAGGTAGTTCCGTTCAAGCTTAACGTGTTGAAGCTCACCTTGGGCTTGGTCAAGGGCGAAGCCCAATGGCGCCACCTTATTTCTGAGCTCTAGAAAATGGGCTTCGTATGGAGAAATTCTACTGGATGAGGTCATCACTTCCTTTTTCTGAGTAAATTGGATTTGTTAAATCCCTATATTTATACTAATCATGTGATCACTATTTAATGACTATATTACCAATAGTCACAATTCTTAATGGTATTTTAAAATCCAAAAACATAAAACCAAGGAATTTCATATGTTATACAAACATTTTGAATAATAATACATTTAATTAGATCAAGATGAATTTTCATTGATAGAAGTTTGGGTCGTAACATTGGTAATTAATTAAATGGGAATTAAAATAAAAATCATTTTAAAATAAAGGAGAAGATTTTATAAAAACTATTTTTATATGTGTAATGTATTTTTATCCTATTAAATTTAATTTATCACTATTGGATGATTATTTTAATGAAATTTATATAAAATATATTCAATCAAATGTTTTAAAAATTATTCTAATAGGCATTGGATAAAAATAAATAAGGTTTTATGCTTAAAAAATGTATTTTTATAAAAAGGGGTTTTGTCACATTTGTGCACTTACATTAAAATTAATTTATTCTATGTATGGGTATTTAATTTTATAAAATAAATTCAATAATTATAGTCATGAGGTTCCAATTTGGTAAATTAGTCTCTTTTACTTTCGGTTAATATGAATTGTAACTATGGTAAAAGTTATCACCTTGGTAAAATGTAAATCAGATTAATCTAGGTTAAATCTAACTGATAAGGCCATAATTTTTCATATTAATTCTTATTGGATGAATGTAATTAAAATTTTATCACCATATTCTCTAAATATACTTTTTTAATGCACTCTTTTTCATGAAAATTCCATTTATAATATTTTTTAAAAAAAAGTTACATATTGTCACTCTCTTAGTTTTAAATATCATTTAAATATTAACATAGGGAAAATAACTAGTTATGAATGAATATTGATAGTAAATTCTTTTTTAATGAAATTATATTAATGATATATATTTATTTCTAATTTCTAGTAATTATATAATGACCTTAAATGCATATGAAACACTGATGTAATATTTATCCAATTAATAAAAAGTATACTAAATGATTTTAAGAATATTAGAATAGTATAATATGAGTAAGTTAATGTATTACATGAATTTCATAGATTAATATGAAAAATTAGTGTCATATTAAATAATTATATTCTAATTAAAACTTTGTCTTTACGTATTTTATTTCAAATTCAATGAATAGTGTCAAAATCGACATTAATGATATTTTATCAAAATAATATTTTATTAAATTACATAAAAAACATAAAAAATATTAAAATATGAATATAGGATAATATATGGTATAAAATGTTATACCCTACCCATTTATAGTCCATTTGGAAAAATATTTATTAGGAATGACTTTATTATTCTTTAGTCTTTTATAAATTTTCTAGCGTGTCCTCTCCCTCCATTATAAAAGGACACCCTATCATTCCATTCTTCACACCACTTTGATCCCCCTATATCAACCATGACCTAAAAAATTATAATAAAAACAAAATTATATAAGTTTTTATGTACTAATATACCCTAAATACCAACCCTATATTCTTTAAAAAGTATATAAAGGAGGTCTCCTGAAAGAGAGGTAGTTATCTTACCCCACCTCTTTCAATTTATTTCTTTTTGTAATTTTTATAAATATATGGTATCTATCATAAAATAAAATCTTAAGTATCCTAAATAATCTTATCTGTTATTATTTTTATTAAAATACCATTATAAACCCTCTTTTTATCAAATGGGAAGTGAATGTGTCGTTTGTGCGTACGTACGACTTACCATCTCAACATAGAGGTACAAATCATTTTACATCACCATATTTCATGGATGGTTATTATGATGGGTTTAAAGTTTATATATAAATTTTATGAAAAAATTTATCTTATGGAATGATAATTTTATATTTACCTTCTTACATTCAAAACCGATGGAAGATTGTAACACCCCAAGCTTCCACGGTACACTTCTCTTTGAATAATACAGTAGCGTGTGTTGTACACAACTTCGAGTTCAAACACACCACAACCAATCAAACTAGCTGTTATGAATAGTAATACCCACTTTTTGAAATTTTATAAATTTTTTCATTCAAAATTTACTTCATTTTTGGATTCGGAATATCGAAATTATCTCAGGGTGAATTTTTGATACTTTTCTGATAACTTTCATATTTTGACGAATAGTGAAAATTACTAAATTTTAATTAAAAATAACTTTTTTGAATCAAAATATTTAATAGTGATAAATTATGAATTTGAGTGATTTTAAAGTATAATTAGATTATATTTTTACCATTTAATCCAATGTTGGTCATTGGACATAATTTCACATTTAAACTGGACATAAGCAAGTGCTAATCTTTTGATAGTTATTATTTCTTAAAAACACGCTTTTTATTTTGACAACGGGAATTAATTTTAAAATAATTTATTCCACTTCTATGTTTTGAATTTAGAAAAATTGATTTCATATTTAGAATCATATGGTCCAAATTTTGTAAATAGATAAATTTTTTTTAGACATTCTGAATAATTACTTCGGTAAATATTTTCTTTACCATGGGTAAAGGGTAAATCCGGTAAATAAGGGTAAAAGATAATAATATTATAATAATATTAAGTTACCCTAAAACGTGTCCTAACCTTATTTTTTGATACATATCTGACCATGGGCATCTTTGGGTAGATTTTGGGACCCCATGGAGCCACTTTTAAGTGATAATGACACTTTATATTAATTATGTTAAAGTAAATATAAAAATGACATAAGCATATATCTTTTAGCAAAAAAATTTTTAAATTGGGTTATATATGTTATATTTTCGACTATAAATATTAATTAGAAATATAAAAATATTTCCTATATAATGGGATTTTATTTATTATTTTTAGACATTGAAAAATTAAATTTATTTATGACACAATAATGATGCAGTATTTTCCTTATTAATGAAAGAATCAAATAATTGGTATTTTAAATTTTAAAATAAATATAATTTGGAAGTTTTGATGACATAAAAGAATGTTATTGGTTAATATGACATGTTATTATTACTTAAATTAATTTTTTTCGAATTAATAAAGTTTTTAGGACTTTAACAAAAAACAATTATAAACTATTGTCAAAATAGACATAAATGAGTTTTTAAAACAAATATTATATTATTAATTGATATTATATTCCTAAAAATATAAGGTTCTAAAAAAGGACTTATATAATTATAGGTGTATCATTAATGACCCAATTTGTGGTTTTTTGGAAGTATATAGTAAGTTAATTAACTATATAATATAAAAATACAAAGAGACATGGTAAATGAAAAACTATTTAACTAAGAGTTAAAACTAAAATATAAGGTTAATATAGTGACCCAAACCTATATAAAACCTATTATTTGAGTGGTTTTCTACATATAACCACCTTATAATTTAAATAACATACTTTTTAGCCATTATAAATCGAATATGAATTTATTATAAAATAATATTTCTAGTTTTACCTAAGGTGCCCGTCACCCATCTTATAAAAGGGAACTCACCATTCTCTATAATTAACACCTTAAAAGCCTTTTGGCTCGGCCAAAACCTGCCAACATCCCTTCTCAACTTCCCTCACTTCAAACTAGAGGGATTAGTTTGATCAGAAAGCCAACCTAAGGGTCCCTTTTGATCAAATCAAAAGGAAAAACCCGAAGAAGAGGTAATGATTTCACCACCCTCTTTCAAGTTCCTTTCTTCTTCCACTTCTTATTTCTTTGTTATTTAAATTCTAAAATAATAAATCCCGTATCTTATATATAATTTTATGTTATTATAAATATGGCACAACCATATTCATTATTATATCCATCCTTTGAATGACATGTCACCATACGTGCGTATGTACGGCTTACCGTCTCCACGTCGTGGTGTAATTGTTATTCAATACATTATTATTTGGATGGGTATGATAATGATGTGTAATTGATTTAAATAATAAATATAACATGATAAGGATTTTGTATATATGATATAACATCCAATTATATATTATTTTAATATCAAAAGAATGATATTGTCACTTGTGCGTACGTACCGACTACCGTCTCCACGAACGCGATGAGGTTCATTCCCCATCATATCCATTCAATTATAATTCTCATTTGATGGTTAAAAATAATGTTTAAAGACTTAATTTTAATCTGGATATGAATAAGATACAAACTATCCATAAAAAACATGGCTTACGTAACAAATCATATAAAGGTTAATGAATCAGTTAACACACAAAACAACGATAATTATAAGATATTATTAACAAAGCAATATTAAAAGATCATATATGATATCATATTAATGTATATGATTCTTGTATAGTTTAATAAAAATTATTTCACCATTATACAGGAGGTTAACCTACCCTCTACCAAGGAAAATTACAAGGTAATGGTTTATTTCACAATATCTTCATTATCCGAGGTTGTTTATACGTAATTATCTACTGGGACCTCTTTATCATCCACATCCAAGTTTCTCAAAAATGCATTTCAAATCATTCTAAATATTTTATAGAATACGAGTTGAAGTCATTTAAATCCTTGTTGACTTGTTATAAGATGTTTATAAAGGAATCTTTCCATCGTTTTCCAAACAAGGTCCTTTTTAACCTTTTCGACAAAATTGAGGTAAGAATGTCTTTTTTTAACTTATATGGCTGGTGCGACTATTTTCCGCCATTATAAAATCATCGAAGCTTCCATTACAAGCTTATAAGAATATTTTAAAAGTAAATATTTTCTCTTATAATTATGTGACTTTTTAATGATTAAAAAATATATATTTCTCTCAAATAGTTTTGATTTCATTTATGTGTACATCCTTTGATGGATTTTAAGCTAATTTGAAGTTGATTTATTATGACACAAAACTTCTATATTGTATTGAAAGTTTTGTGATATGTTTGAAAGTGGATGTGTTATTTTTATACCATTCATGGTTTATGGAGAAAGTATTGACATTTCGTATGCTAGTTTTAATAAGAATGTTTATGTTATGTTTAAAACTATTCATATGAGGAATGCATTGGACTTAATAAGTGACTAGTGGAGCCCACTATAGCTCGTCGATGCATCCGTAGGTCTCATGAGACAAAATAGTGTCTTGGAAAAAGTCCATCACAAAATCTTATTTGTAGTCTTGGCACAAGGCCTTGACTATGTGGTTATGATAGTCTGGTATTATGAATCCCATCATTATGAAAGGGGTTATTGACATTTCATGTGATTATTCGACTAGTATAATATCCATGTGAATAAGTAAATGGAATTATTTCATTTTATTTTTTCCATATTATGCTGAAGTTCAAGTTTAAAAGGCTTTTGTTTTAGTTAAACATTGCCTTAAATGTTTATGCTTATTTATGAAAGTTTCCGCTATATTGTTATCCTAACTTGGCATCTGTGCTCACCCCTTTCTATGTTTTATTTTCCCAGGATGTGAATAAGTATTTTATGAATTACCTGTAGGGATAGTATGAGGGGATATGAGTGTGGTCTATGGAGATAATATGTTGTTGTAGTTTTTATTTTATGATTTAATGTAAACACTATGAATATATCTAGTGATTCCAAGGCTACTAAAGTAATTGATCTTTCGAGACATGATCTTTTGTGATCATGCCAGCGTTATGTAATAATGCACCTACTCTGGGTAACTGTGATCGGGGTGTTGTAGTTGGTATCAGAGGAAGTTTAGTACAAACCTTGGAAGCTAGATTTAAATAAACTAATATTAGAGCACATAGACCTAAGATAGAATTTGAGGATTAGTATAGAAGAACATCTATAATATTGGTATTGTAGAGATTTTGTGAGTATTCCAAGAAATAAATCCTTATCTGGATATGAGAAGGTAGAGGCGGCTTTGGCACAGATGTACCTAGGGGTAAAACCCGAAAACACCGCTTTGAGATAGACTCAAACGGGAACTAGTGCACGACAACGGGCCTTGCTGCACTCTTGGTTATGACACTCCCAGGGGATATGCTTATGATAATTCTCATTTTCTTTACAAACTATTATGAAGGGTTTATGAGTATATACTTCCTCAAAGAACACATTTTTATGATTATGGATTATATCCATAAACTTTTCAATTCACGTTAGGTGTTTTACAATTTTGGATTTATGTATTGCGATTCATAAACTAATATAGTTTATGCCATTGTTTAGAAATGGAGCCTAGTGGAAGGAATGGAAACCATATCAATGAACACACTCTATGTAGGGATTTCCCCCCTGCTCAAGATAATTATAGTGGAGCTAGTGATACAACTGGTGTTGATCAGCTTATCACCATACTCAGACAACTCACTCGGGTTTTGAATAATAACTTTACCTGTATGGAGCACCCAGATCCACAACGTGGAGGATCAATGTTAGATCGGTTCATGAGGAAAAACCACCAACATATAATTTGAGTAAAAATCCATTAGTAGCTAAGAAATGGATAAATTCCTTAGAGAAAATATTCCATGCCTTAGGGAGTAGTGAAATGGAAAAAGTTATCATGACAGTTTACCGCCTCACTGGAGATGCTGACCAATGGTGGTCATTAATTAAAAACACAAAGGAGGATGATGATGTATCAAATATGGAATAGAGGGAGCTAAAAGAGATTTTATTAGAAAAATACTTTCCTCATGACAATCGAGAAGATATGGAAAGTAAATTTTTGAGTTTGAGACAAAAGGAGGATGAGAATGTTGCAAAGTATGAAGCTAACTTTACATGGTTAGCGAGGCATGAAGAAGATTATATATGTAACCGAACGAGTAATATTGACCATTTATTTGATGGGTTAAAACCATTTCTCCATCAATCATTATTCTCACAATCCTTCTTGTCGTACGAAGATATCGTCTCATGCGCTATCAAGACAGAAAAAGAATTCTCTAAGTCTTACGATTTTAAATCAAAGAAAGAGAAGAAGAGATCTGCTGATCACTATGGAAATGGAAATAAGGGAAATAAGGGAAAAGTTTAATATCCATCCTGCAGGAAATGTTGGAAGAAACACCCTGGTACTAGCTTGAAGGGAATGGGAGTCTGTTACAATTGTGGTGAAAAAGGCCACCAAGCTCGTGATTGCAAGGGGAATAAATAAGCTACCGATGTTCAATGCTACAATTGTAGGGAGATGGGACATTATACAAATGAATGTCTTAAGAATAAAGGGAAATTACCTCAAAAAAGTCCAAGGGATCAAGGCCAATATTATGCTATCACTACTGCTGAGGTTGAAGCTCTGAAAGACGTGGTGGCAGGTAATTTAATGGTTCCCTCAAGTTTAGAAAATGCTTTATTTGATTCTGGATCATCGCATTGTTTCATATGTTCCTAGTTTTCTAAGAAAATTAGATATTTCCAATTTCATTTAATAAGGGATTTTTCAGTAAAAACTCATAAGGGAAGTATTATTGCTACAATGTTCTGTGAATCAGTTCCCATTAGGGCATATAAATGTTCTTTATCTGCTGATCTCATCGTCATACCTATGATTGAATTTGATATAATCCTCAGTATGGATTGGGTTTTGGACCATGATGCAAAGATTTATTATAAGAAGAAGGAGGTTACGATTTTTGATAATAATGATAAAGAACACCTTATCTTTAGAGCATAATCGTCACCACCTGATTCTTATCTAGATCCACCCCCAGTAGCTCAACTAAATTCAATTATAGGGGAGGAAGAGAATGAAATAACTATGGGTGAGGAAAGGAATGTTCAAATAGAGGATGTACCTATTGTGAAAGAATATGTAGATGTGTTTCTGGAAGATTTACCTGGACATCCTCCAAAACGAGAAATTGAATTTTCCATTCATTTAATTCCTGGTTCAAGGCCCATTTGAAAGACCCCTTTTAGAATGGCCACTGTGGAATTAGTTGAAGTAAAGAAACAAATAGAGGAATTGAGTAATAAGGGATTAATTCTCCCTAGTGTTTCTCTATGGGGATCCCCTGTCCTTTTTGTTAAGAATAAAGATGGATCTATGAGGTTATGTATCGACTACAAGGAAATCAATGCTGTAAAAATAAAGAACAAGCATCCCTTACCTCGTATTAGTGATTTATTTGACCAAGTACATGAAGATAAATACTTTTCAAGATTGACCTTCGATATGGATACCACCAGTTGTGTGTGAAGAAGGAAGACATTCCGAAGACAACATTTCGAACTAGGTATAGGCATTACGAGTTTACAGTAATGCCTTTTGGGCTGACTAATGCACCCTCTGTTTTCATGGATCTAATGAGAAGAGTCTTCAAGGAATATCTCAATGATTTTTTGGTGGTATTTATTGATGATATCTTGGTATATTCTAAAATCTATGAAGATCATGAAAATCACTTGCGCATTATCCTGAAGACTCTTAGAAGACATGAATTATATGTGATGTTTAGGAAGTGTGAATTCTGGATTTAGGAGATTTCTTTTCTTGGCCATTTTGTCTCTAAGGATGGAATTTCCGTTGATCCTTCTAAGACCAAGGTAATACAAGAATGGCCAGCACTGATGAGTATAAATGAGGTACACAGTTTTATTGGTTTAGCAGGTTATTATCGATGTTTTGTCCAGAAATTTTCCCAATTGGCTAACCCATTAACGAAGCTCACACGTTAAGGGGTTAAATTTATTTGGAAAAAAGAGTGTGAATAATCTTTTGAAGAACTGAAGAGAATATCAGTCAATTCTCCTATATTGACTCTACCATCAGGGAATGATGGTTTCGTTATTTATAGTGATGCATCAAAGAAAGGACTTGGTTGTGTCCTTATGCAGAATGATAGGGTTATTTCCTATGCATCACGACAGCTAAAAATTCATGAGAAAAAACTATCCTACCCATTATCTTGAGTTAGAAGTTATAATCATTTCTTTGAAGATATGGAGACATTATCTCTATGGTGAAAAATTTGAGATATATACCGATCACAAGAGTTTGAAGTATATTTTCTCATAGAAAGAACCCAACATGAGGCAATGGCGATGGCTTGAACTACTCAAGGATTATTATTGCACGATACACTACCACCCGGGGAAGGAAAATAAGGTGGCAGCTGCTTTGACCAGAAAGGATCATGGAGTTTTGAACAAAATGAGAGTTGAAAGGGATCCAATTTTCAAGGATCTAGTAAAGTTGGATATGGGAATAACCATGGAAGGTGAAACATCGATACTTTTTCAAATCATTACCAAACCATATTTACTAGAAAGGATTAAGAGTTCTCAGACCAATGATGAAGAATTTAAAAAGAATATTAAAGCTTCGAATGATGGGAGATTGAGTGACTTTGTGTATGAAGAGGGAATTTTGAAATTTGGGAAGAGGATTTGTGTTCCCGATATACCTGATCTAAAAAGGGAATTTTTAGACGATGCCCATAGTTCCAATTTCTCTATACACCCTGGGAACACCAAAAGGTATAAAGATTTGAAGGAAAATTTTTGGTGGGACAACATGAAGAGAGAGATTGCTAATTTTGTGTCAAGATGTATGGTTTGTCAACAAGTGAAAGCTGGAAGGCAATAGCCTGGAGGATTCATGCAACCTCTTCCCATAACTGAGTGGAAATGAGATAATATTTTGATGGACTTTGTCATGGGGCTACCAAAGACTCCTAGAAGGAACGATACAATATGGGTCATTATTGATCGTCTTACCAAGTCAGCACATTTTCTTGCTATAAGAGAAGGTCTACCACTTGAACCTCTAGAAATACTATATATTAATGAATTTTTGAGACTTCATGGAGTACCCCTATCGATTGTTTTTGATCGTGATCCCCATTTTACTTCAAGATTCTGGAAAAGTCTTCAGAAAGCCCTGGATACTGAACATCATTTGAGCATTGCCTACCACCCCCAAACTAATGGACAATCAGAAAAAACTATTCAAACCTTAAAAGACATGTTGAGATCTTTCTCACTTGACTTTCAGGGTATGTGGGATCAATATTTACCTCTGGTGGAATTTTCCTATAACAATAACTTCCATTCAAGTATTCAGATGGCACCATATGAAGCGTTATATGGAAAGAGATGTCGCACACCAACCTGTTGGGATGATGTTGGTGAAAGAAAACCTATAGGCCAAGAACTTGTTGAGAAAACAATGGAAAAGGTAAAGGTAATCCAAGCCCACATCAAAGAAACTCAAAGTAGGAAGAAGATCTATGATGACAACTGAAGGAAGGATTGAGAATTTCAGGTAGGAGATCATGTTTTCTTGATGGTATCTCCATGGAAGGGTGTTATATGTTTCGGTAAGAAAGTTAAATTGAGTCCCAGGTACATAGGAAGTTTTGAAATTCTAGAATGAATTGGGGCTGTAGATTACCATTTGGAAATTCCACCAAGTCTCTCCAAAGTTCACAATGTGTTCCACGTATCACTATTGAGAAAATACATGCCTGACCCAACGCATGTACTCACTTATGAGTAAGTAGAACTAGAACTCGATCTGTCTTATTGCGAAGAGCCCATCAGGAATCTTGATACCAGAGAACAAGTTCTAAGAAACCAGACGACTCGTCTGGTAAAAATTCTATGGAGAAACCATAAGATGGAAGAGGCAACGTGGGAACCCGAGGAACTTATGATGAAGAACCACCCGAGTCTTTTCACGCGGTAGTATTCTAGAAATTTCGAGGACGAAATTATTTGAAGGAGGGGAGAATGTAACACCCCAAGCGTCCACAATATGCTTCTCTTTTAATAATACAGTAGCGTGTGTTGTACGCAACTTCGAGTTCTAACACACCACAACCAATCAAACTAGCCGTTATGAATAGTAATACCAACTTTTTGAAAATTTATAAATTTTATCTTTCAAAATGGACTTCATTTTTGGATTCAGAATATTGAAATTAGCTTAGGGTGAATTATTGGTACTTTTCTGATAACTTTTATATTTTAATGAATAGTGAAAATTACTAAATTTTAATTAAAAACTACTTTTTTAATCGAAATAGTTAATAGTGATACATTATGAATTTGAGTGATTTTAAAGTATAACTAGATCTTATTTTTTCCATTTAATCCAATATTGTTCATTGGACATTATTTCACATTTAAACTAGACATAACCTAGTGCCAATCTTTGGATAGTTATTATTTCTTAAAAACACGTTTTTTGTTTTGACAACGAGAATTAATTTTAAATTAATTTTTGCCGCTTCTGTGATTTGAATTTAGAAAAATGGAATCCATATTTAGAATCAGGAGGTCCAAATTTGGTAAAAAGGTAACTTTTATTTTTAGACATTTTGAATAATTACTCCGGTAATATTTTATTTACCAAGGTTGAAGGGTAAATCCGGTAAATAAGGGTAAAAATTAATAACATTATAATAATATTAAATTAGCCTAAAACATGTTCAAACCCTATTTTTTGATATAGTTCCGACCATGGGCATCTTTGGGTCGATTTTGGGACCCCATGAAGCCACTTGTAAGTGATAATGACACTTTATATTAATTAAGTTAAAGTAAATACAAAAATGACATAAGCATATATTTTTTAGAAAAGAAATTTTTATATAGGGTTATATATGTTATATTTTAGACTATAAATATTAATTAGAAAGATAAAAATATTTCCTACATAATAGGATTTTATTTATAATTTTGAGACATAGAATAATTAAATTTATTTACGACACAATAATGATGCAGTATTTTCCTTATTAATGAAAGAATCAAATAATTGGTATTATAAATGCTAAAATAAATATAATTTGAAAGTTTTGATGACATAAAATAATTTTATTGGTTACTATGAAATGTTATTATTACTTAAATTAATTTTATTCAAATTAATAAATTTTTTAAGATTTTAACAAAAATCAATTATTAAATAGTTTCAAAATTGACATTAATGAGTTTTTAAAACAAATATTATATTATTAATTGATATTCTATTCCTAAAAATCTAAGGATTGGTAAAAAGACTTATATAATTATAGTTTTATCATTAATGGACCACTTGGGGGTCTCTTGGAAGTATATAGTAAGTTTATTAACTATATAATATGAAAATACAAAGAGACATGGTAAATGTCAAACTAATTAACTAAGAGTTAAAACTAAAAGATAAGGTTAATATAGTGACCTAAACCTGTATAAAACCTATTTTTTGATTGGTTTTAAACCTATCCCCATATTAACCTTTAAATAATCCACTTTTTAGCCATTATAAACCGAGTATGAATTTATTATAAAATAATATTTCTAGTTTTTCTTAAGGTGCCCCTCACCCCTCTTATAAAAGGGCACTCCCCCTTCTCCCTAATTCAGAACTTCAAAGCATTTTGGCTCTTCCAAAACCTACTCAAATACCCTCTAAACGTCCCTAAATTCAACCTAGAGGCCTTATATTGATCATAAAGTAAAATTAAGGATCCATTTTGATCAAATTAAAAGGAAGTTCCCGAAGAAGAGGAAATGATTTCACCAAACTATTTCAAGTTCCGTTCTTCTTCCACTACTTCTTTCTTTGTTATTTCCATTATAAAATAACAAATCCAGTATATTATATATACCGTGATGTTATTATAAATATGGGAAAACCATATTCAGTATTCTATCCATCCTTTGAATCACATGTCACCATACGTGCGTACGTACGGCTTACCGTCTCCACATCGTGGTGTAATTGTTATTCAAAACATTATTATTTTGATGGGTATGATAATGATGTTTAATTGATGTAAATAATAAATATAACATGATAATTATTCTTTATATATTATATAACATCCAATTATATATTATTTTAATATCAAAAGAATGATATTGTCGCTCGTGCGTACGTACGGACTACCATCTCCACAAACGCGATGAGATTCATTCCCCATCATATCCATTCAAGTCTAATTCTTATTTTATGGTTAAAAATAATGTTTAGAGACTTAATATCATTCTGGATATGAATAAGATACATCATATCCATAAAAAACATGTCTTACGTAACAAATCATATAAAGGAAAACGAATCAGTTAACACCCGAAACGACGATAATACTAAGATATTATTAACAAAGCAATGTTAAAAGATCATATATGATATCATATTAATGTATATGATTCCTGTATAATTTAATAACAATTATTTCACTATTATAAAGGAGGTTATCCTACCCTTGACCAAGGAAAAGTACAAGGTAAGGGTTTATTTCACAATCTCTTTATTATTAGAGGTTGTTTATACGTAATTATCTATTGGGTACCCTTTATCATCCACATCCTTGTTTCTTAAAAATGTATTTCAAATCATTCTTACTATTTTATAGACTATGGGTTAAAGTAATTTATACCCTTGTTGAATCTTTATAAGATGTTTATAAAGGAATATTTCGGTCATTTTCCAAACAAGCTCCTTTTTAACCTTTTCGACAAAATTATGGTAAGAATGTCTTTTTTTTAACTTATATGGTGGGTGCGGCTATTTTCCTTCATTATAAAATCATCGAAGTATCCCTTAAAAAATTATAATAATATTTTCAAAGTAAATGTTTTCTTTTATAATTATGTAACATTTAAATGATTTAAAAAAAGAAATATTTATCTCAAATAGTTTTGATTTCAACTATGCCAACATCCTTTGATGGATTTTAAGCTTATTTGAAGTTGATTTATTATTATACAAAAATTACATATTTTATTGAAGGTTTTGTGATATGTTTGACTGTATATGCGTTATTTTTATACCATTCATGGTTTATGGAGAAACTATTGACATTTTTTATGCTAGTTTTAATACGAATGTTTATGTTATGTTTAAAACTATTCATATGAGGAATGAATTGGACTTCATAAGTGACGGGTGGAGGCCACTATAGATCCTCGATGCGTTGGTAGGTCTAATGAGACAAACTAGTGTCTTGGCAGAAGGCCTTGACAAAATATTATTTGTAGTGTTGGCACAAGGCCTTGAATATGTGGTTATGATAGTCTGACATTATGCATTCCGTCATTATGAAAGTGGTTATTGATATTTCATGTGATTATTAGACTAGTAGAATATCCATGTGAATAAGTAAATGGAATTATTTCATTTTATTTTTTCCATATTATGCTGAAGTTCAAGTTTAAAAGGCTTTTGTTTTAGTTATACATTGCCTTAAATGTTTATGCTTATTTATGAAAGTTTCTGCTATATTGTTATCCTTACTGGGAATCTGATCTCACCCCTTTCTATGTTTTATTTTCTCAGGATGTGAAGAAGTATTTTATGAATAACCTGCAGGGATATTATGAGGGGATATGAGTGTGGTCTATGGAGACAAGATGTTGTTGTATATTTCATTTTATGATGTAATGCAAACTTTATGAATCTATCTAGTGACTCCAAGGATACTAAAATAATTGGTCTTTTGAGAATTGATCTTTTTTTGATCATGACAATGTTATGTAATAATGCACCGACTGTAGGTAAATGGTGTCAGGGTGTTACAAAAATGATAACATTGCTCGTGCATACGTGTGGACTACCCCTTCATGAAGCGATGCAATTCATTTTTTATTTCCATTTTACTAAGATATTAAGAAGGATACATATTATTAATATATATAAATTATATGGTATAATATTTATTCTTTAATGGTGAATTATTATTTACCTTTCTTTTTTTCTATTCCTTAAAAAATGAAAATAATGTCCATGTGTACGTACAACCTACTACCTCCCTGAATGGTGTAATTAATTTTCTATCTCTACCATTATGGATAAATTTAAATATATGTATATAATGAATATATATGATAAAATAATAATTTATGTGATTATTTTATAGAGATATAATAAATTAAATTTTTTTATAGAGGAGGTTATAATGCTTTCGAAGCAAGTGGAACTCAAGGTAAGTGATTTTTGTCTCACTTTTATTTTTATGGGACACATGCCTTATACATCACTTGTTTCTTTTGTGTGGTATATATACATCCCATGATTTTATTTTATGATAATTATTATTAAAATAATTCGGATTTACATATCTATCTAAGTCTATTTCTTTCATGGGACTTAACATTCCATATTTACCAAAGTGGTAAGGGTTTTATGTTACAATCTCATTGTTCATCAGGATTGTTTTTATTAAGTTTTTGATGATGAAATATTATGATCTAACTCTAAATAAAATTATTAATTTTCTTCTCAAATGGTTATTTATTGAAAATACATACTTTACCATCATTTTCTTCACCTTAAGTTTTTAAGAGATGGAAAATATATTTTTAAGGAAAACCAACGCTATTTCTCTTTTCTGTAGAAAAAACATTTTTCATCCATATCTATTTTTTATAAAATTTTTCATAAGAAGTTTTTTTACTATTATCTTATGATTTTTAATGTTATTTTACCCATTTTTTAATTTTTAGAAAATGGTTCAAAATTAACCTTCTTTTCCTTTTCTAAATGAGGTACATTATAATTTTTTACAAAAGTGTAAAAGAGTGTTTTCTTTTAACTTATACAAAATGAATGGAATTTCCCGCCATCATTTCTGATTAATTATTTTAATATTCCTTTAAAATTGTACATGGTTATTCTAAAAAATTAAATTTCCATAATTTTGTTGAAATTATGAAATTTTAAAGAAGTGATTTCAAAATGTAAGGTTTATGTTCCTCAAGAAATGTTCCAAGTGACATCGCAAAATCATTTTCCATCTAAGATGAAATAATTTGATGTTAGTTAAAAATTAATGGGGTTATAATAAAATGATACCATACTTATTCTTTATTTTTACGGTTTATGTTTATAATAATAAGATTTTTATGAAACCCAATCCTTTTCCATGGGTTATGTTATGATGAAATGTTCATGAAACCCATTTAGTTTCATAGGTTCTATTATAATGAACATTTAATAAATTTTACACACACATATGTATGATTTTTCATTATATGATGGGTGTAACGTATATCTACCTCCAATGTAGTAGTTAATTATTAATTTTCTATGAGATCAAAGGATATACGAGAGGTTATCCATTCCCAAAAAAGGGTACACTAGAGGTTATACTATGGAATAAAGAGGTACATAAGTAGTTATCCCAATATTAACATGCGATGAATGTCTTGGTGGGTATCCTTGACAAAAGTTTTTCTATGCTTATGTGTATGAAAAAATTCTATATCTTATTCTAATGTTATGCTCGCATGACTCATGTTATTTGATTTCTTTTTGATTCATATCTTATAAACTACAAAGCTTTATTCCATGACTCAAGATTATGATTTATGATATACAAGCAATGGATTTCAAACTTCTAAAAAAAATCATCATACTCTTATGATCATATTATGCTTATGTGATCATATATATCTCTATTTTTTACCCTTACTGGGTATTAGAGTTCAACCTTTCTTTTGTTTCCTTTTCCTAGGTTATGAAGAAAGTTATTATGTACAATATGTATAAGATGGGTTCTAGTTATGAAGAAATAAGTGGGAGATAATGTAGTTCACTAATGAACCAGTTGTTTATGTATCCCAGTTTCGAAAGGCACTAGAACTATATGATTTTGACATGGATCATCATGTCATGTAAATAATATTAATCTAATAAGATGTGATATTTATGTATGAAAATTATGGGTTTCTATAGTTGATATTAGATAAAGGTTTAGAAAGCCTATGGATACTAGGATGAGAAATATTTTGTGATAAATCAATGGATAATTCTAAGAATAAGTTAAAATCCAAATGTTTTGTTAATTATCATGAATTACCTAGGATAAACCTAAAGTTTCATATATTGAAAATAATGTGTCATGATTCAGACATCCTACAAATGTTATTTTAGGATTATTCAGTTTCCCTCTGTGATTAATGTTGCTCACACTATGATTTTTGGTTTTATTAAATGTATAGAACCTAAAGGAATCATGTTAATTATGAATTTAATGGAAAATAAATTGGTTTTACTCTTAAAAAACCAAATTTTATGGGAGATGGAATGAAAAATCTCATTTATATGCTCACAAAACTTTTCGAGGATATGAATCACGCTAATCTTTCAAATGAGAAAATGAGGGAACAATGTTCTTTTTAGTCATTCATAAAGAAAAACCCATATTTTTTTGTGGGTCTATTGATCTACTAATTGACTATTAATGGATAAATACCATTAAGAAGATATTTTCCATTCTCCATTGTTCAAATCAAAAAAATGTTATTTTAGATATTTATCATTTGAAAGGAAATGTAGATCAATGGTGGTTTCTTATAAAAAACATGAGAGAAAAATATGAGATTAACTCTATAGAGTGGTATGAGTTTAAGAGATGTTTTATTAATAATTAATTTCCTCATTTTATTCGAAAACAATGGAGAATGAATTCCTTGAGTTAAATAAGAATGATGATGAATCTATTGGTACCTATAAAGAACATTTTACAAGACTTGAGAGGTATACTTTTGGAATTATCATCCAACCTAAACTTAAGGGTGATAAATTATTTATTGGCTTAAAAAATTCTTCGAAGGGTGTCATCTATAAGGAAATTTAGTATCTGGGAAGAAATCGTTTGATGTAATATCAATGTGGAAATATAGATTGGATTTAACGATCAATATCATGGTTTTGATAAGAAATGAAAGATGGATTTCAAATAAAATTCTAAAAACCATAGAGAGATGAAGATAATAAATCCTTTATGCTCAAAGTGTGGAAGGAAAAATGGAAGAAATTATCTTAAGTGTGGAAACGATGACAATAGAGAAACTGAATACCAAAGTGATTAGAAGAAGTTATCTAATGATGTAAATAAATAGAAATCTATACAGAATGCACCATACACAATCCAGAGTTTCAAATTATAGGAGTTTGGGAATTATGCTAACTGGTGCCCAAATTCGAAGGTTGATGATAATGATCATCATCAATAACGTCTTAAGCCTAGAGAGAAAGGTAAATCTCATGAGACCACTGTTTATAATGAAGGGTGTCATGATGATGTGGTGAAATGTATACTTATCACCCACTCTAGAATTTCTAATATCTTATTTGATTATTCATCTACCCACTCTTTTATTTCTAATGAATTTTATAAGGGTATTAATATACCACCTCAATGATTAGGTGAAAAATTAGTAGTGAAAAAAACTAATGGTAATATAATTTACTCTCAAGTCCATGATTCTTCTATGGTTGATTTTTGTTGCAATATTCTTCCTCCAAATCTTTTTATCCTTCCTATGGTTGATTTAGAAGTTATTTTACACATGGATTGAACTTTTTTACATAAAGATCAGATTAATTTCCATGTAAGGGAAGTCAAGTTTAATATTCTGAACCAACCAATGACCGACTATCAGTGTGATGATAAATAAAAACTTTTGATGGAAATCACATCCATTTTATGGGTCTTGATTCCTATTTAAAAGGGGCATTTATCATAGATGGTTAGGCATAAATTCAACATCTATGATATGCCTGTTGTGTAGAAGTTTTTCAATTTATTTATGGATGATTTTCCTGGTATTCCATTGAATTTTATTGTTTATTTTTCAATAAAACTCATTCCATATCCTACTTCTATTTCAAATAATTCAAATAAAATGACCCTATTTGAGTTATAGGAATTGAAAAAGAAACTCCATGAGAATCTTGGAAATGGAATCATTCGGCTAAGTGTGTAACATTGGGGTGAAAATATTCTTTTTTAAGATGAAATATGGATCATTGTGACTTTGTATTGATTATTTCTAACTTAACAAGATCACTATCAAGAACAAGTATCTCATACCCTATATTGATGAATGTTTTGTACAAATGTGTGGATATCAATAATTTAACAAGATTGACCTTTGTTCTTGATATCATCAATAGAGGGTTAATATAAAAGATATACCCAAAAAAACATTTTGAACAAGTTATAGACACTATGAATGTATTTTTGATGCATTTTGGTCCTGGTTTGGTGAATCAAAGATGGTTTTCAGTGGTCGTGTTTGTAGGTATTCTGTTGCTGGTATGTGGTCCGGTGATGGGGGACGAAGACATATTGCTGTTAGGGGGATTCAACGTTCTGGTGTGGTATTGAACAACGATGATGATGGCAAGAAGAGGAAGGCTCTATGAGATGGTGGTGGCGGTGAGCAGGCAGTGGTCATTGGTGAAGATGCCAGTGTGAACGATGGCTCTGATGATGATGAAATGATGGGGGTGACGATACTGTGATGATGGACGACAAGGTGATGATGGTGGTTCTCGATGGGGTTTCTCAGGATTCTCACTGCATGCATTTACTATATGAATTTGAATTTTGAAATTTAAATTTGGATTTTGGGATAGGTTATTTATGTAATGCTTTATGCGGGTGATTGGAATTGTATCCAGTTTTTCATGAGGTTCCCACTTACCCAAAAAGTGGAATATGAAAATGACAAAAAAAAAGATTTGGAGGATATTATTATATATTCAAATATTAAAGAATATAATTAAGAGCACTCAAGGGTTGTAATGAAGATCGTAATGAAACAGAATACATATGAAATATTTAAATAGGGGGAATTGTTTCTTTAGGAAGTTTCATTTTTGGGTCATATAATCTCAAGTGAGGGTATATATGTGGATCCATAAAATATGTAATCTATTGAAAATTGGCCGAGACTAACCTTGGTTACTAAGATCCGTAGTTTCCTTAGTTTGATTAGATATTATCAATGGATTTTGGAGAAATTTTTACAGTTGTCCAATCCAATCACCATGTTATCTAGGAAGGGATCCATATTCCTTTGGATAGATGGATGTGAGGAATGTTTCAAGGAACTGAATATAAGGTTAGGTAGTGCTCCTATACTTAAATTACCCTATAGTGGATAACGTTTTGAAATATATAGTGATGCATGAAATAAGGGATTAAGTAGTGTTCTAATGAAAAATTATATAGTTATAGCTTATGCCTCATGATAATTTAAGGTTCATGAACAAAATTACCCAAATCATGATATTGAGTTAGATGTAGTAATTTTTACATTAAAGATATTTATAAATTATATTTATATATAAATCTGGGATATATATATCAATCAAAAAAATTTAAATTATATATTAACTCAAAAAGAGTTGAATATGTGCCAAATAATATTGTTAACGTTGATTAAATATTATGATTGTCCAATACATTACCACCATGGGAAAGAAAACAAGGTGGTCGATGATTTGAGTTGAAAGGATCATGAAAGATTATTTATAATGAGGATAAAAAAGATCCAATATTCTTAGATTTTTAAAGGATGGATCTAGAAACATTAAAGGGGAAAATATTTTCTAGATCAAATGAGTGTTTAAAAATCTATCTATGTGAGGATTAAAGAGGTGAAAAAGGAAGATTTATATTTTCAAAATAAGTTAATAAATCTTCATGAGTTCAACCTTTATTGTGATAAAGTGATAAGTTTTAGGAACTATTTTTGTGTCCCCAACATACCAGTTTTGAAGGTGCTATTGGATGAATCTCATGGTTTTTCATTATGTATTCATCGAGGAAGTACAAAGATGTATAGAGATTTTAAAGAGTATTTATGGTGGGATGGTATGAAGAGAGATATTGCGGATTTTGTATCTCAGTTCTTTGTGTGTCAGAAATTTAAGTTTGAGAGACAAATTATAAGGGGATGTTACAATGATTACCCATAATAAAGTGGAAATGGGAAAAAAACACCATGTATTTTTTCATCGGACTCCCCAAAATGACCAAAGGGAATAATTATATATGGGATTTATGTGATCACCTTAAAAATTCAGAACACTATATTTTCATTAGAAAATATTTCTCTCTAGACCAGCTTTCCTGGATTTATATTAGGGAAGTGACAATGTTGCATGGAGTACTGCATTCCATTGTATCTGATCAGGATTCGATTTTTACCTAGAAGTTTTTGAAAAGTATTTAGTAGGATCCTTATACAAATTTAATATTTAGTACGATGTATCGTCATCAGAAATATGGCTAGTCTAAGAGAAATATTCAAACTCTAGAAGATATTTTGAGAGTTTTCTCTATATAATTTAAAGGTTGTTGGGATCAATACCTTTTTTAGAATTCTCATACAACAATAGCTTTTACTATTGCATTCATATGGATCCTTATGATGCCCTATATGGTAGAAAGTGTAAAACTCCAATGTATTGGAATGAAGTTGAAAAAAAGATATAGGGACCTGACCTAATTGAGGAAATGGTAGTGAAGGTTAAAGCCATTCAGTAGTATATAAGGGCATCTCAGATTCATAAAGATTCATGATGATAATCATCGAGAAGATTTATATTTGAAAGTTAGTGAAATGTTGTTCCTATGAATATCTCCCAAGAATAGTGTGATGAAATTTAGAAATAATGGTAATCTAAGCCCTAGGTATATTGTTCTGTTCTAAATTTGTGATCTTTTCTAGATGACAACTTATTGATTTACACTTCCACCGTTTCTCTCTCAAGTTCATGATATGTTTCATGTATCTCTCCTGAGGAAGTTTGTATGTGATCATTCACATGTACTGAACTTAGAGGTCATACCGCTATAAAAATATCCCTCTTATGAGGAATAGTTAGTGAAGATTCTAAATCTTAGAGAGAGAGATATAGTTCTATGAAACAAGACCACTCACCAGATCAAAGTTATATAATGAAACCACTAATTTGAGGAGGCAATGTGGGAACCGTAGGACACAATGAAACAAATGTATCCTCATTTTTTTATCGAAGTAAAAAAATTTGGGGAGAAATTCATTTTAAGGGGGGTATAATGTAACACCCTAATATTTTATTAAATAGTTTTTTAAACAAATTTATTTCTTCAATATATTGAATTACATGAAACATCAAGTCTAAAAAAATCGAGATATACTATTAGAATATTGTTATTATATTTTATCAAGAAGATATTTGAATGGTGGGTACAAATAGGACCAACTAAATTATGAAAATTTATTTCTTACAAATTTATAAAATTAATTCATTGGTTATCATTTAATTATAAATGATAATAAAAATCATTTGAAAATAAAGGAGATGTTTTTATAATGAATTTTTTTATATACACTGTTTATTTTTATCCTAAAATGTTAAATTTATCAGTATTTGTGAATTATTTTACTGAAATTTATATATAATATTATCAATAAATTTTCTTAAACATTCATCCAATAGTCATGAGATAAAAATAAATATAGTTTTATGCTTAAAAACTATATTTTTCAAAAAGTACATTTTTTTCACATTTTATGTAATTACATTATAATTAATTTCTACCACTAATATATATTCAATTTGATTACATTAATTCTATACTTATAATTAAGAGTTTCAAATTTGATAAACATGTTCCTTTTATTTGTGGTCAATATGAATAGTAACCAAGGTAAAATTTATCACCTCGATAAAGGGCCAACCACATTAATCTCGGTTAAATCAAAGTGATAAGGCCATAATTTTTAATCTTAATTCTAATTGGATGAATTAAATTACACCATTATCACCTTTAGCTTGAAATTTATTTTTTAATAGAAACTTTTCCATAAAATGAAATTTTTAATATTTAAAACAAATAATGTTACAAAGTGTCACTCACTTAGTTTTAAATATCATTTATGTATTCATACAAAGAAAAACTAGTTATTAATGAATATTGATAGGAATTTATATCTTATTGAAATTATTTTTTGGATAAATAGTTATTTATAATTTTTATTAATTATATAATGACATTAAATGCTTATACAACTTCGATGCAATATTTCTCAAATTAATAATAAAATATAATAAAATATTTTAAAAATATTTAAAGTAATATAATTTGGGTGAGTTAATGTGTTTCATAAATATTTTAGATGAATATAACATATTCTGGTTATGTTAAATAATTATATTTGAATTAAAACTTTGTATTTATGTATTTTAAGTCAAATTAAATGAATAATGTCAAAATTGACATTAATGATATTTCATCAAAAGATTATTTTATTAAAATACATAAAAATAATAAAAGTATTAAAATAAGAATAATTGGATAATATATGGTCTCAAAATCCATCCTATATCCATTTATATCCCATTTTGAACCATCTGTATTGAGAATGAATTTATTATAATGTAATCTTTTAAGAAATTCCAAGTGTGTTCACTCCCTCCCTTATAAAAGGACACCCCTTATTTCTATTATTCAAACTAATTTGAGAAATATAGATCAACCATACCCTCAAAAATTGGATTCTAAAAATACTTATCTATGTTTGGGAGGTGTTGATCTCCCCAAAAGACCAATCCTAGGTTCTTTAAGAAAGGATCTAAAGTAGGTCTCCAGAAGGAGAGGTAGTTGTCTTACCTGACCAATTTCAATTTATGTATTCTTATAATTCCTCAAAATATATGGTATTTATCATAAAATAATAAATTCAGTATATTAAATATGTTTAAATTTTATTATTATTATGAAACTACTTTTATCCACACTCTTTACATCAAATGAGAAGTGAATGTATCCCTCGTGTGTACATATGACTTATCATCTCCACGTATTGGTACAATTTATTTTCCATCACCATTTTTCATGGATGGTTATTATGATGGTTTTCAGGTTTATATATTATTTTTATGACATAATTTCTATTATTTAATGACAATATGATATCTACCTTCTTACTTTACAAACCGATGGAAAATGATAATGCCGCTTGCGCGTACGTGTGGACTACCACCTCCACGAAGCAATTGACTTCATTTTTTATTTCAATATTACTTGAATAGTAAGGATTTCACACCTGTATTTTCAATTCCATGATTTGTTTCAAATCCTCCTTTGGTTCTTAGCTTTCTCTTTGTTTCTGGGTGTTCTGCGTTTGAAATTTTTTGGTGCCTCTTGTGTTACTGATCTATGAACTCAGACATGGGGGAATTGTGTGGTAATCTGCCTCCTCTTTTTTCCAAAAGAATTGTATTAGGTTATGGTGTTTTGGAGTTTGTTTTGTGAAACTCCTAGTGGATCCTCTTGTGGGGTAAGTTGTTGAGGTAGTTTGTACCCTTGAGTTGGATGAGTTTTGGGGTGAAAAGGCTGGTTTCATTCTGGTCTTTTTCTACCCTATCCTTGTCCTATATTTCCCCTGGTTTCCCCCTTAGACCACCCTGAAATTGGAGGAGAATGGATTGGTTTTGGGTGGATAGATTAGGCCACATGATTAGGCCGCACAATTTACTAAACCGTGAATGCAAACTATGCAAGGGTGTCCAGGTCATTAAAAACATTTTGTAATCCCCTTTTTTCCGTTTCGGAATAAATCCAAATCTTCCCATTTCTTCCCAATTTTGTGCCCTATGTCCATGGACAGCCTCCAAACTCTCCCTCCCTCACCTGGAACTCATTTTTGAAGGGAGATTTGATGGTGGAATCTTCATAACCATCCAAGTAAGTAATTCTTTCTTAAATTTCTTCCCATTCCTTAGGGGTTTTCACCCTTTCATGTGTTATAAAATTTACATCAGCTAGGGTTCCTAACTATGGTTAAAGTTGAGCGTTTTTGTTGAAATATTGAAGTTTTAGGTTGCTTTTATCTTCCTTGAGGTGCGGTGGTGGTGCAATTGATGTTTCACACCAAGATTTGGGGATTTTGACACTTTCGATTGGTGATTCCATGTTTAAGAAATTATTTATGAGTTAGTTTGATTGATTTTTTAATTTATCATGTTCATAATATGTTTTTTGTGGTGAAAAAACCATTTTTGGAAGTATTAGTAAAACATTTAGTATTGAAGTTGTATTTTTTTTTGAAGTTGTGTTTTTTTCAAATGTAACTCATGTGATATCTTTTGTTGTAGTTTTATAAAATATGAATGTAATTTATTAGTTGTTGAAAGGGGATTCAAATTCTGGTTTGTCAATGGTTTAGTGTTACGTGGGGCTCTAAATGGGGTTTTGGATGGGTTTTATGTGTAAAACCTTGTTATACTTCTTGAAAGTGTTTTTATGGAAATATGTGATTTTCATGTGTATATTTTGTGGTATTATTTGAGGTAATTTTATAATACTTGAGAGTGGATTAATAAATATTTCTAGGGATTCAAATTATATTTTGGATTGGAATTTGTATGATTTTGGACTTGAATGAGGGTTTTGGAATGGGTTTTGTGTGAAAAACATGGTCATACCCTTTGGGTTTGTTTTATAAAAAATGTAAATGATTTAGTGAGTTAAACAAAGTTGGAAAATGATGTACATGTACTACATTGGTGGTTGTATTCATTTAATATGGGTTTTTTTTGAAATATGAAGAGGTTATTTCAGATGTAAAACATTTTTAGAATGTTTTATAAATTTCCAAAGTGTTTTATCATATTGTGATGTGGGTGTGAAACATGTTTGTGGGATGTTTCATGTGAGTTTGATGATAAAATTAATTTGAAGGTGAAAAAATTAAAAGGGTATTATGTGAAATGTGTGTGGGATGTTATGTGATTTGGACTATCTTGTAAAGTTTTTATAAAATTTTTAAGGGATTTTTTGAAGTGTTAAGGAGATTTGAAAAGTGTTTTGGGCTATTTTGGTGTGAGTATGATTTCCAAATGCATTTGAATGAAAAAGTGGATTATGTGATTTGTGTGATATAAATGTGGGTTTTTTGGTGAATTTTTGATGTGAAAGTGGTATTTTCTTGTTAAAATTATATTTCATGGCTTGTTGAACTTATGTGAGGACAAGAGGGAAACCCAAGTATCTAGGTTGGTGGACATGTACTAGTATGCTAGTGATCTCGTGTGGTTTGGCATCAGTTTCACGCAACAAGATTGACGATGAAAACACTAAATAATCTATGATTATGATGATTTATGGGGACCACTAGGTTTTGGGTATGATCCATTCTAGTGGATTGTGTGCACGAGAATAGATATTACGATGATTACTCTCACCGAGATATGAGGCACCTGAGACCCACAATGAACTGGTGCCTAGGGGTTATTTTCTCATTGCTTGTACTCATTAGTTACTTTGTTCTTACCGTCGTCATACGGTATGGTTGGTTGTAAAATTTATTATTGTTGGAATTATTTTTAAAAGTGTTTATTCTTTGAAATAGACCACTTGAAAACTAATTTTATTTAAAGTTTCATCTTTTAGAAATTGTAACTGGCATTTCATGTTTATGAAAACTTGTAAGAATTTTTTCTCGGAATTTTTATCACATGGAATTTCTTAGTGGTGGTATCCTAATTGGATCTTTCTCATACCCTACTTACACCTTTAGTTTTAAGTATACTTGGTCATTTTTTTCGCAGTTTTGGGTATAAAATTTGTGCTAATGGTTCAGGTTTTTAGCGGTCCATCGTGATGCGGTGTTGTGGAGATGGATTGAGGGTGATGCCTCTTGCCTTTTGGAGGTTCTTGGGATATTTTTTTACCTTTTTAATGGTGTTTGAACAATTTTTTAAATTGTGTAATTCATTTTTGAAATTCAGTAAAAGATGTATTGGTTTGAAAAATATAGATTCGGTTTATTGGATTTGTTTGTTGTTGTATGTTTATAAAATCGGGTAAATCATTACCATTTTTCATTTTATGATACCTAGGTACTTGTGCCAGCCCATGAGGATTGGTAAAACCCTTAGGGCCTTATCACGGGCCGGGTATGGTGCCGGTTTTGATGGAGAATAGATTTGGTTCGTGAGAAAATGGTATTAGAGGAGGTTCGATCTCTTGGGTTATGTTATTTGGGGAAGAGTTGGGATAGTCTGGAGATAGAATTTTTTGAGAAATGACATTCCGGTTATGGGTAGTGTTCCTGGCCAGCAAACCTCATGATGGGATTCAAGTCTCCTCGGGAAGTTAGGATTTATCTGAGTCCTTTGGTTTTCTTTGGTTTGATGATGATTTAGGGAAATGAAAAGAGAGTTGGGATAATGGTATCAATGAGATCACAGGGCCTGACAAGCCATGTGGAGTCGAGGATATTTCACTAGAACACTCTCTATGACAGTGAAGTTATTGTTGTATGGACACAAACCATATGTCCATGTAACCCAACAAAACTAGTTCCCCTCACATTGTCTTGTGTCCTTCATTTTTGAAATCTCAGAAGTTTATTTTAAAGGAAAAATGATATGGTTTTAAGAAGTTTAAAGTTTTCATGAAATAGTTTTCTAATGAAAAGATAATGGTTTGATTTGTGAAATAGTGGAACTATATTTTTATAATTGTTTTGAGATGGAAAATGGTGTTTTTACACCTGTTTTGAAAGCAGAAACTATGTTAATGTTGGTTTTAAAAAAGTGTTCCCAATAGAGTTCTCTAAACTATTAAAAGGCGTTTTAATGGTATGAGATTTTTTGAAATTGATGTGAATGACCATAAAGTGAGTTCTTATTTGAATTTTTGTGCTTTTATGAAATTTTTTGTAAGATATAAATTGGGATCTTTATTTAATGGTTTGCAGTCTTGAGAAAAAGGAAGTATTGGTTGAATGTTTTGGTTTTGGAAGGTGGAAAGAATTTTTGTTTAAACCATTGGTTTTTCCATGAGCGAACAAATGAATGGGGTTATATGAGATGTTGTTTAGTTAATGGAATGACTAGATGAGTTTTGGGATAGAAATGAAGAGGGTGCCCGATGTGGAACAGAAACATGCATGTGTGAGGCCCATAGGGTACCATTGGTGGATATGCTAACCGCTAAACCATTTGTTTTCAAGGAAATTTTTTTAAAGGAAAAATGACGTGTTTATGACTGGTTTGAGTTGGTGTGTCTTATGTGTTTTTGGAAATGTTGTTGTTTTGGGATTTTTGGAGTCCAATAACCACTGTTTTTTTAACGGTGTTTTGGGTTTTTGTTTCTTTGGAGAGTTGGGTTGAAGGAATGGTTAGTGATCTCTTCTAAGAAATGTTTCAGGATGCCTTTCTAGTGGTTCCCTTCATGTGTTTGGTTTTGGTTTGTGGCATGTTTTTTCCGATGGACCAGCTTGGTTGGGTCTTGGGTTCTCTCGTTGGTTAAGGTACGCCCCCATTAAGGGTTAGTGCACGACCGAAGTGCAACCCAGATTGTTTTGCCATTGGAAGACCCTTTAGTTAATCAATGTAGGGAATTTTTTTTCTAGAGCTTTAGAGATTGAGTCTACACATGTTAATTTCTTTTTTTTGTATCCTATTGTATTGAGAGAGTTCTCATTGAAGGTTGAAAGAGACATTAGTTTCTTAAGTTACCTAATTCATCCAAGGTGGAAGTGGTCTTGGGTTGTTAGTGGGGATAATGTCTAAGAAGGCCTCTAGGTCCTTCGTAGTCTCTTTGAAGTATGGGTTCATGTTAAACCACCAGCTTAGTAAATCTGGTCATGAGAGGATATTATGACCACTTTAAAGAATTGTGTGATGTTTGGGAACGTTGCATAAGGTCCCTCTCCATTTATGGTTTCTATTAGTTGCAATGGTCATGTTCAGTGACGACTTGGGATTCCATGTGCTCATTTGACTATAAAGGTGAGGATTATGCAATCCTATGAGAGTCTCTATTATGTTGGGAGTATGTATCCCTTGGAAAAACTTTTGAATACTCTATTTTATAGGAAGGTTTTTATATGTGTCCTTTCCTTCTGTTGTTTCTAACCCGAGGAAATAAGGTGTGATGTGTGTGCATATTTTAAGACCTTGTTTTAGTAAACTTTAAGGTTAAGGAAAATGAATTTGGAGTGGGTTATGTCTTGGTAAACTTATCATGGATTGTGGTGTAGTTGTTTGTGGCACTAAAAGAAGAAGTTCCGTTCAGGGGGTTCCCAAAGCCTAACTACGAGGTCAAAGATGCTCCAATCATTTGATCTCCAGCCATAGGTCTCGGAGTAAAGATGGCACATATTCAGGGGAAATCTTAAGGTCATTTAAACCATTTTACAAAGTCCTATCCTCAATATGAAATATGGGTAAGAGTTTAAACCTCTCGTGTCATCATCTTTCTTCTGTCATTCCCGTTCAGTGGAAAGAGGTGGAGGGCCTCGTGCCCATGTTATCTCTCAATGTCATTATTTTCACCTTTGTTTTTCATTGATTTTTTTAGTATGTTAGGGAATTTGGGTAGACATATTGAGAACATGGTTTGTGCACGATTAGTAGTGACCGTGTTCTAGGAATCCATGAAGACAAAATGATCCCCATAGTTAGTGCATGGTTTCCCAAATTGTGCGGGCCAACTGTGTGGCTGTGCCAACCCTTTAAATTTTGGGATATTTTTGTACCGGCCCATACTAGTTGATTAATATGGTTGGTTATTATGGTGGGGTGACCCAATATGAGTTTTATGTAAGTTCTTTGGGAAATGTCTAATGGGATTCTACCCCTTATGTCGGGGAGTCCGTTAGGGCCTCCATCTGTTAGTGTCCTAATTCTGTATCAAGAAAATTTAAGTTGTGTCTTATGGTGGGAAGACCATTTGTGTCTCCCCATACTAGTATCTCAAATTTGTCCTTGATCTTTTCTTGGTAGTAGGTAGTCTCGTTCGGAGCTATCTAACTACCAACATCTTCCTTGGGTAAACATTGGGATTGGAGAGCGCCCAACTATTTAGTTAATGTAAGGTAAATATAAAATTGTTCGATGTTTGTTTTGGTTTGGGTGAATTACATGATTCTTGTTCAGATAGGAATTGAAAAGTTTTCTTTTGGGATAAAATCTGAATGTGTTGATCATTTCGGGAAAGTGGTGTAAGTTTTGGTTTGTGAGAGTATTCCTTCATTAATTGATCACTAGAGGTGTTTTGGTCTTTGGGGAGAAATCCATCTTGTTTTATCACTTGGGTTTTTTTTTTCTCTGGGAATTGCTATGGAATTTCAGGGGAAGAAATATTTATTGTGGGGAGAATTTTCACACCCGGATTTTAAATTCCATGCTCTGTTTCAAATCCTACATGGTTCTTGGCTTTCTCTTAGTTTCCGGGTGTTCCGGGTTTGAAATTTTTTGGTTCCTCTAGTGTTATTGATATATGAACTTAGTCTTGGGGGGTATTGTGTAGTAATGGGCCTGATCGTTTTTCGAAAGGATTGTATTAGGTTCTGGTGTTTTGGAGTCGATTTTGTGACACACCTAGTGGATCCACTTGTGGGGTAAGTTGTTGAGGTGATTTGTAACCTTGGGTTGGATGAGTTTTGGGGTGAAAAGGGTAGATTATTTTGTGATTTTTTCCTCCCCTATCTATGTTCTATATTTCACCTTTAGTTTTTACCTTGGATCCTATGAAATTGGAGGAGAATGGCTTGGTTTTGGGTGGCCAGAAAAGGCCTCACAGTTAGGTCGCATGGTTTACTAAACCGTCCAGGAAAACCGTGAAAGGGTGTCCAGTTCATTAAAAACATTTTTAATTACCATTTTCCCTTCTAGAATAAAACAAAATCCACCCATTTCTTCCCCATTTCGTTCTATACCTCAATTTATAACCTCAAATCTCTCCCTCCCTCCCTTTGAACTCATTTTAAGGGATATTTGATGGGGGAATCTTCAAAACCATGCAAGTACGTAATCCTCTCTTTGATTTATTCCCTTTCCTTAGGGTTTCTTTCACCCTTTCATGACTTCTAAAATTTACAAAAGATAGGGTTCATACCTAGGGTTTAACCTTGAGCCTTTTTGGTGAAATATTTAGGTTTTAGGTTTCTTTTAGTTTCATTGAGGTGTGACAGTGGTGTAGTTGATGTTTCACACCTAGATATGAGGATTTAGACACTTTTGGTAGGTGATTCCATGTGTAAGAAATTATTGATGAGTTATTTTTCTTGATTTATTAATTTATCATGTTCACAATATGTTGTGTGTGGTTCAAAAACCATTTTTGGTAGCATTAGTAAATCATTTAGTATTAAAGTTACATTTTTGTTTGAAGTTGTGTGTTTTTCATAAGAAAATCCTGTGGTATCTTTTGTGGAAATTTTATAAAATATGAAATGGATTTATTAGCTATTGAAAGGGGATAAAAATTCTGGTTTGGTAATGGTTTAGTTCCATGTGGGCCTCCAAATGTGGTTTTTGAATGGGTTTTATGTGTAAAACCTTGTTATACTTCTTGAAAGTGTTTTTATGGAAATGTGTTCTTTTCATGTGTATATTTCGTGGAATTATTTGAGGTAATTTTATAACACTTTAGAGTGTATTAATAAATTTTTATTGGGATTACAATTATGTTTTGGATTGGTATTTGTATGATTCTTTCCTTGAATGAGGGTTTTGAAATGGGTTTTGTGTGCAAAACATGGTTATACCCTTTGGGTTTGTTTTAAAAAAATTAGAAATGATTTAGTGAGTTAAACAAAGTGGGAAAATGAGGTACATGTACTTTTTTGGTGATTGTATTAATTTAATATGGGTTTTCTTAAAGTTAAAGATGTGATTTAAGATGTCAAATATTTTAAGAATTTTTTATAAATTTCGGAAGTGTTTTATTAAATTGTGATGTGGATGCGAAACATGTTTGTGGGATATTTCATGTGAGTTTGATGATAAAATTAATTTGAAGAAGAAAAAATTAAAATGGTATTATTTTAAATTTGTGTGGGATTTTATGTGATTTGTAATATCTTGTAATGTTTTTATAAAAATTGTTTAAAGGATTTTTTGAAGTGTTATGGATATTTGAAAAGTGTTGTGGGATATTTTGGTGTGAGTATGATTTCAAAATGAATTTGAATGAAAAAGTGGATTATGTGAATTGTGTGATATACATGTGGTATGTTTGGTGAATGTGTGATGTGGATGTTTTATTTTCATGTGCAAATTAAATTTCATGGCTGGTTGAACTTTTTTGAGAACAAGAGGGAAACCCAAGTATCTAGGTTGGGGGATATGTACTAGTATGCTAGTGATCCCTTGGGGTTTGACCTCAGTTTCACGTAACAAGATTAACTATGACAACACTAACTAAACTATGATGATGATGATGTTGGGGGACCACTAGGTTATGGGCATGATCCCTACTAGTGGCTCATGTGCACGAGAACAAATATTGTGATGGTTACTCTCACTGAGATACAATATACCTGGGACCCACAACGAGCTAGTGACTAGGGGTTATTTTCCCATTGATTGTGCTCATTAGTTACTTTGTGCTTACCTTCACCATATGGTATGGTTGGATGGAAAATTCAGTAGCATTGGCATTACTTTTAAAAGTGTTGATTACTTAAAATAGCCCACTTGAAATCTATTTTTATTTATATTTTCATTTTTAGAAATTGTAACTAGTATTTCACATTTATGAAAACTTGCAAGATTTTAATCTCTGAATGTTTATCACATGGAATCTCTTAGTGGTGTTATCCTACTGGGATTTGGATCACACCCTACTTACACCTTTGGGTGTAAGAAGACTTGGTTATTTTTTTCATAGGTTTGGGTACAAATTTTATGCCAATGGTTCGGGTATTTAGCGGTCCATTGTGATGCGGTGTTGTAGAGATGGATTGAGGGTGGTGCCTCTTGCCATGTGGAGGTTCTTGGGCTATCTTTATTTAGTTTGGTACCTTTGTAATGGTCTTTGAACGTTGTTTTAAATTGTGTAATTCCATTCTAAAATTTAGTAAAAGATGTATTGGTTTGAAAAATCCATATTCATTTTATTAGATTTTTTTTTCATTGTATGTTTATAAACTTGGGTAAATCATTCACATTTTTCATTTTATGATACTCACACTCTTGTGCCGACCTGTGGGGATCGGGAATGCCCTTCGGGGCTTGTCACTGGCTGGGTATGGTGCCGGTTTTGATGGAGACCAGATTCAGTTCATGACAATAGAGGATGGATATGATGGATATATATGATTTAAATGATACAATAATGATTATTTAAAGGTGAATTACTATTTACCTTTTTTATTTTCATCAATCAAAAATTGAAAACAAAATTCATCCATACGTACGACCTACTGTCTCTATGAATAGTGTAATTAATTTTCTATCTATACCATTATGGATAACTCTAAATATATGTATATAATGAATATATATGATATAATAATAATTTATGCTATTATCTTATAGGCCTTTAATAAATATAAAATTATAATATATGAGGTTAGAACCTTTTTGAAACAATTGGAACTCAAGTTAGGAGATAGTTGTCTCACTTTTATTTATGTGGGACACATGCCTTATACATCACTTGTTTGTTTTGTGTGGTGTATATAATTAACATGAATGTATTTTATGATTATTCTTAGAGAAATTATGGGGATTTAAATATACATCTAAGGATATTTTGTTCATGGTACTTATGATTCTAAAGTTAGAAAAGTGGAAAGTGTTTTATTTTACAATATCATTATTTATCAGGATTATTTGTGATTAAGTTTATAATGATTAAATATTATGATATACCTCTCAATAATCTTGTTACTTTTCTTCTCATCTGATTATTTTTTGAAAATACATGATTTCCTTTCATTTTCCTCACCTTATGTTTTCAAGAGACCAAGAATATATTTTCAAGGAAAATTGAATTTATTTCACTCTTCGGCTGATTTTTTCTTCCATATCCTTGTTTTCTAAAAATGTTTTAAAAATGGTTTTTAATATTCTAAATTTATTTTTTAAATTTATTTTTAACCATGTTTTACTTTTTAAAAAATTGTTCAAATTAAACTTATTTTCATTTTCTGAATGAGGTACTTTATGTTTTTTAACAAAAGTGCAAAAGAATATTTTATTTTAACGTATATGACATGAACAGAATTTTCTACCCTCATGAAGAGTCAATTATTTTAATATCACATTAAAAATATCCATGGTAATTTGTAATTAAAATTTCTTCAATAATATTTTGGAAAATTTTCAATTTTAATGAAGTTATTTAAAAATGTAAAGGTTATTTTCATCAAGAAATGTACCAAGTAATATTTCAAAATAATTTTACATCAAAGATGACATAATTTTATGTTACTTAAGACTTACTAGATTTATGATACAATAAAACCATCCTTATTATTTATATGGATGTTTTTTTATTATGATAATATTTTATTAAACTCGTTCCTTTTTCCCGGGTTATGCTATGATGAAATGTCCCTGAACCTCATTTCTTTTCATGGGTTCTAATATGATGAATATTTTATGATATTGTGTTAAAAATTTGTATGATTTTTAATTATGTGATGGGTGGGACCTATATATCTCTCCAATGCATTGGGTAATGACTAATGTTCTATGAGCTCAAAGGGTATATAATAGGTTATCCCATGCCAAAAAAATGGTACATGGGAGGTTATCCCAAGCCCGAAGAAGATACATGGGTGGTTAGCCCAAGCCTAACATGTCATGAATGTCTTGGTGGGTAGCCTTGAAATAAGGTTTTCAATGATTATGTTTATGCCACAATTACATTTATTATGAAAATTTTATGCTCTCATGGATCATGTTCTTGGGTTCCTTTATGATTAATTTCTTATGAACTACCAAGATTTATGACATGAATAAATATTATGATCTATGATACATAGGTCATGGATTTAAAATTTTAAACTCATGTTATTATACTCTTATGATCATTTTATGATTATGTGATCATATATATATTACCTTTATTGAGCATTAGAGCTCACCCATTCTTATGTTTCCTTTTCCAAGGTTTTAAAGAAAGTTGTTATGTATGAAATGTCTAAGAAGAGTGATATTTATGATGAACTAAGTGGGAGATGATGTAGTTCAATTATGAACCAGTTTTTTATGTATCCATGTTTCAAAAGGGACTAAACTTATACTATTGTGGATTTGATCGACAACAGTCATACCATGATATGTTTTTCCTCGGAGGAGGATTTAATCAGAGCCTGGTCCAGTGCACCCCGTACCTTCAACGGATATCAGTTCTACCTCTTCTGATAGACATACCGTTTCAATATGAAGCGAGATTCCTCCTTAGTGGTAGTTTGGGTAAGCTTCCCGAACCTCCCCCCCTACCATTTCATAATCCCTCAGTTTTTAGAATTCTTGGGAATTTAATAGGTAGATATCTATGTTCAGATAGTCGTACTGCAGTGCTTTTCCACCCAGTTAATCCACGGGTTTGCATTAAAGTAGATGTATCCAAGGATCCTATCTATTATATTTGGATAACTGTTGAGGAAGAATTTTGATGCAAATAGGAGGTGGTCTTCGAATCATGGTTTGATTTCTGTTTGGACTGTAAGAGGCTGGGTCATTTAACGAAGTCTTGTCTATGGGGACCTATGAATAATATGGGTATTGGAAGTGGTAAAGAACCAGGAACTCATTCCATAGGAGGACATCCTGGACAGAAGCCAGTTGGTGTGGACCCTGAGGAAAAGTCTGTAGTGGATTTGAGCTACAGACCTCAGGTTGTGAATCCTTTGGTGAAGGATGTCTTCAAATGCTTGAGGGAGGATCTGTGTGGATTTCAGGATTATCCATCTACAGTGGGTGATGCTGTGGAGGAGGTGCAACCTGGTTGTGTTATCAATGTGGTGGATTCCCAAATGGTTGAAGAAGAAGGTATCAAGACTCATCGAACAACTTCATATGAAGAGGCTGTGAGTGCATGGTTTGGAACCTATGACAAAGGTCTAGAACCCAAGGCATCAAGGCAGGGTGACTCTCCTAGTAGTATGGTACTGCAATAGGATTTAGGGAATTTTCCAAGTAGGGAAATGGGTGCAATTGTGCTTAAAAATAGATTTTAAGGGCTTTCACATGTTAACCCAGAACAGGAGGATGATGGTGATCTGGCTAGGTCCGCACTGAAGAAGGGGGAATCCGGGATAGAATCCAGTGATAGGAAATCTGAGATATTTTCAGGAGATATTGGAGTATAATTCTAGGGGGATCTGGTAAGCCCAGGGAGAAGTAAGAGTCGGAGGGGCTCTCGAAAAGAGAGGAAAGACTATTCTTACTTACCACCAACATGGGAGACTAGATCTATGAAGAAATCCAAGGCCAAAATGGGGGTCAATGATCCCCTTTCACCTTCTAAGGCTGAAATTAGCCAACCGTGCGAGTCCGGTATAGTGACATACCCTTCTTTGGAGCTGCTTATTCACTCAGGAGAAGAAATGGTGGAAACAGTTTTATCCATTAATGCTACCGATGAAGAAGCTAATAGGATGATGGGAAGACCATTAAGGGTGGTTAACAATGAGGAGCAGAGTAATTGGATTCAAAAATAGGATCAAATATTGATTATGGGATTTAATGATGGGAATATCAACCAAGAAGATTACATCCAGACTTGGGACAAACTGTTGAACCTTTTCGAATACCTTCTAAAGGATGATTCTGATACTCAAGTTAGAATCATCATTTGGCATCTAAGTAGAGAGATTAAATCTAATTGGCTCAAGTTGTTCTTAAATGGTTCATCTATCTCTTTTTGTGCTTGAATGATTGGTTTCTCACTTTTCCCACAGAAGTGTTTCTTTAATAAAATATTTAATTTTCAGTCATTATAGTAGAGAAGTAGTTGTTAAAGAGGAAAGAATTATTTTTAACGAATATATAATTTTTGATAAAGACACTCATGAAGGTAAAATTATAAGGACCCTAACTTAAAACAATACATAATATTGAATTAAATGAATAATTCACATTGAGGATCTTTTCAGGTTTAGAGTTTTAGAGAATTAGGCCATAACTATTACATATCAACTTGAAAATTACACGTCGACACTACTACTCACTATCTATTTTTCATAAAATTAAAAAAAATCTTAAAAAGAAACATGTCTAGTTCCAAGATTTAGACAACATGACCTTTCCTTGATCCCATCTTTAACCCTATTAATATTTAAGTCATGTGGAAAACATTTCAAAAAAATTGGGATGAGTACGAAAAGCTCAGTAAGGGTTATAAAATAATTAATGGAAACATTAACCCATCAATAAATACAAATCAATTAAACCATACTTTTCAATCATATCATACCTCATGAAATCACAAGATTTATGAATAACACATAGAAATCATAAATCGTAAAGGTAAATTGTGGCATCCATATCAAACATACATTGTAGATTTCACAGCTATGTAGGGAGTTACATTTGGAATACCCATCACAGCATATTTCCTAAATCTCTTAGGAAAAACATTCACATTTATCTCCGTCACATTACCCAATGTATTGGAGAGCTATCTCAGGCTCACCCATCACAGGTTTATCATAGAACCACCAGTATACCTAAAAAATTCCCAATAACAATAACACAATCGTAACACATACATATAAGAAGAAAGTAAATATAACATTTCCACATTCCAATCACAATATATCAAATCAAGATATTGAAGTAAACAAAGCTTTATCAAATTTTTTTAAAACCATTTAAAACATTTAATAAAGTTATTTTTAAATGAAAGTGTCCCATAACAATTTGAAGCTTTTAAAGTAATTAACATTTAAAAAAATTAATGTCCATATAAATAAATCCTTAAAATCATTTTTAAAACATGAACATTAATGGAAAAGATTTATAATAATAAATCTTTAAAACATTTAAAATAATATTTTAGTTAAAGAGTTCCTAACCAAATGAGAGACGCTTGAATACAAATAATTGAGCGATAACATTAATCAAATATTATAATATCATGATAATAAATACATTAATGGTATAATATGTCAAAGGATAGTATATACACCATATAAAAGTGAATTGATGTATAATTACAAATAAGTTTCAATAAAATGTAAATTGAGACAAAGTCCCTTACAAAGATCATATCCTTAGATTCAGGACAAATCAATGACATGATTATGTGTCACAAATAAGAATACACCAAATTTAACTGGATATTAAGTGTAAATAAATCATATGCAATTCACACATATTCATATAATGACATAATAAAGAAGTAGAGGTTTAACCCATGGAATTGAAATTAGGTTAAGAAGTTCCCTTACAAAAATTCGATAGCCTAACGGTGTCACTTAAAATTTCCGAAAAAGAATTGATGAGATAGAAAAGAGAATCTCATCACTTGGACATAAAATTTAAAACAATAAGGATATTTAAGAACATATCCCAACATAAGGAAGTGGAAATTAAAATACATAACATAAATGAAGTCTTTTAAAAAGAGGAGGGAGAAAGGTTCCCTTACCGGTTTGGTAACTTACAAAACATACACCACATGAAAGAAGGATCATATAATGAAGATGTAAATACCCATAAATTAAATTATATTATAAAAATAATATGATCATGTGAAGTAAATACACCACACAGAATGAAATAGTGGAAAATATAGCATGAATCTCACATGAATAAAAAGTGAGATGAAAACCATTTACCACGTTGTAATCAATTGATTCGTATGAGAAAAAGTCAATAACCAACAAATGAATCACAGAATACCATGAATATAAATAGAATCATGATAATATATATCAAATTACAGTACAAAATACACAAATGCAATAAAGAAGTGGCGAATAATGGAATCTCACATAATTAAAAGTGAGATAAGAAACCCCTTACCTCATGACCAACTTGACTCAATCGTTCTTTAATATCCTGAATAATAAACTAAAGTTAGTTTATAATTTCTTGAGAATATTTTACAAGTTTATTATAACTTTTATATCAATTATTACCTTGATATAACAATTAGTTAATTATTTGAGGTCATTTCAGACATTTTGTCAATGTTCGGAACTTGAGTTAAAAATGAACATGTTATATTTATAAATTGTCCATGTGGTCGAAATTAAATTATCTAAATAATTATATTCATGATTTGGATAACATATTTATATATCATATATATCCAGTATATATATGTATTTATAATAGTATATATCATTTGGAGATAAGAAATGAAATGCACCCTTCATGGAGACAGTAAGTCGTACATACGCATAAATGATAATTTCATTTCTATTTCATATTTAATGGAATAAAAACATAATGATACATAGGTATATTATAATTTTAGTATAATATCATATATAATTTCATTAAATACATCATTTATACATTCCACGTATGGCATGAACGAGTCATATCACTTTGAGGGGGCGGTAGTCCGCACTTCCTCAAATGAAATTATCGTATTTACTCATTATGGAATCAATAAAGGTATGAAATAAATAAAAAATATAGAATTAAAGAGATAGTATAAATATAATATATATCACATATAAATACAATTCCATCATAATGGCCACCATGAGAGGCAGTTGGAGATATTTGAATAATCACCGTTTCGGGAGGTAGTATTTCGTCGTCCACAGAAACAGTATATTCATTAACCATTAGATAGAGGTGTGTTTAAGTTTGGTTATAATAATTATAATAAAAAAACCTATTATATTTTGGATACTGGTGTTTTAAAAAAATTAAGTAATAAAAAGAGTTTACGGGGTTGGATAAGTAAAATAAAACAAAATAACTTAAGAGAAGATGTTATCTTTAAATCTGGTATGTCCCTTTGGTTTGAACCAAAAGGTTTAATTGAATTGACTTATGACTAGGGTAATGTTTCTATGAGGAGGATATAGATGTAGGGAAATAAATTGGTTCGAGTTCTGATGAGCCAAGGGGCTTGAGAAGTGTGTGTAAAGGGTTATATGTGAGAGCTTTTTATAAGGGGGAAGGGGGGCTCTTTAGAAAAGTTTAAAAATATTATTTTATTATATAATGATTTTCGGTTTATAAAGGACCAAAACTTATTAAAGTATAATATAAGATGACTCATGTTCTAAATAAAATCATCAATAAAAATTTTACAGTTTTTGAATATTTTTTTAATCATTATAATCATATTTATTTAAATCATTCATTAATGAGGTAAACACTGCATCTTTATTATGTCATAAATAATTTTGTTTATTTGATGTATAAAAATTATAAAAAAATATCATGATGTAGGAAATATTTTTATCTTTCAAATTAATAATTATAGTCGAAAGGATAATCTATATAACACCATGTAATAATTGATTTACTAAAATATATATGTTTAAGTCATTTTTGTCTTTACTTTAATTTAATTAATATAAAGTGTCATTATCACTCCCAAGTGGCTCCATGGGGTCCCCAAATCTACCCAAGGATGACCATGGTTGTAAATGTATCAACCAATAAGATTAGGACACATTTTAGGGTAATTTAATATTATTATAATAATATTTTGTTACCCTTATTTACGAGATTTACCCTTTAACCATGGTAAATAAATTTTTTACTAATGTTAATATTCAAAATGTCTAAAAATAAAAGTTACCTATTCACACAATTTGGACCCCATTATTCCTAATATGGAATCTATTTTTACAAATTCAAAACTCAAAAGTGGAAGAAGTTAATTGAAAATTAATTTTCGTTGTCAAAACAAAAAGTGTGTTTAAAAAAAATAATAACTATCAAAAGATTGACACTTATTTATGTCCAACTTCAAGGTTAAATTACTTAAAATGAAAAAATTTGAGTAAATGGTAAAAATAAAATCTAATTACACTTTAAAACCATTTAAAAGGATAATATAACCATAAAAATAAATTATATTAAAAGGCAGTTATGAATTAAAATATAGTATTTTTCTTTATTCATAAAAAAAATGAACTTTATCAGAAAAATACCAAGATTTTATCCAAAGTAAAATTTGGTGTCCTTATTCTAAATAAGAATATTATTTTATCAAATAGAACATTTAAAATTGACCAAAACAATATTTAAATAGGGTTCACCATCAATAGGTATTAAATCAACCTTTTAATGAATATTAGAGTATTTATGCTTAAAATTTGATTCTTTCTTATTTTAAGCCTCTAAAATTTATTAGATAAATGTAAAAACATTTAAAAAATGTGTATATTCATATTGTAGTTAGTTTTTTACATTCCTACCAATACAATGACTAGACATTAACTACCATTTAAAATAATATTATATTATTATTTTTTAGTATGACTCAACATTGGGTGCAACATAAGATTTCAAAGAATCTCATTGTTGTGAATCGGGTACGCCATCGAACAGAGCATCCCCTTTAAAGTAAAATTAATATTTAATTCACAAATATTAATAAATATGAAATTTTTATATTCTTTATTTACCTGGGATGTTACATAATTCCCTCATTTTGGGAATTACATCCTCAAAATTTTAAAATTGGGCTTGGAAACTTCAATGAAAGTCCCACATTGGAAAAAAAGGGTCAATAAAAATGTCACTTTAAAAGAAAGAAAGTGAAATAAAAAGGATACATGAGATATCCCATACTTGGATTCCATGTAGGAAAACATGGATATGGAAGAGAAACAAACAAACAAGGTTTGATGGAGAGTGGTCGAAAACATGATTAGGAGAAAGTTAACCACCAGAAAATCACAAACTTGTGATGGATTAAACAATATTTGATTCCCCAGTAGGAAAAGTTAACTAAAAATGTTTTTGATTTAAGTTAATTTTTATAAAGTTGATGAATTTATTTAACATATTGAATAAGAACATAAAGAAAACATACATACTTTTCATGTAGACTTTCATCATTTACTAGCTTTCTACCACAAACTCATCTTTTCTCCAACCAATGAGTATTCAAGATGAATTTTTCACCTTGAAAGCACTATAATGAACTTCTATAAAATAACATAATCCCAAAAAATGAACTATATTTTCCCATGTCTTTATAAATTAACTAAAACCATAATGGTTAGTACAAGATAAGATAATTCCCCAAAAGGATAATATTTTACAAAAAGAAATAATGATATTAATCTCCGAAATTCAAAAAAAAGAACCCAAAGTTCAAGAAAGACCATTCAATATACAATAGTCCTTAAAATTATTAAAAATAACCCAAACTATAATTGAAACACAAAACTTAGAAGGATTTAATCATATAGTCTTCCATAGTAAATCTTAACATTTATCTCCAAAGAACAACAATTACTCTTAAAGTCTCATACTGAAGTGTAATTAACCTAAACATATATTCTATATGATAGATTAATCATTTCTATAAATTACCCAAATCACTTTACATCCACAAAAAACATAGATATTTCCAAAAATAATATTTCAACCATTACTCAAAAAATTAAATCCCATAGTATTTTATTTTCCTTAATCATATATTGTTACCAAAAGAGAGAATGCCTTCCGAAATAACCTTTATTACTTAGTCACCAAATCATTTTCCTATACTAAGGTTGTACATTTCATAATACAAAAGATCCCAAATAAACTTATTCTTGATCCATAAAATCATTTAACTTAAAAGAATAAGTCATATTAACTAGGGACTTTATGTAGGACAGTGGTAGGCGATAAATCCCAATCGCACTTCGGTTATGGGTTTGATTCCCACTACTTTTTCCGTCACGATGGGTTTTCACCCATCTTATGGGTTGTCCTTTTTATAAAACTCAAAAATATCCCTAACATGTTTTAACATCAAAATATTTCTTATACATTTCATTTTCATCCCAATATATTAAGACCTCAACATGTTATATATTTTCAATTTTTCACCTCTATATGATAAAATAAAACTATTCCCAATAGAAAGAACATCACACCTTGATCATGCAGTCCATATGGTTTTATAATCATCTTGTTCACATAGGTATAAGGTCCATGCATTACAAAAAATATTTATAGATCCTTCAAAATCATTTGCTTCCTTCATCCAAATACACCTTGTATAACTTGGGTCATATGGGTGTTCATAGAAATATAGTTTCAGAAAATAATCATGTATGACATATAATTTCAAAACATATGATAAAACATGATTTTAATAAAATAGTCGGACCGAGTTTGAGTTGAAACTTTCAATCAATTATCCATCTAAAATACCATAAGTATGTGATGAGAGACTATATTGTAAAATAAAATACAAATAGGTTCCTCAAGGGTCTCCTTCTTCAGTACCTTTTTCAAAATCATAATATGCTTCAAAATCATCTGATAAGGTAAAATATTAAAAAATTCCTTGATAATATTTACCTTTCCTGAAAATAATATAATATTGAAAAAATAGGATTTGATTAAATACAACCCATTATCTACGATGATATCAAGGTATAGTGGAGGAGTTTGATATCTCAAACAACTTCTTGCAAGTGATTTGTTTTCTAGAAAAAGTTTCACAATCATCTGAACATGACTTTGCAATAATTATTGCAAGCATGTCATCAGGAAGATATAATAATGTTGTTTGAGATCCTTCTCCTTCCATTGGTAACTGACTTTCCTTGATCTAAAAAATTTATAAAACAAGGATTTAACTGAAATAATAGACATAGGGACTAACTACGTGTTTAACTAAAATTTATAATCCCTAAAGTTGTATTAACCGGCCTCTGATACCAACTTTAAGGCCTTCAGTCCACCTCAAGGCCTTTGGGCCACATGTAGCCGCCCCATACACACTACAAAAAAGGACCAGCCCTAGAAGAGGATTCATAGCAGGTGCACTCACCAGAGAAGAGTCAAATGGATTTGTTAGAATGAGAGGGTATGGCTATGCCATCGGGACCAGTCTGTGCTTGCACGGTAAGCCTAGCCTGACAGCCATGCGAAGGTGGAGAGATACTATCATGATGTAGATGATGGGGAGGGGTAGTTCCTTATAGATAGTCTGGTTGAATTCCCTAATACCTTTAGGTCATGTAATCTCCTAAGCCTACAGGCCATGTAATCTCTGAGCCTACAGGCCTTGTAAGGGTTCCCCATCATCCCTTGAAAGGGGGTTATCAAAAATAAATAAAAATTAAGGCCTTCAGGCCATTCGGGCAATTGAGGATCTTTTCAGGTTTAGAGTTTTAGAGAATTATTCCATAACTATTACATATCAACTTGAAAATTACACGTATACAATACTACTCAGTATCCATTTTTTCATAAAATAAAAAAAACTATTAAAAAGAAAAATATCTAGTTCCTTATTTTAGACATCATGACTTTTCCTGGATCCCATCCTTGACCCTATTCATCTTTAAGTCTTGTGAAAAACATTTCAAAAACTTGGGATGAGCATAAAAATCTCAGTAAGGGTTATAAAATATGGAAAGGAAACATTAACCCATCAATAAATACAAATCAATGAAACCATACTTTTCAATCATAACATACCTCATGAAATCATAAGATTTATGAATAACACATAGAAATCATAAACCGTAAATGTAAATTGTGGCATCCATATCAAACTTACATTATAGCTTTCACATCTACGTATGGAGTTACATATGGAATACCCATCATAGTATATTCCCTAAATCTCTTAGGAGAAACATTCACATTTACCTCTATCATGTCACCCAATGAATTGGAGATCTATATCGGGCTCACCCACCCTAGGTTTATCACAGAACCACCTATATACATAAACAATTCCCAGTAACCATAACATAATCATAACACATAACACAAGAATAAAGGAAAGATAACATTTCCAAATTATAATCAAAATATATCAAATCAAGATATCGAATTAAGTAATGCTTTATCAAACCATTTTCAAAACCATTTAAAACATTTAATAAAGATATTTTTGAATCAAAGTGTCCCATACCACATTGAATCTTTTAAAGGAATTAACATTTTAAAATATTAATGTATATATAAATAAATCCTTAAAACCATTTTTAAAACATGTAAATTAATGTGAAATATTTAAAATAATAAATCTTTAAAACATTTAAAACAATATGTTAGTTAAAGAGTTCCTAAAAAAATTAGAGACGCTTGAATACAAATAATTGAGGAATAACATTAATCAAAGACTATAATATCGTGAGAATAAAGAGATTCATGATATAATATTTCAAAGGGAATTATATACACCATATAAAAGTTATTTGGTGTATAATTATAAATAAGTTTCAATGGAATGTAAATTTAGACAAAGTCCCTTATAAAGATCATATCCGTAGATTATGGACAAATCAATGACATGATTATGTGTGAAAAATAATAATACAACCAATTTAATTGGATATTAAGTGTTAATCAATCATAGGCCATTCACACATATTCATAGATTGAAATAATCAAGAAGTACAACTTTAACCCAAGGAATTGAAATTGGGTTAAGACGTTCCCTTACAAAAATTCGAGAGCCTAAGGATGCCACTTAAAATTTAAGAAAAAGAGTTGATGAGTGAGAAAAGAGTATCTCACAACTTGGTCATAAAATTCACAGCAATAAGTATATAGAATAGCATATCTAAACATAATTAAGTAGAAATTAAAATACGTAACATAAATGAAGTCTTTTAAAAAGAGGAGGGTGAAAGGTACCCTTACCGGTTTGGTAACTTACGAAACATACACCAAATGGAAGAAGGATAATACAATGAAGATGTAAATACCCATAAATTAAAGTATATTATACAAATAATACAATCATGGGAAGTACATACACCACACAAAAGGGAATAGTGGCAAATATAGCATGAATCTCACGAGAGTAAAAAGTGAGATGAAAACCCCTTACCACGTTGTAATCAATTGAGTCATATGAAAAAAAGTCAATAACCACAAAATAAATCATAGAATACCACGAATATAAATAGAATCATGATAATATATATCAAATGGCAGTACACAATACACCACATGCAATAAATTAGTGGCAAAGAATGGAAATCTCACAGAATTAAAAGTGAGATAAGAAACCCCTTACCTCATGCCCGACTTGACTCCATCATTATTTAATATCCTAAATAATAAACTAAAGATAATTTATACTTGTTTAAAACCCTTTTAAAAGTTTATTATTAATTTTTTATCAATTATTACCTTGCTATAACAATTTTTTAATTATTTGAGTTCATATTAGACATTTTGTTGAAGTTCAGAACTTGTGTTAAAAATGAACGTGTTATAATTATAAATTGTCAATGTGGTAGAAATTAAATTGTCTCCAGAACTATATTTATCATTTAGATATCATATATATCATATATATCTAGTATATATATGTATTTAAAATAGTACATAACATTTGGAGATAAGAAATGAAATGCACCGTTCATGGAGACGGTAACCCGTATGTACGCATGAACGCAACTTTCATTTATATTTCATATTTAATGGAATAAAAACATAATGATACATAAGTATACTATAATTACAGTATAATATCATTTATAATTTCATTAATTCCAACCTTTATACATCCCACGTAATGAATGAATGACTCATATCAGTTTGAGGGGGTGGTAGTCCATACTTCCTCAAATGAAATTATCATATTTACCCATTATGGAAACCACAAAGGTATGATATAAATGAAAAATAAAGAATTAAAGAGAAAAAATAAATATAATATATATCACATATAAATATAGTGACATCATAATGGGCCCCATGAGAGGCGGTTGGAGATATTTGAACAATCATCGTTTCGTGAGGCAGTAGTTCTCCGTCCAGAGAAACAGTACGTTCTTTAAACATTAGATTGAGGTGTGTGTAAGTGTAGTTCAAATACTTCTCATAAAGAAAAAATAGTATATTTAGGATACTGATGATGTTATAAAATAAAGGAATAAAAATTGTTTATGGGGTTGGAGAAGTAAAATAAAACAAAAGAACTTAAGAGAAGATGTTACCTTAAATCAGGTATCTCCCTTTGGTTTGAACCAAAAGATATAATTGAATCGCCTTCTGCCTAGGTAAAGGCTTCTAGGGGGAGTATATGGATGTAGGGAGCTTAATTTGGAATATTTTGGACGAGTCAATGAACTTTATAAGTGTGTGGAATGAGTTATAAGTGAGGTCTTTTTATAAGGGGGAGGGGCTCTTTAGGAAAGTTTAAAAATATTATTTTATTATATAATGCTCTTCGGTTTCTAAAATTGAAAAACATATTAAAGTTGAAGATAATATGACTCTTGTTCAAAATAAAATCATCCAATAATAATTGGATAGGTTTTGGATATTGTTTTAATCTTTATAATCTTATTTATTTAAATCAATCATTAATGAGGTAAACATTGCATCATTATTGTGTCAGAAATGATTTTATATATTTTATGTATAAATATTATAAAAAAATAACGATGTAGTAAATATTAATATCTTTCAAATGAATATTTATAGTCTAAGAGATAAATTATATAACCCCATGTAATAATTTATTTATTAAAAGATATATGTTTAAGTCATTTTTTCTTTACTTTAAATTAATTAATATAAAGTGTCATTATCACTCCCAAGTGGATCCATGGGGTCCCAAAATATACCCATGGATTCCCATGGTCGTAAATTTATAAACCAATAGTATTAGAACACATTTTAGAGTAATTTAATATTATTAAATAATATTTTGTTACCCTTATTTACCAGATTTACCCTTTAACCATGGTAAATAAAAATTTTAATGAAGTAAATATTCATAATGTCTAAAACTAAAATTTACCTATTTAAAAAATATGGATATCCAGATTCCAAATATGGAATCAATTTTTCCAAATTCAAAACACAGAAGTGGCAGAAATTAATTTAAAATTAATTCCTACTATCAAAACAAAAAGCGTGTTTTAAAGAAATAATAACTATCAAAATATTGACACTTATTTATGTCCAATTTCAAAGTGAAATTACTTCCAATGACCAAAATTGGATTAAATGGTAAAAATATAATCTAATTACACTTTAAAACCATTTAAAAATATTATATAACCATAAAAATAAATTATATTAAAAGGCAGTTATGAATTAAAATATAGTATTTTTCACTATTCTTAAAAAAATGAACTTTATCAGAAAAATACCAAATTTTATCCAAAGTAAATTTCGATGCCCCAATTGTAAATAAGAATGTTATTTTTTCAAATAGAATATATAAAAGTGACCAAAACTATATTTATAGAGGGTTCTCCATCAAAAGGCGGTAAATTGGCCTTTTAATGAATATTAGAGTATTTATGATTAAAATCAGATTCATTCTTATTTTAAGCCTCTAAAATTTATTTAATAAATGTAAAACTATTTAACAAATATGTATATTTATATTGTAGTTAGTTCTGTCCATTCCCACCAATACAACGGCTAGACGTTAAATACCATTTCAAATAATATTATATTATTATTTTTTAGTATGACTCTGCATTATGTGCAACATAAGATTTCAAAGAAACAGGTTATTGCGTATCGGGTACACCATAAAACATAAAATCCCCTTTAAAGTAAAATTAATATTTAATTCATAAATTTTAATAAATAAAAAATGGTTATATTCTTTATTTACCTGGGTTTTTACAAAAATATTTGAATTAAAAATGTCACTTTCTCAAATCTATAAGGCATTATAGTATCATCATAAGAGAAAACCATCTTGAAAAAATATTTTAAAAATTAATCATTATGATTCATAAAATAAACTGAGTTAAGAAAATTCCATTAAGAAATTCACAATCATTTAAGTAATAATCCTTTAGAATAGATTTCATGAGAAAAAATTATAAATCCATAGAAAAAAGTAGAATTATAACTTTATACCATTATTGGATAAAATAAATCAACTTAGTAGGATGTATTTCAAGAATAAGCATTATAACTAAAATAAATGAAACTGATTTATGAAAAACCCTTACAAACATCGTATTTTGAAGGAATAATCATTTAACGGTATTAAATGAGAAATAAATTTAAATACTTATAAAAAAGTGTAAATAAATTATAATACAACCCTATGGAAAAACACACCCAATTTATGAGAATAAATTTCAAAAAGAACAATCATAACTCAATGAATGTAAATTGAGTTAACAGAAAACCTTACCTTTAATCCCGCTTAGCCGAAAGTGCTCTAACATCCTAAAAAACTTACTATGTTAATCAAATATTTTAAAAACTTATTCAAACCTATAAAGTTGTAAAAACAAAATTTATATTCATTTATTATAAATATATTAGAAAGTTATATTTTATTTTTATCATCAGATGTTATTAGCTTTGATTGTTTGTTTAGTGATGGTTTTGTAACGGTGATATCAAATCATATTTATAGATTTAAATAAAAATATTATGATATTATTCTAGGTGATATAATATATTTTTTTTATGATTATTTAAATTTTTTCTTAATTTCATTTCATAAGTATTTTTGTTTTAATTCTCCAAGATAATGTTGGTGTCAAGCTTATTTCAGTAATTTTTAAGGAACAAAAGGGTGGTACAATAATAATAAGTCAATTATTTGTATAACCTTTCTAGAGACATAAAAAATATTATATTCACCTTAATTTCTTATAACACCAGTAGTTATGTTTCCATATTCAACCATGATATAAATTTATTGCATGGTTCAAGTTGGTTGTTAAACCAACAAAAATAAGTACAAAATATAATCTATGGGTTAGTATGGTAAATAAAGTAGTCATTTTGGAATAATATCATTATTAAAAAATTATAGAGATTTTATTTAGAAGTTTTTAAGCTAATTAATCATATTTTACGAGATTTTTATAAATAATGACGTTCTATATGAAAAATGAAATATGTTTCTCTATGGAGGCGGTTTTCCACACATACCCATAGATGTTATTCTCATTTTCCATATAATGTAAAAAAGTTACGTGTTAGTTTATATTTTAAAAATCTTAATTATGTTATAAATAGAATATTAATAAATTAAATATATTTTTATATCCATCCCTATAAGGTTGTGATGAAACATCATGCACACTATTCATATAGGATGTAGTCTGAATGTATGCATGATGATGTATTCATTTTTAGAATGGTTTTATAGGAAGGTAGAAAATAAATACTAAATTAGTATAATAACATTTAAAAATATTAATAATACTAATGTTATCATACTTTCATGGATATAATAGGTTTGAGTGGGTAAAAGAAGAAAATAATTAAGAGATATTGGTTGAGAATATTACCTCTCCTATTGGTTTTCTCCCCTTGGTAACACCTTAAGGCTCCCTATCATTGTATTTTGTAAAGACCACAGATTCTAGGGATTTTATATGGAATTTAGGAGAGACTAGGGTAGATTTGTTTTAGATAATTATTTATAGTAAGTGGGAAAATGAGGTGGAGGTGAGCTCCTTTTACATGTGAAAGGAATGGCATTTTTGTAAATATAACCACTTAATATAAAGAGAGGACTTGTTTCACATGGAATGTGGAGACAATGTGAGAAATAATTGATTTTGGGATAAGTTAAGTTTGATAAAACCTCAACCATTAATTATCAAAAATGTTTTAAATATATTTTTATATCTTTTACTCTTAATTTTTTCAATTTTACCATTTTTTTACCGTGGTATGTAATTTTTACCAAATTAAAATAATTTTAAAGCCTTAAAATAAAATGGGACATAGTAAATAATTTGTAAATTATAATTCTAAAAATGAAATATATATAATGAAAGTATATTTCTATGTATAATAAAAATAAATTTTTACATTAGTTCATGTAATGCATAAAAAATAATTTTTAGTAATATTTTATTTTTAAGATCTTAATATATTGTTATAATTAAATAATTCAATGTGTTCGATAGCTTACACCACACACAACACCAATCTTAAATGAAACCATGATATATTTAGATAAATTATAAACATTTAAGCATCACAATTAAAACCAAGCCATTGAATTATTTAGAATGAATAGGAGTAAATAATTTATGAAATATATGTATAAATAAAATAAATTATAATTTTAATATAAATGAAATTCAATTAGTTTACCAAAAATGACTAATAAGATCATTTACTATTTTGAAAATTATTTTTATAAAAATTGTCTCTATGTGCGATATGAATTTCTATTTAAAGAAACATAAGATTAATGAAGATAAATTATATTTAATATTAATAATTTTTTAACACCAATTTAGTTATTAAATTGCATGAAATAGTAATAATAACATTTAATATTTGAAAAAGTCATTTTTCAATAAAAAACAACTTTTATTATATTTTATAATTTTATTCAAAATTGAATTTATAAATTTTAGAACATGATTTTGAATACATGGAAATAATTTTTGGATTTATAATAATATTATTATCTTAAAATTATTTTTTTGTATTTATTTATTTTTTGTATTTTTATTCTTAAAATAATGTTTTTTGAAAACTATAATTTTTATGATTTTATTATTTTATAAGAGTATTCTAGAAGTTTAAAATACCTTTTAGGTAATAATATATTAATTTAAATAATATAATTAAGATTTTTAAAATATTATTTGAGATTAAAAACCCTATGTACAAATTTTTTTGATCTAAATTGAAATGTTAGTTTAATAAAAAATTGTTTTCAGTCTTTTATTTAAATAAAGTATTTTCAAGTTGATATTCCATTTTGAATATCCATGAAATAATCGTAACTTTTATTTTTTTTCAATAAACAAAAATATGTCATGTGAATTAATAATTTTAATAACTATGGATTACACATAAATTTTATGCTTAAAATCAAACTTTGTTTTTCTAAAAACCGTTTTAACCCATTATGCATGCTAATCTTAAAATTACCTTTTCAAAACCATAGAAATTTGATTTGAAAAAATTATTTAAAAAATTTAAAACCATATGGTTCAAAATAGTTAAATGTTTCAATGTAAATTTTTTATTAATATTAACTATTATGGTTATAAATTAATTATCGAGGTAAAAGTATATTGGGATAAAAGATAAAAAGTTAAATTAAAATTCCTTGAAAACTACAATTTTACTCTCAAATGAGTGGTTGAGGTGAGTTTAAATAAAAATCTATTTTCTCTCCTCTTATTTCTATTTTGTATCCAATTAATTTGGAATATTAACATCACATTTTTGAAAATTTTAAGGGTGCTCCAAAAAATACCCTTCCCTTCACTTATAAATGGGTAACCATTCCACCACTTCAAGAATCACCTTAACTTAAAATTTATTCATGAAAATATTTATCATTTCTTCTCCTATAACCCTATTTCATGTTAAAAATCTAATCGTCTCCATTAGTTAGTATAATTCCTTCATTTCTAAGGATAATTCCAAGGAAAATTCAAGTACCCAACATGAGTATAATCAACCACATTGATTTTTTCATAACTATATTCATTAAAATTTATTATAGATATACTTATATAATAATATTAATATAATTTATATATTATAATTTTACTATATTAAGGGTATTATAATTATCTATTCATATATCCCATTCATTAAGAAAAATTAAATCATCGTTCTTGCATACGTGCAAACTACCACCACCACGAGAAACAAAATTAATTATTCATATATACCCATAATTGATGGTTCATAGAATTTATTAAATGAGAAAATATGATATTTATGATATAATTGAGCTTATGGTGTAAAAATTGGAGAAACTATTAATGATACGATTAAAAACCAATTATCGTTAATTCAATCGTTTAAAATGAGTGAACTAAGAGAAAAATGATATCTTCTTTCTAAGTAATGAATTTATATAGATTATTTTACATTTAAAATTCTTTTAATTATAATACATAACACTAATAAACACTAAATAAGTTCATTATTTATTTTATAATGATATTACAACTGAACCTCCTCAGAATCATCCATTAATTATGGTAGATTCATGTCTTGGTCGGTTTAACTACCTACTTGAACAATACTCTACATTTATGTCGTTGATAACTATGATAAATTATTTACTGGTATAATATGATGTAAATATATAAATATATATATATTTGGTTTTGCTAATGTTATATCAAAACATAACTCATTAATTAAGAAAACAACTTTGGTTCGTTAAGAATAACTGGTACATGATCATTGCTGATTTCATCTTCATTGTTCATAACCAAAACTGACATGAAATGGAATTATATATTTAAAAAATTTATTATAAAATATATTATAGTATGATATTTGATCTAAATGTGACAGAATTTGGTAAAATAATAGATAACAATATGACTTTTATGAAACTAGTTCAAAGAGAGAAAAACATACTTACAACTGGTATTTAAAATTAGTAAAAGCTAGTATATATATATATATATAAGATGATTATAAATGAGGAGTATAAATGGTTATAGTTTGGAATAAGTTTATTGGTTATGCATTTAATTATCTTAATTTAATTATCCAGGATATTTGGTGAAATTGAAAAACACATCAGGACAAGGTAAGGGTTTTTTCCTAAAATTTCTCTCTTTGAGAGATGTTTGGTATTATGAAACTAATTTCATTTATTAGTTATATATAATTCCTATTTTAGATATCATATAATGAATCATATTTTAATCATGTTATTTTATGTTCAATTAGAATCCCTATCTATTATGGGGTTTTGATTCAAAAGTTTCCAAATCCATAAGGATCTTTTTGGGCTCAATTCTGATTCTTTGTGACATAATATATTTTTTGCACCATGTTTTCTTTGTATGATGTATTCACTAACCATGGATATATTTTTATAATAGTGTTTTAATGTCATGTTATTTTCTATCCAAACCATTTCCTTTATTTTAGTAGATATTTATTCAGTCATTTCACCAATTGTAAGGATTCTTGGTTGTAACTCCCCAATATTTCAAAGTATGTTATTTCTTCAAAGTAATTAAATAAGTTGCACTACACGCAACACCGAGTTCAAGCGCACCACAACTTACCAAACTAGCTGTTCAAAAGAAGTTATGAATAGTATTAACTGAATTTTGAACTTTATATAATCCTTATAATTTTAGAATCCGTATTATGAGTTTCTTAGAGATAATGTAAGAACAAATACATTTTTTCAGATAAAAGAATTATTTTTCAAAAAATGAAATTTTACCGTCTTTTAATGGAGAACCCTTTTTAAATCCAATATTTGAAACTTTTATATATTCAATTTGACAAAATAAACTTCTTATTTAGAATCGGGACATAATAATATAGTTTCAATTATTCTTTGGTGTTATTCTGATAACATTCATATTTGGGTGAAAAGTGAAAAATACTATATTTTAACTGCAAAGGAATTTTTTAATCAAAATAATTTATAGTGTTAAATTATACAATTTAATGGTTTTGAAGTACAAATAGATTATATTTTTACCATTTAATCCAATTTTGGTCATTGTAACTAATTGTACTTTTAAATTGGACACAAACAAGTGTCAATCTTTTGATAGTTATTATTTCTTAAAAATACACATTTTGGTTTTGACAACATGAATTAATTTTAAATTAATAAATAAAACTTCTTTTTTTTTTTGAATTTGGTAAAATAGACTTCATTATTTAATTCTTAAAGGGTGAATTTTTGGTATTTTTCTGAGAACTTTCAATTTTTGATGAATAGTGAAAAAACACTGAGTTATTGTTTTAAACCAAATTTTTATTTAAATAATTATTTATTTTATTTAAATTTATTTTAGGTCAAAATATATACATAATACTATACATGTTCAATGTAATTTATTAGAGTCATTTTATAATAAGATTAAATATATATAAAATATTTATCGAACTTTTTACAGTCTTTTACCCACCTCCTAGGAGAATTTGCAAATTTACATAAAACATAATTTTACCGCTTCTGTGAGTTGAATTTCCAAAATCTGAGAGACATGGTTAATATCAAGGAGTAAAATGTTTTTCAATAAGATAAAAATAATTTTTGGTGAATAGTAACTTTTTACTTTTATTTACCATGGCTAAAAGTAAATAGGGTAATTAAGGGTAAAAATGATATTATTATTACTCTAACACATGTCCTAATTTTATTTGATAAGTGTAATTAGACCAAAAAAAACCTCAGGAATAAAATATGACCATTTAGGTCCACTTGAATTAGATTAAGACATTTATTATTATTTTATTTAAAGAAGCGTTAAAAGAGTTAAAATCAAAGTTTAATGACTAAACAATTTTTACTATAGGGTTATTCATAAGATAAATTTGACTATAAATATTTATTAGAAACATAAAAACAATTTCCTACATAATGGTATTTTATTTATAAATTTTTGAGATTAAATAATTAAATTTATTGATGACACAATGATGATGCAATAATTACCTTATTAATGAAAGAATAAAAAAAATTGTATTATAAATATTAAAATAAATACAATTTCAATGTTTTTATAAAATAAATTAATTTTCTAGGTGAATATTACATGTTAGGATTGATGAAATGTATTTTCTTTGAAGTAATCATGTTGTTATTATTTTAACAAAAAACAAATACCAAATAGTGTCAAAATTGACATAAAATAGTTTTTAAAACAAATATTATATTATTAATTGATATAATGGTCCTAAAAATATAAAGTTCAGAGAAAAGACATATATAATAATATATATGACATTAATGAACCAATTGGGGTTATATTGGTAGTATATAGTATGTTTATTAACCATATAGTGTAAGAATATAAGAAGACACAGTAAAAGTTAAATTATTTAACTTAGAGTTAAATCTAAATGATAAGGTTAAAATGGTAACCTAAACTTGTCTGAAACCTATTGGTTGAGTGGTTTTCGACCCATCCCTTTCTTATACTTATAATAATACATTTGTGAGCCACTATAAACCGAAAAAGAATTTATTATAAAATAATATTTTATGTTTTTTCAAAGGTGCCCCTCACCCCTCTTATAAAAGGGCACTTCCCATTCTCTCAAATTCACACCTCGAAATCCATTTGGCTCAGCCAAACTATGAAAAAATACTCTATAAACTATCATAACTTCATCCTAGAGGCCCTCCTTTAGTCATAAAATCAACTTAAGGAGCCCTTTTGATCAAATCAAAACAAAGAACCCGAAGAAGAGGTAATAATTTCAGCAGCCTCTTTCAAGTTCTTTTCTTCTTCCACTTCTTCTTTCTTTGTTATTTCCATTATAAAATAATAACTCCAATATCATATATATACTGTGATGTTATTATAAATCTTTCACAACTTTATTCATTATTATATCCATCTTATGAATGATAATGTCATCATGCGTGCGTACATACGGCTTACCATCTCCACGCTGTGGTGTAATTTGTTATTCAACACTATGTTATTTGGATGGATATAATGATGAGTAATATGTATATAAATAATAAAAATAAAATGAAAATGTCTCTGTAAAATTAATATACCATTAAATTCCACACCTTTAAGTAAATTATATTGTCGCTCGTGCGTACGTACGGATTACCGTCTCCACGACACGATGAGATTCATTTCCATGTTCACTATTCATCGACAATTATAATATATATATTACTAATAAGTATGAAATATATGAAATAATAATTCTACTGGATATATATATATATATGTACTGACATATATCTTATTCACTTAGTTCCGTTCAACATGATATGAAAATAGAAACAACGTTTATGCGTACATACGGACTACCGTCTCCATAAACGTTGTTTTTTATTTCATATATATGTATATTATACATATTTATATTCTAAATATATATGATATATAAATCAGGTTTTATATTTTGGAAGTATTTAAATCTTTTTCTGAGTGATACAATCAAGATTAATAAGTTAAAACACGTACGATAAAGAAAGCGATTATTACCCGAAATGTTAATTTAACATGGAAATTACTGTTAAATGGGTTGTATAAAGTCATAAATAAATCATGTATGATATAATAAATATGAATATGGTTTTCTTATAATTTAATAACATACTACGATCTTCATACAGGAGGTTAAACATACCCTCGACCAAAGGAAAGTGCAAGGTAAGGGTTAATTTCACAATCTCTTTATTATCCGAGGTTGTTTTTACATATCTACTGGGTCATATTTATTATCCATGACCATGTTTCATAAAATTTATTTCGAAGAGATTATTTTAAGGTAATTTTTACTAAAACATCATTTTAAATGTTTTAAAGGTTTATTCTTCTAAACCATTTTCATTAATGTCCATGTTTTAAATATGGTTTTAAGGATTTATTTAAATGGACATGAATGTTTTAAAATGTTAATTACTTTAAAAAGTTTCAAAGTGGTATGGGACACTTAGATTGAAAACTGTATTTAAATGTCTTCCTTTATAAATTGTGTGACTTTTAAATGTTTTCATGAAAAAGGGATATTTCTCTCAAAGAATTTTACAAATAATTTTCATCTATGTCAAAATCCTTTAATGGATTTTAAACTTGTTTGAAGATGATTTACTATGATACAAATATTCCATATTGTGTTGAAGGTTTTGTAATATGTTTGACTATGGATGCGTTATTTTTATACCATTCATGGTTTATGGGTAAAGTATCGACATTTCGTATGCCAGTTTTAATATGAATGTTTATGTTATTTTTAAACCTTTTCATATGAGGAATGCATTAGACTTAGTAAGTGATGGATGGAGCCCATTGTAGCTCCTCTATGTGTCGGTAGGTCTCATTATACAAACTAGTGTCTTGGAATAAGGCCTTGACCAAATCTTATTTGTAGTCTTGACATAAGGCCTTGACTATGTGGTTATGATAGTCTGGCATTATGCATTCCATCATTATGAAAGTGGCTATTGATATTGCATGTGATTATTTGACTAGTAGAATAGCCATGTGAATAATAAAATGGAATTATTTTATTGTATCTTTGCCATATTATGCTGATAATTAAGTTTAAAAAGGCTTTTGTTTTAGTCTTATACATTGCATTAAATGTTTATGCTTATTTATGAAAGTTTCCGCTATATTTTTATCCTTACTGAGCATCTGAGATCACCCCTTTCTATGTTTTAATTTTCTCAAGATTCCAAGAAGTGTATTATGATTGATAAGAAGGGTTAATCTAGGGGATTAACGGCATTCTCAAAGAATCATTTATGTTGCGTTTTATTTTCTAAAGTGTAATGTAACTTCCATGTATGTAATATATTTTCCAAGAATGCTGAACTGATTGGTTTTTCGGGACTTGATTCCTTGCAATCATGCCAATTTATTAAAATAATGCACCGACTCTGGGTAACTGGGGTCGGGGCATTACAATGGTAACTAAACTTTAGTTCATTAATATTTGATCATTCTCTTGAACCTATTTCGTATAAGTTAGATACATCATTCCCTTGTATTATGATTTATTGTTTTATTGTTTTTTGTGAATAAACATTCCTTCCACATAAACCCTTAGATAAATATTTCACACCTCTTGGGATATGTTTTTTAAAACCACCCACTTTCCTTCACTAGATAACTTATAATCAGGTCATTAAAGTATTGATATAGATGATTACTCATTAGTCTATACGTTGAAAGCCTTATAATTATACATAATTCATATTGTATGATGTTCACCTTGAAATTTTGATATTTTATTAATATGGGAAGAGTATTGGCATACCATATATTATTATTCCAATATGGATAATTATTAGTAAGATGACTATGTATTGTTTTACCATCCACCTTATTTATTAGGATGGGTTATGACCATGTTATGCCTTTATTTACATGGGTAAAATTAATGAAATTATTGATGATTTCTGGCTACTAATATAGGTTGATCATGTATTGATATTCTGTATTCTTCATTATATGAGAGGATATGGATTATGCCATCAGTACTAGGCACTGTTCATCTCTGCACAGGGCATTGCTATATGGGGAGGCTTATAAGGTTGTAAGCTAGGTTAATTGCTAAAATAGGCTTGGGAGGGTCTTTTCTATTGGTTTCAGGTATTTTAGGCCTTTAATTCATGTATTTGGCCTTAGTGTCATTGGGATTTCGAACCATGTAAGGTTACCCTTTATCCCAATTTAAGAAGTGGAAAATAAATAAAAATTTAAATGCCTTTGGGCTTAGAGGTATTCTTCATTATAAAAATAACCATGTTTTTATTCATCCAAAGATTCCTTTGGGAATTTTATGAATGGTATTATTGAATCTTATGGTGAATGGATTAGATTTAATCAAGTGATGGGTGGTTCATGGAATTATACATCCCCTTGATGCATCGATGAGTCTCATGAGAAGAACATGTTTCTGTATTTGGTGTCTTCTTTACCAATTTAGCAAGATGCCTTGACAACTGTCTCAATGAAAAGTAAATGCCTTAGAAAAAGGCCTTGAAAACATGTTCTTGACATTAAACATTATGTATTAAATTATTTTGATATTGTTATTATTGAAATAAATACTTTCATTTATTTTTATGAATATATCATTCTCTCATTTTTTTTATTATGAAAATTTTCAAATTATTTGTAACACCCCGAAATTCTAAAGTAAGACCCTTTTATTCGATAGCGTGTCTCACACAAGATACGAAGCACGTAAGGGAATATAATATCTGCATCATTTATAATATATTAACTATTTAAAATATATTCTCTATATTTCAATTCATGAAACACCGAGTAAGCATTCATTAAATGTAGGAGATACATTCCATGATAGCTTGTGTTTCACACAAGACCGAGTTTCACCAAATAACAATGTATTTTTAAAATATTATTATTTAATATAATCTGATATAACCTAAACATTATGTTAGTGGTTATGAATAATATTAACTAACTTACAAAAATTTATTCTTTATATAAATATAAAATGGATTAATATGTTACCAATCAATGATAAATGAAAATAAGAACTGATTGGATATAAAAAGGAATATTATTATTTTTATGATTCCAAAGGAGTTTGGTCTTAATAAAAATAATTAATAATAATTATTTAAATATATTAATTAAATATAAATTTTATATATTAAATAAAATATTTTTGATATTTATTCATTAGGTTTGATATGCATAAGATAATAAAAAACCCAATTTCACACATAAAAACATATATTTTTATAAAGGCAATTTTACCTTCCTTTAATGGTGAACCCATTTTAAAGATGAGTTTTGAAATTTTAATTGTTTTAATATGTCAAAATAAACATGAAATTTGAAATATAAACATAAAAATTAGGTTAGGGATAATTTTTTATATTTTTCAGAAATATATCATTTTTTAATGAATAGTTAAAAATACTGAATTTTAATTTAAAACTTCATTTCATTGAATTTATTTATTTGGTTAAATTATACTTTTATTTGGTTTTAAAGTTTAATTAGATCATATTTTTATCAAATAATATAATTTATGTCATTAAAATAAATTTCAAATTAAAATTGAATATAAAAACCTATCAAACTTTTGGATGCTTTTACTTTAAAAACCCGCTTTTCGGCCCATGTGCATGATTAAATTTAAATTAATAACTATGAAAAGGAGGCCATTTTGATATTTAATGCCTATAATTGTGGTAATTATGATAGAAACTATATTTATATATGTTATATATTATATTTATTATGTCTTTAATATTTTGTAATTATTTTATAACACATACCCTTATACTTTCCATTTTTTGTAAATACGATAACATCATATGGGGAAGTGTGGACTACCGCCTCCTAAAAGCAATGTGATTCAATCACATGATACCTGTAATGTATAAAGGATGTTTTAATTAAACATATTTGACATTAAAAATATCTATATGATATTCATGACACAATTACCTTTCTATAAATATGATTTACATATCATTTTCTTTATTACCCTTTCACAAACTTAAAAACTGATAACATCATTCGTGGACATATGGACTACAAACTCATTGACACATTGTGATTCTTTTTTCATCACAAGAATACTATATAAAAGTATATATGATTAAATAATATGGTATTTATGTTATAATGATCATTCTGGAAAGATATAATGCTACTTACCTTCTTTGCATAATAATTATTGAAAAATGAGAATGTTACTCACGCGTACGCACGACCTATGATATACATGATCGTAATGTTGATTATTTTTTAATAACTATATTTAATAATTGTTTTTAAAAGTATAATTTATGTATAAATATGATAATCATGTCATGATTATTATTCTGAAAATGTTACATAATGTACCCTTTAACCATATATGACCTACCAAAGTTGATTTTGACACTAAAATCGAATTTGGACAAAACACCCAATGTAAACTTAATTCTTTCATTAGTTGTCAAAACATTGTAATAAGTGAAATCAAAGTAATTATATAACTAAAAAATGTTATAAATAAAGTAGAAAAATAACATAAGTTTATTATATTGGAATTTAAAGGACGTTCACCCAAAAAGAAACTCAAGGTAAGGGATTCTCATATCATTTTTTACATTCGTGAGATAAATTCCATAATCACAACTTACATATTTTGTGTCATTTATATAATTCCCCTTTTTTATATTATATAATTAATATTTTTATCTTCATGGTATTTTAAACATTCATTTAATGTTATTCCTTCATGAGAATTATGATTTAAAATGTTTCAAAGTGGTATGGGACACTTTAGAATGTTTAAAGATTATATTACTCAACAATAACTTTAATGATCTTTAAATGGCATTTCAATTTGAGGAAATTATATGAAAAATATTTAATAAAACCTCTCATTTTATATCCACTATTTTATTAAGACAATTTTCTAGTATTATTACTATTTTCCCACTCTTTAGTACTCAAAATGTTTTAGAAAGTTTTTAAGAAAACCCAAATTTATTTATCTCTATAGTCGGAAGACCTATTTTCATCTAAAACACATGTTTTATTAAAAAAAATTAAAAAATTATTTTAAAATTATTTAGTAAAGACATTTTTACCCTTTTTTGCTTTTACCAATGTTTTCAAAAGAATCATCTTGTTGTTTTCCTGACAAGGAATTTTTCATACATTTTTGCCGTGAAAAAGGAATGTTCTTTTACCTCATACGATATGTACTAATTAAATCTCCATAATTTCTTTGAAGCATAATTTTCATTTCTAAAATGTTACTTTTTAAATAATTTGTTTTTTTCAAATAAAAGGTGTTTCAAAACGTTTTACAAAAACAAAAGGATATTTTCATCAATAATCTTTTAAAAGTTAGTTTTATAGTATTTCTATTAATAAAGAACAACAACAGTTTATTTTTAGTCCAATTGTGATTTTTTGTATTGATACCTTCCTTATTAATCCTCTAGATGGTTTATTATTGAAATGTCTAAGGATAGTATTCATATTCATTTCCTTGAATAATTTGTTATTCCCTTTAAAATATTTAATCTCTTATGACCATTAAACATTAAATTTATCCCTAATTATCTATTTCATTTGTTATGTATATTAATATGGTATTAACCATATAAAATTTTACATACAGTGTTTAATTTGACAGTTATTTGATTATTTTTGGAAATATTGATAATATTTTATTCTTTATTCAATAAAGATATTTGATAAGGCATATTATTGTTTATGATTATTCAATATGAGGAGTGCTTTGGGATGGTAATTAAGGTCAGAACCTGGAATTTATATAGCTCCTCAATGCATCATAAAATACAAATAGTTAGACTTTTCACTCTTTTATAGGACTTACGATCCATTAAAAGTTTCTTTTAGTGCTTCAGGCATAAAAAAATTCATTATTATTAATTAATTTCAAGGGGTAAAGGAATGCATTAGAATTTGATCGATTCACAACCAAAAGTTATGATTGTTCATATGAAATTTAATTATATCAAGTGATAATACTTCATTATATTCTTGGTCAATAAAAGAATTACCCAACATTAGGAAAAATGACTTCAAAATAAAATATTTTCCTAATACCTTAATTTCTGTTGAACTAATAGTCTCTTAAATCATAAAAGATTAATGGGTTTGATTCCATCAAATTTACATTAATAATTAACTTATTTATGATTTATGACCTCATTCACTCCCTGTAAATATTTACAATTTCCCTCAAAGTACTCATTCTCACCTTCCACTGATGTTCACCTAATTAGAGACCTTGTTATATGTTATTTCATGAAACCCTTGTACTTACCATTATCTCTTTTATAGTAGATATTTTATTAACCCTATCATGATGTGTGATTTAAAAATAGATATCACACAATATATCACCATAATTCTTTATAAATTGATAGGATTAAATTTAATTAAGGTGGGGAGAATGTAACACACCAGAATTCTAAAGTAAGAACCTTATATTTGATAGCGTGTATGATACGCAACACCAAGACAGTAAGGGAATATAATATTTGAATAAATTATAAAATATTTACTATTTAAAATAGATTCTATATATTTAAATTTACAAAACATTGAGTTAGCATGTGTTATATGCAAGAGAGACCTTCTACGACAGCTTGTGTTATACGCAAGACCGAGTTTTACCAACTAACAATTTATTTTTAAAATATTATTAGTTAATATAATATGATATAACCTAGACAAAATGTTATAAGTTATGAATATTATTAACTAACTTATGAAAATTTATTATTTATATAAATATTAAAGGAATTCATGGGTTACAAATTAATGAGAAACGAAAATAATAACCAATTAGATATAAAAAAATATTATTATTTTTATGCTTCCAAAATAGTTTTTTCTAAAAAAACATAATTAATTACAATTTTTTAAATATTTTAATAAAATATATATTTTATATATTCAATAAAATATTTTTTTATATTCATCCATTAGGTTTTATTTTCATAAGATAAGAACAAACCCATTTTTACACATAAAAACCTATATTTTTATAAAGAAAACTTTTATCACCTTTTAATGGAGAACCCATTTTTAATCTTAATTTTTACACATTAATTTGTTTAATATGTCAAAATAAAATTAATATTTAATATATATATATATATATATATATATATATATATATAAGGTTAGGGTGATTTTTTGATATTTGTTGGAAACATATCATTTTTTAATGAATAGTTAAAAATACTGAATTTTAATTCAAAACTTCTTTTTCGTTGAATATATTTATAAGGATAAATTATAATTCTAATTAATTTTAATGTTTAATTAGATCATTATTTATCAAATAATAAAATTTATTTCATTAAAATCAATTTCACATTGAAATTGAATATAAAAACTCAGTAAAATTTTAGATGTTTTTACTTTTAAAACACGCTTTGTCGTCCTGTCTACGGGATTAAATTTAAATTATTTTTTGCCACATCTATGATTAGAATTTGGAAAAAAAGTTTCCATATTTGGAATCCGAATAATTTATAATGTATAATAAGTTCAATTGAGTTTTTGAACAGAAATATCAGTGAAATCAATTAAAATTAATTACAATGATTATGGTTGAATTATGCTTAATAAAGGACTAAAACATAACCATAAGGCCCAAAAATACCTATACACTTGTAAAAGAGATATTTTATGGAAATATATCTACAATATCCTATCTTTTATCTAATTGGGACCATTATTGGATCTACTATCAATATGAAAAAAGTGGGAAGATTTCCTTTGTTAAAATATTACAAGAGTGCCACTCCTCTATCACTTTAAAAGGCCACCACGTCTCCCCATTCCTCAAACCTCTCTAAACACATATGTTCAGAAATTATCTGCCCAAATAGATTCCCAAAATCCCTCCCATATATATAGAATCCTTCATTTGGGAAGAAAACCTTCCAAGGAATCCCTTTGGTATAAACCAAAAGGAGTTGCTCAATTTTTATTGTAATGCTTTCCAATGATCACTTTTCTTTCAATTACTTCTCCACCACCTCAAATAGTATTATTCCATGTTCATATAATAACCAAAGTATCATTAATATACTAGGGTGTTTTTATTATAAAGGTTTTACCTACACTCACACACACATCCATCTAATGGTTAATGAAAATACTATTTATGTGAACAGTGAACTACCGCCTCACAAAATGATGATTGTTCATTATTCCTTTATCACCTATCATGGTGGAAATTATGATATAAAATATGTTTATATATTTATATATTATATTTATTATGTATTTAATATTCTTTAATTATTTTATAACACATAACCATATACTTTCCATTTTTTGTAAATATGATAACATCGTTTGTGGAAGTGTGGACTACCACCACCTAAAAGCGATGTGATTCGATCAGACGATAAATGAAATCTATAAATGAGGTTTTAATTAAACATATGTGATATAAAAAATATATATGATATTAAATAAATAACTTTATTTAAATATTATATTTATATATATATGTATCATTTTCTTCATTACCCTTTCACACACATAAAAAGTGATAACATCATTCGTGGACATGTGTACTACTACCTCCTCGACACGATGTGATTCCTTTTTCACAAAAATAATTATATATATTAATATATATTGTTAAATAATATTATATTTATGTTATAATAATTATTATTTAATGTTATAATGTAACTTACCATCTTTACATAATGATCATTGAAAAATGAGAACATTACTCACGCGTACGTATGGCCGACGGTCTCCATGATTGTAATGTTTATTCATTTTTCCTAACCACAATTAATTATTGTTTTTAAAAGAATAATTGATGTATAATTATGATAGTTATATCATGATTATTATTCTGGATATATTATATAATGACCCCTTTGACCATATTCTCTATTGCTAGGATCTGTATAGAAATAGATGTTTCACAACACTTACCGGATCAAATCTGGATCCAAAGTGGGAGATTTGGTTTTTATCATGAGGTTGTCTATAAAAGATTATCTGATTATTGTAAAAAATTCTTTAGGCTTGAACACTCACAGAATAGATGTGGAAAAGATCTTTTCCTCACTAAAAACTGTAAAAATGTTTGGGTGGAAAAGGTCACTCAAGGACACAAAGATATAGCTGGATCGTCTGATGTCACTAATAAAGCTATAGACACTGTTTTGCATGCTGATTTGAATAATTTGCATACTGAAGAAAATAAAATTTCAGATTATGTGAATGCGGTGCTTGAAGACATTGTCTCTCCCTCTAATTATGTTGATGGACTGCAAAATATAAACCATGTTAATGTCTTGAAACCTCAGGGAAAAGTTAACTCTGTTCTTCCTAATCCGGTTATAGACTCCCACAGTTCTCCTCCTCCTATTGTGGAATTGCCAAGTGAGCAATCTGATGATGAAGCTCAGGAGGAACTTGATAATAAAGAGTGTGATAGTTCTGATGGTAGTGATACCCACCAGGAAAATTAGGATATACCTACACATATGGAAGAAGAATACCTTAGAGCAATGGAAGGGAAAGGAAAAAAATCTATAGTAGATGATGATGGATTCATCACCCCCAATCCCAAGAATATGAGGAAACAACGTGACTATGCTCAGACTGAAAGAACTATAGTCACATGATCTCTAGACATTTCAAGAAGAGATGGATCTACCCTAGACACATTTCAATAGGTATAGAGCACGAATCATATTGAAGACTTTGAAAAAAAGAAGAATCTTATTTTTGAGGAGTTTGATTCATCTAAAAAACATAGGGATGAAGTTATTATTAAATCATTTAGAAAAGCAGAGATCTCAAAGGATGCCTATTGAGCTATTAATTCAGAAATTTTTAATGAGAGAATAAAGAAAGAGTTTCAAAAATCCTCTTAATGTATATTGGATGTTTGTGCCCCTTTATTTGATATTTTTCTTGCCTCTCAATTGATGGTCTTTGCTCCAGTGATATCTTGGTGATTTGTTCTGAATTCTAATGGCTTTTTCCTCCAATGAGGTCAGCTACATTTAGATGGAATTCTATGCTGAATCTGTTCTACCGGCACCTAGTTGTATATGTTGTCTATCAGAATTTTTGATTAATTATGGTTATGCTCTATTTGAAGGAAAGACACTACTTCTCCTGATTTCTGTTGTTCTAATTTGTTTCATCTGTTTTACTCCATCCTGTTTTGTTTCATATGATCTATGGAGGTGCTAGAGGATTGTATGAACATGGAAGATGTTACTCAGTTGTGATGATTTCTTCTTGTTTTGAAGAAGATCTGTGGGACCTTCATGGGGGGACACACTCTTTTCTAATGATGGCGGGTTTTGATGAGATGATGAAGATCCTGATAACTTGAGCTCATAGACAGGATGCAGTTCTTTTCCACTAAAATTTTGACCATCCTCATGAAGTTTTAGACTTGGAGAAAGTGAAGGCTGGATCTGGATAATCAACCCAATGTTTGAAGGAAGGCTCTGCTACTTCTCTGGCGACCACATGTGCTTCAAATATTGATTTTGGTTTTATTGGTCTTTTTTAATTTTTATCCATTTAACTCTCTACTAGTGTAAGCTATTTACACCTCGAGATTGTATTGTAACCTTTTTTTTAATAAATTCCTTTGGGGACATGAATTGGGAAACCAATTCATGTCACCACTTTCTTTAAAAAAACCCCTTGACCATAGTTGACTAACCAAAGTTGTTTTTGAAACATAAATCTAATTTGGTCAAAACACCTGACATAAAAATAATTGTTTATGTAGTTGTAAAAAACATTGTAATAAGTTAAATAAATGTAATGATAAACATAAAAAAGGTTATAAAGAAAGTATAATATTAACATAATTTTAATATACATGATTTTAAAGGATTTTCACCCGAAAGGAAACTCAAGGTAAGTGATTCTCATCCCACTTTTTACATCCTTGAGATAAATGTCATGTTCACTACTTTCATATTTTGTGTGGTGTATCAACTGACACTTTTGTTATATTATATCATTAATAATTATCTCTTCATGGTATTTTAAACTTTCATTTAATGTTATTACTTCATGGGGATTATGATTTAAAATGTTTCAAAGTGGTATGGGACACTTTGGAATGTTTAAAGATTATTTTCCTCAATAATAACTTTAATAATATTTAAATGGTATTTCCATTTAAGGAAATTATATGAAAATTTTACAATAAACCCTTTCATTTTATATCCTATGGTTATTCATGAAAATTTTGAAGTATTAGTACCATTTTCCCACTCTTTGGTACTTAGAATGTTTTCGAAAACATTTTAAGAAAACCTGACTTTATTTATCTCTTTAGTCAGAAAACCTATTTTCTTCTAAAAATAGTGTTTTATTAAAAAAATTTAAAAATTATTTTGAAATGTTTTGTAAAGAAAATTTTTCCCCTTCTTCTTTTACTATTGTTTTCAAAGTCTTATTCTTTTCTCTTTCCCTATAACGTATTTTTCATAGCTTTTTACTGTGCAAAAAGAATTTTCTTTTACCTTGTATGAAAAGTACGAATTTATTGAACATCATCTATTTTATGATTCATTTACATATCTAAAAGGTTACTTTTTAAATAAAATGTTTTCAAAAGTGATTTTCAATTTTTTTTAATTTTTTTAAAAGGTTTTACAAAACAAAAGGTTATTTTCCTCAATAATTATTTTAAAAGATATTTTTATAGTATTTCTATTCATAAAAAACAAAAACCCATTTATTTTTACTCCACCTAGATTTTTTTTTGTATTGATACCATCCTTATTCATCCTATGGTTGATTTATTATTTATTTAGCCAAGGTTATTATTCACATTCACTTCCTTGAACCATTTTTTTCCCTTGAAATATTCAATCTCTTATGATCATTGAACATTGAATTTCACCTAATTATCCATTTCATTTATCATGGATATTACTATTGCCTAAACCATATACCATTTTACATACAATGTCTACTTTGACAGTGATTTGATTATTTAGGTAAATATTGATAATTCGGTATTCTTTACTCAATAAGGATATTTGATAAGGCATATTATTTATTTTGAATATTCGATATGAGGAATTATTTGGACTGGTAATGATGGGTAAATCCCAAACTTTATATAGATCCTCTATGAATCGATAGGTTTTCATAAGATAAATAAGTTTCAAAAATTAAATGGGTCTCTATCCGTAGTTTTAAACTATATTGTGAAAGGTATTGATGGTAAAGGTTTTAATGTGCCTTAGACATAACATCCATTAAGAATGAATTTCCCTCATTTAGTTTCAGTTATTATTTATCCATTAGATTTTGTGTCAATATATCTATGTATACACTACATTTTCAGTTCATTGATTGAATGAAATGTGTTTTAGTTTCTTACCATTTTATATTTTTTTCTTTACCTAGTTATTTTAATGGCATGTGTTTCCATTTATTACCATTCCATATTATTTATGAACTTCCGTCTTAATTTTTTGATTATATGGTATGTGTGTTCAATTATTTACCATGCCATAATTATTATTCTCATTGATTTATTATTAGTTTTAATATACTTTAACCTTATTGATAATTTTATATCTCCCTTATTATGTTTCATTCCTGAAGAATCCAAGAAGCATACTATGAAAGATATGTCAGGATTTACTAGATGGAATAAAGTTATTCTCAAAGTTATTTATTTGGGAAAAAATTATGTTGTAATTAGTGTATTATTTTCTCATGTATGTATTTGGTTTACCAAGACTACTAAAATCTCGGTCATTCGGGATTTGATTCCTTGTAATAGACTTCATGAGCCCAAAACTAAAACCTTGAAAAGTTCAAAAACAGCTGCCGATGATGAAGAAATACCAAAATGGAACGCAGATTCTATGCATGATCCTCCTTAGACGCAGAGTACATAAGGATTTCATTGATGAAAACAACCATCAAATTATACAGGAACTCCCAAAAACATCGTTCATAAACCCTATGAACACAAATGAATAATTTTTCACACCGAATGACATCACCAAGAACTCGTAATTCCCATGACGACAAGAAAAATCATTCTTCGGGATATCCTCATCCTTCACACGCATTTGATGATATCATGACATCAATTCCATCTTTGAGAACAAATATTCATCCTTCATTTGATCTAATAAATCATCAATCCGTGGAAGATGATAGTAATTCTTCCCTATCACTTTGGTTAAGTGACAATAATCGACAAACAACCACAAACTGTTGTCATCCTTTTTCATGAACAAAACTAGTGCACCCCACGGGGACACAGTCGGCCAAAAAAAACATACTGCAATAGACTATCGAGTTTTATATGCAGATCCATTAACTTAGAAGGTGTCATCCTATATGGAGACACCGATATTGGAGACACTCTTGACTAATGCTCGATAGAAAAATTGATCTCTCATAGAGGGGGTAACACTACAACCTATTATGGAAAGACATCAGGGTAATCTTCAACAACCCTGGGAAATACCGAATACTGAACCTCTGATGAACTCAAAATAAACTCAACCATCAAGGATGATAGGAAAAGAACACGCCTATGACCCATCCGAGGGTCTCACTCACCAACAAACACTACTAGCTCTCCATAAACATCCAAGAACACTACCTTCCTCTGGAATAAATCCATGATATCCTATACTGAATACAAAAAATCCATGCTAAGGATGAAATCATATGGTTGTATCTGTAAACATAAGAAATCTTTCCAAGAGAGATGCTTCCCCAACACTAGTACACAGTGTCTACATACATCAAACAAGTCAGCTCAACCTCTAACTGGTGTAGTCAATGCCAAGGGAACTCGAAGCCTCTCTACCTCAAGTCCCAATAAATGGAAAATGAAAGGTTATATGAAGGATTGAATTGCAAATAAATTAGAAAAGGAATGAACCCAAGTATAAAACAAGAAAAGGGTCCCTCAAATGATGTTTGGCTTTCCTTGTGCTATCAACACTAATGCATAAAGCTGACCAAAAAATGCTTCATAACCTCTATGACCATAGTAGTGACCAACTCCATGTTCGCGATATTCTATATGAGGATAAGGAGAATCCTAGGGATTTCATCTTCCTGCCCCATCTTCTCTCTGATGATCCAAAACTGGTGCAACCTACTACTACCGCCTCAGCTAGAAATGCCTCAATAGAGGAACCTGAATTGGAACACCTGATGCACGATGAATTCTCAGAACGGACGAGAATTGTTTCTATTGATGACCTTGGCCTCCATAAGAAAAACAAGAACACGAACCCTTAACATAGGACTGAGAGTTTTTACCCCTAGAGAAATAAGACTTTGAGGGGTGGGACCTACCCCCTGCTGAAAGAAAACTCTTTTGGCCTCAAAACTAGGAACCATAAACCATAGCTATACTTTGTGAGGAATCCTAAAGACTCCCCTATACTGAAAATATAGTTTTGGTTAATATTATCTCCATGAAATATTCCCTCACTAGAAACTCAAGATACATCTTTAGTATAAATAAAGTGACCTAGCACTGGATCTCTGGATGAAAAACCTCCTCAAAATGCCTCACCCTTGCCTCTTCATCTGGAAACAAGTCTGAAGAATAGCGTAGCAGGTTCTTAAAATGGATCCCAAATTCTCACATGCTAGAGATTCCCTACCAAAGGGTAAGAAGCTTTTAGTAACAATCCTACTTCATTGTTGAATAAAGAAAATTGAATCTGAACTGATCTTGTAACTTCTCCCATGAGACTGATGAAACCTCATGACCCAGAGGAATAAGAACCACCACTACCTCACTGCCCCATGCAACATCATCACAAAAAATGATACCCATTGCTCTTTCTGACCATGTATCGAACTGAAAGCTATCTAAAACTATTATAACTAGTCTTCCATAACTGCATCAGAAAAAGATCCCTATTACTTTTATAGACATTGGAACAAGAACTCTCAGAGTGTTCTCCTCTAAGTTTTGTCATCGTCCACCTCTACTCTGTCGTGATCTACTGGATCAATCTACTGGAAATCATCTATACGAACCTAAAGAGGATGCCATTCTAGAGCCATGAATGTAAAAGGGAAAATAATTAGATATCCTAAAACTAGAATATGGAAGACTTTAACATTAATTAATTGTTTTATTTTATTCATTTTAGGTTAACCTATCCCATGTTATACCGATTAAAAAATATAGACAAAGAAGAATGATGCATGATCCTTTCCTAGGTCTCCACTCTACAACTAGTATCACCTCATTTAGTAGACACTATACAATTAATTTACTGTACATTGGATGATAGGAGGCCCTAAATACTTATTTCTCAGCTAGTATCTAGTGTTTATAGCACTTTCTTAACTTTACTAACATTGTTTCCCTACCAAAACATGATACCTCACCTATGCCTAACTCCAAAATCCATCCTACCCGACATCCAAACCTCTGATAACACTCAACCATGACCCCCTCCCCTGAAAGTGAACCCATATTGGGCCGGTAATGGGATATGAGAGATAGTGACCCCTGAGTCCCACCTCCAGTAGGCCATGGGTTGGAGACTAACACTGAGGGTATGATAAACACATAGATGGGAGACATTACCCTCTAAGAAAACACATACAAAAGAGAGAGATAAGATAGAGACCAACCAAATCATTATTATAATAAAATAAAAAATAAAACCCAATTACACATATTTAATGTCATGAAAAAACTATTACGACTGAAAGTGAAAAATTCAAGTACCAAAAGAATGTAAAATAGAAGCGACCACAAAGCCCAAACAACTCCTGCAAACCCCAATCTAGTAGTAAACAACCTAATATCCAACCTTCTCCAACTAAACTAAAAAAAATTAAAATAACATAGGTTGAGTATAACAGTATACTCAATAGGATACTCTCTAGAGCCTCTTGTGAAAAAGTAAAGAAAGAAAGATAAAGCACAACAAACAACACGTGAAACTAACTCATCACCTAAACATGTATACTATGTTCCAAACCTCACCATGGACTGTCTCACTAAGTATCACATAAAAGAGTATATAATATAAATAAGAATATCAAGGGTACCCCACTACCACTTCCTTACTAGTTTTCTACTTCCCCCCAATGTCGTACTCCCTCAACATCACTCTACAAAAAGGCTAGCCTGAGGAGACATGGTAATAACACCACAAAATTCACCTCATGTAACTCACCACCCAAACCACACATTAAAAAGTAAATATGTAGTTATAAGGATACACCATATCCCACATAACGTGTTTAAAAATGATGGGTATTATAACTCAAGCCATTACAACCCATACACCGAGTAAGGATCCTCAAGCTATTATAGCTTATACAGATTATACATATAGTAGCACATAAGAAACTATATCCAGAATATATGTGTGTTAAATAAACACAATCCATTACAACCCTCTACAAACATATGTGAGGAAAAAAAAACCGCCGTGCATACCGGCACAAGTAACTACCAAGAGAAGAGAACGAGGCCAAAGGGGGAAGTTAGCCATCCATCCTCCCACCAGGATGTTGGGGAAAACACACCCAGGGCTCAGAATCCCCAAGGTGTTAGTTGCCCCAACCGATAGGGTGGGGTAGATTATAGAAACACAAAAAGTACATGATATAATATATCTCGTAACCACACTATAGAAAGAAACTAGTCTCAAACTCAATTGTAGATAACATCTCTCGGAATTTTGACTACCACTGCTAAGACTAGATATCCTATAAGCACAAAACCATTTAAAGAGATACATTAAGTTAATTATCCTTTTTTATTAGTTTTAATTTATATTAATTAATTATTTAACCATTAATTAACCAATATAATTTACCACATTACATTTTATTACAATTAAAACCAAGATCCATTCCCTCCAAGTATATCCAAACTGAGTCCATGACTTCTCATAATTATAACCTCAACATTTCATCCCAGCAAGATCCAAACCCATGGGTTAAAAATTAATTAATCCAATCATTTATTAATAACTTATTAAAATTCCATAATTCCAAGAGTTCTCGAAAAAAAATTAAGATAATAAACATAAGGGGGATCAACACGGTGAGTATATGGACTACCCATAGAGTCTTTTCCGCCTATAACAGGAACGCAGACCAATCCATCCTTGAGAGGCTAAACATGGAAAGAACATGGAATACCCCACACGTCTTCGTCTCTTTCAGAAGGAGGGTAAGCAAGACAAGATTACTCAAGGTGTGGGGAAATTAAATTAGAGAAACAAAGAACAAATTCAATAAGTATCACAACATTGATATCAATGTGTAACCCATCTTCAACCCACTCCATCATCCCTAGCGTCCTCCCTAACACCCACATGCATAAAACGATGCATGCCACCACTCTAGAAATCAAATGTTTCGACAAACACTGGGCCTCCATACCCCATGTACCATAACAACCCCCATAGGATCAGCCATCCCAGGCTCACATAATATCATATGCAGTAGGAAACAAACAACATAGAAACTGGGCTCTTGGCCCTAAACAAGGCATTCATCCTTCACACTCAACAAGTACTCACAACTCCAAAGCATAAGGAACTTGGCCTTTACATGAAAGTGAGTAACTCATAACCCTAGAAGGAATTATCTTTTAACACACCACATATTATTTATTCCATAATGAATTAATCGATTCAATTAAACATGCACAACTGTATCCATTTTATTATCATCAAATCACAGCAAAAAAAATAGGATTCATTAACCCTGCCTCTTTATCATTAACCAATTTTTTTACAACTAATCATGGATTTATATTATCTACTAGTGTTTATTATGAATTACATGAAAAACTTGTAAAACAAAGATATCATACTATTTAGCAAATCAAGGGGCAATGAAATCACTAGGAAATTGAAACCAATTCTTTAATCTGGTTCAAATATTTATTCTATTAATTTCATTGTGATCTAGTGGGATAAATAATGAAAACTCTACGAATGCATGTAAATAGAATAGATAAGTCAAAAATCCCCTACCTTAAAAGGTTTTCGACATTCATTGTATGAGAACAAGCCAACACAATGGATCATGATCACCTCTCCTGCAATGACTTTATCCACCTGAGGACGCTGTGACATAATTTCATCAACCAACACACAAGAAAGAACCATTATAAAAATAGATATCACATTCCATAACATGACATAGAGAAATGGGAAGAAATAGATCGAGGAACCTAGAATAATGGAGATGAAACATACCTTATATAGAAGATGGATTGACTCTTCCTGGTTGCACCAAAATTGGGGGTGCACATGTAGTAGAAAAAACTCTAAGGGGAAACGATCTAAGGATTTTAGTTCGATCGCATGAATCCTATGGGAAGAAAGGTTTGGGAATCTTGTACACAAGGAAAATAAGACAGAAGAACAAGGGAGGAAGGTATCTCAACCTTTTGAAAATATAAAAAGTGTAGCGGTTTTGATACACTTTAGATTTTCCAATAAAGGTAGATCAGGATAAGATTACATGTTTTTATCAAGTAAAGGCACTCGGACCCTAAGGAAAAATTAAATAGGTGTTATGGCTTTTTTATTGGCCTTAAATAAATTAAAAAGGCTTTGAATGAATTTTTCATCAAAGATAATGTCAAAGGGGAGAAACTGTAGGAAGCTGGAAATGTTGTAAACCTACTAATAGATGACATACCATCCATGAAACACTATTCAAAATACTGATAGATGACCTATCGGTCCTAGAAACCATGTTCAACCTACCGATAGATGACTTATAATCATATAAACGCTATTCAACCTACCGATATATGACCTACCATCTTGGAAACATTGTTCAACCTACCGATAGATGACCTAACATACTGGAAACACTATTCAACCTATAGATAGATGACCTATGAGTTCTAGAAACACAATTCAACCTACTGATAGATGACCTACCATCCAAGAAACAATGTTAAAAGAACTGGAAATTTTGAAAAGTGTTAGAAATTAGTCACCTTAATCTCTGAGAACACCTCAAACACCATATTTTCATAGAAGAATGGACTAGAGAGGTCCATGCCATTACAAATATGAAATATGAATGATAACATCTAATATTTGAAAATGTAATTTTCCAACAAAAATGGTTTTCATTATATTTTATGATTTTATTCAGAAACTAAATTTTTAGATTTTAGAAAATTAATTTGAATGTATGGATTTTTTTTATTTAGAATAAAAATATTATCTTAATATAAAATATTGGGATTTCTCTAAAAAAATATTTCTATTCGAAAATAAAATTTTTGGGAACATTATAATTTTTGTGATTTTATTATTAAGTAACAGTATCATAGAAGTTTAAAAAAGATTTTAAGTAATTAGATATTTATTTAATAATGTCATTATTAATTTTAAAATATTATTTGAGATTATAAATCTTATACCTGACATTTTATATCTAAAACAATATTCTAGTTTAACAAAAAACCATTTTTGGTATTTTCTTAAAATCAATTATTTTCACGGTGAGACTTGATTATGGATTGATTTTAAAGACTAAAAGATTTTATTTGTTTTAATATAAACCAAAATATGTCAGGGTAATTTATTACATCAATAATTATGGCTTACACATAAATTTTATGATTAAAAAACACACTTTTTTCTAAAAACTTTTTTACGTATTATGTGTGCTACTCTTAAAATAAACTTGTTCAAAACCTTAGAAATTTTATTTTACAGAATGATTTAAAAATTTTAAAATAAGAGGTTTCAAGTTTGTTAAAGGTTTCAATGTAATTTTTTAATCAATATTAATTACCAAGGTTAAAAATTAATTACTAAGATAAAGGTAAATTGGTGTAGAAGTAAAAAGTTAAAACAAAAATAATTAAAACACTAAAATTTATCTCCAAAATGATTAGTTGAGGTGATTTTCAAACCAAAATCAGTTTTTAATCCACTTTTGTTAATTTGGAATCCTTTAAACTTGGAATAGTAACATCACATTATTGTAAATGTTAAGAGTGCTTAAAAAACTACCCTTCCTGTCACACCTCGACCTATTTGTTGCTTTTATTCCAGAACTAGATTTTTGTGCTTTGTCAAAAAAATGAATGTTTTGGGTTCGTCGCCATTGAACGCACGGGCAGAGCGCGACGCCGCGCGGCTTCGCCCATGCAACGACATTGTCCGTCGGTCTTCGAAAAAAAATTTAAAATTAATATGTTTTGTATTTTATTATGGTTATGATTATTAATTTTAATTATTACATTTATTATAATTAAGGTTATTATTATTATTGTTATTGTTATTATTATTATTATTAGAATTGTTATTACTATTGTTAGTCATATTTTTATTATTTTTTTGTTTACTTTTTATCTTCCTCTCTTTCTCTTTCTTATTTCCTTCTTTCTTTCTTTTTCTTTTGCATTTGTCTTCCACGCGGCTTCTTCTCCTCTTTTTTCCAGATCTGGTCTCCTGCATAGGGTGTCCCTCCTTCTTCTCCTCACGCACTAGAAGCAGCGCCATCCCGCAGTCCGGCTGAAGCCTCCGCCCAAACCTCCCACAGCTGCCTCGTATTCCAGCCGGCTCCGCCACCTCCGGCTTCGGCTGTACAACGCCAGCCCAACTCCCACTTCGGTTGAACAGTTCCAGCTTGGCTCCCCATCCGCAGCTCCCAGCCGACCCACGACCTTGGCTCCCCCGCACTCTGCTCCTCCCGGCGAACCCCCTGCATGCGGCACAGCCTCCGCCCCGCACAGCACCGCCCTCACCCCTCTCGGCCAGTCCGCACGAAACCCCCCCAGCTCTCTCTCTCTCTCCCCTGGATGCGCCACTACCCTCCTCCGCCTTCAGCTACACAGCAGTAGCACCTCTTCCGCCGGTTCCCCCCTGCATTGCAGGTTGTTCGGCCTCCGTCGCACCCACCTTCTGCACCAGAGCACAACCAGTAGCCGGTGCCCCTCTTTCACCCACTCCAAGATGCGACCCAGTGCTCCCCTCCAGCCGCGCCTCCTGCAGGACCCCCTCCCTCTTCTCTAAGTGAGGCACGAACTTCTACCGGTTGCGCCCAGTCTGGTGACCCCCCTTGCAACAGCCCGTCTCCATCTGCTCCCCATGCCGGCGTGCCTAGTCTCTAGTCTAAACCCCCCCTTCTGCCCGGTGTGCGCACAACTCTGGTCGAGCCTCCGTCCGGATCATGCTCACCCCTCAGCATGCCCTGCACCATGTCGCGCACCCCGCCTCATACCGCCGCGTGCCCTCCCTGCTGGACAGGCCCCTCACCAGCCTCGCGGCTGACTCCCCCTTGCTTGTGCACCCTCTGGCGCGCCCCGCTTTTTACCTGCTATCTGGCCATCCCCCATCGGTGCGATGTGGACGTTCTCCCGGCCAGCTATCCTTTTTTCCAGTGCACGTCGCTGCCTTCTGACCGTCGCACAACCCCTTTGTCATCCCTCGATCATCGGGCGACGCATCGCAACCCCCCGACTGCTTCGGCCAGGTTTGTTGTCAGCCGCCCGAGTCTTTGTGCCGCCGTTGACGACGTCAGTGACCTTTCCAGTAAACCGCAACACCACGCCCGACCTTTCACCATTTCGTGCGACCCTGTTGGTCAAGGCCGGCCCCGCGCTGAGCTCTTTGGAGACGTATTTCCGCGGTACTGTAGTCGTCGGCTTGCACGTACTTGTGCGCGAGTGTGAGACGCACCACGTCATCGTCCTAACCGAACTACGAGTCGAGGTAGGTCCCCCACTGCACTTACCTTTAAATTTAGAATTTATTAATTGATCGATGTTTTGTGAATTTTAATGAATGATAAATAATATTAGATAATAAAATTTTAAATGATTATTTAGTGTGAAACGAGCCGTTTATTTTATACCGAACACTTGGAACATTTTCTTGACGGGCGGACACCCAGTTTTGAAATAATGCATGTTTGGCCTTAAAAAATAATTCACGGAATTTCAAATGTACTTCTAGATTTAAAGATAAATGATTTCTTCTGAACAAGTGTGTTGAGCTTTTTGAGAAATGAAGTTTTACTTTAAAATTGGCGAAGGCCCGTTTGTCACTTTAATAAAAATAGATTATTTTGGAAAACCCACTCGGGGGGGTGATATTTGGTGTGAGTTGTTTTCGTGAGCTGTATGTGATGTTAGTGCATCGTGACTGCTTAATTTACATTGTGGATGCACCCCCTTTTTATTGCTTGTGATGACATGGGAACCTGGCATATTGAGTGAATTTTCCGAGAATGATTGTTGCACTAGTTTAGATTAGGCACTGGCTAGTGGCCCCATAGCAGGGGAATACTGAGTTATTGCTGCTATGGGGATTGGGCCCCTCGGTTAGGCCATGCAGGGATATGTCGGGCGTTAGGGCGTTATGACGTCATCGAGTTAGGGCATGCCTTCAAGATGAGTCAGATGTATAGTACATTCTGGATTGTTCACGATCTCCTAGGTTTGACCCATGTTTCCATTATTGTGTATTTTTATGTGGCAGACGATCGAGAGGTCAAGTTCGGTTGCTGGCCTATGTGCTCCACTTTTCCCATTGCCCTTGGTATGTGTTGTGTGTTATGTGTGCTATGTGTGGTTTTCCTTTTTGGTTAATAACTAAAGTCTATATTTCTATATTGTTCGTAGAAAAATGTTTTAAAAATGAAATGTACTTATTGCTTTCAAACACTAAACTTGTTTTAAAATTAAAAAGGGCAATGGACTGATACTTGTTTTAGAAATTAAAGTGTGTGTGTGTGTGAAAACTAATATTTTTGTATATTTAGTTCAAACCTGTAATTGGTAAATTCTTCATTTAAAGGTAGTGAATTGGGAATAGTTTGTTGGGAATGCCTACTGAGTTTTAATACTCACGCCTATAGTGTTTTCCTATTTTTAGTTTTGTTGCAGGCTGGCTCAAGTTTGCTCGCCGTGGGCGAGAGTTGGTTGTGGTCTAGCGAGCGACTCTCAGAGTCGCGAGGAGTTTTTGGCCGAGACCAGGTTAGTGTGTTTTTGTTGGTCGTTCTTCCTTTTTCGTGTCATTTATTTTCCTTCCGTTGCTTTGTTTATTTATTTTTGCTGGGATAAATCGTTCCCACTTGTCCTATATTGATGTCCTGGCGCTTGTCGCCAGCCCGGGAGGATCGGGAACGCCTCTCGGGCCATGTCGCGGACCAGCTCGGGTGATCGGTTCAGGGTCGACCCGGGTTGGTTCGTGAAAAAATGGTATCAGTGGCAGGTCAGCTCCTGAGCGGACCTTGTTTTCCAGAGCGCCCATTGTTAGCTGGGGTTTTCATGGTAGAAGGTGTATGATTATCGGGACTTGAGGTACACGGACGAGAAGGACGTCATGAACCCTTTCTTGTTCCGAACCTCGGGTTACCATCAGATGTTTGGGTTGTCGATGTCTTTTGATTCTTATGGTTTGTTTGGTATTGGGAAATGAAATGAGAGTTGGGAAAGTGACCTCTGTGAGCTCACATGGTCTGGAAAGCCATGTGGTGCTAGAGACTTTACCCTAGAATTCTCTCAGTGACGGTGGTGTGATTGCCGTATGGCCGCCAACCATATGTTTGAGTCACCCATCATCACTAGTTTCCCTCTAGTGATTCTTCTGGATTTTCCTTATTTCTGAAAAAAAATCATTGTGAAAAGTGTTATTTTGGTATTTGAAATGACAATGACCATGTTTGACCCATATTTTTGTTTTCTTGTTCCTTAGTGTTTTCCCCACGAAGGTTCGATGGATTCCCAAGGTGAAGCTTCAGGTGGTGCATCCTTAGAAAATCCTCCAGTTGATCATCCTAAAGACTACGTCCTTGAGTTTCAGAAGTTGAACCCTCCCCTCTTTTATGGGTAGACAGATCCTCTTGAGGCAGAGGAGTGGTTACGGAAGATTGAGAGGAAGTTCAGTTTCATTGGGTTGCCTGAGTCGTTAAAGGTGAAGTTGGATACCTTTATGCTTGAAGGTCCAACCTGGAAATGGTGGAAGTCCGTGTCTCAGAATAAACCTCGGAAAGATCTCACTTGGGAGTTCTTCAAGTCATCATTCATTCAACAGTACTTCTCTGAAGTGACAAAGGTGAGGAAGAGGATGGAGTTGTGTGGTCTCCAGCAAGGTGTCGGATCGGTGTTTGAATTCTTTCGTCGTTTCCTGGACCTGGCTCTGCATGAACCGGGGTATGTTGGAAATGATCCTGTGAAAGCTCAGCATTTTGAGCTTGGATTACGTCCTGAGATGCAGTCAAAGGTGGGAGAATTCAACGTGATCACTTTCCTTGATGTGGTGAGACAAGCTTTCCTCGTCGAAGATGAGTTAGCAGGAGGACATGAGGTGCCAAATCCTCCTCCAGCTTTGGGAAACAGTGCAAAAGATAGCGATAAGAAGAAAGAGAAGCGACATGATGGTGGTGGAACTACTAGAGGAATCAAGAGGCCTTCAGACCTTCAGTCGTCTTCCTCACAAGACAATGCCTTGATCTGTCACCAGTGTGGTAAGCGGGGGCACAAGAGGCCAATGTGCCTGAATGCTCCGAAACCCTGCCACACCTGTGGAAGTCTGGGCCACTTACAGCGATTCTGTTGAGGTGTTTTCAAGAATCGCGCTAGATCCATACCTGGATTGTTGAAGGTCACCTCAGCCCGTCCGCAGGAGTAGGATGGTGTTTGGAGATCATTTTGGGGTTTTCTCTTTATAGTGTTTCTTGGATGTAGTAGTCGTCACCTGTACCGTTTTGTGGTGTTTCTTTTCTTTCATTTGTAAGAATGGTTGTGGCTGAACCTCTTTGAAACCTTTGTTCTAATGGATGTGTGTTTGGTAAAATTCTTGTTCGGGAATTTTTGAAGCCTGACTACGAGGCAGGAGATGCTTCAATCATCAGAGCTCCAGCCATAGGTCCCGGAGTGAAGCTGGTGCGTAGTCAGGTGAACCCCAGCAGTAAAGAAGGGCCTTAGTTTAATCTTCATCATTAGTGTGGTATGGTTTGTGTTCTTCTGAGGGTGTGACATCGTTGGAGTGATGGTGACAGTAGTTTCGATGCTCTACCCGTAGGCCCCTTCCCTTCTCCCCCTTGTGGTGGGGGGTTTTTGGACTGTGTGGAAAATCTTCAAGCTCGGTTACCCTAGTCATTCCTTATGGTTGGGAGAATGATCACGAGTCTCATTGAATTCAGTTGGCTTGTTTCCTATGGTGGGGAGTCCGTTCGGGCCTCCCCGTGTCAGTATCAGAGTTTCTTCTCGGGTATCGTTTTGTGTGGTGTTTAAAGTGTTCGTGTTTTGAGGATAAGTTGCGTGTTATGGGTTTTCGGTGTCTACTTGGATCAATCAACTGGAGGTGCTTAACCTTTTGGGGGTGATTGACACTTAAGGAGTTTCTTCTATTGTCTAGGTCTTGTTGTGGCTTCCCGGGGACGGGAAGCGTTATGGTGGGGAGAATTGTCACACCCCGACCTATTTCTTGCTTTTATTCCAGAACCAGATTTTTGTGCTTTGTCAAAAAAATGCATGTTTTGGGTTCGACGCCATTGAACGCACGGGCGGAGCGCGACGCCGCGCGGCTTCGGCCATGCAACGACATTGTCCGTCAGTCTTTGAAAAAAAAAAAATTAAAATTAATATGTTTTGTATTTTATTATGGTTACGATTATTAATTTTAATTATTACATTTATTATAATTAAGGTCATTATTATTATTGTTATTATTATTATTATTATTATTATTAGAATTGTTATTACTATTATTAGTCATATTTTTATTATTATTTTTGTTTACTTTTTATCTTCCTCTCTTTCTCTTTCTTATTTCCTTCTTTCTTTCTTTTTCTTTTTCATTTTTCTTCCACGTGGCTTCTTCTCCACTTTTTTCCGGATCTGGTCTCCTGCATAGGGTGTCCCTCCTTCTTCTCCACACGCACTAGAAGCAGCGCCATCCCGCAGTCCGGCTGAAGCCTCCGCCCAAACCTCCCACAGCTGCCTCGCATTCCAGCCGGCTCCGCCACCTCCGGCTTCGGCTATACAACGCTAGCCCAACTCCCACTCCGGTTGAATAGTTCCAGCTTGGCTCCCCATCCGCAGCTCCCAGCCGACCCGCGACCTTGGCTCCCCCGCACTCTGATCCGCCCGGCGAACCCCCTGCATGCGGCACAGCCTCCGCCCCGCACAGCACCGCCCTCGCCCTGCTCGGCCAGTCCGCACGAAACCCGCCCCAGCTCTCTCTCTCTCTCCCCTAGATGCGCCGCTTCCCTCCTCCGCCTTCAGCTACACAGCAGCAGCACCTCTTCCGCCGGTGCGCCCCTGCATAGTAGGTTGTTCGGCCTCCGTCGCACCCACCTTCTGCACCAGAGCACAACCAGTAGCCGGTGCCCCTCCTTCACCCACTCCCAGATGCGACCCAGTGCTCCCCTCTAGCCACGCCTCATGCAGGACCCCCTCCCTCTTCTCTTAGTGCAGCACGAACTTCTCCCGGTTGCGCCCAGTCTGGTGACCCCCCTTGCAACAGCCCGTCTCCAGCTACTCCCCCCTGCCGGCGTGCCTAGTCTCTAGTCCAGACCCCCCCTTCTGCCCGGTGTGCGCACAACTCTGGTCGAGCCTCCGTCCGGCTCATGCTCACCCCTCGGCCTGCTCTGCACTGTGTCGTGCGCCCCGCCTCATACCGCCGCGTGCCCTCCCTGCTGGCCAGGCCCCTCACCAGCCTCACGATCGACTCCCCCTTGCTTGTGCACCCTCTGGCGCGCCCCGCTTTTTACCTGCTATCTGGACATCCCCCGTCGGTGCGACGTGCACGTTCTCTCGGCCAGCTATCCTTTTTTCCAGTGCACGTCGCTGCCTTCTGAACGTCGTGAAACCCCTTTGTCATCCCTCGATCATCGGGCAACGCATCGCAACCCCCCGGCTGCTTCGACCAGGTTTGTTGTCAGCCGCCCGAGTCTTTGTGCCGCTGTTGACGACGTCAGTGACCTTTCCAGTAAACCGCAACACCGCGCCCAACCTTTCACCATTTCGTGCAACCATGTTGGTCAAGGTCGGCCCCGCGCTGAGCTCTTTGGCGACGTATTTCCGCGGTACTGTAGTCGTCAGCTTGCACGTACTTGTGCGCGAGTGTGAGACGCACCGCGTCATCATCGTAACCGAACTGCGAGTCGAGGTAGGTCCCCCACTGCACTTACCTTTAAATTTAGAATTTATTAATTGCTCGATGTTTTTTGAATTTTAATGAATGATAAATAATATTAGATAATAAAATTTTAAATGATTATTTAGTGTCAAAAGAGCCGTTTTTTTATACCGAACACTTGGAACATTTTCTTGACGGGCGGACACCCAATTTTGAAAGAATGCATGTTTGGCCTTAAAACATAATTCACGGAATTTCAAATGTACTTCTAGATTTAAAGATAAATGACTTCTTCTGAACAAGTGTTTTGAGATTTTTGAGAAATGAAGTTTTACTTTAAAATTGGCGAAGGCCCGTTTGGCACTTTAATAAAAATAGATTATTTTGGAAAACCCACTCGGGGGGTGATATTTGGTGTGAGTTGTTTTCGTGAGCTGTATGTGATGTTGGTGCATCGTGAATGCTTAATTTACATTGTGGATGCACCCCCTTTTTATTGCTTGTGATGACATGGGAACCTGGCATATTGAGTGAATTTTCTAAGAACGATTGCTGCACTAGTTTAGATTACGCACTAGCTAGTGGCCCCATAGCAGGAGAATACTGAGTTATTGCTACTATGGGGATTGGGCCCCTCGGTTAGGCCATGCAGGGCTATGCTGGGCATTAGGGCGTTATGACGTCATTGAGTTAGGGCATGCCTTCAGGATGAGTCAGATGTATAGTACGTTATGGATTGTTCACGATCTCCTAGGTTCGACCCATGTCTCCATTATTGTGTATTTGTGTGTGGCGGACGATCGAGAGGTCAAGTTCAGTTGCTGGCCTATGTGCGCCACTTTTCCCATTTCCCTTGGTATGTGTTGTGTGTTATGTGTGCTATGTGTGGTTTTCCTTTTTGGATAATAACTAAAGTCTAGATTTCTAAATTGTTCGTAGAAAAATGTTTTAAAAATGAAATGTACTTATTGCTTTCAAACACTAAACTTATTTTAAAATTAAAAAGGGAAATGGACTGATACTTGTTTTAGAAATTAAAGTGTGTGTGTGTGTGAAAACCAATATTTTTGTATATTTAGTTCAAACCTGTAATTGGTAAATTCTTCATTTAAAGGTAGTGCATTGGGAATAGTTTGTTGGGCACACCTACTGAGTTTTAATACTCACGCCTATAGTGTTTTCCTGTTTTTAGTTTTGTTGTAGGCTGGCTCGAGTTTGCTCGCCATGGGCGGGAGTTGGTTGTGGTCTGGTGAGTGACTCTTGGAGTCGCGAGGAGTTTATGGCCGAGACCAGGTTAGTGTGTTTTTGTTGGTCGTTCTTCCTTTTTCGTGTCATTTATTTTCCTTCCGCTGCTTTGTTTATTTATTTTTTCTGGGAGAAATCGTTCCCACTTGTCCTCTATTGATGCCCTGGCGCTTGTCGCCAGCCCGGGAGGATCGGGAACGCCTCTTGGGCCATGTCGCGGACCGGCTCGGGTGATCGGTTCAGGGTCGACCCGGGTTGGTTCGTGACACTTCCCTTCACATATAAAATTTTAACCTTTCCACTACTTCAAGACTAACCTTTCCATAGAATACATTTTTGAAACTCTGAAAAACATTTTCGAATATAATCCTATCCCACATTTAATATCTTCTTTTCATAATTATTTTTAATAAGGCATTCATTTATAAGGAGAAGACCAAGGAAAATACAAGTACCCTCTATGAGTATTATCAAACACTTAGATTTCATTATTAATTAGATTCATTAAAAAATATAATATAAATAATAATATAATTATATTATTATCATTTATATACTGTAATGATACTATAGTAAGGTCATTTTTATGATCTATTTATTTATCCCATTTGTTAATAAAAACAAAATCCTCATGCATGCATATATACAAACTACCGCTACTATGATCAATGAAATTAATTTTTCTTCACCACCCATAATTATGGTTAGTATAATGGATTAAATAAAGAAATATGATATTTAAGATATCATTGAGGTTATATTATGAAAAATTTGATAACCTATCCAATAAAATGATTAACAAACGATTATCGTTAATTCAATTGTTTAAAGTGAACTAAGAGGAAAATAATATATTCTTTCTAAGTAATGACTATATATAAATTATCTTATATTTATAAATATTTAAAATTTTAATATATCACACTAATAAACACTAAATAAGATCATTTTTCTTCATTTATAATTATATTACAACTAAACCATATCATACCATCTATTTATTAAGGTAGGTTCATGTTTGAGTCAATTTAAACACCCACTTGAACATAACTATACATTTATGTCATGGGTGAATATGAGAACCAATTAAATGGTATAATATGATATAAAAATTTAAATAATGTATTTTTATTATATCAATTTCATATTAACATTTAACTCATTAATTAAGGAATCTCTTTTGGTTTATTAAGAATCACCGGAACATGATCATCGCTAATTTCTTCTTCATCGTTCATAAAAAAACTGACATGAAATGAAATTATCGATTTGTAAACTGTCTTGAAACATATATTAATGTACCATATATAATTTATTAGTTATTTAATTCAGAAAAATAATTGATACCAATGAAAATTTTATGAAACTAGTTTAATGTGAGAAAAGATTACTTACACCTGGTGTTGAGAATAGGTAAAAACTCGCTAATATATATATATATATATATATATATATAATATTATAAATGAGGATTGTAAATGTTTATAGTTATGAATAAGGTTCTTGGGTATATATTTAATGAAATTAATCTAACTATTTAAGATGTTTGGTGAAAGTGAAAGATGGATTAGGATAAGGTAAGGGGTTTTTATTTCAAATTCCTCTATTCGAGTTATATTTGGTATTATCCACCTAATTTAATTTATAAGGTGTATATAATAACTATTTATGATATCATATCATGAATTATATTTTAATCATGGAATTTTTAGTTCAATTATAATCCTTCTCTTTCAAGTGGTTTTGGATTGAAATTTTCTAAGGCCGTAAGGGTTTTTTTAGTCTCAATTCGGATTCTTTAAGACATAATACAATTTGTGAACTATGTTTATTTGAATGATATATTCAGTAAACATTGATATTTTTTTCATAATATTTTTATTTTATGTTATTTACTTTAATAATCATGTTTCCTTATTCAAGTGGTTGTTGATTTCATTTTTCCCTCAAGTAGTAAGGATTTTTGTAACTCATCTTTTTTATTAAGTTATGATTATTCTATTGAAATTATTTCATTTAAGTTAGATAAATATTACCATATAATTATATTATATAGTATTATATCATTTTTATGGATACACATTCCTACCACACAATCCCTTTGGAAAATAGTTTTCACCTCTTTGGATATGTTCTTTTGAAACATCCACTTTCTTTATCTAGATGATTTATGATCACATTATTCTAGTATTGACTTAGAATTATACTCACTTATCTATATGGTGTGAAATTCAAATTTTAAATAATTAATATTAAATTATTTTTACGTTGAATTTATGATATTTTATTAAAATGGGGAAATTTATTGGCGATCCACATAATTTTATTCCAATATGAATGATTATTAGAAAGTTGATTATGAATTATTTTACCATCCATATTCTTTGTTATAATTTTATTTACATTGGGAAAAGTATATAGATTATTCATGATTATTAACTACTAATATAGGTTTATCAGGTATTGATTTTATATATTATTAATTATACAGACTTCCATGTTTTTATTTAGCCAAAGGTTCCTTATAGAATGATATATTAATGGTCTTATTGACTATTATATTGAATTAATTAGAATTAAAAATGTGAAGGATAAGGCCTATAATTATATTTCCCATTGATGAATAAAAAAGTCTCATGTGACAATTTTTTTGGGTATTTTGTACATTCCCATCCAATTCATTAAGATGTATTGAAAACAGTCTAGACAGCAAGTAAATGTCTTGGCACAAGGCCTAGGAAACAAGTTTTGATATCCAAAATTATGCATTTTATAAATATTAAAGTAGTATTATTGATATTCATGATTTTATTTACTATCATAAATATATAATTCTCTTATTTTTTATTAATTATGAAATTATTCAAATTATTTATTCTCACCATATTTTGTATATTGTGCTTATTTTTTTGATATATTTAGTTATAAGTTTCCCTTACTGAGAATTTGAGATCAACCCTTTACTATGTTTATATTACCTAAGTTAGGAATAAAAGTAATACACATGATATGTTTAGAAGGATAACATGTGTGGAATAATTTATGGGTGACATTGAAGACGTATCATGAAATAAGTAGTATCTTATATAGTAAAAAATTGTACGTTGAATAAAAAGAACATAGGTTTTTCAGTTTATGTTTCACCATAATTTAGAAAATATATAAACCTAAAAATATCCTCGGGATGTAATATATGAAATATTCATTATTTATTTTTTTAATTAACAATGGTTATATCCAAGCATTTATAGTTGGAATAAATGTGAGTATGTAAAGTATATATTTATGGAACCAAATATGGGAGTGTGAGTATAGGGTACCACATAATTGGTTTACTATTAATAAAAAGATATTTATGTGGATTTAAATCAAAACCAAAACCTAATTTACCATAATTATAACTTAAATGAAATAGGAAGACTAAAAAACGATTTTTACCAAAAAGATATTTATTGATTTTCCAAATTATAAACATGTGTTTTACAAATTAAACATATCATTTTCAATTCATAATTTCACTATAAAAATAAATTTTTAATCATGATTCTTTTTATTATGTTTTTGTGTTATAATTATTACTTGATATAGTAAAAAGTTCTACGGTTTTAGTAAAAACTGTATTTTTCACTATTCACCTAAAAATTAATTATTTCATAAAAATCCAAAAAATTCAACCTAAGATTATTTTGACATGATTGATTCCAAAATAAAGTTAATTTTATAAATTTAAAATAATAAAATAATAAAATTTATCTTTTAAATGAAAAATCACAATATAAATAAAAAATAACTTTTGATAAAAAATGCGGGTTTTAAACATTATGTGATTTTAATATTTTTTTCATATCAATTTATAAATTAAATAATGTTAATATATTACTTAATATATATTAATATTTTTTAAAAGTTTAGTTTTATTTTTCAAAAAAAATATGCAATGTTTAAACAAAGTAGTTATTTGAGAAATAAAAATCCTTTTTAATATTAAATCATACTAATTATTTATCCTCTAAATGTAAGAAACTATAGTTGGGTAATATATTTTATTTACCAAAAGTATTATTATTATTTTAATTTTTTAAAAATATTAATCTAATATGTTACAATTTTTTTAGTTTGAACTTACACATGGAGAAATCTATCATACATAATATTATTTTAGAGAAACATATATTCCAAAATCTCAAGGTGTAACATTCTCCCCCATTAAATAAATTACATTCTCATAATTTTTATTATCAATCACTAAATGAAGAAGCTAAAATAACCATAAGAAACTAATGATATAATTTCTACTTTGATATCAACTTCACAATCTTAGATACCAGTAAACACATCATTTACCACATAATAGAAATGTATTGATATTTTTATGGTATCTTAACAAGTTTTACAAAATATGTTTCTTTAGTTAGTTATATGTGAATATAGGGACATACCATTAACAAATTCATTTCTAGATCTTGTTTCCAACCAAATACTAAAAGCAAAATAGTGATGACAATATCTAATAAAATCATTGTAAATGATTATATGAATATGAAAATGAAATCCTAAGATAACTTCTCATATGAATCCATTATTCAAACTTTGAAACTTTCAGTTAAACTATATCAAATTTGTTCATACTATAACTCTCTATGGTTAACCTTGGTTATCCATGATCATTTTCCTATTAGTTTCTCTAACTATAATATATTAAGAAAAACAAAGCCACCATAATGGTTCATAAAGAGAATGATAATTAACAAAATAATATCTGCAGAGAGTATATAGTCATATGTGCGGTCTTAGGATCACTGATCATACACTAAGTAGAGGTCGAGATGATACTCAACTATACTTTTTAGGGTGATAACTCCTAAGTGCATATTTTCCACAGTCACATCCACTTCCCAATATCCATACATGATTATAATTTCTAGGAAGATCAAATACTCAAAACTTTACTAAACTTTTAGGATGTTTTCCTATACTAAGACTTATCCCTAGGGCTTTTTACTAAATGTCTTTAATCATAATCCCTAAAAATAACTAATCTAATCTTAAAAAATAACTAAACTCTATTTTGATACCAATTGTGGGGCCCAAACCCATACTCACATATTTGGTGATAAAAAATTTATTTAGACACTGGTTTTGATACAAAAAAACCTAAAGATATCTTTTTATTACATTATTTACATATATTGAATAGTACATCTCAGAAATAGTCACACAATCCCAAGAACATAAGTTTTATTTTATTTGAGTATAAGCTATATAAGAAATGTATTTTGTGATACTTGTGAATATTTTTCCACAATCGAACCACACTAGAGTCCATTCTTGACTACTCATATTTTATACTCATATTAATAACCTGGGGAGTGGAAAAATAATAAAGGGGTTGTCTGGTGAGCCTAGAAGAATTGTAGGGACCCTGTGTTGGCCAAAAACTATCCATTCTTAGCTCACTAACTAGCTGGTGAGACCATTGGAACTATAGGGAAACTATTTTAGCCATCGGCTAGTTAGTGGCAAGTCATCAGTGAGCCGATACACTTATAGCAGACCCAACTACTCCCTTTCATTTAAATTCAGGTCTATAACCCCTCAAACACCCCCTAATCCTCCCCTAACACTTAAAATATACACATACAAGGATAAAAAAAGAGGTATATCCAAATATAAATAGTTACATACCTCAAAGAAAAGGGTTGCGGTGTTATAGAGCTCAAATTCCTAGTAAGGGAAAAATCATAAATATGTCATTAAGGGTTAGAGAATAAGAATATGAGAAAACATGATTAGAGGAGAAACATCTTATTAAAAATATCATGTGACAATAATTTTTGTTCATAAGTCATGATTTAATGAAATGTAATTTTATATGTATATACATATACCATGGAGAAAGAGTGTGAGATATTAAATATGAGCTATAAAGAATAATCATAGGAATATAGAATAAAAATGTGTTAAAATCATAAGCATATAAATCATAACATAGTGGATCATGCATTGGTTCCTGCTTCCCTTAATAAATTATGCATCATAATCTTTTTCTTATAATAGATCAGACATTACTTCATGTTTCTCATATAGAATCATGCATTACTATCCATTTACCAAAATGGATACAACATTTATTTTCACTTCCAATAGTAGATCAGGTATTACTTCCTCTTTACCATAGTAGACCAGGAATCCAAACCTATTTCCCATAGTGTACTAATCATTACTTCATATTTCCCATAGGGGATAGAGCATCATTACTAATTTTATATTATTATCTCATAATATATAAATCCTCAACCAATACATTGGATGGAAATATAAGACCGCAACCCTCATAATAATAATCATCCATATATATGTGTTCCATTAGAACATAAAAACATTCATACTTAAAAAATTACTTAATTAACCCAAGGAAAAGGGATGGGTTTCAAGAAAAAATTACTATAACACTCTATAATACATCTAGATAAATAATATGGATGGTTGTATAAGAACAAATCCCCAGTGTAATATAAAAATCATTAAGGTTGTTGATATAGATGAAAAATACCCTTTCAAGATAATTCATTAAATCACTTTGAAAATTAAGATGAAATATATATTTCAATTTTAAAACCATTATGAATTAGGATTATTTAGAAAAATAATTTTAAAATATAGAAAATAAGATTCACTGAAAAGAATAGGCATAATGGTAAAGTAATGTGTTCACACTAAAAAACCTTAATAGTATATTTTATAAATTTTTTTTTAACATTATCATAAATGATGAAGTTACAAGTCTCTTTAGAAATTTATTTTCATTAATGTGAAGTGAAAAATATTAAAAAAAATTACTTAAAAGAACCTTCAATAATAGATCTTTGAAAAATAAATAAATACTATGTCAAACAAATGTGGAGTGGAGGATAAAACCAATTATTATGGAAGTAAAACCATTTTAATATTTTAAAATACATTTTTTCAAATCCCACATTATAAAAAGATAAATAAAAATTAATTTTGAAAAAAAGTAAAATCGAAATATGAAGGACACATAAGATAATTGAAAATTAATTTTCCTAAAAGGAACACATTATTGGGAAGAGAAAATGTGGACATGGTTGAGAATCCATCATCTAAGATGATAATAATTGTTCTTAAAAAATATATACCTTTTGAGAAATAAATTCATTAAGGTAAAATAATTAAATTTCAATTTAGATTTCCCCAAAGATAGAATAAATTATAGTATTATCATATAATATAATTATTTTGTAAAAGAATAGTAAAAAATGAATAATTAATGTCCAATAAAATAAGTTTAGTCAAGAAAAACCCCTTGCAAATATCATAATAATTTAAGTAATAATCATTTGACAAATATTTCATGAGAAATAATTACAAATACAAATAATGAAAGTGTAATTATAATTTTATACCACAATTGGATAAAAAAATCAACTTATCACTATAGGTTTTAATAATAGTCATTATTACCAAAAGAAATAAAATTTAGTTATAGAAAACACTTATAAACATCATATTTTTATGGAATATTAATTTTAAATGGATTTTATAAGAAATAAATTTAAATACCTAGAAAATATAGAGTAAATACACCATAATAAAATATAAGTATATAACATACCCAACATATAATAAAAAAGTTAAAAATGAATAATCACAACTCAATGAACACAAATTGAGTTTACAAAAATCCTTACATTTAATCCCACTTAGCCGAAAGTGATCTAATATCATGTAAAATAAAAATAAATATTTTAATCACCCATATCATACAATTATTCATACCTATAACCTTTTATAAAATTAATTTATAATCATTTATTACAAATATATTAGTAATTTTTATATTATTTTCATCATTTGATGTTGTTATCTTTGATTAATTTTTTATTACTAGTTTCATAATAGTGGTGTCAATATTTATTTATATACTCTAAGTTAATAATACTAAGATAATTATAGGTACATAAATATATGTTTATAATTATCTATAATATTTTTATTTCATTTCATATGTATTTTATTTAAGATGCATGATGACGGAGTTAGCTTGTTTTAGTAATTTGAATAAAAGGGTGGTATATTAATAATAAGGTAAATATTAATATAACCTTTACAAAACTATTAAAAAAATTTATTCTGTAATTATAATATAATAATACCATTTTTAAGTTTCTATAATAATCCCTGGTAGAAATTTATATCATTGTTCTAGTAGGTGGGTATACCGACCCAAATAAGCACAAACTGTAATCTATGGGTGAGTATGGTTAAATAATTCATTATTTGAACATATTATAATTATTAAATAATTAAAATGATATTATTTATATTTTCTAATGTAGTGATTTATATTTTAGGAGAGTTGGACAAATAAGAAATTTCAATATGAAAAACAAAATATATTACTTTGAGGAAGCGATAATCCGCACATACACATGAGTTCCATTCTCATTTTCCATAGAATGTAAAGAATTTAGGAATTGGATTATATTTTAATAATATTAATAAAATTATAAATCTAATATTAAAACATTAAATATATTTTTAGAACCATCCGTGTATGGATACGATGAAAAATTAGGCACATGGTTCATGGAGGTGGCAGTCTGCACGTACGCATGACGACATCTTCATTTTTAGAATATTTTTAGAGGAAGATAGAAAATGGAAATTAAATTAGTATAATAAAACTTAAACATATTAATAATACTTATTTTATAATACTTACATGTATAAAATTGATTTTAGGGGGTAAAATATGAAAATAATTAAGAGAGCTCAGTGGAGAACATTGCCTATCCCATTTAATGTTATCCCATGGGTAGAACCCTAAGGCTCTTTCTCATGGTCCTTTGGATGAAAAAGGATTATAGGACGTGAATTTGGAGATTAGAATTAAACTGATTAGATTTTTGGTTAAGATATTGATGTATAATGAGTGTAGAAATAGGGTGAGGTAAGATCCTTTTAATGGTGAAGTGAAATACATTTTTGTAAATATAACATCTTAATATAAAGAGAGAACACGTTTCACACGGAATGTGTAGAAAAAGTGGAAAATAATTGAGTTAAAGATGAATTAGGGTCTATAATATCTCAAACATTCACACATGTTTTAAAATTTTTTTAATGTATTTTACTATTATAATTTTCACTTTTTCCATTTTCAGTTTTATTATGGTAATTAATTTTTACCTAAATAATTTAATTTAAATAACTAAAAATAAAAGGGTACTTATTACATAATTTGTACCTACATATTCCAAATATCAAATTTATTTTGTTAAATAAAATTTCTATTTTAAAGAAAAATAAATTTTAACATTAGAACATGTAATGTGTAATAACCTATTTTTACGAAAAGTGTATTTTTAAGCATAAATGTTACCTTTAAGAAAACATTATCAATGTTTTTGATTAGTTGGATTATTATTAATAAAATTAGAGTTATGAAAAATCAAAATTAATAAAAAACCTAATTTCATCTAGTAAAAATATATTTAAAAGAGAAAGAATAAAAAAAAATTATTTGAAAAAATATTACATAATTTTAAAAAAGTTAAAAATTAGTTTAAAAATTCAACATAGTATTTTTATATTCATTATTTAAATCTATAAATAAATTTTTAATCATGAAAAATATTTTATAATTTTTTAAGTTATTCTTGCTTCTTGATTTAGTCATAAAAGTTGTGGTTTTAATAAAAACTATATTTTTTATAATTCATCGAAAATACAATTATTTTAGAAAAATACTAAAAATAAACCCACAGATAATTTTTGCCTCATGGATTAAAAAAAGAAGTTAATTTTTTAAAATAAAAAAATAAAAAAAATAGAAAATAAAATTTATCTTTTAAATAAAAATTAAAAATATAAATAAAAACTAATTCTTTTGTAAAACGATTTTTTCCAACATTAATTGTTCTTACTAAATATATATTTTTATATTAACTAGTAATTTAAATAGTTTAATTATATTAGATCGTATATAATTATATTTTAAAATTGGTCAATTTTATTTATTAGGATAAAATATACAATACTAAAACAAAATTGTTATTTTAGGAAGAACAAACCCCTTTAATATTAAACCATATTAATCATTAATACTCCAAATATATGAAATTATAGTTGAGTAATATTTTTTATTTATTAGAGGTTTTATTATTATTTGAATTTTCTTAATAATATTTATCTAATATATCATTACTCTCTTTAGTTTGGGATTACGTTTAGAGAAAGCTGTCAAACATAGTGTTAATTAAGAAAAAAATATATTTCACATTATCAGGGTGTTACATACCCCCATTAAAATAAGTTTCTCCATCACAATTTTAATTATCATTCACTAATGGAAGAAGCTAAGGGACCCATGAGAAAGTCAATATATATTTTCTATTGAGATATCCAAGTCACAATCATAGATACCAGGAGACTCATCATTTCCCACATAATAGGAATGTATTGATACTTTTACTTTATCACAAACTTTTGTACCAAATATGATTCCTTAGTGGGTTCTAGGACTTTTTAGGGACATATCATTCACAACATCATTTTCATGATCATATTTCCTACCAAATGCTAAAAATAAAATGGTTATGATAATATCTAATGAAATAAGATTATATGATTATATGAATATGAAAACTCAATCTTAAGATATGTTGTCCTATAAAGACATCATTTTAACATATAAAACTTTTGGTTCAACAATGTAACACTTTGTTCATCCTATAACTCTCACTATTTAACCAGGGGTATCCGTGCGTATTTTCCCATTAGGTTCTCTAACCATATTATAGAAAGATACACAAATACTTCATAATGATTTATAAATAGAATGATAATTAACCAAATAATATCCACTAAGAGTGCCTAGTAAGGTATGCAGTCTTAAGACCACTCATTATAACACAACGAGTTTTTTTGAATTATTATTTTTTGAATAAATTAAATTTATTTGATGGATTACATTGCACACTACCCCAATATATTCTTTTTTTTGTATGCAGCCAAAAGTTATTCTTGTACTACATGAAACAATTAGATTATATTGAGGTATATGTAATAGCATGTTTGGATTATTTTACATACAATGCTGATTTCATTCAATAACTTTCATTACACACAAGATCGAGTTTTACTAACCTACAATATACTATTAATATTATTATTGAAATATTATTATAGTTATCAACCAGCTTTTGGAATGATGTGTATGAAAATGATTAACTATATTATGAAAATATGGTTTATTAATGTTTATAAAATTCATTTTTTGGTAACCAATTAAATATAAATGAAAGTAAGAACTATTTGAAAATAAGAAATTCCTTTTCTGAAAAATAATTTTTCTATACACAAACATGTTTTATCAAAATAAATAAAAAAATTAAATTTTTACGAATTATATTGATAAAAATAATATATTATATATTAAATATTCTATTTAACATTCATATTATGTTTTTTTAATATAAGAGTTAAGAATAAACCCAATTTAAGTTATAAAATATGTATTTTTCTAAAAGGCAGTTTTACCACCTTTTAATGGCCCACTTGTTTTAAAACTAAATTTTAAAACTTTTATAAATTTTATTTTAAAAAATATACTTTATTTATGAAATAATAATTTTAAAATTATCTTAGTGTAATTTTTTGGTAATTTAATGAGAAGTTTCATTTTTTGATGAATAATAAAAAATATTGAATTTTAACTGAAAACTGGCTTTGAGTATAATTAATTTATGTTGAAAAATTATATTTTAAATTTATTTTAAAGTATAATTAGTCTAATTATATATAAATAAATAAAATTTAGGTAATTAGAATCATGTTTACATTTAAATATAACGTAAAAACATTTCAAATGTTTGAATATTTTAACTCTAAAACCTATTGTTTCATCCTATCTGCCAGATTAATTTTAAATTAATTTCTACCACTTCTGTGAATGGAACTTTTTCAAAAAGTATTATATATTTAGAATCAAAATAATTTATAATTTATATTAAGGTAAACTTCATTTTTTTTACCAAGAATATTAGTGAAATTAATTAAAATTAATTACATCGATAAAGGTAAAAAAGAGTTTATTTAGTGGTTAAACATTAAACTTATAGGGATAAATAACTTAAAAACATTTCCAAAACCCATTTTATTAATATATTCCAACCATATAACCTATTTTATCAAAAAAAAATTCATTATATTTGGAACAATATGTAAGGGAGACCTCCCAAAAGTGTTTACCTTTTGGTATTTACAAGAATTCCACTCCTCCTCTACTATGAAATGGCACTCACCCCCTCACCCCCTCACTTCATCACACCTCTCAAGCATTTTTTTCTCATAAAAAACCTATAAAAATAAACATTTAACACACTTAATATCATCCTATATGCCTAAATTTTGTAATAAATCAAACCAAGTATGTTCTTTGGTGAAAACCAAAAGGTGTTACCTGAGGAAGAGGTAACATTCTTCAATGATTAATTTTGTTTTATCTATTTATACAAACCTTAAATTATTATTATATCATGATTATATAATAAACTCAGTATACTAAATATAATAATATGTTATTACATTATGTACATATCCTAAAAATTCACACACTTCCATCAAATTGGATACAAAATCATTGTTTGTGTGTACAATAAACTACTCTCTCAGGAACCGATATCATTCATTCTTCCATCACCACCTCTAAAGATTGGGAATAATGATGGATTTATAATTTATATGTGATATATATAATATTTATGACTTATTTATTATTATTTAATTATTATATAACACATAAACTCATTCTTTCTATTTTGTTAGAATATGATAACATCATTTGTGGACGTGTGGACTACCGCCTCCTCAAAGCGATGTGATTCGTTCACACTTTACATGGAACGAATTAAGGATGGGTTTAATATATATATGTAAAATATATGATGTAAAAATAATATTTAAATTATAATATATATATATATATATATGTCATTTACTTTTATTTCTTTCAATACGATAATAAAATGGAAACAACGTTTATGCGTACATACAACCTACCATCTCCATGAATGATGTATTTTATTTTATACCTTTAAATTTTAGGAATATATATAAATACATTTATAATAAATATATATGATATTTATATCATGGATTAAATTCTTGAAATTAGGAAATCATGATCAAACTAAGGGGACCAAAAATAACAAGTCAAAACATATACAAAAAACAAAACAGTTATTACACGAAATGTAACTTTAACATGAAATTATTAATAAATAAATTATATAAAGTCATAATCACCTAATATGTGGTATTATATAAATGAATATGGTTATGGTGTAGACTTATAATAAACTTATATTTTTTAAACTATAGGTTTGATCATGTACTATGGAAGTCAAGACTTATAGTAAGGGGATTTCAAGTACCACTTTTATTTCTACGAGACTTATACCATATTCACAACTAATTTATTTTTTTCACTATATAAATTGACCTATGAAATGTTATATCATGATTTATTTTATTTAATGTAATTAAATGTTTCAATTTATGTTATTATTTAATGGATCTCACAATTTAAACATTACTCAAATAGTAATGGATTTTCGTCTAACTTTTTACTTTTGTGAGACTAATGTCATATTGAAAACATATTTTTTATATGGTATATATACTTCACATGATTATATTTTATTATTATAATAATTAAAATAATGGGAATTTAAATATCCAGTTTAGGATCTATCTTTCATAGTGTTTATGGTTCAAAAGTTACCAAATCAGTGAGGGAATTTTGTATCAATTTGCTTCTTTGAGAGACATGTTATGTTATGCACCAATATTATTTTAAGAGGTGTATATAATTTTCCCATTGAGAAGTTATATCATGAATATAATTATATTCATTATATTTTAAGCTTCATGTAATGTTATTATTTCATGGGGATTAGGTTTCAGTGTTCCCAAAGTGGTAAGAGTTTATTGCTACAATCTCATCATTTATTAGGATTGTTTATGATTAGGATTAAATTATTGAAATATTATGATCCATATCTCATGAATTATAATTAATTTCCTTATCATATAGTTATTCATGATATTTTTATGTAATGGTACCATTTTACCACTATTTGGTACTTAATATAATTAAGAAAATATTTTAAGAAAATTCCACTTTATTTCTCTCTTAGGCCGAAAATATGCTTTCTCCCAAAACTATGTTTTATAAAAATGTTTAATAAAATATTCTACCATGATTTTTAAAAGAATTTTTTACCCATGTTTTACATTTTTACAAAAAAATGGTTTTAAAAACAATATTCTTTCCATATTTTAATCATGAATCTTTTTTACTACTACCAAAAATATAAAAGGAATATCCTTTTAACATGTTTGACAAATATGAAATTCTCCACCACCATGAACAATCATTTCTTCGAAAATTATTTTATATGTTTTCAAGGATATTTTTATTGGAAAAAAATTCAATATTTTTTCAAGACTCCTTTATAATTTTTTAATTTTATTTTCAAATAAAATGTTTTCAAAATGTTTTATGTCTTAAAAAGTGTTTTTCAATGTGGAAAGGATATTTTACGTGAGAAATGTTTTTAAATTATCTTTCAAAATTATTATCCAATTAAGATAAAATCCATTAGTGTTACTTATTCCTTACTGAGGATATGATCTAATCATACCATTCATATTATTTCTATGAATGGTTTATGTTTTGATGAAATAATGTTTATGACACCCATTTCTCTTCCAAGGGTTATAACATGATAAAAATCTTATGAAAACCACATCCTTTCATGGGTTACTCTATGATGAAATGACTATAAGACCTATCTATTTTACCTAATTTATAATATTATAAATATTTATGATATTATGAAACACATTTTTATGAATTCATTATGTGATGGGTTGGTCTTATATATCCCTAAAATAAATTGGGTAAAGATTTATATCTAATGAGATAATTATGGGAAACAAGTCGATAAACTTGATCAAATATGGGAAGAAGGTGTAACATGATCCACTATGTGGAAAGGGATGCCACTGGGGATGGTGGTGTGTCCTACCCCATAGGTGTAGCTTCCTATGTGTGAACTTGATTTCATGTTCACAATGTTATGAATGAAGCTAATTACATGGTCAAAATGTTATGAGTGAACTTGATTACATGTTCACAATGTTATGAAGAGACCTGGTTGCATGTACATAAGTTTATTCAAGGGCCTGATTTCATATCCTAAACCTAATTATTGAACCTATTTTTATTTATACATGTCCACAATGTTACAAGCTATTGTGTATTCCACAAGTCTATCTATTATACCAATGTTATTATCTCATGAATCATGTTCTTTGATTTCCTTATGATGCATGTCTTTTGATCTACTAATATATATGACATGAATCATGTGTACGATATTTGATATGTAGGGTATGATATTCAAATGTTATAATAATGTTATCACACCCTTGTTTTCAAGTTATGTGTACATATATACTTTATTAATCCTTATTAAGAATATGACTTCACCCTTTATTATGTTTCCTTTTCTAAGTTTATGAATAAATCTTTTATGTAGACGTACTAAATGGGATGATCTTTTTGGGAAACATTGAAGATATTCCACCTAGTTAGACAATTGTGTTCGATGTTTCAAAAGACACTAAACTACTATGGTTATAGAGAATTTATTTTTGTAATGTGATGAATATTCATCTAAAATGATGCAATATCCATGTATGTTGAGCCATAATCGCTATAGTTGGTATCAAAGGAAAGGTTTATTAAATATTTGGAAACTAGGATGAGGAAACTTTATTAAGATCCCTATGGATATTTCGAAGGATATGTCTAGGTATGTCTCTAAGGATAAGTTTAAGGATGAGTTAATGTTTAGGAAAATGTCATGGAATTTTGATAAATGATTTAGAGAGTTGTTTCCAAGAAATCACATCCTTATCTAGATACTACAAGTGGATGTGGCTCTAGAATATATTCACATAGGGGTAAGAATCCCAAAAACACTATTAATCTTGACTCGATTGAGAACTGGTGTACGAAAATTGGCCTTGTTTCACAATTGGTTTGAAACTCATGGAGGATATTCTTTTTGAATTTCGAAACTATTTACAAGACATCATGAAGTATTTAGATAGATAATGAGTTTGAATGAACTATTATAAACCTAAAGTGTCATATATTAGCAATAAGGTGTCATGTTTTAGACATCCTATAAGTATTTTTTTTATATTATGTTGTTTTCAAATATGTTTAGTGTTGCTCACACTATGTTTTTGGTTTTAATAAATTTATGGAAATCAGGGGAACTATGTTAATGAGGACTTCAAGGGATAATGAAATTATTATCCTCCAAAGAAACTGAATGTTTTTAGAGTTGAAATGAAAATCTTATGTTATTCTTGCACAAATTTCTCAAGATATGAATCATTGTGAACATATAAGCAAGAAAAGGAGGAAAAAATGATCTTTTGTGTCCTTATTGAGGTAGATCTCACCTTATTTCAGTGGTTCCATCGATCCTTTAGTCACTGATAAATGGATCAGTAACACTGAAAATATATTTTCTATTCTCCAATGTTTAGGGAATGAAATGGACACTTTGGCTGTCTACCATTTGGAATGTGTGGTAGATAAATGGTGTAATATTATCTAGATTATGAGGTGAAAATATTAAATTGACTCTATAAATTGTGGTGAATTCAATAACTTATTTTTCAATAATTACTTTCCTCGTATTCATCATATGAAGATGTATAAGGAATTCATAGAGCTTAAGAAGTGGGATGATGAATCAATTCGTGACTATGAAGAAACTTTTTCAAAACATTCCAATTACTCTTATGGTATTATAATTCACCCAAAAAGTAAGGTTTACTGATTATTCATTGGCTTGAAACCAAATCCTCAAAGGGTGTCAGCCATATGAGACTTTTAATTTTATGAAGTAATCGTTCTATATACACTAAAAGTAGAAATGAAATATAGAAGAATTATTAGTTATAGTGATAGGTAAATAAAAATGCGGTTCCATGGAAAATAAAATGATATTTTAACATATATGGAAGTAAATTTTTTAAAAACCTACATTCCAAAACTATGGGAAAGAGCACTTAGGTGACATCCTGAATGGAACAAGAAGGTGTTTAAAGTGTGGGAAGCCTATCCATTGAGAAAAAGAATATAGAAGTAATGGGAAGAGTATAGTCAATGAAATTAATGGCGAGAGATCTCAAAAAATACACCACCCACACTTTAGTGTTTCAAGTGAAAAGAGTTTCGGAATTATTCAAATCAATTACCCAATACAAGGGACAATATGGATGAAAAGACAAAACAGACTCTGTGGAAAAAGGACAAAGGGTAATCTTATGTAGTTAAAATGGATGAAGTAAATATTGATAATTAAGGAACACTTATCCTCCCCTCCATAGTTTATAATTTAATGTTTGATTTTTTATGAATAATCCCTATTAAAATATTATTATTCACCCTTTAGTGAAATTTCTTGTGATTATCTCCCTCTATATGTATTCTAGAATATAAAAAATCACATTTTATATTCTATTGGTACGAGGATAGTGCCAAGTTTCCAATGAAAATGTTTTTGGTATGATATAAGAGATTATCTATGGAGTAAAAGGTGAATTTTATTTTTTAAGGGTTATAAGGTAAACCATTGATGGAATGGTTTGAGTTGAACTTGGGATGAGGTTTTAGAGATTAACGTATTACTTCACCATATGAAGATTTACACATATTGGATAACCCAGGCTAAACATTTTTTTAGGATACTTGAAGATACATAGAATAACTTATTGGTCTATCTATATATCTTATGATCCATTAATTCTTCAAGGGAAACAAATTAATATTTATTAATTAGAGTATGTGATAACATGGAAATTGATCAAGGAATAACCAAAGGGTGAGACTGTGCATATGAAATTGAATGAAATAAATTAATTATGTATCATTCTGATAATTATTCAACTTTTGGAAAAGGATACTGAAGTAATTTTTTTTGTTATAATATATTTGATGATATTAATGACCTTTTCATGCCTAGTTAGGTTATAGTTTTTTTATTGTTAAAATTCTATGGATCACCCATTTTTTTATAATCAGTGATCTTTATCACTTTATATAATTATTTAAACATTTCATCCATGTCTAAATCTTCACCAATTTTCTCCTAAATAGAAAACTAGTTTTGATTTAATTCGAGTAACTATTATGTTTCAAACATTCCTTTTTTTAAAGGAAGTGTTAGTATTAATATTTGTGATGTGGGTTTCTATGAAAGGAACTTTCAAACATTAAAACATTGGTGACCTAGACAAATTTCAACAGTGAAATTCATTTTAAGGGGTGTATAATGTGACACCTTGAGTTTTTATGAATTAATTTATTTTTTGAATAAATTAAATTTCTTTGATGGCATGAATTTTAGACTACACCATGTTATGATTTATTTATATGCAACACAAAGTTAATCCTGAACTATATGAAACAAATAGATAAGATTTAAGTATATGAAACACCATGTTTCTATTGTGTTACACACAATTCTAAGTTCCTTTGATAACTTTCATTACACACAGGACTGAGTTTTACCAAACTATAATATACTATTAATATTATTTTTGAAATATTATTATAATTATCACATGTAGTTGGAATGGAGGGAATGGAAACGATTAACTAAATAATGAAAACATGGTTTATTCTTGTTTATAAAATTAATTCTTTGGTAACCAATTAATTATAAATTATAGTAATAAATATTTAAAAATAAAGAAATTCCTTTTCTGAAAAATTATTTTTTTGTACACAAACACATTTTCTATTAGTAAATTAAACAAACCAATTCGGATGAATTATTTAAATAAATTTATATTTTATATATTCAATAAACTATTTAACATTAATATTATGGGTTTATTTATAATAAACTTATATTTATTATAGAGTAGGTTTGAACATGTATGAAATAAGTTAAGACTTACTTTAAGGGGATTTCTAGTCTAACTTTTATTTTTGTGAGACTTATTCCATATTCACAACTCATTTATTTTGTGTGGTGTATACACCTATCTATGAAAATTTATATCATTAATTTAATATATTTCTTGATATTAAATGTTTCAACTTTTTTATTATTTCATATACCTCACGATTCAAAAGTAACTCATGTAGTAAGAGATTTCTATCTCACTTTTTACTTTGATGAGACACATATCATATTCACCACTTATTTATTTTATGTGGTGTTTATTCTACCTATGTATTTATTTTATGGTTATTATAATTAAAATTATTTGTATTTATATATCCATTTTATTATCTATCTTTCACATGATCTATGGTTTAAATATTACCAAATTAGAAAGGGAATTTTATTTAAATTTTCCTTATTTGAGTAACATATTAAGTTATGAACCTATTTTATTTTAAGAGGTGTATATACATTCCCATTGACATGTTATATAATTAATCTACTTATATTCCTGATATTTTAAGCTTGATGTAATGTTATTATTTCATGGGTACTGGGATTGAAAGTTACCAAAGCTGTAAAATTTTATTACTAAAATCTCATCATTTATCGAGATTGTTTAGGATTATGATTATATTAATGAAATATCATGATCCATATCTCAGAAATTCTCTTGAAATTTCTTATATTATGATTATTCATGATATTTTCATGTAATGGTACTATTTTTACACTTTTTGGAACTTAATATAATTATGTTTTTTTGAAAAATATGACTTTTTTTCTATCTTTGACTGGAAATATGTTTTCTACCAAAACCATGTTTTCTAAAAATGTTTTAAAAAATGTTCTAATATGATTTTCAAAATCAAATTTTACCCATGTTTTACAAATTTTACCAAAATGGTTTTAAAAGGAATCATCTGGTCATCTTTTGATCAAGGCTCTTTTTACAACTACTGACAATATGAAAGGAATTTTCTTTTAATGTGTATGACATGGAAAAAATAATCTGCAGCCATGAAAAAAATAATTACCTAAAAGATTTATTTATATTTTTTCAAGGAAATTTTCATATAAACTTTTTATTAAAATGTTTTCTAGCTTCCTTTATAAATTTTCAAAGTTAATTTCAAATAATTTTTTAAAGTGTTGTATGTTTTAAAATACATTTTCATATAGAAGAAGTTTTTTTTATGAAGAAATATTTTTAAATAACCCTTCAAAATTATTTTCCATATAAGATGTAATCTTTTGATGTTACCTATTACTTACTGGTTATATGATGCAATAATAATATTCATATTATTTCTTTGAATGGTTTATATTTTGATGGTATGATGTTTATGACACCCGTTTCTCTTCTAGGAGTTATACCATGATAAAACAATTATAAAAGCCAATTCATTTCATGGGTTATTATATAATTAAATGACTATAAAACCTGTCTCATTTCCATAGGTTATGATATAATGAAATTTTTATGATACCCATTTCATTTCATGAGTTATGATATAATAAATGTTTATGATCTTGTGGTATACATATATATGACTTCATTATATGACGGGTGAAACATATATATCCCTCCAATGCATTGGGTAAGGATTCATATATCATGAGATAATGATGAGAAACAAGTATATGGTCTTGATCCACTATGGGATGATGGTGTAACCTAGTCCACTACGAGGAAAGAGATTCTAATGTGGATGGTAGTGTGTCCCGCCTATGAGGTGTAGCTACCTATGAATGAACCGAATATCATGGTCAGAATGTTATGCATGAACCTGATTACAAGTTCAAAATTTTATGTGTGAACCTAATTACATGTTTAAAATGTTATATGTTGACCTTGTTTCATGTCCATAAGTTTATGTTAGGGCATTATTTTGTGACCTTAAGTTAATGAGTGAACTAGTTTTTATTTATACATGTTCTCAATGTGTATTCTAGAAGTCCATGTATTATGCCACTATTTTCTCTCATAACTCATATTCTTTGATTTCCTTATGATTTACAACTTATTATCAAATAATATTTTTACCTTGACTCATGTGTATGATCTTTAATATGTAGGGTATTATATTCAAATGTTACGCTCATGTTCTCATACCATTATATTCATTTTATTCTTATGTATCTCCTTTATTTAACCTTACTAAGCAAATAAGATAACCCTTTCTTATTTTTTATTTCCCCAGGTTATGAAGAAAATTTTTAAGTAGGAGTACTAAATTAGAAGATCTTTGTTGGAAACATTGAAAATCCTTCACCAAGTTAGAAGATTGTGTTCCAAGTTTCCAAATACACTTAACTGTTATGGTTCTCAGGAATTTACTTTTGTAATGCGATGAATATTCTTCTAAAATGGTCTAATATCCATTTATGTTGATCCAATATCTCTATAATCATCATGTATCAAGTGATTATTGATTTTATAACCAACCAACCCTTTTTAGGGTGATTACCCCTAGGTGCATCTGTGCTACATCCGTATCCACTTTCCAATATCCTAATAGAGATATAATTACATGGAAAACCTCATACTCAAAAACTTACCAACATTTTAGGATATTATTAGACATTTATACTTATACACAATATTTTTACTAAATTTTTATAATACTACCTCCAAATATCTAAACTAATTCTACAAAAATAATTAAGCTCTACTCTAATACTAACTGTAGCTTCCCAGACCTGCACTCCTCTATCTGGTAATAAAATCACTTTCATTGAGCACATTATTTGATAAAAACCAAGTTAAACATACCTTTATTTTACATCATTCCACAATTTACACATTACATATCACAAATATTTACATAATCCCATGAACATAATATTTAGATCCATTGAGGATTAACTATATTTAAAACTTATTTTATGATACTTGTGAATATTTCTCCATAATTTAACCACACTAGACTTTATTCCAAACACCTGATAATTTATAATCTTTTTCATAACCTAGGGAATAGAAACATAGTATAGGGGTGAGATAAAATTATCAGTAAGGGAAAAAATAATTAACATGTAATCAAGGGTTATATTATAATCATATTAGAAAACATGAGCAGTGCAAAAATATCTTATAAAAAAGATCATAGAACAATAAGAGTTTTCTATAAGTAATGATATAAGTAAATGTAATATTAAATGAACATATATATACCATGGAAAAAGTGAATGAGATAATAAAAATGATCAAAGGATCTTAATCATAAGAATATATTATAACAATGTGGCACAATAATATTAATACAAATCATAACATAGTGAATCATGCGTCACTTCTTATTTCAATTTATAGACTATGAATCACAACTTTTTTACCATAGTGGATTAGGCATTAAATATTTTTTCCTAGAGTTTATTAGGCATTATTTTTATTTTCTCGTCAAATACAAGACATTAATTCCGGATTCCAATAGTGAATCAGACATTTACTCCTATTTCCTATAGTTGATTAGGCATCACAACATATTTCCTATAGTGGATCAGGCATTACTTCCTATTTCAGAAAATATATAAATAATTTTTAATCATTTTCCATTATTATATCATGAGATATAAATACTTAACTAATAAATTAGAGGGTGATATAGGACCCCAACCTTCATAATAATAATCATCCTTATATATATGTTTCAGTAGAACATGAAAAAAATTCATACTTCAAACACCACTTAATTAAGACATGAAAAAGGAATGGGTTTCATGAAAAAATTTCCTATAAAATTCCATAAAACATCTAGATAAAGAAGGTTTATAGTGTTATAAGAATATATCCCCAGTGTTACATAAGTAGAATTATGGATGTTGACATAGATGAAAAATACCTTCCCAAGATCATCTGATAAATCAATTTGATAAATTAGTGGAAATACCCATTTTATTTAAAAAAAAATTAAATTAGGTTTGTTTAGAAAACAATTGTAAACATATAAAAGAAGATTTATTTAAAATTATGGTTACAACTAAAAAAGAATGTTCTCACATAGAAAAACTATAAAAATTGATTTTAGAATTTTTTTAACATTATCACAAATGATGATGTTATGGATCAATTTGAAAAGTTATTTTAAAAATGTTGAAGTGAATACTCCTAAAAACATTTACTTAAAAAAATTTGATAATGGATCCTTGAAAAATACATAAACACTATTTCAAAGAAATGTAGAGTGTAATTAAATACATATGATCCTTGAAGAAAAAACATTTTATTTTTAAAAATAACTTTATTGAAACCCAAATAATAAAAGGAGTAACAAAAATTCTTTTTGAAAAACGAAAATAGTAATATGAATGGAACATGAGATAAAAAATAATTATTTTTCCAAAAAGGAGAATATTGGTGGGAAGAGAAAACATGGATATGGACTAGAAACCGTCATCAATGATAATGATAATTATTCTTAACAAGGGCATACTTTTGACAAAGAAATTCATTGAGTTAAAATATTCTAATTATAAATGTCTATTTATCCATGAGAGGATGAATTATATTATAATTATATAATAAAACTATCCTGTAAAACCATAATAAAAAAAGAATCATTATGAGTCAATAAAAGGAGTAAAGTAAAGATTTTTTTAATAAATTATAATAATTTAATTAATAATACTTTTGGGAATGAGTTCATGAGAAAGAATTATAAATAAATCGAAAAAATTGTAATTAAAATATTATTCCATCATAGGATAAAATAAATCAACTTATAGTTATGGGTTTCAAGAATAATCATTATAACTCAAATAAAGAAAATTGAGTTATTAAAAACCCATAAAAATATCATATTTTGAAGGAAGAATCATTTTAAAGGGTTTTTATAAGAAATTAAAAAAATAAATGAAACTAATTTGGGAAATATATTATAATAAAATCATTGAGCATAAAATATAAAACTTATAATAAAAAATTTAAAAAAGAAAAATCATACCTCAATGAACAGAAATTGAGTTAAAAAAACCTTAAATTTAATCCCACTTACCAGAAAGTGATATATCTTCATGTATAAAAAAATAACTATTTTAATAACATATTTAATTACCTTATTAATGATTATAACCTTTTATTCCATTTATATTCATTTATTACAAATATATTATTTGGTTATATTTTATTTTCATGATCATATGTTATTAGTTGTGATTATTTTTTAGTACTAGTTTCATAATGGTGGTGTATATTCATTTTTATTTATTAAAATTTCATCATTATAAGATCATTATATTTACTATAATATATATTTTTTATAATTTATAATTATTTAATTTCATTTCATACTTATTTTAGTTATTATTCACAATGATAAAGTTATTTTGATATTATTTTGGTAATTTTTATTGAATAAAAGGGCCGTACAATAATGTTAAGTTAAATATTAATAAAACCTTTCCAAAAACATAAAAAAAATATTATTTTATCATTAAATTAAAAAAAATTATGTTCGTATTGTCATCCATGATATAAATTTATATCATTGTTCAAGTAGGTGGTTAGACTGACCCAAACTAGAACAATATATAATCTATGGGTGCATATGTTTAAGAAAGTTGTTATTTTGGTATAATATCATTATTCCAGAAGAATAATGATATTTTTTAGATATTTTTAATTTTTAATTATATTTTAATCTATTTCTATAAATAATAAAGTTCTAGATGAAAAATAAATACGTTACTTCATGGAGGTCGTAGTCCTCTCGTACACACAAACATCATTATCATTTTCTATAGAATATGATAAAGATAAATATTTTTTTATATTTTAAGAATATTAGTAATTTAATAAATATCATACTAATACATTAAATATTATTTTATAACCATTTGAGTAAGTTGGTGATGAAAAATAAAGGATGTCGTTCATAGAGGCAGTGGTTCGCACGCACACATGGCGATATCTTCATTTTTTAAATGGTTTTAGAGGAGGATATAAAATGGATATTACATTTGTATAATAACTCTTGACCATATTAATAATGATTATTTTATCATATTTTATTTTAAATAATAGGTTTTAGGGGTTAAAATAAGAAAATAATTACGAGATCTCGGTTGTGAACATTACCTTTCGCTTTGGATGTTCTACCCTGGGTAACACCTTAAAGATGCTTAACATGGTATTTTGGAAATAATAAAGATTATATAAAATGGGTATATATTTTTGTATAGAGTATGGAAGAGTTTGGTTCAATATAATATTTTATAATTATTGTTTAAATGAGGTATAGGTGATCTCCTTTTATAGATAAAGGTAATGAAGTTTTTTTAAATATAACTTCTTGATATACCGGGTGCACAATTTTTAAATTTAATGTGGATCCAAGTTGAAAAATAATTGATTTGGGTATGATTTAAGTCTTATAATTTCCAAAACACTCATTTCCACACATTTTTAATCATTTTTAAGTATTTTAGTTTTAGTTTTCTCACTTTTTCCATTTTTTATTTCGTCCGTGGTAATAAAATTTTACCTAAGTAATTTAATTTTAATATATAAAAATAAAATGGTCCTTATTAAATAACATGAAAATTATTATTCCAAATATGAAATAAATTTTATTAAATAAAATTTCTACGAGTATGGAAAATTAATTTTAACATTATTGTATATAACGCGTAAAATCCCATTTTTAGGGAATATGTATTTTTAAGCATTAATTTTATGTTTAAGAAAAGATTATTAATGTTTGTGATTAATTATTTTATTATTAAAAAAACATATTTATCAAAATTTTGAATTAATCCAAAATAAAATTTAACTAAAAAAAACCTAACTAAAATAGAAATAAGAAAAATAGTTTTTATCAGAAAACATATTTCTTAATTTTCAAAATGTTAAGAATGGGTTTTATAAATTCAACAAAATAGTTTTAAATAAACCATTTCTCTCCATAAATAAAATTTAGATCATTATTTTTTATAATTTTATAAGTTATACATACTTATTGATATGGTCATAAAACAATGGTTTTAGTAAAAACTATATTTTTAACAATTCACATAAAAATAAATTATTTCAAAAAATTACAAAAAAATTAACCCTGAGATAATTTTGAAATGATGGATTCAAAAAATGAAGTCAATTTTTAAAATTAAAATTTTGAAATTTATAATTTTATAATTTAAATGAAAATTTAAAATATAAATAAAATTAATTTTATTGAAAAATGGCATTTTTAAACATTAACTTTTTAATGTTTTTTTATTTTTATTTTTAATTTAAAAAAAATCAATACATTAGATAATATATAATATTATTTTAAAAGTGTTAAATTTTATTTATTTGGATAAAATATGCAACACATAAACAAAATAGTTATTTGAAAAATGAAATTTCTTTTTAATATTAAATAATATTAATTATTTATCCTTGATATTTAGGAAATTATAGTTGAGTAATTTATTTTATTTATAATAGGTTTTATTATTATTTCTTAATTTTATTAATAATATTAATCTAATACTTCGTGACTAATTTTTGTTTGGGGTTTTAGTTGAAGCAAGCTATAGAATATAATATTAATTTTCATAAAAATATATTCCACAGTCTTTGGGTGTTACATTCCCCCTTAAATAAATTGCATCCTCACAAATTTAATTATCCTTCACTAAATGAAGAAGCTAAGGGATATACAAGAAACAAAAGATATATTTTATACTGAGATATCAACCTCACAATCTTAGATAGGAGGAGACTCTTCATTTCCCACATAACAGGATTGTATTGCATTTTTTTCTTTATCCCAAACTTTTATACCAAATATGCTTTATTTGTTTGTTATAGGAGTTACTAGGGACATAACTCCAAAAAATCGTTTTCATGATCCTATTTCCAACCAAACACTGAAACTAAAACGGTTATGATAATATCTAATACAATCATAGTAAATGATTATATGAATATTAAAACTCAATCCTGAGATGTGTTCTCCTATGAAATGTTCATTTCAAACATTGAAACATTAGTTCATATATGTCATAATTATTTCATCCTATTACTCTATTTGATTAACCTAGGTTATCCAAGATCATTTTTCTATTAGGTTCTCTAACCGTCGTACCATAAGATGCTCAAATCCTTCATAATGGTTTATAAAGTGAATATAAATTAACCAAAGAATATCCCCCAGGAGTATCAAGCCAGGAGTTTCATCTCAAGTCCACTCATTTTTTATAGAGTGTAAATAGTGTTTATACTCAATTAGGATTTTTCAAGGTGATTAAACCAAGGCACATATATGCTACAACTACATCCACTTTCTAGTATCTAGACAGTGATGTAATTGCTAGGAAAATCACATAATCAAAACTTTAAGGAAAATTCAGGATGTTATCCTATACTTAGACTTATATATAGGGTTTTAAATAAATTTGTATAATTATAATCCTAAAAAATAAGTAAAATAATCCTAAAAATAACTAAACCCTACTTTGATACCAACTGAGGTGCCCCAGAACCACACTCTCAGATCTAGTGCTAAAAAAACACTCTTTAAACACTATATTTGATAGAAACGAAGATAAATATATCTTTATTATACACCATTTCTATAAGTTAAACATTAACCCTCACGAATATTTACATAATACAAAGAATGGAAGTTTTAATGTCTTTGATGATCGACTATACAAGTGACTTATTTTATAATAGTTGTGATTATTTATCCATAATCGAACCACTATGAAGTCCATTCTAGAAACCCAAACAATTATAATCATCTTAATAACATGTTTAATGGGAACATTATAAAGGGGTGAGATCAAATTCTTATTAGGAAAAAACTCATTAACATGTCATCAAGGGTTAGATCATAATCATTTGATAAGACATGAACAAGGAAGAAATATCTTATTAAAAAGAACATGAAATTAAAGGATTTTTTCATAATTCATGATACAAGGACATGAAATATTAAATAAACAAACATATACCATGGAAAAATATTTTGATATAATAAACATGATCCATGGATCATAATCACAGGAATATAACATAACATTGTGGTGAAATAATAAGCATAATAATCATAACATAGTATAATAAGAACCACTTTATTTTTCCCTTAGTGGATCAGGAATCACAACTTGTTTCCCATAGTGGATAGGTCAATACTTTATTTTTTCCATAGTGTATAATGAATTACCTTATATTTCTCATAGTTGACTGGGTATTACCTCCCGTTCCCCATAGTAGATAATGCATTACTTCTTGTTTCCCATATTGGATCAAGAATCACAACATATTTCCAATAGTGTATCAAGTATCACATCCTTTATCCTATAGTGTATCGAGCATAATTAATCATTTCCAATTATTATATCATGATATATAAATCCTTAACCATTTAATTATAGGAAATATAGGACCCCAACATTCATAATAATAATCATTCATATATATTCATTCCATTAGAAGATAAAAACATTCATACATCAAAAATCACTTAATTAACCTATGGAAAATGTATGTGTTTCCTAAAAAAAGTTCGTAGAAAATTCCATAATCCATCTATTGAAAAAAGATGGCTATAATAAACCAGGTACTTATAATTTTTTTTTTTCATTCTTGAATTAAATAGTTAAATACTTTATGAATGTATAATGAAATAAGTGGTATTTATAAAAATTAAGGAATATATACAATTAGAATAGTAACCACACTTATAAGAGTAATAATATAATTTATATATATTATAAGTAAAAATATGATATATTTATATCCTAGAATAAGTAAATAAATGTTTTGAAAATGATAAATTAAGTGTTGGTATTTTTTGTGACACATAACATTTTATTTAAAATTTTATATTTAATATAATGATTTAAAATAAAATTTATCTTTATAAAATAGATTCCTAAATTAATATTTTACTGTATTATGAATATAAGATAATTTTATGATACCTTAATTAATTTTCAAAAGAGTTATAAAATCAGTTATAATTTTAAATTTTTTATTTTTTGAGTAAATGCTGATTTATAATATTATGAAAATTATTTTATGAAAATGGAGTTCATTTCTAAATTCTACATATCAAAAAAATGAAGGGGTGAGTTTTTGGGTATTTTCTAAAAAAGATGAATTTTTGGTGAATAGTGGAATACAATAATTTATGGTATATATACAATATAAGTTAAATACACTATTCCTTAATTCAGTTCTGATTTAATCACCATAATCTCTAAATACCATTAATCATTTTAATATATTCAGTGATAATTCTCAAATTATTCATAGTTTTGAGCCAAAATAATAAACTAATGAATAAAATTTTCAAAAAAGACTCGTATCCTCCACTATAAATACCACCCTCACCACCTCTTATCCTTACACATCAAAGCCTTGTATCATGTTTAATTACTCCCAAATACTATTCCCAAGCCAATTTCCCACGTCCAAGACTTTCTGGTCTCACCAAAAGGAAAAAACCAAGTTTCTTTAAATAGGTTCTCAAGGAGAAGAATTTAAGAGGTAAAATCTTCTTTCATTTTCTTTTACTTTCTTTTTTTATTCTCTCATCACCTACCAAAATCTAAGTGACATGATAACTCTAGTATATTATATATACATGGATTTTATTTTTTTAATTTAATATCCATCATCAAACCACTCCTCTCATCCTCTTATTTTTTTTAAATGAAAACATCATCCGTGATGTGTCGATTTACTATCACAATGGATAATGTGTTTTCATTTTATTTTAACGCCATCAAGGCTGGTCATAAAACCATTATTGTGGTTACACAAGATATTATTATTCAAATTTTAAGTTATATAATATTCTACAACTAATATATAAACATGATATTAAATGAAATGATATATGTTCGTGATGGTCATAAAAATCGCCAAAACAAATTAAATCGTTTTCGTTAATGTTTTATCAAATGTATCATCATAATATCAAAAAACATGATATATGATATCATTTAAAATCCATGAAACATATTAATATAATTTTATTCCACTTCTGTAGTTTTTATTCCATTCGACAAGAGAATCTATAATGAACCAACCCTAAAAACCATGAAATAAATTCACCTGAAACAATGAAAATAACAAAATATTAATAATAAATGGTTGTAAAGATGTTATAATAAGATCATATAATAAATTATAAACATTAATATTGTTATATAATAAATTAATAACACTCTTTAAACCATTTTATAGGAGTTTTCAATACATTTTAAGGAAGTCAAACCTGAGGTAACCAACTTTTCTTTAAAAATACTCCTTTGAATTTCTATTTTTAAAAAATTCAAAAGGAATGTTTTTATGATACAATTATTCATGTTTTATGATTATGTTTTTTTTCTTGGGAATTTTTTATGAATAAGGGTGGGTCCTTCATGTCCCTTCAATGCATTGGGTATGTTTAGGTTGAAAGTTGACTGTAATGCTTATTCCAAGTGTAACTGTGATGGTTACGCCATAAGGTAGTTTTGGGAGTTACATCATAAGGTAGCCATGAAAGTAACGTTTTAAGGTATATGTGAGGGTTAAAAATCATATGGTATCCATGAGGGTTATAATATTAAGTAATTAATTCCTCAGGTTACTTAAATGGATTATTTATATTTTCCTTATTTCATATAAATATTATATGCTCAAAAAGTATATATATGATTATTTACAGGTGAGAAGTATATATTTATGAAAATGATTTTATATGTTTATAAGTATTCTTGGAATAATAGTTTTTTTCCTTATTTTTATTCCCCTTACTAATATTTTTTTTTCTCATCTCAATTTTTAAAATGTATTTTCACAGGGTTTTAAGGATGGATAAGAGAAAATAAGCCAAGCTAAATGTTGTGAAGATTTTTCATGAGAAGAATTCATGTCATATTAAAAAATTTGGTATTATGAAATAATAGATATTGTTCTATTATTATACAATTTGTTTTCTTGTGAGTTTTTATGTATGAGTTATGAATTAATTCTCTTAAATTTTAAGCTGAAAAAATCTTTGGGAATGTAATAAGTGTATTCTTGTTGAATTAACTAGATTGCATAATTTTTAAGGTCGAGTACTTAGAGTTTGTATCATAAAATCATTTAGATATATTAAGGTGTTAGGATGGTGTTAATATATTACCATAAATTAATTTTACATTATAGTTATATCGAAATGATATTATATTTAAAAATTTCCATGTTACTTCATATAAGATATATTTGATCAAAATGGTTTTCTATATAAGAAAGACTGAAACTGAAGTAGGAAGGAACATATAGGGTGATATCTTTTTAAATCCACAACCTATAATGGTGGGAATTGGAATCTATTAGTTTGTGATAGTTATGGATTAGTTGACACATGCCAAAAATGAAAGCAGAGTCCATTAAAGTGAAAAACTAGAGCTACCACAGAGGAACATGATGATAATGGAATGTTTTATGCGGCAAAACCCTCCTACTTTCAGTGGATCTTATTACCCAGTGGTTCATGAAGGATCTATTAAAGCCCTATAAAAGATATTTAATGTCATGGGGTGTTTAGATAATTAAAAGGTTAGCCTTTTTATTTAACGTTTTGATGGTGAAGCAGACCAGTAGTGGTCAATGGTCAAGAATATAATGGACAAAGAGGAGATTTATTCCATATAATGAGATGAATTTAAGAATATTTTCCAAGAAAACAATTTTCCTAAGGTTTTTCAACTTAGGATAAAAAATAAATTACTTGAATTGAAACCAAAGGAGGAAGATTCCATGGTAATGTATGAAGAAAACATCACTCAATTGGAAAGGTATTCTCCAAATCTTATATGAGATCTTGATTATAAAATCAATAATTTTTACTTAGGATTGAATCCAAGATATCTAAGGGAATTGTCTTCCCATGAATTAAAAATTTAATAGAAATTTTTTTGATGTGTTGAGAGGGTATAAATTGAGTTTTTTGATGATCACATTTAATTTTGAAACAACAAGAAGAAAAGGTTTAGATGGAAAAAAATGGATAAGAATCAATCTAATAAATATGAAGGTAAGAAATTCAAGTTTATATGTTGTGGAAAGTGTGCTAAAAAGAACCTTGGAGAATGACTTAACAAATCCGGGAAATATTTTTGATGTGTTATGATTATACATATGAATCAAGATTGTAATGAAAAATATATTAGTGTTGGTATGGTTAATTCTGATAAGATAATGGTAAACTGTTTCAAATTTATTGAGATGGGGAATTATGAAAATACCTGCCCAAATAAAGATTTGATTGATTAAAAGAAACCAGATTATAAGTAGAAAGGTGTAGTGAAATACTTTATGACAACTTCTAGAGATGTTTGTTCATCCAATAATGTGGTATCAGGTACTTTTTTGTTTACATAAAATTTTCTAATGTCTTTTTTGATATAGGTTTATATATTCCTTTATTTATTAGACATTTTCTCATAAATTGGAAATTTCACCTCAAGAAATGAAATAATAACTTATAGTAAAAGCAATAGGGGGAATATTAAGGCAAAGTGAAATTATAAGAATCTTACTGTTATTATTTTTGGAAATAAATTACCTAAAAACCTTGTTATTTTTCCCTTAATAGAGTTTGATGTAATTTTGGGAATATAATGGATATATTTTTATCATGTTAATATTGATTGTAGAGGTAAAGATGTTTTTTAGAAAGAGTTTCAATTTGTATATAGTAATAAACTGGTACCATTAATAAAATATCAGGATGCTGAGAAACTATTAAAATCTAGATATAAAATTTATCTTTCACATATTTTTTAAAATAATGGAACTCTTCAGATTAGTGATGTGCTAGTCGTAAATGAATACATAGATTTTTTTCTTGATGAGTTAGCTAGGGTTATACTTGATCTTTAAGTGAAAATTACTATTGAAGTGGTTTCTGATGGTAATCTCATCTTAGAATTATCTTATTGAGTGTCTCAAGTAGAACTTCTAGAATTGGAAAAGCGGTTAAAGGCGTTTCTTGAGAAATGTTTCATTTATCATAGTAATTCACCATGGGGTGATCCTATTTTGTTCATTAAAAATAAAATGGTTCCATGATACTTTTCATTGTTTATAGATCATTTAATAATATTATTGTTAAGAATAAGTATCCATTTCCACATATCGATTACTTGTTTGATCATCTCCAGCAAGCTTAGAATTTTAATAAGATTTAATTAAGATCCATGTACCATCACTTGAAGTTAACAGAGGATGAAATCCTGAAAATATTTTTTATACTTTATATGGGCATTATGAGTTTGTTGTTATTCTATTTGGTTGAATAAATTCCCATGCTATATTTATGGATATTGTGAATATAATCTTACATGAATATTTGAATAAGTTTTTTGGTGTTTTTATGGATAATATTTTGGTTTATTAAAAAATTTATTAGGATCATGAAAAAAATATATGGATTTTTATACAAACCCTCAATGAGAAGAAGTTATATGGAAAATTTAGAAAATTTGATTTTTGGTTGCAACAAATTTATTTTCTTAGGTACATTGTATATAAGGATGTCATAATGGTCGGTCTCGACAAAAAACAATTGGTTGATGAATGGAAAAGACCTACAAATGTTACTAATATTTATAGTTTTCTTGGTTTAATTAGATATTAATGATGGTTTGTTAAAAACATTGCATGGTTATCTATCCCTCTATCCAAGTTAAAATTAAAGGGGTTAAATTTATTTATACAGAATATTGTGATGTTTGTTTTTGGGAAATTAATAGAGGATTGGTTAATCCTCTAGTTTTGGCCCAATCATCCAGAAATGGGGATTTTTTCTTCTATAGTGATTCTTCATTGAAGATAATTGGTTTTGTTCTGATACAGAATGATCAGGTAATTGATCATTCTTTAAGAAAACTAAAAACTCATGAGTTAAATTATCCCACACATTGTTTGGAATTAGAATCTTTGGTATTCACTTTAAAAATTTGGAGGCATCATTTATATGGAGTCTAATGTGAAATATATACTGACCATAAAATTTTTAAGTATATATTTACTTACAAGGAATTGAACATGATTCATAAAAGATGGTTCTAACTGATAAAGAGTTATGATTTAATAATAAATTACCATCCTAGAAAATCTAACAAAGTTGAAGATTCCATTATTTGAGAACATCATGCTATATTAACCATGTTACGTTTCGAAAATAACCCCTTGATTAATGATTTGATGAATTTTTTCATGGAAGTCATGGGTGTAGGAAATTAATTTATTTTGGTTTAGGTGTCAGTGCAATCATCTTTGTCAGCAAGAATTAACCAAGCGTAGAAGGAAGATCGTGAGTTATAGAAAAATGTATAATTTGTTAAAAAGGGTATGTTTCTTTAATTTTACATTGATAATGATTGTATTTTGAAATTTTGGAAGAGATTATGTTTGTATTCTGATTCCCAACTGAAGAAATAATTGTTATGTGAAGGTCATAGTTCTTTATTTTTAGTTTAACCTGGTAACACTAATATGTATAAAGACATTCAGGAGTATTACTAATGGGATGGAATAAAAATAGATATTGATGATTTTACCCTGAAATTTTTGACTTATAAACATGTTAAATTAAAGAGACAACTACCAAACGGGATGATTCATATTTTTACAATATTGGAGTGTAAATGGGAAAATATATCATTAGACCTCATGGTGGGACTACCAAAGACATCATATGGTAATAATACGATTTGTTTTATTATTGATCGAATGACTAAATATGCACATTTTCATTATATTCAAGATACTATATATTTAGATTTACTATCTCGAATGTACCTCAAAGAGATAGTGAGGTTACATGGAGTTCCTCTCTCCATTGTGTCTGACCATAATCCCAAGTTCACTTCTAACTCTTGGAAAGTCCTTCCAATGTCATTGGGAACTGAATTAAATTTAAGAAAAACCTTTCATCCTCAATATGATATATAGTTAGAGTGAACTATTCAGACATTGGAGGATATGATTTGAGCTTATTCAATGGACTACCAAGTAGGTTAGTATCTTCAACATTCTCTAGATTAGTTTTCTTATAATAAAATTATTCATTCCAATATACAGATGAAACCTTTTGAAGAATTATATATAAATAAGTGTTAAACTCCATATTTTTGTAATGAATTTATGGAAACGAACTTGATGGGACAAAAATTAGTATAGGAAGTAGCTACGAAAGTAATGATGATCTTGCAACACATGAGGAAAACTCAGAGGAGGCAAAAAAGTTATGCAGATAACCAGAGGAAATACTTTTGTTTTGAGGTAGGTGATCATGTTTACCTTAATATATCTACATGGAAAAGTGTTATGTGTTTTGGTAAGAAAGGAAAGCTAATCCCATGGTTCATTGGACCTTTTGAAATTCTGGATAAGGTTGGACCATTTTCCTACCAAGTATCCCTTTCTTCGAGTTTATCTCAGGTACACAATGTTTTTCAAGTTTTAATGGTATGCAGTTAAATGCAAGATTAATCTCATGTTTTGAGCTTAGGAGTAGTTTAGCTGGAAGTGAACCTTTCTTATGAAGATAAACCTGTTAAGATTCTTGATTGTAGAGATAAAGTATTATAGAATAAGGTAATTCACCATGTTAAGGTTTTGTGGAGAAACCTCATGGTTGAAGAAGCAACATGGGAATCTAAAAATGCTACGAGGGAAAGGTATATTCGCATGTTTAATAAGAAAATAAAAATTACGAGGATGCAATTTCTTGAATGTGGGGAGAATGAAAAAACCTAGGTAATTATAAAATAATTTTCTTTTATTATGGAATTAAATAGTAAAATTCATTTTTAATGTATAATGAAATAAGTGGTATTTATAGAAATTAAGGAATATATACTAATAGAATAGTAACCTCACCAATGATATTATAAATAAAATTTATGTATATTAGAAGTGAAAATATGATATGTTTATATCATAGAGTAAGTAAATAAATGTTTTGAAAATGGTAAATTAAGTGTTGGTTTCTTGTGACACATAATTTATTATTTAAAATTATATAATTAATAAAATAATTTAAAAGAAAAATTTTATTCATAAAATAGATTTATAAATTAATATTTTTTATGATTATAAGAAATGTTTAGGAGACCTTTCTTAATTTTTGAAAAAGCTATAGAATCAGTTATAAATTTAAAATTTTATTTTCTGAATTAATTATGATTTCTCATATTTATAAATTTATTTTATCATTTTTGAATTCTACACGTCGAAAATTGGTTTTGGTGAATTTTTGGGATTTTTCTAAAATAGTTGAATTTTTGGTGAATAGTGAAAAGAGGTAATTTTCAGTATATATACATTATAGGTTAAATACAGAATTCCCTGATTCATTACCGAGGTAATAACCATAATAACATACTTCCATTAATTATTTTAATATATTTATTTATAATTCTCAAACTATTTGTAGTCTTGATCCAAAATAATAAACTAATGAATAAAATATTTAAAAAACATCCCTCTCCTCCACTATGAATACCAACCCTCACCACATCTTCTCCTCACTCCACAAATCCATTTAGATTGTTTTATTTTACCCAATTTCCTTACCAAGCATCTTTCCACATCTAAGACCTTCTGGTCTCTCAAAAGGCCAAAACCAAGTGCTTTAAGGAGGTTCTCAAGGAGAATAATTCAAGAGGTAAATCTTATTTCATTTTCTTTTTAATTTATTTTATTTTCTTATCGTCTCCCCACCTCACCTAATCCAAGTGACATTATAACTCTAGTATATTACATATACTTGAATTTTACTTTTTTTTAACATAATATCCATCATCAAACCTCTCATCTTATCCTATTAATTTTTTAAAATAAGATAACATCGTTCGTGATGTGTCGTTTTACCTCCATCGTAGATGCTGTGTTTTCATTTTCATTTAACACCGTCAAGGCTGGTTATAAAACCATTATTAAGGTTAAATAAGATTTTATTATACATATTACAAGTTATATAATGTTTTGGAACCAATATATCAACATGATATTAAATAAAATGATATAAGTTCATGATTGTTGTAAAACCCGCCAAAAAAATTACATCATTTTCATTAAAATTTTATCTAATGAATCAACCTCATGTCAGAAAACAAAATAATATATGGTATAATTTAAAATTATATAATCATATTAATACCATTTAATTCCACATCTGAACTTTTTATTCTAATAGACAAGAAAATCCATAATCAACTAACCATGGAAACCATGAAATAAACGCACCCAAAAAATGAAAACAACAAAATATTAATAATATATGGGTGAAATAATATTATAATAAGATCATATAAGAAATTATAAATATTAATATAGTAATTTAATAAATTAATAAAACTATTTAAACAATTAGATATAAGGTTTAAACACATTTGAAGGAAATCTAACTCGAGATAAGGAACTTTTCTTTAAAAATCATATTTTAAATTTCTATTTTTTACAAAATTTAAAAGGAATGTTTTTCTAATGGAATCATTCCTATTTTATGAATATTTTTTGGTTCTTGGATGTTTTTTATGATGACGGGTGGGTCTTTGATAGAACTCCAACGCATTGGGTATGTTTATGTTGGAAGTTGACTATAATGGTTATTCTAAGTGTAACTGCAATTGTTACACCATATGGTATCAGTGAGGGTTACATCATGAAGTAGTCATGAAGGTTACATTATAAGTTAGTAGTGATGGTTACAAATCATATGGTATCTGTGAGGGTTACAATTTTATATAAGTAATTTTCCATGTTACCGAAATGGTTTATTTATATTTTCCATGTATCATAGAAATCTTATGTTCTCCAAAAGTAAGTATATGATTCTTTATAGGTGAGAGTATATCTTTGTGAAAATGATTTAAAATGTTCATAATTATTGACAGTCTAACATCTTATTTCCTTATTATTACACCCATTATTAATTTTGTTGTTCTCATCCCATGTTTTAAAATATTTTTCATATGGTTTTAAGGATATATAAGAGAAAAGAATCCAAGCTAAATTTTGTAAATATTTTTCCTGAGAATAATTCATGTTATATTAAAAAAATTTGTAGTATAAAAAATTGATAATGTCTTAGTATTATACAATTTGTATGATTGTTTGTGTTCAAGTATGATTCATGAACTAATTCTATACAATTCTAAGCCTAAAAGATATTTGGGAATGTAATAAGTGTATTCAAGTTGAATTAACAAGATTATGTAATGTTTAATGCTCGGTATTTATAGTGTAAAATGAAAATATACCTAGTATAATAGATGGAAAATCTAAGATGTTTAAAAATATGTAAAATACCTTTTCAAGTTCATTGGATAAATCACTTTGAAAACTAATAGGAAAAACACCTTTTTATTCTAAAAAATTATGAATCAGTTTATTTAGAAAATCCATTTTGAAACATGGAAAAGAATTTTAATTTAAATGAATCATCATAACAATAAAATAATGTGTTCCCATGGAAAAACCTTAAAAATTAATATATATTTTTTTAACTTTACCATAAACGATGTGGAAATGGGTCAATTTAGAAAGTTATTTTTAGATAGGTGAATTGGAAACTCTTGAAAACCGTTATTATAAAAAAACCTTCAATAATAAAAACATAAAAAATAAAAAAATAATATATCAATGAAATGTGGAGTGGAAGATAAAATAAATGACCATGGATGGAAAACAACTTTAATACTTGAAAATACCATTGTTGAAATCCAACATCTTAATAATAGTAATAAAACATTCTTTTGATAAGAGGAAAAGGGAAATATAGTGGGAACTTGAGATAACACATAATTATTGGCTGAGAATTTAAATTTTCATTTCAAAAATAAATTTTAATGGGGAAGTGGGAAACCAAAAAAATTCCAGAAAACACCAAAAGTCGAAATATATAAGAAATCACTAGTCCATTCTAGAAAATTTTTAAATTGTTGGAGTCCTTCACCCTTTATAATTTTCTTTTGATGGAGTTTACCTTTATGTATATATCATCCATGCTGAGATCCTAAAAGTGGTAGGTCATGTAGTACCCCTAGCCCCGTAGCTAGGAGTCATTGTCCACTTTATTTCATTGGAATATGATACAAGGGATCACATCCTAAAGTACTAAATAATTTAATATTATTTGTAAAATAGACACATACTTAAAATTCACATTACATTTTAAAATATTAAATACAAAAAAAAATTTATTGGATAATTCCATTATTCCCCTTAGAATACCTCTTCATATCAGTGGAAAAAAACTTCCTCACATTCTAGGGAAAATAAAACATAGGAAAGGTGTGAGCTCAGATGCTCCTTAAGGGTAAGCGTACAAGGGAAACACTGAATAAATAAGGCATAATCTATATTAAAGGGTAACCAAAACTAAAACACATGACATTTAATCAATAAATTGATCATAATATGGAAGTAATAAATGATGATCAAATAATTACATAGAAACACAAGGTATTAAAAAATTAACCATGGATATTCGAACTAATCGAATAATCATGTGGAATATAAATAACTGAATTCATAAGGATGGAATGCATAATGATGGACATCTAAAACATACCATTGAGGAATTGTGCCAATATATCTAATAATTTAAAGGAATTCTTCCAAGAAATCTATATAAATGGATAATGATTTTTCGAAAATCCAATCTCGTTTGTCTCATGAGACCTATCAAAGCATCAAGGGGCTTAGCGGGCCCCACCCATCACTTACATAGTCCAATTTATTCCTCATACGAAAGGGATGATGCATAATTCAAAAAAACATTCATATTGAAAGGATAATATATGTAATATTAATACTTACCTAAATAAAAAATCATAATCAATAACCATTTAGAGTAAAATGGTGAATGGTAATAAAATTTGACATCCCCACTCAAACTAATCATAAAAAATTCTGAGAAATAATTAGGATGATATACATAGAGTATATCCCCATGAAAGAATAAGTAACATAAAATAATGTATTCTTAGATGGGATATGATTTTGAAAGATAACTTGATAATTTTCTTGAGTAAAGTATCCTTTATTTGAGAAGTACCTTTTTATTTTAAAACTATTAATTAATAAAATATTGTCAAAATCCATTTATTTGAAGATTAATTTTAAAAAATAATAATTTATAGAACATTGTGATCTTGTATTATTTATAAATAAACATGTAAAATTTTTAATTAATATTTAATGAAATTATGGTAATGATTGTGCGTAATTCTATAGATGTCGTATAAGTTACAAGGAACATTCATTTTATAATGTAAAAAGGTTAGAAAAGTTCCTCATCCAGAAAATACTAAGAAGAGTTATTTAAATTTTGTTAAGAACTCATAAATTGGTAAAGCATTATTTAATAAATCATTTTTATAATGTTAAAACATGTTCAACAACATTTTTAGAGAACATGGTTTTGGAAGAGAAAAGATTTTTGACTAAAGATAGAAATAAACTCAAATTTTATTAAAATCATTTTCTTAAGAATATTAAGTACCAAAGAGAGGGAAAATGGTATATTACTTGAAAAATATCATGAATAACTATTTTATAATAAAATATATTTATTTTAATATAGAAATATTAAATAATTCCACAAGGGAGACTTAAATAAAAAATTCATGAATAATGATGAGATTGTAAAATAAACCCATAAACTTGGTAACTTTTGAATCATAAGCCCCACGAAATGAATTAAATTAAATTAGGTTTTAAATACCATTAACATAAATTAATTCATGATATAAAATACAAAAATGAATTATATATAACACATAAAAGGAATAAGTGGTGAATATTGCCTATATCTCTAGGAAATAAAAGTGATACAAGAAACCCTTACCTTGAGTCCGATTCATCATGTATATTATTTATATTGCAAAATAATAATATTATGTTAATTATTTACTTACTCAAGAACTTTTTTCAATTTTATTACTCCTTTTATTTACCTTATTACCATATTATATACTGTAACTCAATCAAGTAAATTTACGTCGTATTTTTCGATGATATTTTACTTATGTGTAAAAAAGGACTTTGGTATGTTGACTATGGTCAAAGTGGTTATTATTAAACATATATAGAATAATAAAAATGAAATAATTATAATATTTATATATAATTTATAATTTTAAAACTAAGTAATAAATATTTTTTTGAAAAAATGAACTATGTTAAAATCATTGAGACAATATATCGTACGTACACATGAGTACAATTTTCATTTTTCAATGATCATTAATGAAATAAGTTAAGTAATATTTTACCTTTAAATAATTATCATAATATCATATATACCATATTATTTCTTTTAAATATACTTATATATCATCTATGTGGTGTGGTAATGAAAAGAGATTCACATCGCTTCGTGAAGACGGTAGTGCACACATACATGAGCAACATTATAGTTTTTCAATATAAGAATAAAACTGATATATTATCTATTTATAATGATAAATATTCCATTCATATCATAATTATTCCATTTATATAATATATATTCATTAATATTATCCTTATTACCTTCCATGAAAATCAGTAGTAAAAGATGAATCACATTACTTTGCGAGACGGTATTCCGCCGTACACACGAACGACGTTATTGTATCCCCTATGGAATGGAAATTAAAAAGATATATATGATATAAATACTAAATATTTATAATTATGTTATAAATATAATATATATACTTTATATACATCATCATACCCAACCATGAGACGTGATAATAGAAAAATGAATGGCATCAGTTCGTGAGGTGTTAGTTCACCGTACACATAAATGATGATTTTATAACCCATTTGATGTATGTGGGGACGGTTATAGGTAATGAAATTAATGTAAAAAAAATATAATTATATGAAATATACTTATTTTATTTTATAATTATTTTTTAATAATGATATTAATTGGGGGAGTAAGAAATAAAATAAAAATGATCACTGAAGAACATGACATCTTCTTAAGGTAACCTCCTTAGGTTTTCACCAATATCCTTCATAGATTGGATTTATTACAACAATAAGGATTATAAGATGTGGTGATTTATTTTGGTAATTTATCTTTATAGGTATTCTATGAAACAAATTTTTTTAAGGTGTGAATTAGAGAGGAGAGATGTGTCCTTTTATAAGTGAGGTGAGTGGAACACTTGTAATTTTTTAAAAGAAAAAATAGTTCCTATGTTTTTCACATGAAACAAGGGTCAAAAATAGAGTATTAATGAGAATTATACATTATAGGGTAAAAATATTATAATAAAATAGATTTTATTTAAGTATTTAGGTTACTTTAATATTTATTTTTTCAGTTTAACGCCTAGTAAACCCATTTTTACCTTAAATATGGTAAATAGTTTTTATTATTTTCACTATTAATTATGGTAAAAAAAGTTTAAATTATTATAAAATATAAAATATTATAATTAAAAATATATAATCCATTTTTTTAAATTAAATTATAAAAAATTTCTAAATTTATTTTAACATTAATCCTATAGACGTGACGAGAAATCAGGTTTTCATAGATAAAATATTCAAAAGTTTACCGAGTTTTTATATAGAAGTTCAATATGAAAATGTTTAAAATAACATAAATTCTATTAATGGAAATATAATTTAACAAATTTTACTTTAAAACTGATTTAAAATGTAATTTAAATTTATAAATAATTTAAACAAAAAGGTAATGTTCAGTTCAAATTTAGCATTTTCACTATTCATCAAAAAATTAAACTTTTTGAAAAATACAAAAAATTCACCCATAAATAATTTTTATTTGATGGTTCTGAAAATAAAATTTATTTTTTCAAATAAATTTTCTGAAATTGTAAAAAATTAATTTTAAATTATGTTTACAAAGCCCAACTAAACCGTTTTTAGAAAAAATACAGTTTTTCAGATAGAATTTTGTTTTCTTTTAAATAGTAATTATTTTATTTATAATAAATAGATAACAAAAATTTAAATGTTTTTTTGGTAATTTTAATTCTAATAAATTTAATATATTTTTTATATTGTTATACTATATTACGGTTTATTTAGACTTGGGGTTACGAGTTTAGAAAACTATCGAAGATATTAACTTTAAGGAAATATATTTCATGGATTTTTTAAGATTGGTGTTGTGTGAAACATACTATATTGAAAATAATGTTCTTATTATAAAATATTGGGGTGTTATATTTTACCCACATTAAATAAATTTCATCCTCACAATTTAAACTTGATCTCAATAATGAAGTGTTTGATATTGGAAAATTTATTTGTTAAAAACCCACATCGTAAACACTGTTAATAAAAATCCTTTTCAAAATAGAGAAAGGGAAGTAAAAAGGTCATATGAAATAAAACAGAACCAGGTTTATATGGTTTAGAACATTGGTAGAAATTGAAGATATACACATAGAAGAAAATTATAAATAATTATAGATAATGATAGAGGTCATTGATCACAAGAAAGTAAATGATCATTGGAAAGTTAATGGTATCAAAACCACAAATCTGTGATGATTTAAAAGACTACCAATTCAACAAAATTTAAGGTATTAGAATTTTTTTTCAATATCCTTTTCCAATAGTTGATTAATTATTTTACTAGCTATAAATATAAGTAAATATACTTACTTGATATGTTTCTATTTCAAAAGAATAATTTAATCCTTTGGTTGTGATTTGATAAATTTCAAATTCATCCCTTAATAAATGAAATAAATATCCAAAAATTAACTTTTTATGTCTGAAGCACTGAAATTCACTTTTAACGAATCATAAGATCCATACGAGAGTGGATATTATTCTTATGTATCTCTAACTATTTTCTAATTCTAATATAGTGAGCACAAGTTATCCAATATCATACATTATTCTCTAAACCTCAACAGTAACGCTACCAGTTCAAAATTAATATTTATATATCAAATCATTCAACTAAAAACAATGAAATATTAACCATTACATCACATAGTTTAGTGGTAGGTTCTAAACCCTTATCATTCTTTAGTTATGGGTCCAAACCTCGTGACATTACCATATGTAATGGGTTGTCACCCAACATGCAGGTTTTTCATTTTCTAAAAAAATATTAACATAATTCCTGTAATTCTACCAAATTTTAATATCCCATAATTACCATAACATTAAAGATTACATAATACTTAAAGGTTACTAATTACTTCATAATAACCTACTTGTCATTATTATCTCAATATCCGGAACACATTAAGTGTTATCCTTACTCAATAATGTGTTTTCCAAGAAGTTAAACTTATCACTGAATCACTTTTCTTGGTCATCATTACCATTCAACATATACTCTCAAATACTTTTAGAAATAGTACTATAATACAATCCTTATATGTTTTATTATTCTTATCACAATCATGTCATTAATAATATACTTTTACAACATATTTCTTGTCTCCAAATTAAAAAGCACAATAATCATTCCACTTCAACTATTTAGATAGATAAATATTGACCTTAATCTATTAGATTTTCTTAAGGTATATTCCCTTGATGCCTGGGGTATTAATTTGTGTGATTTCCTATCTCCTTATAGTAGAATCATTTCGTATTGGAATATTATTTTTTACACTTGAAATCACATGCATGGTGGTTATTTTGTCAACAATTTAAGCAAACTAATTTCAATTTTAATAATGTATCAAGGTGTTTCCTTCTATAAGTATCAAATGTAGGAAAATCCATCTTTCCCTTATTTCCTTTATCTATTTGTTTCTATGTAGTCATCTTCTTGTCTTACTTCCCTTTGAATCCATAAGAGTTGGACAATTATTTATCTATATTTACGTCACATGATACCATGTCCTCAGATGATTAGAATGTTTGGGAGACTAGTTCCCTAAGAATGTTTATCTTAATCCCATCAAAGAAACATTCAATATTTCTCTTTACATTATGTACATAGTCCACAAAATTCCATTATAACCTTGTAAAGATGGTTTTATACTTAACAACATTTTAAACTTATGTTTATCTTTATCTCAAGAATTTTCTTTCCATATCTGCTTGTTTCTCATGGGGAAAATATTTTTCTAAGATAATTACCTTGAAATAATTTCATTACATGTTTTATATTTCATCTTCATCCTTACTGTTTTCAATAAATGAACACCATTGATCTTCATCCCTTGAGAGACTATAAAATTCAATGAAAACCTTCTCCCTTTCACAACTTCCAAGTGTGAGAAATATCTTCTCTATGGAACTTGTCCATTACTCATCTAAAAAAAGATTTGTATTTCCATTGAATGATTAAGGTTTCTAACACATGAAGTTGTCTAACATTATTACACCATTTGGTGGATTTGAAGGATGCTCTATACGGGAAAGGTTATTACTCAAAACCCAAGTTAGATGCCACAATATAGTTATAATGTGATCAGTTCTAGCTATAACTCCAACTCTAGCTTCATTATCTTCCCTATGAGGGAAATACCTACATGGAGTATGTGCATTTATATGTTTCCCATTCAATATTTTAGGAAACATTTTTAAATAATGGAATACACTAGATTAGATCATAATATAATTAAACATAATTTATAATCCCAAAACAAGTTGAAAAATGTATGCATAACTAATCCCATAATCATAAACATGGTTTTTTGGGAAATCATTATTTTCAAATCCTTCATAATGTATAGTAAAGAAAAATTGAATTATCCTATGAATATCCACCAGGAGTGTCAAGACAAGGGTTCAGTAAATCCCATTGTCGTGCACATGATGAAGATTGGTTCAGGACCAATGCACCCTTTTCGGAGTTATTACCCCAAGGTACATCAATGACAGAACCACATCAACAAGAAGTATCTATAAAAGGATATATTTAGTAGAAAAAACCACATAATCTATTCCCTACCATAACTTTAGGATATTATTTTATACTTATCCTCAAGGTCTATCATAGGTTTATATTCCCTAATATATGTTTTCCAAAATCTAGTTCTCAAGGTTTCTACTAAACTTTCTCTGATATCAACTGTAGTGCCCCTAACCCCATTATCATAGAGTTGGTGTTTACTTTATTATATTTTTATAAGATACAAGGAATAAAATCTTGAAGGACTTAATAGTTTAGTAGTCTTGGTAAAATAGAAAAATATTTAAATTCACATTAAATTTTATAACATAAAATACAAAAATAATTTTCTTTGAGAATTCCATTATTTCCTTTAATATATCCCTTCATATTAGTCAAAAAACACTTACTCATATCCTAAGGAAAATAAAAACATAAGAAAGGGGTGATCTCAGATACTTTGTAAGGGTAAGATTAAAATGGAAGCTATAGATAAATAAGAAATAATCAATATGGAAAGGTAAAAAAACTGAAACACATGCCATTTAATCAATAACATGAGCACAATATGGCAGGAATAAATGATGATCAAATAATTCCATATAATTAATCACAAGAGCTTGAAAATAGATCCATGGATATTATAACTATTTGACTAATTACATAGAATATCAATAACAGAATTCATTATGATGGACTGCATAATGTTGGGAATCTAAAACATACCTTTGAGGCCTTATTCCATGAAATCTAATACCATTGAGGACTTTTTCCAATACATCTATATAAATGGGTAATTCCTCAACCAAAACCCAATCTTGTTTGTCTAATAAGACCAATCGATAAATCAAGGGGATATAGCAGGCCCCACACACAACTTACTAAGTCTAATACATTCCTCATATGAAAGGGGTGAAACATAATACACATAAACATTTATATTGAAAAGATAAAATATGAAATGTTAAAACTCACCCCAATCAATAAACATAATCATAAACCATCCAGAGTATAATAATGAATGGTAATAAATTTGTACATCCCCAGTCAAATTGATCATAAACCATTTGGATAAATAATAATTATGGTGTCATTGGAGTATATCCCCATTAAATATTAAGTAACAACAAATAATTTATTCTTAGATGGAAAATTATTTTGAAGATCACTTGAAACATTTCTTAAGGAAATAATATTTCTTTGAAAATCACCCATTTTATTTTAGAACTATAAATTTCATTAAATATTATCAAAATACTTTTCATTGAAAATCAATTTTAAAAAAATAAAAATTTCTAAAATATTAATATTTATTTCTTAAGAAATTAACTTTTAAAAATGAAAAAGAAGCTTCAAAGAAAAGATGGCCACAATAGTGGGTAACTCTATACATTCTATATAAGTTAGAAAAACATTCATTTTTCATTGTAATGAGGCTAGAAAAGTGCCTCATTTAGAAAATGACAATAAGATTCCTTTCAAAACGTTTTGTAAAAAGTCAAAAATTTATAAAAATTATTTAATAAATCATTTGGATAATTTTAATTTTTTTGAAAACATTACAGAAAACATGGTTTTGGAAGAAAAAGGATTTTTGACTAAAGACAGAAATAAAGTAAAATTTTCTTAAAAACATTTTTTAGTTATTTTATATACCAAAGAAGAAAAATGGTAATATTACTTGAAATTTTTTATGAATAACTAGATTATATAAAAATAGATCTATTTTAATATATAAATATCAAATAATTATTCCAAGGGAAACTTAAACTATTGGACCCAAGGGTGTTCTTTACACGAAATAGAGTATGGTTTGTGTTTATTGTTAATTCACATTGGATTGATCATGAATTTTGGATGACAAGTGATCTTACAGTACATGCCAATGTAAGTGTTTAAGGTGGCACATTTTCCAAGTGTTTGCCAAACTTTGGGGCCTCAAAATCAGGAGTTTATTTTTTTTGTAAAAAGAAGGTTTTATAAAAAGGAGTTCTCATAGAATGGTTCAAAGGCTGTAAAGGATAATTATCAGAACACATAGAAGGTATGCAGAACATCAAGGAAAAACAACCAAGGTAGGACTTTCATATAATAGAACTATGAAGACCATGAAGTATGGTACGTGGACTGTATAGGGTAAATGGTTCACAGAATGCCTGCAGTACGAGGGAGGAAAATAGTTCGCGGGATGGATCATTATTTGCGTAATTGAGATGGGGATTTGTGGAGTCACAAATGGATCCATTTGTAGAAGATATTGGACACAATGAAGGAAGAGTGGAAGTACATAGACCACATATGGGAAATGGTTCAAGAAAGTAGCATGGTATGTGGTGGTTGTACCACATAGAAGATTTGGAAGATTTAGTTTAGCGTGATTTTTAGATCTATTTTCCTATATAAGGTTTACTAATCCCTTCATTTCAAAAATATACTTTTGATTAGAAATCTGGGAGGAATTTGGTGAAGTCCAGAGTGGTTTGCGAGAAGACAACCCTGTGAAAGATAAGAGTTTCACAAGGAGGATTCAATCAAAGGATATGTGGTATGAGGAGATAGTCCACATAAGGGGTTTTATGGGGCACTATAGCCCATAAAGTAAAAAAATTCACGAAGTTGGGATTAATCGAAAAAGACGTTATACGAAAGAACATTCGTAGAAGATAGTTCATAGAGGAGGAGTTAGTCCACAAAGAAGAAGAAAAATGTGGATGTGGTTTGTGAAGGTATTATGTAGACATGGTTTATGGAAGTAGTACAAAGAGGTGGTATGTGGTCCATCACATATCGCGGAGTAAGCATACCAGTTCATTGAGGAACAGTTCATGAAAAATCATTGCACAAAAAGTGGATTGCATATATGGGTATAAAAGGGACATCAATAGAGCATCTACCTATAGTTTAGGATGCTTCTATTCATGAAAATAAAGGGACCTATAAGTCCATATACTATGTGTGTATTCTTTACAAGGTAGTGAGTTAGTGGGAGTCTCCAGAATTGTTCTGAGGGATGCTGTTGGATATCCCTAACATATTGTAAATATATTGTGACTGAAATAGAGCGACTGTTCCCAATATTTTTTACTCCCTAACTAGTAAAATTTAGTATATTTAGGTATGACCGACACACTGTTAGTATATGTTCCTTGGACTATATTTTAGCGATGAACCAAGTAAAATTGATGTGTTGACTCTTTTCATGTGATTGTTTTTTACTGATCTTTTTCATCAAACTAGTTTAATAGGTTCCTACCATCATGGGAACAAGATCCATCACTTCTGAAGAAAAAATTAAAACCCAAATTCACCCATACCCTCTCAATGTATTCAAAGGTCATTCATAAACAAAAACAATCCTAAATAATGATGATATTGTTAAATAAATCACTATTGGAAATCTGATCTTTCCCAACACTTATATGCACCCTTTCCCAACGGTTCTCCCAAACCGTTGGGAAAAGGGGGTCTTTCCCAACGGTTTGGGAGAACCGTTGGGAAAGGGGCCTCAAAACACCCTCCCAAACCGTTGGGAAAGACCCACCCTTTCCCAACGGTTTGGGAGAACCGTTGGGAAAGGGGTGTTTTGAGGCCCCTTTCCCAACGGTTCTCCCAAACCGTTGGGAAAGACCCCCCCTTTCCCAAAGGTTTGGGAGAACCGTTGGGAAAGGGGCCGGGTTTTGAGGCCCCTTTCCCAACGGTTCTCCCAAACCGTTGGGAAAGACCCCCCCTTTCCCAACGGTTTGAGAGAACCGTTGGGAAAACTCAGCCCCAAATCCAACATTCACCCCCTGGAAATTTCCACCTATCCCAACAGTTTTGAGAACCGTTGGGATAGGTCTATCCCAACGGTTTTGAGAACCGTTGGGATAGATTCTTTCATTTCTTCCAGGTCTGCTACCCGAGAACATTATATAAATCTAAATTTTAAATAATTATGATAATACATATATATATATTTATGAAATTATGTTTACAAAAGTGATGTTAGCTTAGTGGTTAAGTCGTTCGATTATAAACAAGGGGTCGTGGGATCAAATCCCAGCACATGTTTTTTTTTAAATACATTTACCAACGGTTTTATATCCTTTGGAATAGATTTTCATATTACTTATACCAACGGTTTTGTAAACCGTTGGGATAGGTCTATACCAACGGTTTTGGGAAAACCGTTGGTATAGACCTATCCCAACGGCTTACTTCGCAACGGTTCTCCAAACCGTTGGTATAGGTTAGTATTCTACTAGTGAATCCTTAAAACTTTGGTAACTTTTGAATCATAAGTCCCATGAAAAAAATAAATTTAAATGAAAATTTAAATACCATGAATATAAATTAATTCATTATATGACATAAAAAATAGTAGTATATACACCACCAAAAAGGAATAAGTGGTGAATATGGTGTATATCTCACAGAAGTAAAAGTGAGACGAGAAACTCATACCTTAAGTCTAACCCATCACGTACACTATTTATATTCTTGAATAATAATCTTATGTTAATTAATTATTTTCTTAAGAAAATTTTTCAATTTTATTATGCTGTTTATCTCAATTATTATTATATTATATATGTTTACTTATTCAATTAAATTTTCATCAGATATTTCGATGATATTTGGATTATGTGTCAAAAATGACTTTGGGAGGTTGACAATGGTTAAATAGGTTATTATTTAAACATATATAGAATAATAATCATGAAATAATTATCCTATTTATACATCATTTGTACTTTTAAAACAAATCATGAAATATGGTTATGAAAAATGAACTACGTTACAATCATGGAGATAGTAGGGCATTTGTACGCATGAGTAACGTTTCCATTTCTTAATGATAAATATTGAAAAAAGTTGAGTAATATTGTATCTTTATAGAATGATAATAATATCATATATAACATATTATTTCCTTTAATATAATTATACATCATCCATGTGGTGTGGTTATGAAAAGACATTCACATCGTTTTGTGAAGGCAGTAGTCAACACATACACGAATGACGTTATCATTTTTTAATGTAAGAAAGATAATGATATATTATTTTTTAGAATGTTGAAAATGTTATTAATTTCATAATAATACAATTTATATCACAAATATTCATGAACATAATGATTATTACATTACATGTAAAGAATTATAGAAAGAGGAATCACAACGTTAGGTGGTAGTCTACCGTATATACGAGTGACGTTATTGTATGCACTATGGAATGGAATGTAAAGAGTTATATTTGATATAAAGAATATATAGGTATAATTATAATATAAATAGAATATATATACTTTATATCTATCATCATATCAAACCATGAGAGGTGGTAATGGAAAAATGAATGATATCAGTTCGCGAGGCAGTAGTCTGTTGTATACAGGAAAGATTAGTTAGTAATCCATTTTAAGGAAGTGGGGATGGTATAAAGTCATGATATGAACATAAATAATATTTGTATATGTAATATATTTAGGTTATTATATAATGGATTTTTAATAATAATTTAATGAGGTTGATGAACAAACAATCTAAAAATGATCGTTGAAGAATGTTACCTATTCTTCGGGTAACCTGATTAGTTATGTAGAAAAAGCCTTACTAGGTTGGATTTCTACCAAAAATAAAAATTCTATGATTAGGTGATATAATTTAGTAAGTTATTTGGATAAGTATTGGAATAATTAAAAGGGGTTTGAGGTGTTAATAAGAGAGGATAGGGGTTGGCCTTTTATAAGTGAGGAGAGTGTCACACTTGTAATTTTTGGAATGAAAAAGGTGTACCCATGTTTTTAAAATTCCAAAAGTAGTCAAAATGGAGTATTATAGAGAATTAAAAATTATAGGATATAAATATGTCCATAAAATATATTATATAAAAACAGTTTGGTCATTTTAACCCTTATCTTTTCAGTTTATCCCTCGATAAACCCATTTTTACCTTAACCATGGTAAATAATCTGTACTGTTTTACCTATTCATTATGATAAAAAATTAAGTCAAACTTATTATAAATTATATATTATTATTATTTCAAAAATATAAACCATTTTTCTAAATTAAATTCACAGAATTGAAAAATTTTAATTTAAAATTAATAATGGAGACATGATGAGAAAGCAGGGTTTCAAAGAGAAAATGTCTAAAAGTTTACAAAGTCTTTATATAAAAAGTAAACATGAATATTATTACAATGAACAAAATTATATTAACAAATATATATTTTATATAATTTCACTTTAAAATAAATTTAAAATAAAATTTAAATTTATAAATAATTTAAACAAAAAGGTAGTTTTCAATTAAAATTCAGTATTATTCACTATTTATCAAAAAATAAAACTTTTCATAAAAATCCCAAAACATCACCCACGTTAACTTTGATATTATGGTTCCAAAAATTAATTTTATTTTTTAAAATAAATTTTATAATATTGGTAAAAATTAATTTTAAATTATGTGCACAAAGCTAGACTAAACCCTCTGTTATAAAATATACATTTTTTCAGAAAACTTGTATTTTTTTAAATTATTCTTATTCTATTTATAATAAATTGATAAGCCTAATTATCATGATTTATTTATTACTATTTATACCCTCCAACATAACATCTAGTTCATAAAATTATATTGTATTATGGCTCATTTAGTCTTGGGGTTGCGTGTTCTGCAAGCTATCAAAGAGATTAAAATTAATGAAATTTATTTCATGGGGTTTTAAGCTCGATGTTGCATGTCACATGATCTATCGAAATCAATGTTCATATTTTAAAATATTAGGGTTTTACAAGCCATCTGGTCCCATGTTTAAATGTACTCCTCCAAACATAATTTAACCACATTGAATCAGTATATCAAAATACAATCATGTTTGTTGATAAAGCAATATTTCTATTCCTTGAGATCAACTCAAAGAAATATTTCAAACTTTTAGGTGGTATCCTCATTTGAAAAATTGATTGAGAAAGAATATTATAGTATCTATTCCTTTTAATATAGGAAAATATATAATTAATTTTATTTCTCCACTTCTTTTTTACCTTCCTCCTATAAAATTCCATTATTCGACTCCAATTTCTGATTCGGATAATATTTCTAGAAGATCAGGATTCCTCAAACTCATCACAAGGATATGTGTCTTTCTCTTTAGAAATTTCAAGTTCCCCAAACACACCTACTTTATGATTTTATTTAGATGACATTACCACTACCTCTATATGCTTTAGTTTAATAGAGGATCTAGGTTCCATGGGTTTCAGTAAATTTGAGTAAATTATGCATTGTCTTGTACTTTTACCTTTCTTGAATGGATAAACTATACAATCATAAATACAATTCTTCATTTTTCCTCAATCCACAACCAATGGGATATATTTTTTTAGTATCTTACTCACAATCTGAGGTATATTGGGAATCTTCTTCATTATTACTCAACTCTAGTTCAACCAAGATAATTAAACCATCCTTCTTCCTTTTCTACATAGGAATGAATTTCCACCACACTTCTAAATCAGTATCACCCTCTAAATTTTTATCTAAGGATTTGAACCAGTTGTGTATTTGGATTGAGGTATGTGGAGCCTTCAACTATAGATACACCTATATTTGAGATTGTTTCTCATCCAAACTAGAAAAATCATGGGGACTCTAAGTTACCACATTGTTTTCCATAATAAAATCTAAAATAACACTAAAAAACCCATACTACATTATTGAAATCCAGTCTAAATATAAATGCCTCAAATTAACATTTTTTCTAGTGGTAACTACTATTAATATAAGAAAAATAGTATCAATACATTTTACTTTACATCCATTTCCAGAATACATAGTTTGAGCGTAGGTGGAACTAGTAGTTGAAGAGGTTGGACCCACCTCCCCCATGACCCATAGAACTTTATTGAAACAATATAGAACACACCTTAAGCTAGAATTTTTTTGATACTCTCGTTTATATTTTTAGTGGACTCTCCCCTTTCCAAAGAGATTTATGTTTTTCATTAACCACATTTCGTGAGTTACTAACCGGGTGGTCTGAATGGGAATCAACATTCACCCCATGTTTGTAAACATAAGGAGCATGAAACAGACATTTACAAGATGAGAATTAGTCAATACAAGACTCAATGTATACTAAATATTTTCAATAAATCCCCTATTTTATCTTAATGTAGATAAAATACACCGGTGCCTTAGAGGAATCATCTTCAATAACTATTTTCCATGAAATTATGTTGTAGAGAGAATGAATATGATTATCAACAGATAAGAAGTGACCTACCATGTTACCGATCAACCTAAGAATCCATAGATTTTGAAATGTAAGAGGAATTCTAGGAAGATAAATCCAAATCACCATGATAGTATGATCCCATTTTATGTGGAAATCATATAGCCAACAAAACATAGAAAACCATAAAATAGTAAGAGTACATGGAGAATACACCAAGGCTAATATTTGGTTGTCTTCATATACAAATAAAATCAATAAATTTAATGTGTCCAGAATCCCTACAATCTCCCTTTTTCAAAAACACCATGGATAAAAAATGATCCCATTAAAGATTTCCATTGAGGGGAAACCCTAGCCGAAACATGCCACCTATGTGAGACTCAATAGAAAATAAGCATTCATGAATTCCAAAAGGGGAATCCTAATCCAAGGAACACCATCATCGAGTGATTGAAAATTCAGAAAAAATTTATCTCAGGAAAGTCGAGTAGAATGATATGTTTAGTGAAGTGTGAGAATTCCTAAAGCTAAAAAACCATATTCAAATATGATGAGAATTATTCTGATTAAAGATATACTTTTTGAGGTGAAAACTTTGGGATGTTCCTTACATTTGGGGGCGGTGAATCAGTATTAGAGGCTTTTGAAACTAGTTATATAACTTTATCCCTTTACCTCTTACAAATGTTAGGATCTTGATTTGATTATTGTCTCATCCTTTTTATATGAAAGAATATGATATCTACAAAAGGATAGAGCATGTGTTATTTTACAAGGTTCACTACTCAATAAGATTAGCTTGTCCTTTCCATGTATGGTGATGACTAGTACTTGTATTCACCACTAAAATTATATACATATTTATAGTGTTTTATATTTAATAAAATCTTGATCCCAAGTGTTTGAATCTAAGAAAACCCATTGGGGTATTTACGTAACATGCGGTGATGCAGGCATGACGTAGGCAAGTGGTAACACAGGAATGATGCTCGATGGTGGCGACACAGGTATGCAACATGCTTAGTGACACATGTAGAATGATACAAGCATGAAACAGAACTAGGACTTTGGTCCATTTTCATGGTCCACTTGGACTTGGGCCTTTGGGCTATGTTATGGGTCTCCCTTTACCCAGATTGAAAAATAGGTCTTTTCTTTCATAATAAAAAGAGGTTTCAACCTATTTTTTTTTAAATTTTGATCCGAAGTGTTGTTCCATAAAATTTAGAAATGGGGATAATAAGACACTTCAAAATACATGTAATAGATTATTTTTAGTCTAGTTAAAACTCCTTACTAGTAATTTATACTTATTTTGTATACATTCTTTAAATTATTTATTAGATACTTTACAACACTAAGTAATTCTTCCACCCATGTGACTTTTATTGTATGTCATAGTACTAATCTTTTCTTCTTCGTCTATCTATTACTTGCACAAAAGTGTACAAGAAACTCTTCTTCTTCAAAATAGAAAATAGAAAGCTTCTTTTTTCCTTCTTATTTACTTCTATGTAAAACATTATTTGTCAGGAAACTCTTCTTCATCAAATATTGTTAATATAATCATGTCCATATAAGGATTTTTATACGGTAAATGTTTATCTAACACCTTTTTTTACTCAAATCTTGCTCAATTCCAATTGATATAAAATATCTATCTAGTATCACTTCATCAGGTATCTTCTATATGCTACCTCTACATCCATTACCATCCCATCTAATTATTTTTCCCTTCTTTATCTAGTTATTGATTACTATATCCATTGATTTCACTCTGTTTTGTACCCTATACTCCATAGGGTACCACTTTATCTGATACATAAACCCAAATGAGAGTTACTCTCATGATACATGACCTGTACTTTCATAAAACAGTTTACTTATTATACAATAATCATAGCCACAACAAAATGAGCAACCAATTTCTAAAAAAACAATAAAACCATATACTTAGTGTACAAGTTACCCTTTATATAGGTGTAGTTTCTCTAAAAACTTATGGAGAAGTGAAAACTTCAAATTTGAATTTCCATCTTCTAAAATTAAATATCCTTCTCTATTATTCCTTTGTTTGACCACCTTCAAAATTCTTAAAATATAGGGGTCAATGATCTTCCAAAGAAATTATCCTTAGATATGTACATCAACAATATTCTCCAATACTCTTGTAATCTTTATGAGAATAAAAATACCCCCTTCATGATTATTTAATCATTGATTGACCATCCCAAAATTTCTATATTAATGTATTTACAAAATAATTTGTAAAGTTATTCAATAATTTATCTAATACTTCTTCATAATATCTTCCTCTATCTGATATTAATCTATGTAAGATCTCAAACTTTATAGACGTATGTCTTGGTTTAAAATTTTTTCTTAAATCTCTTAATTTTGGTTAATGGAATTTTTACCGGGTGTATGAGAAAACTCAGGGGTGTTTTGGGGTTTTGAGACACGAAAGAAATGGGAAAATGGCCTTCCAGTGAATGTTTCATGGTTGGTGCATGATTAGAGATAAACGTGCACCCAAACCATGCTATCCAGAAGTAGGGGTGCATAGTTAAGAAAAATTGTGCAAGGGCGAAATCCAAACCATGCATACTTAGACAAAGGTGTCCCACCCAGTTGGTGCATAATATGTCAAAATGTACAGAATCCCGAGGTAACCATGTGAATTAGAACCATCTTGGATAGATTCTAGCACATTTTTGGTAGAAGATTTAGAAAACTGTACAACCAAACTGTATGAACCATTAAAATGTGATAATTTACCAAACCTCCCATTAGGATTTTATGTTTCTCTCCTGATTCTTCAACATTTCTTCTCCTATCAACCCTAGTGATGAAACATTTCAACCCAATATTCCAAGTGACCATTCTTCTTTGATTATAGGTTTTCTGGAGTGCCATTGGGTGTAGATTGAAGCTCCAGGTATGTATAACTCTCCTCTTTCTTCTCTTTAACGGATCAGAGATTGTATATTTTTAATTCTTCTTCCAAATCCCTAAAAACCTATTTTTCTATTGAATCTTTGGTTGGGTCATTAAATGGTTCTCGAATATAGATCTAAAAATAATTTTAAGGGTGTATTAATCTTCATATTATAGTAATGTGATCTATAAGTAGTATCCCATAGTATTTATATTTATTTGTGCTTCCATGGTTGTGAGTTTGCTTCCCACATGTTGGGCGTTTAATTTCATTGGTAAGACTTGGTAAAAATGGTTGTCTAAATGGATATTTGAACCCCTCATGATCCCATGGGATGCGTTGAGGTTGAATAGTCCAATATAGGGCCACCCATGGGATGTGACAATGATTTTAAACACATGAAATTGTAATGTTATACCCAAAATTGATTTAGGATAAGGTAGAGCTCATTAAGAACCTATTGATATGTTAAATTGAATTGAAAAGAAAATATGAATAGTGGTTTCTAAACTTTGGTAATGGAATGTGGGATTTTTTATTTAACATTAATTGAGTTTGATGTTATAAAGGAAATTGTGACGAGTGATTTTTGAAATGTACATGAAATGCACACATTAGTTAATGAATATGAAATTGTGAACATGTTAAATGGGAAAATTCATGTGAATTGACAAGTTTATTAAATGGGATAACATAAGGGAATTTATGATTATGTTAAATATGATAATGTATGGTAATTTTTGATTATACCTAATAGGTTATGGAATAAGAAAGGGAAATGGGTTAAATGGTCTATGTAATATAATTTGGTAAACTTGCTAAGGGGTTAAGGATTAATGTTATTTTACATATTGAATGATTATAATATGTGAATGTCATGCCTATTGTTGTGTATGGTTTGGGATATGGTATATGTGGTAAATGGATAAATAATCTTATGCACATGGATTGGTAGTTATGGGGTATTGGAATTGAAGATCTATGCCTGCGGATCGGGTTAGACTGAGGCTCTAAACCCCACCCCATAATGCATGTGTTAGGGAAGGGGGCCGAGACTCTATGCCCCAAACAGATGCATTTGATGAGACTACTTGGACCAATGTTACAAGGTAAGTGTGATGTAAATGTTATTGAAATGTTTATCCCTAGAGAGTTAGGGAACTTGATTTATTCCCTTATGCAAGACAATTGATCAGTTTAGGACATTGTATGAATGTTTCAAATTACTAACCCAAGAAAAATGTGATGAAAATTAATTTAGTAATGAAGGTAGAATTAGTGATGAAAATGGAAATAACGATTAGAATGGTTAAAAAGAATATTGTTTTCTAGTGGAACACGATTTTTCCTTTTTTTTACTTTCTTATAATTTAGTATATTAATGAAATATTTTTTTTACTAGATATATTGTAGACACCATTGGTGGTGTCCTACAAAGTTTTAATCACACCCTTCTTGGGCCTTCATTGGGTACCCGACTAGATTTCATGGTTGCAGGTCAGGAGAAGGGAAAAGGCCCTATGCTGGGGAGTTGAGTTGCGCTTCAGATGCGCATGTATAAGGATCCAGACTTGGGGTTAGGACCTATTTTGTGGATTCCACTGTTTGTATATATTTTGTGTTTTCTTCCAGTTTTATCACTTTTAGCATGACATGACATGTTTACTATTTGGTTGTGGTTTGTATCCTATTTGGGAACTAGTTAGTAATGCATTTTTCTGATTATTGTTATTATTTCCTTTACATTGCCTATTTTCTGTTATCTCTTACTCTGGTAAAGAGGGAATAATCTCCCCATACTGTCTTTTAGACCCTCTTTACTAGTCGGAAACCTCTAGCATAGAGGAGGGTCTCTTGAGGTCTTTTCACCATGGATGCCTTAGCTAGAAGAGGAGATCTAGGGGAGAATATCTCTATCTATTCTTTTTTGGATACTTTTCCTGTGGACTGTAGTAATTTTTTTTAGAAGTGACACTCTTGGACTCCACCATTTCTGTCCACCCTAAACTTTGTATTTCCTATTCTTGAATAAAAAGTCATCTTGTCAATCACTCAGGGAGAGAATTGTTGTTCTTGAAGTGTGTTGTTATAGTTGAATTATATTTCACTATTGGGTGATGCACATGTTATGTGATGTTAATGTTTTATGGTATTTTTATCCTGGATTAAATGACACAAGGTTTCTCATTCATGCATCATTATAGGAACCTAGGGATATAGGTGGCATGAATCATGATAGGAACACATGGGTGGGGTGTGTGGGACAAGAAGTGTAGGATGCATTTTACTTTTGGAAACTATTAAAGGAATATCTAATAAAGATTATGTAAATAGATAAATGGGAAGGGTGTTATGGAATGGTTAAATAATTGTTCCTAAATAAGGGTGTAAATGAGTTAAAATGTTAGTTGTAATGATTTGGGAATGAGTTAAAATGTTGGTGGTAATTAACTTTAAAGATAGAAATGTTCCCAAAGGAAGAAAGATTTTCATTGTGAAAGTTGGAATGGTTTAGAAAAATGGTGTCTAATGAAAGACTTATATCCATATTGGTTAGATTATCCATTGTCAACCATGACCCATGGAAGGAATGGTTTATGGTAGTGTAGTGAGTCGATTATGGTAGTTAGTGTATTTTTTATTGAAACCTACCCCAATTGGACATTCATTGAAATTTTTATTGATGATTTTTTTTGAAATATGAATCCGAATATATAGGGATTTTTTGAAATGTTGGTTGAATAGAACGTTCAAAAGTGTAAACCTTTGGGTTTTCAAAATGGTGAAGTTAATTATAAGAGTATGTGTAATAATGGAACTTTCGGTGAGGAATGATATTGATTATTATTTTTGTGGTTTATCTGGCCCTTTTATGGATGGTTTGGGCAGTGAGAGTTCCCTAGGAAGAGACCTTGATTATATGTCAGGAGACCTCAATGAGTCTTGATTTGTGGATAAATGAGTGTTCCTTATTATGATTTCGATAATGCTATGACCTTGATGTTTTGAGATGTTTCCTAATAATGTTAAAGTGGTGAACCTTGTGGGTTTTCATTGTGTAGGTTGTACATTGGAATTAAGAATGAGTGTATTGGTTGTGGAATCATTAGTTAAGGATGTTTTGTTTTTGGTGTGGTAACCCAGGTAGGTTCAGAACCAATGAGTTGTGTTTTGGGCCTTAGAGTGGAGGGGGGGGGGGGTTGGCTCATGGCGATGAAATATTTTTGCGAGTATGCTTGTTGTGTAACCTAGAGTAAATGGTTGCTTAGTGCACTAGTAACAATGTGTATTACAATGGGAGTAAGAGTGATGGTCATTAAAAACAACTTATTTGTGGCTTGATGTGTGTGGATTAGAGAGAGGGATAGTGGATTTCTCTTTTGTTGACTCAAGTTTCAAGAGTTTGTATCATTGGACCTTCTAGGTGACCTATGAGGGAATTCGGATGAGGTTTCCAGTGATTTGTGGTGTGTATCACATAGATGTATTTTTTTGTACATTGGCATTGGAACACAAAGAGTGTTTCGTATTGAGGGTTTGGGCTAGAGGGCTATGTTGGAAGGTTGATTATTTTGATGATGTGACTCAATATGTGGTTGTGTGATGAAATTTTGGAAAAATTGAGGGCAACCTAAAGGGAGGTTGGCCTAGTGTTGAAGGTGTCTTCAGATGGAAGCATGGGTGGTTGCTTCATAGGTGGAATTGAATCATGGTGAGTGTCATCAGGGTTTTTATAAAAATACATGGTTTTTACATGGTTTCTTTTTTAGGGAGGCACATGAGTGCTGGTATAGGTTATAAGGTTGTTTTTTAAAGGTTGTATAATTTATTTTTATGATGCTTCTATTTGTAAGATGATTAGTAAAGGCCTTGATGTTGATTTCAGGTGGGTGAGACAAGGGTGACTGAATTGTGGATGGATGTTTTATTAATAAGGTGGCACTAGAGGTTAGGATGGTTGCATGGATGGGATTTTATATGAATGGTTTTGATGTTGGGTGATAATCTTAGAGTTCCTTGATGCCGATAAGGATTATAGACTAGGAGACATGGTTAGGTGAAAAAGTGGGTGTTTGGGCTAGGCATTGGTGATGTTTGGATCATGTGATCTGAAGTAGATTACAATGTGTAGTCATAGAAAAGTGTTGGACCGTGAGTGTTATAATGAGGTATAGATGTGGTCACATGCTGGTAAGGCACGAATCTATTCGGGTTGGAATAATAGGTGGATTGGGAAAAACACATGTCATTCTCTCTGGAACTAAAGTGGAATTGTGTCTATGTGGGAGACATTGGTTTTTTATTGGTGTGGTGGAACATTTTGTTTGGTTGTTAACTTCCAGGTTCATGTTGGAATAACTCTAGTGGTGTGGTTGTGGTAGTTCCAATGGAAACGTTAGTTCACAGTTTCTTGGATGATGGTCATGGAGCGGTGGGGCATCTTGGTTGACAATTACACCTGAGTGGTGGTGGTTATGTTCTGATGAGATGAGTGCATGTAGGGGATCCTAAATTTTTTGGAAGGTCATGGTTCCCCATAGAGGGATGTTACATCAGTGATGGATAATTTTTGGTGGTTTTCTTTGATAATTTCTCAGTCTACTTTTATCTAGTGAGGAATCAGGCCCAACATCTTGACATCATCCCAGGTACGCTGAGAAATATCTGGATTTATGCAAAGTTACTTGAATGTGTTTTGGTTGGATTTTAGACATCATGGAGTTTAAGATCATGGGGTGGTAGACATGGATTTATATGGGGGGATGTACACCATCAAAAGTTATGGGTGAGGTCCTCAGGATGGAGCAGGTGTTGATGGACAATGTAATTGTTGTTCTCAGAAGTTGGGAACAATTATCAGGCTATGTTTGTTTTGAATATCTGAGAAAATACGGAGGGACACAAACATGGTTTGGAGTTCATCTTATGATCAAAGAATAAACCATGGTGGTTATAATTTCTTGAGGAAAGCTATGTTAATGACACTCCTAAGGTGGGGAGTAATATGTCTGTCCTAGATGTGTGGAGTATAGAGTAGAGTTGATGAAGTGAAATCAGGTAAACAATGAGAAACTTGTGAGGTGCATATTGGGTCTCTTAGACTCTATAATTGGGCCTAGATTGTGGAGGTTTATTGATCAAAGTGTTGTATTTGGTCTTAGGGTGGTTCCAAATGAATTATATACACCAACATAAAATTCATAAAAGGGAGTGGTGAGACTTGACAAAGGTTTGTTGCAAGGGGAGGTCAAGTTCTAGAAATCCATCAAAATCAGTCATGGACTTGGGTAGGTATAATTGGGTGACATTGGGATGTATTGAAGTGTGAATTCACCTTGTAAATGTGATGTAGTGTCATGAAAATAGTGAAGCTAAGTGTTTCTAGGATGATTTAGCCAGGGAGAGCTCGACTCGGCTAAGAGAAAGGGATGAATGTGGCGAGTCATAGACCACTATCAGTGAGAGTAATAGAGAAAAAAGTACATTTGAAATTTAATAATGGTTTTGAGTAAGATATTATCCATCTTTAGTTTTTGTATGTATTGTAATAGTGCTTGTGTTCAGAATGTTGATGGATGCGGTGGAGCACAATGATGGTTTGGAGGATAGTAGATGCCATGACAATGGAGTTCTACTAGATGTCAGGGAATGACCCTGGTGGGTGCATTGGATTATAGTGTTATTCCTCATGCAAGTAAGTGCCTTGGGAAGGTGAAAAATTGGTATCATTCCAATAGTTAAAGAGGATGTAGTAGCATGGGGATTTGGAAATGCATCAGGTATGTTTTAAATATTGAGTTGATGTTCTGGTTGTATTTTTCGATAGTAGAGGTTCCAACCACTAGAAGGTGGTGGGGAGGGGGTGTATTCTAATGTGTGTGGTGTGGATCACCATAGTGGGAAGGTAGTCAGATGATGATGTGATCAGTGTTTTGATTTTAAGGGACTCTAGTAAGAACCATTTTGGGGATTTGACCTTGACAACAAGCATTGAATCGGGATTCACCGGTAGGGTTCCCTGTGTGGTTTGGTTGTGTCTTAGATGTTTGATTATAGAATGGGACCTTTGAGTCTTGAGTTGTGGATTGATGTAAGTAGGGAATTTTTATTGAAAAGACCAGGAATTTTCTTCTGGGGGTATTGATTTTTGGTAACCATTATATTTTTCAAAATAAGGTAAAATGATGCCAAGTGATTTGAGCCATGATTTACGAAGAGGATCAGACTGATGGGGAGATTTCTAGATCTTCCATGATGGTATGATATTGTGTGAAAAGTTTCCTTGTGTTGTATTTTAGGAAGTGTTTCCTAGGATTCCCTATTGAGTTATGGTGGTTTATATCTGGTTAGAAGTTGATTCATCCTTTTAGGAACATCGAGTACATTTTATGGATCGTAGTGAGAAAATATTGCGAGATATGATTGTGCCTTTGGTTTGGGTTTTATAAAAAAATGGAAATATTCAAGAAGCATATTTGGAAATGGAGTTTAAAATATGGGCTAAGTGGATGAAACTTTTTATCTTGGAAGCTTAGTGATTCTTGGGATGAGAGGATCAAGGATGATCCTTTATAAGGTGGGTAGGTTGTAAGTGTTGGAGTTAGTGTCCTAGGACCAACTATTGTTCTCTGATTACATGAATATTTGATTTATTGTATATTAATAAAATTTCTTATTACAAATTGTTTATTTTTCTACCGGAATCTAATGTAATATTGTCCAAGAGTATACATCACATTGATAATGTCATAGTAGTTCCCTGCTATTATGAGAACCTTGATGTGCTATGATGATATTCTCAAATAATTTTCTGTGGTTGGATAACATAATATGATGGGATAGATAGTTCATATACCATCAGGTGTGAGTACTCATAAGAATATTAAGCATCTTCTTATGTAGTTCTCACTTGGTAATATCCAAGATGGGAGATGATGAGAATAGTCCCACTAGTAAGAATTCTGCATATTTTTTTGTCATTGGATATTCTTATCTATGAGCGCATGTGAGGGTCCTTGGAATTTAGTATTATTATTAATGCATGTTACAACTAATGTATTTAGATGTATTTAATAAACAATGATGATAACAGTTCATGGTGAATTTGGATTTGTTGGGTGCTTCACGAGTGAATTTTCATTAATGAATAAGTCGAGGAACTGTTTTTCACTTCCATATTTATGGAAGCTGATATCTCGACCCTTTAATTGGAATATAACCATCACATTAAATTCCATTGACATGGTATAATTATGTGTTTATTTCTGATATTAATAGAAAGACATATCGAGCATATAGGTTGGTGATACATATGTGAAACCTTCTTGATGAGATATTGTGATGAAGGGATTATATTACACAGTGATAATTCTTATGTAGTTGTCAAGTTTGTGACATATTAAGTTATTTCTCTTGGGTGTCTTTACCAGTTGTTAGATATTAATGATGGACTTCAGGAAATACCACCTAATTCCAATGATAATAAATCCTAGGGGGTCATACACTATGTTTTCCATTGATCTCAATTAAATTATATTTTAGTTTAATTAATAGAATAAATATTATTCTGAAGTTTGAGGAATAATTTTATTCAAGTTATATTGATCACACAAATTGAATAAATATTTATTCACTAGATTTTTAATAAAATATTTTTTTATATAATATTTTAATTAATATTTATCCACTTTATTGTCAATAAAATATTTTTTTGTGAATAAAATATTTTTTCTCTTATTCAATAAATGTTGTAGGAGTTTAAATGGAACAAGAATGATTCGAGTGACAAATATTAATTAACAAAACCATTATATAATATTTGTTATTTCAAAAATTTGCACGCGCCAAAAAATAATAACTATATAATTTTTATTACGAGACATTAGATTTATTGAAGGCAATAAATGTTATTTAATGGAAAATATGAAATTAAACAATATTTTATCATAAATCTCAAATCTATAAATAGGCAGATATATCTATTGTGTAGAGCATCAAAAACATAGAATAAAGAATTATGGAACACAATTAATTCTCTCTCAACTTTTCGTTCTCTCTCCCTCACATGAATGTGAAGTGCAAGAGATATTTTTTCAAGACTGAAGAATGAGAGATCAAGAATGAATAATTCATGAAATTAGATTCACTACGCTAGCACCCAGAGAATGAGTGGTGTTGCTCAGAGATCATATGAGTACGTGTGGATCACCACCATAGGGATTATATACTTTGATCCTCACATAACAATAAAGGTAATCCAAAAGTCTATTTTTTGATTATTAACAATCACCAATGAAGAAATTTCCTAGGAATAGTTATTTATTTCATCAGATATTAAATAAATTAACTCTAAATTTGACGTGCAAGATCCTCACTCTTGGTTTTGGGAAACAATTATTAAAGTAAATTTTAATATATCTCCCACCTCTACATGCTTCTTCTATACCTGAAACCACCAAGTGGTATCATAACATTCAAATTTAAATTTATAATTATTTATTTCATTATTGATCTATGTGAAATTTTGGTTAGATTTTAATTTCACATTATTCGTTCATTAATCCATGTTTAGATAACATGTTATTGACATATTAATTATGTTCATTCAGTGTTACATTTTCTTAAAGGTTTAAGAACCAATAAAGAAGTAAAAAATATTCCATTAGGATGTGCCAAATCATTTTCTAGTGAAATTGGGTTATAAGGCAAGCAGACAGAGCACACTCCATATACCCATGCGTATTGTATATTGATCTACCAAGCAATTAATTACCCACAATGCTTTAATTGCACACAATGTGTTGAGAGGGCCAACATGGAACATGGAAAGTGGATACAGGGTGTGTAGCTTTCATGTGCACACCATGTAGTCCAAATGAGTTAGCACACCAAATACCCAGACATGTGACTTGGATATACGACAATTGAGGTAAATGGAGTGTTACTGCATCTACACATAGTGTAGTATCCCATTAATTGATAAAATTAAAATTATATTAAATTTGAAGATTGAAGCATTAAAACCTTATTTTATTGATTGGAATAGCATTGTGTGTTTGAAAATTTAATAATGGTTTTAAATAATTTTAAACCGTAAATTAATTTATTATAATTAATATGTCATTATTGGTTCAAACAATTATTTTACATGAATTCCATTAATTATGGGTATCTAAAAATAATGTTAGATGATCAGTAAGATGAAAGTGAATTAATTATTTAATTTATTAGTTAATTAATGCAAGTGCGTCTATCTTAAATAATAAAATAGCGAATAAATAAAAGAATGAAAGCCATTTTTTGCATATTAATTGAATGTATAACCATTTATGAGATTGACTAAGACCTCTGTATGTGTTGGATGTTTTAATTTAATTTATTTCACAAGTTTTAAATTATTTAATGTTAAATTAAATGATGGAATATGAGTCATACTTACCTCCATTTTTATGTAGGACCTATGTGTCCAAGGAGATTTATGTAAACCCCTTTAAACAATACTTTTGTTCCCCTCCCTTTCATGTGAGTAATAAATATTTATAATTAATGGGGCATCCCAAGGACTATGGAGGTGGTTCAAGACAAAACTATAATGATGCCAACCCAGGTGAGACATAGGTGGATAGGTGGAATACTGTAACTCATTCCAAGACCGTAAATAAGAGTTACTTCCCCTAGGTCAAAGGATGATTAAATGTCCTCTCATTAAATAAATGGTTAGATAAAGCCCATGAATGGGTCATTTAATTAAGTAATTATTTCTATCTATGAAATTATTTATTTTATGGATGTAGGACAAAGATCACATTATTTAATGAATTAATGTGAAGCGATGAAAATTATATTAATGAATTGTGCATAAATGTTTTATCCAATATGGTTAATTAATTATGTATGATCCCCTTGATATTAACAAGATGTGTAAAGGATAAAAAAGATCAAATTTATTCATAATAAATTAAAATATGTCAATTAAATATTAATTCAAAAAAAGCCATAAATTCATGGATTGAGAATGAAACCATAGAACTAAGTGTGATACATGGCCAAAGTCTAGACACTTACTTTTATCGGGGAGTTCTCATGTGAGTTTTGGGTTGACATAACCAAAATTTTATCGAGTTTAATGAAAAATGGCTATTCAATAATAATTTGGAGGAAAGAGTTGAGGAAATCCCAGTAAGGATTTTTAGATAGGGGAATACACTAAACAGATGAAGGAGTTACAAGTCTGTAGTTGGCAAGCCTTCCTACCTAATTACTTTATTATGATTTGCATGGTCAAAGTATGGATCATTAATAAAAGTAGTGGGTCCTTGGCACAATAATTTTAAAAAAACTAGACATTTCGCGTTCAATGGTGAGGGATATTGAGACTTGATTAAATAATGGGAGATTCAATAAATAAATAAATAAAAACAGTTAATTTATTATATATCACTTATTTTATAATCAAGATAAGTACTAATAATACGTTCTTTTTAATTGTTGAACTAAATTACACGTTCATCATCCACACTATCCCTATGATGAATATTGTAGAAAGATAACCTCCTAACTAGAAGAATCTTTCAGGAGTGGTTTATGAACCTTCGAGTTGCACCACCACTACAAAACATGCCTTTAACAATGCTGGCATTTAGGAGCTCTTGCAAAATTCGCTAATAAATTCTATCTTTATCAGTGCTAAAATAAGAAATGATAAGGGAGACCTTTATTAGTACTAAAAAAGCATTGATAAAGGTTACCCATTATCAACACTTTTTTAATGCTGTTAAAAATAATCCTTTATTAGCGCATTATTAGTGCTAATAAAGGTCCACAATAAAATGAAATAATTAAACAAATAAAAATAAAAAATTTACAATTTCACTAAATAAATAGTTATTGTTAAAAATGAATAAATTGAATATACATATATATAAATTTTAAAAATTAATAAATAATATAAATTTAATATATAGATATATAAAATGAATAAAATGAAAAAATTAAACAAATAAAAATTTAAAGTGAGTAAATTAAGAAAATTATTAAGAAAATTATTAATTAAAAAATTATTGATAAAAATAAATAAATTTAATATACATATATGTAGTTATAAATATTAATAAATATTATATATTAAATATAGAAATATAAAATTAATAGATTGTAATAATTAAACAAAAAAATTAAAAATTAAAAAATTAAAAAAATTATTAATAAATTTATTAATAAAATAATTATTAAGAAAAATGAATAAGTATAATATATACATTAATTATAAATAGTAATAAAAAATATATATTAAATATAAATATATATATAATGAATAAAATATTAATTTAAAAACATATTAATGTCTTATACATTTTTAATTTTGTTTGATTTTTCAATTTAACATATATCAAACGTCATGTTTTACATTTATTTCATGTACACACACAAACACAGATATATAGATATATATATATATATATATATATATGTAATTAATGAATTTTTATATACAAAAAAATATTTACATAATATATATAAACACACACACCAAATGTTTATGTAATTTATTCAAAATTGTAGAATATTATAGGGTCACTCGTACCAAATAAATATTTTGAAAATAATATTGAAACCAAAAAAGGAGCAAGGAAAATAAATATTTCATATAATAATTAACTGAAAATAATAAACACACTAGACACATTCCAACACTAAAGAAAACTAACTTTGATACATGACCAACCCAAAGAAAAACTCAAGATGGTGAGATCCGAAGTGGTTGAGTACAAAAATGAACTAAAATACTCAAAATAAAACAAGTAACTACTACAAATCATCTCCAAGCACAAGTGAATTATCTTCAGTTACCAAATTTATTACACCCAAACCAAAATAAAAATATTATCAGTCACATCCAAATAGTACCAACATTAAACCTATAATATAATAGGTGTGAGAAAAATTTCCTAATAGATATCCTCCCCACACCCTACGGATGACCTTTAAAAATAAAATAATTTCTTTCTAGTTTGAAATACAAGAAGAATGCGAGCTTCACATTTCTCTTTTAAAAAGTATCAAGTAAATTTCCTTTGAAAATATATCATACATATGAGATAGAAACCTTATTCAAAATGAAAAAAAACATTAAATTTTTTTCATAAATTAAGGAAACATTGTAAGATGAAGAAAAATTGTTTAATAATAGTTTTAAAAATATATAAAAGAAATGATATGAAAGAATAATCATATCCCTTATAATTATAAGTGAATAAAAATAAAAACCAAGATGTAATATCACTAAAACAATAAACATAAGTATAAAAAAATCAGAATCATCATATGAATCTTGGAGCCTTGGGGATAATCTAGAACAATAATGGGATTGAATCTTTATAAATACCAATGATAGATAGAAAAACATTTCCCCAACACTATGTTTTACTATAACTGGTCTAAACAAGGATCTAACTTTATAATGATAGAAAATTAATAACTTATAGACACTAGTTAGATCATGATCCTAAACTTGTGAATAATATTTCTATAAAGTACCAATTTTAGACCCTATTATTTTACCATTTATTTTTTTCTTTAAATAAATATTGTGTCAAATAACTTGTTTCATATGAAACACTGAACTAAAACAAAACAAAATATATTTTATTGCGATAAAAATTAATATATTATGTGAATACAATATGAAATATCATTAAGAAAAGAATAAGTGTAATAAATCCTTAAGTAGATAATAAGATAATGAAGATGAAATCATTATCCTCATGGTTTTTCATGAGGATCATCAAACATATTTCAATTATGGAAGTATGGAAAAGAATTAGAAATTTAATAGACATGTTTAATGATAAGTAAGTTGGATGATTGATTTTTGTGATGTGTGTAAGGATATATATAAAAATGTAATCATTCCATTAAATATATGGTTTTTGGGATTATATATCTATTGATCTTATATAGTTGTTTTAATATAGACTTTTAATTGGTGGGTATAAACACAAGTAACAACATTATGAAATCCATGTAGAAAAGATAATCAATGACATAGAGTAGTATAATTTTTCTTTATTAGGATCATATTTCCAAATGTGGAAAACATGTAGTGTCACTAAGATTTTTCTTTGATCTAGCCCAAGATGAACTTCAACCCGTATGGCTTGAGGGAAATCATTTAGGGGAAAGTTCAAAAACATGGTAAACACTACATGGTCTATGTTAGCTGAATCACCATACAAGACTAACACTATTTCTTATCTTACCATTAGGTATTATGAAAAGGACTTTAGGTTATTTTTAATTATACATTATCATGATATAAATATGTAATTATTAATGTAATAAGTTTTATATTTTCATTAATATGTGTATTTTGTACATTTAATATGTCCATAAAATTAACATTTGATGAATTAATTTAGTTAAATAATAACGGTTGTATTTAATAAAATTTAATTGTTAAAATTTAATTTATTATTATTAAAAATTAATTAATATAAAATCATTTTAAATAAATTCATTTAATGTTAAAAATTATTTTTTCAAAGAAATATAATTTTTCTATATGTTATGTTTTTTAACTTAATAAACTAAATTAATCATTATTCAATAATGATATTAATATGATATATTTAATATATATATATATATAAATTAATATTATTATAAATATTTTTAATTGGGAAAGAATAAGAATAATTTGTTTTTATGCTTAAAAATGCATTTTAATAAAAATATTTTTTTATGCATTATGCATTTTTATATTAAAATTATTTTTTATCAATTTTATAAATTGAAGAAAAAAAAACGTATTTAAAATTTGGAATCAGAATTTTCAAATTATTCAATAAGGTACATTTTATTTTTAGTCTCAAAAATAATTTACCGAGGTAAAAATGGAATTGTTATAGTAAATGTAAAAAATTGTAAAAAAAGTATAACTAAGGGGGTAAATTCCATTAATAACACTAAAAATTATCTCTAAAAGGGTGTACGAGGAAATTATTGACTAAAAATTACCAAATTTATATTATTTATCACTTTTACCCACTTTACATGAGAAATTACATTCCTTATACATTATGGAATGAGTATTTTCAAAAATGTCACTCCTCACTCATTAAAGGACCCATCCTCCACCAATTCAAATCCATATGTAAAATTAAAATTCCTTACAATAATCTACAATATTTCCTTCTGTAGTACTCTTTTATATTTTATTATTGCTTCTGGTCTCAAGATAATACACCAATTCCATCAAAACCATGAAAGTTTCTAAGAGGAGATACAATTTCATTTTTACAATTAATAACATCATATCATTAATTTTTATTTATCTTCTTTATTTTAATCTTAAAAATTATAATTAATAACATATATATCATATAAATAATATAATAATACTTTTTATGTAACGTCTCGGATCCGGAAGCCACCCAACAGTTGCCCCGAACCTGGTTGGTCACATGATCTCAAGCGCATTTCTCCAAACACCAGAGGCTGCTGAGTAGCAGCGAGGGCCTAGGTCTGATAGTGGGGAAACTATACCCTCATTTGTCAAATTGTAGTGCAGTGAAAATATAAGGCCCCAACCTTAAACATTACTTAATCTCGAGTTATTTCAAGAATACACGTTGAGGATCTTTTCAGGTTTAGAGTTTTAGAGAATTAGATCATAACACATTCATTACATTCCACATTTAAACAAAGTGTTTACATAAAATATTGTACTCATTTTTCCCATCAACGGAAACATATTTAAAAAAAACATGGATTCTTTCTTGACACTTCCTTGACACTATCATCACATCATTTACCTTTCCCTTGACATGTGAAAAACATTTCAAAAACTTGGGATGAGCATAAAAAGCTCAGTAAGGGATATAAAAGCACGAAATGAAAACATTAGTCTATGTATGAAATCATACTTTACTCATAAAAAATAAGCACGTTAACATACCTCATCAAATCATGAATAAAACATAAAAATCATAAGACATAAAAGTAAATTGAGGTATTCATAACATTCTTACGTAGGGAGTAACCCTCTTGGTTACGTTTGGAATACCCATCACAGTATATTCCCTAATTATCTTCGTAGAAACCTCAATGTTTAACCCCTTTGCATTACCCAATGCATTGGAGAGCTATATCGGGCTCACCCACCCTTAGTTTATCACGGAACCACCCGTCTTCATAATAATGCCCAAGAACCATAACATAATCGTATCACATAAAAAATGCATAAAAGAAAACATAACATTTACATTTTTCAATCACAAGATATCAATACAACAAATTTATATAAAAAAATTATGAAAAAAATTTTCAATACAAAAATAAAATAAAAGTAAAACATGGTATTTATTTTTCATTTAAAAAAAAGGTATGGCTTGTAGAGGAAGCCGAAACTCAAATAATGGTCACGGCGGCGGAGAAGTCGTTGTCAGCGCATACGTACAACAAAAACATTCCCTTTTGTTATTTAGTAAAACTCTTTGTATAAAATGATTCCTTTTGGATAAACGTAAAAGTCAAAGGGGTTTATACACCATATACATGTAGGTTGTTTATAAAACAAAATATGCCTCAATGAAAGGAGATTGAGACGAAGTCCCATACCTTGGGTCCAACTTGACTTGATCTTTCTTTAATGTCCTGAATAATAAACTTGAGTTAATTTATACTTTCTTAAAAACCTTTTTCTAGTTCATTATTCATTTTATATCACTTATTACCATGTCATGAACACTATGCAATCATTTAAGTTAATATCGGTCGTTTTAACGATCATTGGTACTTGATTCAAAAATATTCTCTTTATAATTACAATTTGTTCATGTATCCATTATATCCAGAGTTATACTCATGATGTATATATCATATATATCATATATATCCATTATATACATAAATTTATAATATTACATAACATTTAGAGGTAAGAAATGAAATGCACCGTTCATGGAGACGGTAAGCCGTACGTACGCATGAACGCTACTTCCATTTCTATTTCATATTTAATTGAATTAAAACATAATGATACATAATAGTATTAAAATTCTAGTATTGTATCATATATAATATCATTCAATCTATCATCTATATGTACCACATATGGTATTAACGAATCAAATCACTTTGAGGGGGCGGTAGTCCGCACTTCCTAAAATGAAGATATCGCATTTACCCATAATGGAAACCATAAAGTTATGTAATAAATGAAAAATAAATAAGCTTAAGTAAAACATAAACATATTATATATCATATATAAATATAGTGACATCTTAATGGCCACTTTTTAAGGTGTTATATGAGTGTTGAACAATCATCGTTTCGTGAGGCAGAAATTCGCCATCCACAAAAACAAAATGTTCTTTAACCATTATATGTAGGTGTGTGTAAGTGTAGCTCGAATAATTCTTCTAATAAAATCCTAGTATATTGAAGATACTGGTGTTGTTACAAAATAAAGTAATAAAAAGAGTTTAGAGGGTTGGGGAAGGAAAATAAAACATAAGAACACAAGAGAAAACACTACCTTTAAAACGGGTAACTCTTTTAGATTTGAGCTCAAAGGCTTCCTTGGGAAGACTTATTCCCAAAGTTGGGCTTCAAGGAGTAAGAGAGGGATGTGGAGATAAAAAATGGGCAGGGTTTGGCCAAGACAAAGGCTTGAGAGGTGTGGGTAAGGTGGTAGAGGTGGGGGCCTTTTATAAGAGGAGAGGAGGGGCACTCTTGGAAAGTTATAAAAGGTTACTTTATTATAGAATGCTTTTCGAATTTAAAAGGTCCCAAAATTATATATTTCTAGTATAAGGTGATAAGAGTTCTAAATCCACCCATCCAATAGATTTTTGAAATGTGTAGGTCTTATATTTGACATTGTCTTTGCATTTTATTTAAATCATTAAATAATGAGGTAAAAGTTGCATCATCACGGTGTCATAAATAATTTAATTTATTTAGTGTCTAAAATTTATAAAAAAACTATAATGTTTTGGGAAATCGTTTTATCTTTCTAATGAATATTTATAGTCAAAAATATGACTTGTATAACCCCATTTAAAAATTGTTTTAGTAAAACAACTCATGTTTGTGTTTTTTTTATTTTAACTTCAAATAAAATGGTATTAATGTCATTTTCATACCAAAGTGGCTCCATGGGGTCAACAAGGTGACCCATGGATTTACTTGGTCGGCCATGACACATCCAATAAGGTTAGGACATGTGTCTAGGTCATTTCATATTATTAAAACATTATTTTCACCTTAAATAACACTAATTATCTCTAATCGCGATTAAAAACTTAAAAGTTACTATTCACCAAAAAATTATTTTAATCCCATTGAACAAAATTTTAGTTCTTAATGAAAACTATGTATGTCGTATTTTTGAAATTCAAAACACAGAGGTGGTAAAATTTCATTTAAACGAAAAAATCAGTTTTTTAAGTACCACTTAGTGGTTTCACTATTCATCAAAAATTGAAGTTTTTCATAAAAATATCAAAACATAACCCTAAGCTATATTTGATATTCTGAATTCAAAAATGATGTATATTTTAAAAAATTAAAAACATATAAGTTTCATTAATTAATTTGATAATTAATTCCCGCTGTCAAAACAAATAGCGTGTTTTTATGAAACAATAAGTATTAAAAGATTGACACTAGTTTAAGTCCAATTTCAAAGTGAAATTAATTCCAACGACCACTATTGGATTAAATGGTAAAAATACATTATAATTGAACTTTAAAAGAAATTCAAAAGATAAATTAATCATATAAATAAATTAGATTTAAAGGAGGTTTTGAATTAAAATACAACATTTTTCACTATTCGTTAAAAACTGAACTTTATCAGAAAAATACCAAAAATTCACACATAGTAAAATTTGATGTCCCGATTCTAAAGAAGAATTTTATTTGGTCCAATAGAATGTATAAGAGTGACCAAAACTATATTTAATGACGATTCTCCATCAAAAGGCGATTAGTTGACCTTTAGTGAAAATTAGAGTATATATGCCTAAAATTGAATTATTTTCCTATTTTAAGCCTTTATCTTTTGTTGGATAAATGTAAAAACATTTAACAAACATATATAATCATATTTTAGTTATTTACATTCATTCCCGCCAATACAAAGACTACGTGTTAACTACCATTTAAAATAATATTATTTTATTACTAGTGTGCAACATAAGATTTCAAAGAAACTCTTTGTTGCGTATTGGGTACGCCATCGAACATAGAAACCCCTTTAAAGTAAAATTAATATTTAATTAATAAATATTAATAAAAATGAAAATGATTTATTCTTTATTTACCTGGGATGTTACATCCTTCCCCCATTTTCGAAATTGCATCCTCACAATTTTATTCACTTATCAAAATAAGTGGGGGTATTTATCCCTCATAGCATTTTCAGATTCCCATGTTGCCTCTTTAACCATATGATTTTTCAATAAATCCTTTACCTGGTGAATTACCTTATTCCGCAACACTTTCTCTCTACGGTCAAGTATATGGACTAGTTGTTCTTCATAAGATATATTCTCTTCTAGTTGAACCACCTGTAGACTCAAAACATGAGATGGATCTGGCATGTACTTTCTCAACATCTAAACATGAAAAACATTGTGTACCTGAGATAAAATCGGAGGTAATTCCACTTGGTATGAAACTGATCCAAATTTCTCTAGAATTTCATATGGTCCAATGAACCTTGGACTCAACTTTCATTTATTACCAAATCGCATCACACATTTCTATGGTGAGACTTTGAGAAAAACATGATCTACTACCTCAAAAGATAGATCCTTACTCTGGTTATCTGCATAACTCTTCTGCCTTCTTTGAGCTGTTCTCATGTGTTTCTGAATCAACTGGACTTTTTCTACCATCTCTTCTATCAATTCTGGTCCCATAAACTTCCTTTCACCCACTTCCTCCCAAAAAGCTGGAGTTCGACACCGCTTCCTATATAATTCCTCAAATTATGCCATCTGTATACTGGAATGAAAATTGTTATTATAAGAAAACTCAACCAAAGAAAGATGTTGGTCCCAACTTCCCTGATAATGCATCGAACAAGCACGTAGCATATCCTCCAAAGTCTGAATTGTTCGTTCTGACTGCCCATCTGATTGAGGATGAAAAGCGCTACTAAAATTTAATTCAGTACCCACCGACTTCTGAAGGCTTTTCCAAAAGTTATAAGTGAACCTCGGATCATGGTCGGATACAATGGAGTGAGGAACTCCATGTAACCTGACTATCTCTTTAATATACAAACAAGAAAGTTGATCTGGGGAAAAATTATCTCTTATGGAAAGGAAGTGAGAAGATTTAGTCAAGTGATCAACAATAACCCAGATTGCATTATTACCTCAAGGTGTCTTCGGCAATCCCACAACGAAGTCCATGGATATATCCTCTCATTTCCACTCTGGCACTAGTAAAGGATGAAGCATCCCTTTCAGTAACTGCCTCTCTGCTTTAACCTGTTGACAATTCAAACACTTCACAGTAAAATCAACAATATCCCTTTTCATGCCGTCCCACTAGTAATACTCCCGAAGATCTCTATACATCTTAGTACTGCTAGGATGGACTAAAAACGGAGAACTATGAGCTTCACATAACAAATCTCTCTTCAACTGTAAATCACATGGCACACATAATCTCTTCCCAAATCTCAAAACAAAATCATTATCAATATTGAATTCAGGCAACTTGCCCTTCTGAACTAGCTCTACCTTTTTCTACAACTCGTTGTCTTGCTTCTGTGCTTGCTTAATTCTGTCTGATAGAGAAGATTTCACTGATACCTGAAACAAAACAGAAGAAAATCCTGCACCAATAACTTCTATGCCAAAGTTCATCAAATCCTTAACCAAAGGATCATGTTCCAAACGCAACATCATTAATGAAGCATTACTTTTTCGACTCAAAGGATCAACCACTTTATTTGCTTTCCCCGGATAGTAATGAATTGTACAATCATAATCCTTGATTAATTATAGCGATCTCCTCTATCTCATGTTCAATTCTTTCTGAGTGAATATATACTTTAAACTTTTGTGATCGGTATATATCTCACACTTTACTCCATACAAATGATGTCTCTAAATTTTTAAAGTGAAAATTACAGCAGCTAATTCCAAATCATTTGTAGGGTAATTTACCTCATGAGTTTTCAACTGTCGTGAAGCATAAGCAATTACCTGATCATTATTCATTAGGATTCAACCAAGTCCTTTCAATGAAGCATCACTGTAGATAACAAACTCCCCATTCCTAAAAGGTAGTGCCAAAACTGGATCATTCACCAATCTTCTTTTCAGTTCCTGAAAACAATTATCACATTCTTTTTTCCAGATAAACTTAACACCCTTCCGAGTTAGCTTAGACATTGAACTAGATAACCATGAAAAATTTCTAACAAACCTTCGGTAATAGCCTACCAAACCTAGGAAGCTACGAATCTCAGTTACATTTGTGGATCTTGGCCATTCTTCCACAACCTTTGTTTTTGCAGGATCAACAGTTATCCCATCTTTAGAAACAATATGACCAAGGAAAGAAATTTGTTGCAACCAAAACTCACACTTTCTGAATTTACTATACAATTTCTTTTCTTTTACGGTTTTCAAAATAACCCTTAAATGTCTTTCATGCTCCTCTTTAATTTTAGAAAACACCAGAATATCATCAATGAAAACAACCAAAAACTTATCCATGAACTCATGTAAAATTCTATTCATAAGGTCCATGAATATAGCAGGTGCATTGGTTTTCCCAAAAGTCATTACTACAAATTCATAATGGCCATATCTTGTTCGAAACGCGGTCTTCGGAATATCTGCTTCCTTTACCTTCAACTGATGGTACCCTGACCTCAAGTCAATCTTTGAAAAAAACTGAGCTCCCTGGAGCTGATCAAAAAAATCATCGATATGAGGCAAAGGATACTTGTTATTAACAGTGATATTATTCAAGGCTCTATAATCAATGCAAAGTCTCATAGAACCATCTTTATTTTTAACAAATAAAACAGGAGCACCCCATGGTGATGTGCTAGGTCGAATGAAACCTTTCTCTAATAAATCATGAAATTGCTCCTTCAACTATAAAAGTTAAATTTGATCCATTAGATAAGGGGGTTTTGAAATTGGCGTAGCATCAGGAACTAAGTCTACAGTAAACTCAACGTCCCGATCTAGTATTATTCTAGGAAACTCATCAGGAAAAACATCAGGATACTCATTTACCACTGGAAAATCATTAATCTGAACAGTTCCCTTGTTTCCAACAATATGTGAAAGGTAACATTCATTTCCATCTTTTACAAGTTTCTCAGCCTCTTGATATGTTATCAATAGTAAGGGTTCATTATTGTACACAAACTGAAAGTCTTTCTCAAAAGAAACTTCTTTAGCACTGCAGTCAATCTTAGCATCGTAAATAGAGAGCCAATCCATACCCAGGATAACATCAAACTCTACTAGAGGTAAAACAATAAGGTTTGCAAGTAGGTTCTTTCCACGGATAAGGATAGGAAGATTCTTATGAATTATTTTTTCCTCAACATTTCAACCAGGTGTTTTTACCAAAAGTTCAGGAGTCATTTCTTGAGATGGTATTCCCATTTTATTAGAAAAGTTTTAGAGATGAAAGAATGTGTAGACCCCGAATCAAACAACACACTGGCATAATCTGAAAAAACAAACAAAGTACCTGATACAACTTCATTTGATGGCCCGACATCTGCTGAAGTAGTTGCAAAGGATTTCACCACCTTTTTTTGCTTGTAGTCTAACTGCTTCCCATCACTCAAGCTCTTTGCCGGACACTCGTTTTCATAGTGACTCATCTCATTGTACTTAAAAATTTTTACTAACTGTAAATCAAATTTGGTCTTACCATCACCTTGATCTTTTCCAGTGCAATCACGAGCCTTATGTCCCATCTTACCACATCAGTAGCACTTTACAGAATTCAAAAGACATTCCCCAACATTCCTTTTTCCACATTTATCACAAACTGGAAACTTAGTTTTCTTACCATCATAGTTTTTTGATGAATTCTTCCCTTTATCCGGCCACCTCGGTCTATTCTTCTATTGGTTGTTATAGAACACTTGATCATCGAAAAACTCCATTTCCACCTTCTCAGCACATCGAACAAGCTTTTCATAACTTTTGAACTCATGACAAGCCAATTCCCTTCAATATTTTGGCTTTAATCCTGAGTAAAAATGATTGATTTTACTATCAAGGTCTCAGATAAAATTTGGAGCATACCTTGCCAATCGATTGAACCACTCTTCATAGGCAGCCACTGAGTCTTCCTCTTGCCTCAATTCCAAGAACTGTTTTTCCATCCTAAGTTGAACAGCCTTAGGAAAATACTTCTTAAGAAACATACCTTTGAATACATCCCATTCAAGAACATCAATATCATCAGCGTCCCTGATATTTTTAACCATCGACCACCACTGATCTGCTTCACCCTCCAAAAAGTAAATAGCAAGACTAACCTTTTGATTGTCTAAACACCCCATGACATCGAAAATCTTCTCCAGTGATTTAATCCACCCATCAGCTAGCACAAGGTTAGATGATCCTCTGAATGATGTGGGATGTTGCCTCATGAAATGTTCCACCACTGACATGTTCCTCTGCGGTTGATCTGGCTGATCTCATGCATGGATACCACCACCATTTATCGCTTGAGTCAACTGTGCCATTACTACAACAAACTGTTCAGTTCCAATTCCGACCGTCTCAGGATGATGATTCGGAAGGTTACGTCCTTTTGTATGCCTTCCTAGCACTGCTTCCTTGTTTCTTCTGCGGAAAACCATTCTGAACAAACATGTCTAAGATGAAGCAACATGGTAATCTTCAAATGCTATATCATTTCAATTTGACCATAAAAAAATATTTTTGGATAATCATTTAATATAATTCTAACTCCTAAAGATATCTAAACCGACCTCTGATACCAACTATAAGGCTCCAACCTTAAACATTAATTAATCTCGAGTTATTTCAAGAATACATGTTGAGTATATTTTCAGGTTTAGAGTTTTATAGAATTAGATCATAAAACATGCATTACATTCCACATTTAAAAAAAGTGGTTACATAAAATATAGTACTCATTTTTCCCATTAACAGAAACATGTTAAAAAAACGGATTCTTTCTTGACACTTCCTTGACACTATCATCACATCATGTACCTTTCCCTTAACCTGTGAAAAACATTTCAAAAACTTGGGATGAGCATAAAAAGCTCAGTAAGGGATATAAAAGCATGAAATGAAAACATTAGTCCATGTACGAAATCATAATTTACACATAAAACAAAAGCACATTAACATACCTCATCAAATCATGAATAAAACATAAAAATCACAAGACACAAAAGTAACTTGAGGCATTCATAACATTATTACATAGGGAGTAACCCTCTTGGTTACGTTTGGAATAACCATCACAATATATTCCATAAATCTCTTCAGAGAAACCTTAAATTTTAACCCCTTCACGTTACCCAATGAATTGGAGAGCTATATCGGGCTCACCCGCCCTTAGTTTATCACAGAACCACCCGTCTTCATAATAATGCCCAAGAACCATAACATAATCGTATCACATAAAACATGCATAAAGGAAACATTACATTTCCTTTTTTCAATCACAAGATATCAATACAACACATTGATATAAAAATATTATGAAAACCATTTTCAATACCAAAATAAAATAAAAGTAAAACATGGTATTTATTTTTAATTTAAAAAAAGGTATGGCTTGTAGAGGAAGCCGAAACTCAAATAATGGTCACGGCGGCGGAGAAGTCGTTGTCACTGCATACGTACGATAAAAACATTCCCTTTTGTCGTTTAGTAAAACGCTTCGTATAAAAATATTCCTTTTGGATAAACGTAAAAGTCAAAGGGGTTTATACACCATATAAAAGTAGGTTGTGTATAAAAAAATATGCCTCAATGAAAGGAGATTGAGACGAAGTCCCATACCTCGGGTCCGACTTGGCTCGATCATTCTTTAATGTCCTGAATAATAAACTTAAGTTAATTTATACCTGCTTAAGAACCTTTTTCAAGTTCATTCTTCATATTATATCACTTGTTACCATGTCATGAACACTATGCAATTATTTACGTTAATATCGGTCGTTTTAACGATCATTGGTACTCTAGTAAAAAATATGCTCTTTATAATTACAAGTTGTTCATGTATCCATTATATCCAGAGTTATAATCATGATGTATATATCATATATATCATATATAACTAGTATATAAATGCATTTATAATATTACATAACATTTAGAGGTAAGAAATGCAATGCACCGTTCATGGAGACGGTAAGCCGTACGTACGCATGAATGCTACTTCCATTTCTATTTCATATTTAATGGAATTAAAACATAATGATACAAAATAGTATTATAATTCTAGTATTTTATCATATATAATATCATTCAATCTATCCTTTATACGTACCACATATGGTATTAAGGAATCAAATCACTTTGAGGGGGCGGTAGTCCGCACTTCCTAAAATGAAGATATCGCGTTTACCCATAATGGAAACCATAAAGGTATGTCATAAATGAAAAATACAGAAGCTTAAGTAAAACATAAACATATTATATATCATATATAAATATAGTGACATCTTAATGGCCACCTTTGAAGGTGTAATATGAGTGTTGAACAATCATCGTTTCGTGAGGCAGAAATTCGCCATCCACAGAAACATAATGTTCTTTAACCATTAGATGTAGGTGTGTGTAAGTGTAGCTCGAATAAATATTATAAAAACATCCTATTATATTTAATATACTGGTGTTGTTACAAAATAAAGGAATAAAAAGAGTTTAGATGGTTGGAGAAGCAAAATAAAACATAAGAACACAAGAGAAAACACTACCTTTAAAACGGGTACATCTTTTTGATTTGAGCTCAAAGGATTCCTTGGGAAGACTTATGCCCAAAGTGAGGCTTAAAAGATTAAAAGAGGGATGTGGAAATAAAAAATGGGCAGGGGTTGGCCGAGCCAAAGGCTTGAGAGGTGTGGGTAAGGTGGTAGAGGTGGGGGCCTTTTATAAGAGGAGAGGAGGGGCACTCTTGGAAAGTTATAAAAGGATACTTTATTATAAAATGATTTTCGGATTTAAAAGGTCCCAAAATTATATATTTAGAGGATAAGGTGCTAAGAGTTCTAAATCCACCCATCCAATAGGTTTTTGACATGCGTAGGTCTTATACTTTACATTATCTTTTTATTTTATTTAAATCGTTAAATAATGAGGTAATCGCTGCATCATCATGGTGTCATATATAATTTAATTTATTTAGAGTCTAAAAATTATAAAGAAATATCATGATGTAAGAAAGAATTTTATATTTATAATGAATATTTATAGTAAAAAATATGTCCTGTATAACCCCATTTAAAAATTGTTTTAGTAGAACAACTCATGTTTGTGACATTTTAATTTTAACTTTAAATAAAAAGGTATTAATGTCATTTTCCTACCAAAGTGGCTCCATGGGGTCACCAAGTTTCCCCATGGATTTTCTGGGTCAGACATTACACATCCAATAAGGGTAGGACATGCGTATAGGTCATTTCATATTATTAAAACATTATTTTTACCTTAAACTACACTAATTACCTCTAATCGCGATTAAAAACTTAAAAGTTATTATTCACCAAATAATTATTTTAATCCCATTGAACAAAATTTTACTGCTTAATGAAAACCATGTATTCAGATTTTTGAAATTCAAAACAAAGAGGTGGTAAAATTTCATTTAAACGAAAAATCAGTTTTTTAAGTACCACTTAGTGGTTTCACTATTCATCAAAAATTGAAGCTTTTCAGAAAAATACCAAAACTTCACCCTAAGCTATATTTGATATTCTGAATTCAAAAATGATGTCTATTTTAAAAAATTCAAAACATATAAGTTGCATTAATTAATTTTAATAATTATTTCCCGCTGTCAAAACAAATAGCATGTTTTTATGAAACAATAAGTATCAAAAGATTGACACTAGTTTAAGTCCAATTTCAAAGTGAAATTAATTCCAACGACCACTATTGGATTAAATGGTAAAAATATATTATAATTTCACTTTAAAACCAATTAAAAAGATAATCTAATCATATAAATAAATTAGATTAAAAATAGGTTTTGAATTAAAATACAACATTTTCACTATTTATTAAAAAATGAACTTTATCGGAAAAATACCAAAAACTCACACAAAGTAAAATTTGAGGTCCTGATTATAAAGAGGAATTATATTTGGTCCAATATAATGTATAAGAGAGACCAAAACTATATTTAATGACGGTTCTCCATCAAAAGGCGATAAGTGGACCTTTAGTGAAAATTAGAGTATATATGCCTGAAATTGAATTCTTTTCGAATTTTAAGCCTTTATTTTTTATTGGATAAATATAAAAACATTTAAAAAACATATATAATCATATTTTAGTTATTTCCATTCATTCCCGCCAATACAACAGCTACGTGTTAACTACCATTTAAAATAATATTATTTTATTACAAGTGTGCAACGTAAGATTTCAAAGAAACTCTTTGTTGCGTATCGCGTACGCTATCGAACATAGCAACCCCTTTAAAGTAAAATTAATATTTAATTCATAAATATTAATAAAAATGAGAATTATTTATTCTTTATTTACCTGGGATGTTACAGAAAACATACATCAACATACAACATGCGGAAGCAGTAAACAATATGAACTAGAAATGAATAACTGCAGGAAAAGATAACCAATAGCTATAAATAAAAATGTAGCATGTCACTATTTCTATGAAAGCAGTCAAAACAGGATACACTGAAATCCAATCCAATACAATACAACTCAAAGTACAACGTACAACCAAAAAAACAAAGCAGAAACAGAATATAGCTGCATCGCAAGCGTAAGCTCGGTCCCATGCTCTCCTAATCCTCTGCTACAATCATGTACCTGTTTAGGGACCCTTTCCCCTATTGACACCTGCAGAAATGTAATCTGTTTGGGCTGAAGACATGACCCAAACAAGGTGTGAGAAATAAATATCAGTAGGCACCCACCAAAGGCTCGTGCCCAAGTGTTAGTGAAAGTGTGCAACAACAGTGTGCAAAAGTAAATGCAGTAAACTAGTAAGTTCTCAAAAGTAACTATCACTACTAGTTTCATTGACATTTTAATTATTACTTATCACCTCCATGATTTTTCTTTATCTTGGTAAGTACAACATAGAAAAATACCACAGTGAATATTCTAAATAGTCGTTTCCTAAAACATACTATCCTTACCCTCAGGTAACAGAATCACATACCTGCAGGTGATTTCCCTCAGGCATAACAATCATTTCCTCAGGCATACGAGATATGACCCTTAGGCATAAAAACCACTGCCCACAAGCATAAACAAAGATTTCCCTCAGGATAACCAAACACTGCCCAGAAGCTAATAGAACACTACCCTCAGGCTAATATAACACTACCCTTAGGCTAATAAAACACTTCCCTCAGGCACAAAGAACCGGGCCAAGCCCAAAGCATAAACAAAACTTTATATAAAATTTATCTCAAGAAAATGAATGGCACAATATAATCATTGAATACCCTTGGGTATCCTGGAAAAATGGCTAAACAGAGGAACACACCCCCGGGGTGGTCCTGGATCCAAGCAATGATCCCAAACAATAGTTTTAAATTTATCAACATATTATCTATGCAATAATATATATATTTTCGAAAAGGCCTCTGCCATATGACACCCCATCCATGGGATCATAGCACAACAATACACAATTTCAACACAACAGTTGAATGGAACATCATACCACCTACCTCGATCGTCTCTGATCGGTATACGTAAACGACACTTCCCAAATCGTCCAAGAACGACGTAGATCTGGGATAAATGTTCACTCATTCAAACTCAAATAACATTCCCTTGGGAAAGAATTGGTACGAAAAAAGCAATAAGAGGGAAGAAATCACCAGTACAGTCCCAATGTGATCGACGGAGGTGGAATCATATTCCCGGTGCACAATCAGGTGATCCTCCAAGGTTCGACCATCCTCTCGAGCTCCAAACGACGGTTCTACCTCCTCTCTCGAATGAGGAGGCTACCGCTTGTTTTAATAAAAATTTCATGACTACACGGCATGTACTCTCAAGTACACAACATGTACTTTAAATTTTTTAAACTGTTCCTCTGGAAACTTATTTCCACCGCGACACTGGTCATCTGTCGACATGACTACATGATGTGTATTCCTGAATACACTACGTGTAATATATCTCAGCTGGCATCTACCTCCACCACCTTACTATACACCGTCCTACTGATTACACGGCGTGTAATTACCTAGTACACGTCGTCTAGTCGGATTCTTACACCCTTCATCGCCGACAGGCCTACATGCCCTGTGTACTCATCCCACAGGGCCAAAGTACACAGCGTGTGGAAAAGTACATGGACTGTGCTGATAAATTTTTTGATTTTTCCCCAATTTCCTTATTTTTTCAAAAACACTTAAGGAAGAGTGAAAAGAACAGACCTGTACCTCAAAAATAAGAACCGAGTTCTTACAAACTACCCCCTTAAAGCAATTCGTCCCCAAAATTCCCTTCCAAGGGTGGTGAAGAAACAACTATGAAAAACTCTGGCCATTGAGAACCTACATCGGTCTCCCTATCGCATGTTTCGTCCCGCACTCAGACATTCTGCAATAGCACCCGAACGAGAGGAACTGACCGGCCTAGGAGAACCTTCGTACTCCTATCAACAATATGAATCAGATGCTCCTCAAAGGATGCATCGACCTGAATCTCAACCTCCTTGGGCTGAAAAATGTGATACGGGTCTGAATGATAATGGCTCAACTAAGATACATGGATGAAATCATGCATGGCTAGATACCTCTATGGTAACTAAAACTGATAGGCAACCATCCCGACTCTCTCCAAAATCACAAACGGCCCCACATAACTTAGTGAATGTTTAACCTATTTCCTGATCCGCCTGTGTCCCAAACTTGGTGAAACACGCAAGAAAACCTGATCCCTGACCATGAACTCCATGGGTCGTCTGCGGCGACCAACATAAGATTTCTGACGAGATTGTGTGGTAGCCATCCGCTTCTGAATCAGCTGGACCTTCTCTGAAGTCTCCTGCATAAGACATGGTCCCAATTAAGCTGCCTCACCTGCCTCCATCCAGCACAAAGGTGATCGACATGGCCTACCATATAAATCCCCATAAGGTGCCATATCAATAGTTTCCTGAAAATTGTTGTTGTAGGAAAACTCAACCAGGGGTATGTGCTTCTCCCAAGAGCCCCCAATGTCCAGGACACATGCACACAACATGTATTCTAGCACCTGTATCTTACGCTCTGACTGGCCATCGCTCTGAGGGTGGTAAGCTGTGCTCAGAAGCACCTGTGTACCTAGTTCCCTATGACATCTTTTCCAGAAAAAAGATGTAAAGCGGGCGTCCCTATCATAAATGATAGAATGAGGGACCCCATGAAGACGTACTGCCTCTCAGATATACAAATTTCCGAGATCGTCAACACTGAAGGTCTCCTTGATCGAAAAAAGTGAGCTACCTTCGTAAGTATATCTACCACATCCCACACGACATCACTACCTCGAGGTGACCTCAACAACCTGGTCACAAAATCCATCGCGACATCATCCCATTTCCACCCTGGAATGGGTAACTACAGTAAAAGTCTAGTTGGCCTCTCATGCTCCGCCTTCACCTGTTGAAAATTATAACATCTTGCAACAAAACCAGATACCTCTCTCTTCATACCCAGCCACCAATATTGATGACTCAAGTCACAATACATTTTGGTAACTCCGGGATGCACTGCCCAAGATGAAGCATGAAACTCCCGCATTAGCTCCTCGCATATATACCCTAGAACCCACACTCGTCCATGGAAAAGCAGTAAATCATCATTGCTTATTGTCCATCCAGGAGGAGGGCCCTCACTTGCCACTAACTCCCATAGAACTAGGCCTTCTGAATCTGATAGCTGTCTCATCCTCACTCAATTCCGGAGGGTAGAAGTCATAGCTAAGGAAGAAAGATAGGTCTTACCCTGACTATTGTGCACCTCCAAATGCATATCAGAGAGAAAATCCATAAGCTTCCACTCACCACTGGCGTCCTGAACTACCTGTAACTGAGTCCTCCTACTCAGTGCATCAGCAACTACATTACCCTTACCAGGTGTATAGGCAATCTAAATGTCGAAGTACTGTAGGTATTCAACCAACCTTCGCTGTCTCAAGTTCAGGTCATGCTGGGTAAAGATATACTTGAGAATTTTGTGGTCCTTAAACACCACAAAATTATCTCCCAAGAGATAATGTCTCCAACAGCGTAACACATGAATAACTGCAGCCAACTCGAGATCATGTGTCGGGGAATTCCTCTCATGTGGGCTCAACTGCCGAGACCCGTACGCAACAACTCTATCACCCTGCATCAACACTGCACCCAGTCCAATACTTGATGCATCACAGTAGACTGTATAGCTCTTCCCATTCTCTGGAAGTATCAGGATTGGTGTTGATGTAATCCTTCCCTTCAGCTCCTGAAAGGCTGTCTCTCAAGCTTCTGACCAAACGAACTTCACACCACTCTTAGTCAAACCCATCAACGACACTACTAAGAGAGAGAAGTCCTGTATAAAGTGCCTGTAGTAACCAACCATCTTCATAAATCTTCATATCTAAACATTTTCTTAAGCTTCTCCGAGGAAACTACTGCTCTTACTGTCTTTGGGTCTACTGCAACTCCTACCTCTGAGATGATATGACCCGGGAAGTAAATCCGGTACATCCAAAAGTGACACTTTGAGAGCTTATCATATTGTTGATGCTCTCTCAGTGTACTCAGTATGATGTCAAGATGGGTGGCATGGTCGTGTTGAGTGTGAGAGTACACCTAGATATCATCCAAGAAGACTACCATAAAAGAATCCAGATAAGGGTGGAACACACGATTCATCAAGGCCATAAAAACTGCTGGTGTGTTCGTGAGTTAGAATGGCATAACCAAGTACTTGTATAGACCATATCTTCTCCAAAAAGTTGTATGCAGTATGTCTGATGGTCTAATGCATAACTGATGATATCCAGATCTCAAGTAAATCTTCTAGAACACTCATGCTCCTCTAAGTTGATAAAAAAGATAATTAATCCTTACAAAGGGATATCGGTTCTTAACCGTCAACTGGTTCAGCTTCCGATAATCCACACAGAGTCTGAGGGTACCATCCGCCTTCTTCGTAAAGAGGACCAGCGAACCCCATGGAGAAGTACTGGGTCTAATGAAACCCTTTTCCTGTAACTCATGTAACTGCCTCTTGAGCTCTTGCTACTCAGGTGTATCAATCCTATAAGGGGGAATGGACACCGGTGCTGCTTCAGGCACAAGCACAATAGAGAAATCCACATCTCACTCCAGAGGAAGACATCCTTGAAAAGATCAACTACTGGAGGGAAATACTTCTGAAAAGTCCCCCGATCATCCAGATATAAGCTCGCAATCTGGGCTATCACTCCACCTCTCCCATGATGCTCAGGTCCATCTCAACTCACATAGACATCCCACTCACCCTTATATGGAAACTCTCTACCCTATGGTGATGTGAAACTCACCCTGCGATGATAGGAATCCACAAACTCTCGGAAGGGTACCAACCAGTCCATCCCAAGAATGACATCATAAGCTATCATCTCTAAGACATAGAGGTCCCATAAAAAGTGACACCCACCAACCTCAAGGGGGAACTACCTGTACTGACGCACACCTGCAGTCTTCACTACCAACGGTGTGTCTAGCATCATGATATCAGAAGAAAAAGAAACAAAAATCCTAAGGCTCTCCATAAAGGCCACAAATAGAAAACTATGTGTAGCATCGATATCAAAAAGTACTTAAGATAAAATAGAAGCTACTAGAATAGTACATCTGAAAGTGGAAGGTTCGGGATCCTGATCTTATTGGGTTTGTTTCACTGCATATGCCTGCCTAGTGCCGCATCCCTACGACATAGCCTGGCTACCCTGAGATTACCTGCCCTGCTGCCTCTGAGATCCTGGTGTCTGGATACCACGACCACAACCACCATCTCTGCCTATACACCCTGACGTACCCCAATTTTCTGACTGGTAAGAAGCTTCTGGCCCCACTCCTACACACAGAGTCTCCAGAGAACCCCTCCCACTAGCCACTAGTAGTAACGCCCTACAGAAACACTATAGATGACCCATCCTACCGCAAGCTCGGCACTCCACCGGGTCTCACGGTCACTGAGGTCTCTTGTGCCCCTCTCTACCACACTGGTAGCAAATGACCTGGACACCTGAAGTATTATTCAAGCTAGTACTACCATCATGAGAGAAATCCATCCACCTCATCCTCTTACCGGTAGGAATAGTACCATAAACTGGCATCAAACTGCCCTGGCCCACACCACTAGCTTCCCGAAGGTTCCGCTCAGTAATCAGTGCTTGGTTCACAATAGTGTGTACGATAGGAAAGCTAAAAACATTTAACAATGCTCTGCTGTCATTCCGAAGACCATCCTCACAGCGTCTATCCCTCGATGCCTCATCACCCACCGGAACGGGTGAAAAACGCTGAAGCTCAATGAAGGGAGTAGAATAATCAATCACTGACCTGGCACCCTGCTGCAGATTCATGAAATCTCGAGCTCGATCTTACCTTAGCATCTTTGGGAAGAAGAAGTCAGAGAAAGATGCCTAAAAATCTTCCCACGCCATGTCTCGGTGATACTCAGATTGGGTGGTATCATCCCACCACCTCTTAGAGGAATCACGCAGCATGTATGTAGTGAGCTTGACCCTCCTCCCCGTAGGCATCTCCAAATGCTCAAATATCATCTTCATTGAATCCAACCATGACTCTGCAGCCTGCGGTCCGCCATCCTCTGAAAACGTAGGCGGATGCTGCTGCTGGAAGAGACGAGTGAGCTCTTCCATAGATGTGGCATCCGACAGTGCTCCCTGGAAGGTCTTCATGAACCTCATGAATCCTTCACGGAATTGCGCATCTGTGTCCGTGTCTGGTATAAAGGATGACGCCACATCTGGCACTGCTTGAGGTTCCATCGGTAGACCATGACCCACAATCTCAGGAGTATAATTGTCTCCGCTCTCCTGGCGAACAACCGATGGTCATCTCAGTGGCATGACTCTTCGAGGTCAAACGCACAACTTAGATCAAGATTATCAAAGACTGAAAACAAGGAGACCAATAAGGGAACATGAGAAAGAAAGTATTCAATATTTACAAAACATGACTACATGGAATGTATAAATACAACACGACGTGTTCTAACAGGCCATCCCCATGGGCATGTACTCCAGCTAAAACTGGTCGTGTAACACCCCGAACACACGATGTGTCTTCTAAATACACAGTGTGTACGTGAACCCTCCTTCCCTGCCCAAGTCCTTCTACACGGCTAAGCCACACGGCTCTCATAAAAAAGACTACATGGCATGTACCATGAGAAAATAGAATGTACATGACAAGATTTCACTGGTCCGTGTTGTTTGTGGCATTGCCAATATACTAAGTTCACACTACACGACGTGTTCCACAAAGACAGAACATGTTCAAAGAATCCCCAGACCAACCCGTGTTTCTCGCTACACGGCTGGCTACACAGCGTGTTCCAAGCAGACACGACATGTACTAGGAAAGATAACACTGACCCGTGTTGTTAGTGACACAACCGGGTACCTAAGTCAGACTACATGGTGTGTTCAAGGTCGACACGGTGTGTATGTATTAAGGTTTCTCCGTCCGTGTTATTAGTTACATGGGCAGATACCGGGTCGACACTACATGACGTGTACAACCGGTACATGATGTGTTTCCCCAAGCCATTCCCTACCCCGTGTCCCCGCCCACACAACCTATGACATTGGAAGATACTACACGGCGTGTACTTAAAATTGTTTCATTTCTTCCCGAATAGAAGAACACATGGTGTGTGTCCATAGAACTACCCGACACATATGCTGGTTTTTCTGGATAGTAAGCCTTAGAAAGTACTCCAGAGCCCAGAAAAACACTAAAAATAACACCTAAGTTCCAAATTCCAATTAGTGAGGGCCCATACTCCCCATTAATCAATGCTTGGAATCTTATACATGTTATAACAAAGTAAACTCGTCAATGATCCACCAAATTCCGGTTATTGAGGGCCCATACTCCCCAAAAACCAATGTTTGGAGTTCATCCTATCAACAACCTCACACAATAATACCCTATCAAATAGCAGGTATTTATCAAGGAAGCTATCACTACAATATACTTTTCTAGCACAACAACAATCACAACAACATGCAATTCCTAATGCACCTAAATGGCATGGGAATAATGCATGACGTGTGGTTTCTAGAATATTCCTAATGATGAATGATATGGCGCACCCTCATATCCTTGGGTTGAAACTAAATAGAACCCAAATATAAAAATATAAACAACACACAACAAGTGCGCCACCCAACGGTGAAAATAAAAACAATTGTAAAATTTCCAAATCAGAAAAATTGCAACATGAGGTAAATTGGATTTTCCCTATACACGGGTCAGCTACTCCCGGACACAGCTTATTACAAACCACCATTTCCATCCTATCACTGACTAAGGATCCAAATAGTAAGTTAAAGAAAAGAATGCCTCTGATACCACTTTGTAACATCCCGGATCCAGAAGACACACAAAAGGTGCCCCGAACCCGATTGGTCCCATGACCTCAATTGCATTTACCCAAATTCCAGAGGCATCCGACTAGTAGCGAGGGACTAGGTCTGATAGTGGGGAAACTATTCCCTCATTTTTCAAAGTGTAGTGCATCGGAAACAGACATCAACATACAACATGCGAAAGAAGTGAACAATATGAACTAGAAATGAACAACTACAGGAAAAGATAACCAATAGTTATATATAAAAATGCAGCATGTCACTATTTCTATGAAAGCAGCCAAAAAAGGATAAAATTCAATCCAATACAAGACAATACAACTCAAAGTACAAGGTATAACCAAACAAAACAAATCAGAGAAAACAGAACACAACAACATCGCAAGCCTAATCTCGGTCCCATGCTCTCATACTCTTCTATTATAATCATGTACCTGTATATAGACCCTTTCCCCTATCAAAACCTATAAAAATGTAATCTATTTGAGCCAAAGACATGACCCAAACAGGGTGTGAGAAATAAATCCCAGTAGGCACCCACCAAAGGCCCATGCCCAACTGTCAGTGAAAGTGTGCAACAGAAGTGTGCAAAAGTAAATGTAGTAAACTAGTAAGTACTGAAAAGTAACTATCACTACCAGTTTCATTGCCATTTTAATTATTACTTATCACCTCCAAGATTGTAATTCATCTTTGCAGGTAAAACATAGAAAAACACCATAGTGAATATTCTAAATAGTTGTGTCCTCAGACATACTATCCTTACCCTCAGGTAACAGAATCACAGACCCACAGGTGATTGCCCTTAGGCATAACGATCATTGCCCTCAGGAATACGAGATATGTCCCTCAGGCACAACAACCTCTACCCACAGGCATAAAAAAAGGTTACCCTCAGGCTAACCAAACACTTCCCACAGGCTAATAGAACATTTCCCTCAGGATAATAGAACATTTCCCTCAGGCATAAGGAACTGGGATGAGCCCAAAGCATAAACAAAAATTTATATAAACTTTCTCTCAAGAAAAATTCAATGCACAATATAATCATGGCATACCCTCGGGTATCCTGGCTAAATAGATAAACAGAGAAACACACCCCCTGGATGGCCTTGGATCCAAGCAATGATCCCAAACAACAGTTTTAAATTTATCAAAAGATTATCTATGAAACTCTAGATATCTTTCTGAAAAGGCCTTAGCCATACGACACCCCATCCATGGGCGTGTAGCACAATGATACACAATTTCAACACAACCGTTGAAAGGAACAACAGACCACCTACCTCGATCGTCTCTGATCGGTATACGTGAACGATGCCTCCTGAATCGTCCAAGAATGATGTAGATCTGGGATACAGGTTCACTCATTCAAACACAAATAACTTTCCCTCAGGAAATAATTGATCATAAACACACAAGGATAGGGAAGAACTCACTTGTATGGTCCCAACATGATTGACAGAGGTGGAATCAGATTCCCGGTGCGTGATTGGGTAATCCTCTAAGGTTTAGCCGTCCTCCCAAGCTCCAAATGGCGGTTCTACCTCATCTCTAAAATGTGGAGGCTACTGCCTGTTTTAAGAGAAATTTCATGACTACATGACATGTAATATCAAGTACGCGACGTGTAATTTTCATTTTTTAAACTGTTCCCTTGACGGCTTCTTTCCACCGAGTCACTGTTCATCTATCGACATGACTACATGGTGTGAATTCCTCAATTCACGGCATGTACTGTCATTCAGCTGGCAGCTGCCTCTGCCTCCTAACTGTTCACCTTCCGACTAATTACACAACATTTAATTACCTAGTACATGGCGTGTAGTCATTTTTTTACACCCTTCATCATCGACAGGCCTCTACGCCCCGTGTACTCATCCCATGCAGCCAAAGTACATGGTGTGTACCCATAAAATTTGGGATTTTCCCCCATTTTAATTATTTTCTCAAAAACACTTAAGTAAAATGGAAAAAAAGATACCCATACCTAAAAAATAAGAACTGGGTTCTTACATTTAAAATAAATTATTATAAAAAATAACTTTTATAACCATTCTTATCTATAGATTATAACATGTTCTTGTTTGGGCCATCTTAACCACCTACATGAACGATGCTAGATATTTATATCATGGGTAGCTATGGAATCATATTTTCTGGTAATATATGGTATTTACATGTAAATAAAATTTTCTTTTAGGTTATGTAATGGAAATATTAATATTTAACCCATTCACAATATTCAACTTTTGGTTTGGTAAGAACCCTTAAAAAAGAACACTATGAAATTCAACATGGGAAACGTATTTGAAAGCCCCATTGAATGGGATTGTAAATTACTAAACAATTATTTCAATTTAATTCCAAAATATTAGATATTATAATGATTATTAACTCATGATCATGTAATGTTTTCTAAAATCTTTATTCTGAAATGGACAAGGAACTATTAAAATTACTAACAACCAATGATCAATATCAACTAAAAATAAGTAATTAATATGTAATAAATGGATATAAAATATTAATTTAAATGTTAATAAATAATAATAAAGTTATTAAATAAAATATTACTTAATTTCTGATTATTATACATGAGTTTAGATGACATCCAACTATGCATGAATCCATGGTATGATTTTTTGACTCATTTTCACTCCATTTAGACATGTTTTCATGTTACACACCTATTATTCATTAAAGTGATGTATTTACTACCCCAATGAATTATATTATCATAAATTTATTTTTAATCATGTTATTTACAAGTCTATTTCATAATATCTCTTTCATGTTTTTTGATTCATATACTTCCAATGTTGTAAGGGCCTTTTGTCTCAATTCCATTTCTCATAACATGTTCCATGTACTGCACCATTTTTTTATATGGAATAATAAATCCCCATTTATATTATATTAATATTTTAAGGTTTATTTCATGAAATTTGAAATTCATTTCATGATCCATCCTTTATATTCTTTTGATTCATTTATTACCAAATTCATAAGGATTTTGTCGACTCAATTACATTTTTTCCTTTGGGCCATATACAAATTTTCTTGTCTTTTATCATATAATTATCTATTTTCTTTTCATTTTATCTATTTTATATGGTATTATATATTTTCTCTAGGTAATTTAATTTTTCCCTTAGAAATGTTTTTTATGAATATAACATTGTTAAGAACAATTCATATCCTTTCTTATGGATATTTTCTCTCTTTTTTTATTTTCTTATTACCATACATTTTTTTATTGTAAAAACCAAAAATATATATTTTATTATATACATTTCATATCTCAATTTAACTATTTATAAAATGTAAAATTTTCAACTCTTTCATTGATGTAAGTTTATCTTTAAAAACTACTTAAAATCTGTAAAACATTTTTTTCATGTTCATACATTTTATTTTATCTCCCAATCAATATGTAGCTACTTAAATTTTTTCTATTTTATATGTTTCTTTATCAGTGATTCATTTAATGTTATTTTTTTAAAAATTCTCCCATTATTCTTTTTTTGAATGTTTATTGTAATATTTTATTTTCATGGCAGTGATAAAAATGTTATCTAGAAACACTTCTTTTGATTTCACTTCCATTTTCTTCTATATCCCCAAAAGATATGTCTCTTTTGAATTAATTTTCAGGATTATAATATATAAGAATTTATGATATAGTTAATTTTTGATATTGAATTTTAGTATAAAAAAGTTCAATTATGTATGTTATTTTATGTGATACAATTTGAAAATGTTATGAAACCCATTTTCTTTCCATCAGTTTTTACATGATATGATATATGATTGATTTCATGTGGCACAAATATATATTCAATGTAATTATGTCATGTTTGGGGTCCTATATATCCCAAAAATTCATTGGTAATGTTTTATATCTCATTATATAATGATGTTATGCATGGACCCTATCACATGTTCACAAATCTATGTGTGCACCAGATTTCATGTACAAAACTTTATGCATTGACCTATTAGCATTTATCCATGTTCAAAATTTTATGCATGGACCTAATTTCATATTCACAACATTATCTATGTACCTAATTGTGGTTATCCCTGTCTACAATACTATGATTTCCTATTCTTATATTTATACCACAGTTCTATGTTATTCCATATACCGATGTTATACTTACTATTTCCTGATTAATGTGTCATGAAATTGAATTATTATAGCTTGTTAAATATATGAAATTTTGAGTTTATGTGTTCTTTTATCATTCCTTACTAACAAGTCTTATGATTCCATGTTATTTTTTGTCATATCTTTCTCCCATGCCAGTGTTTTTTCATTTTCTTTTGATGTAATATTTTTTGACTCGTTGATAAGTTTATCCCTTACGGAGCATTTGATCTCACTTATGATTATGTTTACCGTTTTCCTAATAAATTATCCACATGATTATGTGTATAATGAAGTATTATATATATATTTTTTGGGATATTTGTAATAAATAATGGTTAATTGGTTATTTATGTAGCTAATATCTAAATAATCCAAAACTTTGGGTTTTAAGATTGTGCTATTATTTGTGAGAAATAATGTTTAAATTATGAAAAATTTGAAAAATTTATATATTTTATACTTGGTTCATATTAGTTGGTATCAGAATTAGGTTTAGTTTTTTATGGACTGGGTTACAAATTATAAGATAACCTAATTTAAAATAAACCATGATGAACCAAAAGTGAGATAGTGTAAAACTATAATGTCATAAGTGTCATAATTTAGAACATCATAAAATTTATTTCCCTTATAATAAAATCATATTATATTATTATTGTTGTGTAATACACATATTATCCAATTTCTGTTTTTTTCAAAGGATGGAATGAGGAGGAACTGAGTTAATAAAGAGTGAAATGGATAATTTTCTAAATGTCCCAATGAGAAACAAAATGTGATGGTTTTTGGAGTAAAAGTCTTTATGGAAATTCTCTTTGAGGTTGTGAGAAATAGCAAAAATCATTTTGATCTCAAAAAAATTCCAAGTAATGACTAACATGATATCTATTCCTTTATGCTGAAATTTCCACCCTCGTTCAGTTGTCTTTTAATCCACTAATTACTAATAAATGGTTCAATATCTTAGAAAAGATATTTTATATTCTCTAGTGTTTGGAGGATGGAAATAATTTTTTAACCATTTATCATTTGGAAGGTAAACATGACCAATGGTAAAATATAATTAATAATATAATAAAAAAAGGAAGAGATGACTTTATAAGATTAAATATTTTAGAAAAATATTTTTCACTAAATAATTTTCCTAAACTATTCATATGAAAATAGAGAGAGAATTCTTGGAGTTGAAACAAAAAGAGGATGAACCTATTGGTACTTATGAAGCGATATTAATGAGGATTATAAGGTAATATAATAATTTTATTATTTAACCCATAAGTGATATTGATAATTTATGTAGTGGAAAAAATAAATTATTCAAAGGGAATTAGATATAAGAGACTTTGGTATCTATGATGAAATTTTTATATGTGCACTTAAGGTGGAAATGAAAACTGTATACTTTCATTATTCTCATAGATTTAATGATAAGAGAAGGAAATTGGAGTTTCATGGAAACTCAAATTAAAATTAACTTGGAGGAAAGATAATTCAAACACCTACCTACCAAAAGTATGGGAGGAAGAACCTAGGTAAATTTGTATAATTTATGAGAATAAGTTTCTAGCATGGAAGGGTAGGTTATCGAGATCATGAATTTTGAGGAGATATATAAAGGTTTGTCAATACAATAGAGGATAAAAAGGTCCTAAAAAATACACCATCTACACTTCATGGCTTCAAATGAAAGGAGTTTGAAAATTATGCAATCCAATTTCGTAATATAAGATAAAATGAGGAAAATAAATACAAACAACCTCTAAGACTAAGTAAAAAGAGCCTATGTAACAAATTCCACTAAATTAAACCTTGATAATGAAGTATTTAAAGGTAAATTTATTCTCTAATAAATATTTATGCATGTATAATGTGATTCTTGTTCTTAAAATTCTTTCATATCAATAATTTTTTTGAGAATGTAAATTAACCACCTCCAAATTTGGATATTGAATTATTGGTTAAAATTCCTAGTGGTGAGATGATTTCATCCAAGGTGTACAATACTCCTCCAATTGAGGTTTGTGTAAGGATAAATCCTAAAAAACTAGTTCTCTTTCCCTTGATGTAATATTATGTGATATTGGGCATGAATTAACAATCACTACATAGAACTCATAATGATTTCTGAGATAAGTATATCTCATTTCATAATCCAAATCATTTGATAGTAAAATATCAATTCAAGGGTATTTATGAACTCCCATTGGTAAAAAAATTCATTAACATTGGCCTTGATACTCAATAACAATGGATACAAGGATAAAATTATAGAGGATGAGCTCAATATTTATGATATTCTAATTTCACGGGAGTATATTGATGTATTCATAGAAGAACTTCCCAGTATTCACCTAGAACATGTAGTTGAGTTTTTATTGAAAACATTCTTGGTACTATGAAAATATAAAATATAACTTATAGAATTCTCCCATTTAATTAAAATAATTGAATAATAAAATTTAATAGAATATATAAAATAGCTTCACATGACCTAGTGTTTCACTATAGGGTTCACCAATCCTTTTTTTTCAAAAAGAGGGACGGCTCAATGTGTATTTGCATTTATTTTCATCAACATAAAAAAATCATGATCAAGAAAAAATATCCTTGACTATTTTTTAATGATATTTTCTATTAAATTAGAAGGTATAATTAGTTCTTGAAGAGACATATTCAATTTGGGTAACATAAATTAAGGTTAAAGTGATGGTATTTGTCTAAGACAACTTTCAATACAAGATATAGAAATTATGAATTTATCGCAATTTCATTTAGACTTTTAAATTCCCATAAAATTTTCATATACCAGATTAATATATTTTTTAAAGATTACCTTAAAATTTATTATAGTGTTTATTGGTTAAATTATTATATATTCTAAGATCAAGGAAGAACATGAAGAAAATTTTATGATTTTACTAAAAACATTATGAAAGTTGAAATTATACACCATGTTTAGTAAGTGTAAATTTTGTCTATAGAAAGTATCATTTTTGGGTTAAGTAATAACAAGAGATGGTATATTAGTGGATCCTTGAAAAATAAACGTGCTTAAAGAATGTAAGAAACTAACCACTATGACAAATATTTCATAGTTTTCTTAGATTATATGGACACTATCGATGTTCTTTGAAATATTTCTCAAGGTTGTAAAATCCTTTAAATATGTTGATGTGGAAGGGAGTGAAGATCCATATGATATAAGAAAATGAGAAAAACTTTAAGAATATTAAGAATAGGCTGGTTACTGAATTTGTTATTACACTACATTGTTATGGAGATGGGTTTGTAATATATAGTTATCATTCAAAGAAAGGATTGGGATAAATCCTTATAAAAAATGTCATGGTAACAACTTATGTCTCATATCAATTAAAGACACATGATAAAAATTATCTAACCTATGATTTGAATCCAAAAGTAGTTTTTACATTAATAACTTGGTGGTATTATCTCTATAGTGAAAGGTTTGATATTTATACTGTTCAAATGATCTTAATATACATATTCAATTAGAAAGAGTTGAACTTGAATCAAACGAGATGGTTAATAAAAGACTTAATTTTAAATACATTAGCAACCTAGGAAGGAAAAAATGGTATAAGAAGATCTGAGAAAGAAATATCATGTTTCATTATCCATGAAGAGGATTTAAATATATGCACTACTCAAAAATTTACCAAGGATGGACCTGGATATCATAAAGTAAGGGATAAAATTTTACCTTTCTCAAGTAACTTCTCAACTCTCAGTCTATATAAATATCTAAGAGGCCAATAAAGATAATATGGAACTATATTAGGTATAAAATATTATAGAGTTCAATTTTAAAAATTATGGAATTATAATATATGAGAAACAAATTTTTTTTCTATCAATTCCACAATTGAAGGAGATATTGGATGATACACAAAAGTCATAATTATGTATTCATATGGGAAGCATAAAGACATATAGATATCTTATATATCACTTATAGTGAGATAGGAAGAGGGTTATATCTAGCTATATATCCTTATTATTGGGTTTTCAGTATGTAATATTTAAAATCCTGAAATCTTAGGGGATGATACAACCATTAACTATATTAGTACATAAATGGGATAAAATCACATTGGATTTCATCATCATTTTTCCAAATACTTATAAATGAAACAATTCCATCTTGTTAGTGGTGTAATAACATAAAAATATATCACACATAATTTTAATTCAGAATAATTAATCACTCAATCAACATTCCAGGTTATACATAAATGAATTGGTAAGGAAACATAGAGTACCACTTCAAATTGTATTTGATCGAGATCTAAGATTCATATCTAAATTATGGAGAAGCCTTCACCAATACTTGTATATAGAGATGATATTTAGTATGAGTTATCATCCTTAAACCAATGTTAATTCTTAAAGGACCATTAAAACTCTAGAATATATATTGAGATCTTACCCAATGGATTTTAATATAATTTGAAATCAATGTATTCCTCTAGTTGAGTTCTCATATAATAAAATGTTCTAATATAGTATCCAAATTAGTATTTATGAGGATCGATATGGTAAGATCTGTAGAAATTTGACATGATGGGATACATTTTGAGAGTGGAATCTACTAGGATCCAATCTTATCCAAGAAATTATAGAAAATATTTAAACCATTCAATAAAAAATCAAATTAGCACAAAGTCGATATAAGAAATATGATGATAGTCATATATAAGATTTAAATTTTGGGTTGGTGATAAATTATTCTTTTAGATATCTCTGGGAATAGGGTTATGAGATTCATAAAGAAGGGAAAGTTGAGCTCTAGATACATTATTTCATTCATGATTCATGACCATTCATCAATTGTATATTATCACTTACAATTACCACCATACCTCTAATGGGTGGTTTATTTTTTATATGTTTCTATTTAAGGAAGTATATACCAGATCCATCAAGAGTAATAGACTTAGAAGATGTATAATTATAACAAGATCTATATTATGAGGATTAATGATTGTAGATATTAGATCAAAGAAATAAGGATATATTAAATATGATAACCCACCTGGTCCAATTTCTATAAAAAATTAGTTTAAGGAGGCTATGTGGTAACCTATTGATGGAATGAGAAAAAATTACACTCATTTTTTCTTAATTAGTGTAACAAAATTTAGAGTTTGAAATTCCTTTATGGGGTATAATGTTACACCCCATGATTTTACAATTTATTTTTTCCTTTAAATAAATACTATGTCAAATAGCATGTTTCACATGCAACACTGAACTAAAACAAACTATAATAAAATTAACTGAGATAAAAAATAATACATTATGAGAATATAATATGAAATATCATTTAGAAAATTACAAGTGGAATAAATCTGAAAATAAAATAAAAATACCATAAACATAAAATCTTTATCCTCATTGTTTTCTGTGATATCATCACACAAATTGTAACTTTAAAAATAATGAAAGAATAAGAAATATAATATACATGATAAAATATAAGTAAATAAGATAAATGAATTTTAGGATGTGTGTAATGATATATATATATATATATATATAGGAATTAAATATGACCATTACATATATAGTCATTGGGATTATATTACTGCTAGTACTATATGGTTGTTGAACTTATATGGATGTTGTAACATAATCATTGAATTGGTAGGTATAAATTACGATAAATTAATTATAAAATATTTATAAAAAAGATAGTAAATGGAATTAATTAATAGAATTATTCCCTATGAGTATCATTTTTTTAATCTTATAAATGTGATTGTATCACTAGGATTTTCCCTAGAGAATGCCCAAACTTAACTTAAACCAATATGTCTTGAGAGAAATTATCCACGAGAGAAGTTAAATCTCATGGAAATTACCATGAGATCCATGTTCAGTAAATAACTACCTATAACTCCCCCTATTTCATATCTTACCCTAATGTATTATTCAATGTTATTTAATGTATTTGTATGTAGAAGTTAAAATAATGTAAACATGTAATTATTGATGTCATAAATTTTATATTTTCATTATTATGTGTATTTAATACATTTGGAATTTCTATAAAATATAATCTTAAAGAATTAATTTAATTAAATAATAACGTTAATATTTAATAAAAAAAATATTTATAGAATTTAAATAGTTCTTATTAATCTAGAAATCAATCTTAAAGAATTATAAATAAAATCATTTAATGTTAAAATGACTTTTTTCAAAGAATTGAAACTTTTCTATATGCTGCATATTTTTATCTTGATAAAATAAATTGGTTTCTATAAAATAATTATTTTATTGAAATTCATTAATAATATATGTAAAATAAGAAATTAATACCCATCTAAAATTTTTTATTTGGCAAGGAATTAGAATAATTTTTTTATTCTTAAAAGTTATTTTTTAAAGTCATTTTATTGTATTATATGTTTTTATATTAAAAATAATTTTAATAATAAAATACAATTTATTTCATATTTTTTATCACAATAATCAAATTGAATAATAAGTTTAATTTTATATTTTAGTATAAAAATAAGTCACCGAGGTAAAACTAGAGTTACTACGGTAAAGTTAAAACAAGATAAAAGGGGTATAACTAAGGGGTAAAGTCATAGAACATCACGAAATATTATCTATAAAGGATTGAATGAGGTAATAATAATAATAAATCCATTTTATAGTATTTCCTACTTTGTATCAACTTTCCATGAGAAATTACATTTTTGATACATTAAGGAATGAGTATTTATGAATATTCCACTCCTCCTCACTTATAAAAGGAATCTTCCATCACCCCTTAAATTCCAAATAAATTATAATTCATACATATACCCCAATATATTTCCATCCGTATTACTTCTCCTCCAATTTGGTTATATTCTGGTCTTAATAGAAAACCGCAATTATTTCAAAACCAAGAAGGTTTCTTAGAGGAGATCTGATTTCATCCTTGCAATTAATAAATTCTTATCATTATTTTATATATATATTATTTATTAAACTGTTATACATTATGATTTATTATAGTTATATCATATAAATAATAGAATTTTACTTATTAAATAATGATATTATAATAAATCTCTATCATAGCCATTCTCATCTATATTTTATAGCTTGTCGTTTTTAGGGTTGGTTTAACCATCCACATGAATGATGCTATAAATTTATATCATGTATGACTATGGAAAATTAATTATTATAAATATATGGTATTAATATATAAAAAAACTTTTTTTAATGATGATTTTAATATTTAACTTATTCTTAACATTACACCTTTCATTTGATAAAAATCACCGATGCAAGCGCATTATAGATTTGAACTTGGAGAAACATGCCTGAAAATACCATGGAATGAGAATATAAATTCATAATTCATTAATGAAATTAAAATTAAATTCCTTTAATATTCTACAGGTGATGAACCCATGATCATGGAATGATGAATGACACTATTATACCAAAACAATCAATAAACAGTTAAAACTACTAACAAATGATGATCAAGGTTAAATACAAATAAATAATAATTAAAATATTAATATAAAAGGTAATAAATATGAATAAGGCTGTATAATAAATGATTAATGAGTCTATTATTATTATATAAGAGATTATATAGTGATTAAAAAAATTATTAATCTAATATAAGGAAATTTTTATCAATTTCCCTTCATTGAGACATGTTTTCTTATTACAAACCCATTATTATTTGACATGATGTAATTACAACCTCATTTAATTATTTTATCATAAATAATTTTTTAATAACATGATTTACAAATACATTTCATAATATATATATTTTCCTAAGTGTATTTCTCAAGAGGGGTTATATTAAGTTTCCAATAATAGAATTTATATTTTTTAAAATTAAAAATATAAATCCCATAAAATTAAAATATTATCCTAGTTAACAAATGCTGTAGGTATATATAATTTTAAACCTTAAAATATTTTTATAATGGATTGATCAAGTCCTAGTTAAAATAATCAAAATTATTTTAGTTTTAAAAATTCTCTACTTATATCAAACAATATATATATATATATATATATCACTTGTAAATGTAAACAATTAGGGAATGTTTTGATAAAATTACTTTGAAATTTAAGAGGTGAAAAAAAAACTAAAAAATTATTTTTGAGATGACTCAATAATAATAATGTAAAGAAAAATAACAAAAACATTGAATTTCAAAAGAGGTCAGCTCCAAGTAGGAGCTTAGTCCTATTCAATTGACTATAAGACACTACAAAACACATTTATTAAATCCTTATAAATAGACCCAAAACCTGTATTGAAGTTAAAAAAACAAATTCTCACAAATTAGTCTAGTAAATAAAAATCCCATTCTATATTTATAAATAGGTCAATCGATGTGATGAAAATGTTAAGAAGTAGTATCAGAGTACTCCTCAATATAATGAGGGAGAAATGCTGAATAAATATACAGAAAGTACAAGTAAAACTCAATATGAAAATAAATAGAGAGAGAAAATAAATCATATGATGTTTAATGTTTCTCATTGTTTGATTAAATCTTGGTTGATAAAAAAATTTCTCCGTATTGTTTTATTATCCAATAGAAATTGGAATGAATGTTACAATTAGTTTAGACTTATTCTGAGATTTTATAATTTCATCCAAAAAATAGAGTATCATAGGTGAATGAAAATTAATTAGTAAATCACTAGAACACCATATTTGGTGAGGAAGGATTATTTTTATTTTAAAACAATTCTACATAAAGTATCCATTAAGAAATGATCATTATTAGGTCAGAATATCTTAACTTCTCTAAAAAGTCTCATTAAATTAAAAAACTAGCCACTGGGATTTTTGATCCTTAGTCATTATAGATTTTCACTCATGGTCAATGATGAATCATTTTGTAATATATTCTCCATTAGGTAAGATTTCTATAGATCAATCCGGTTATGTGTTCAATTTGATTTAGTCTTAAGGTAACCTTATCCATCAATTCATGATCGCTCGGTTTTAATTCTATTGTCACTTGGAAATTCAACATGAGGCCACTTGAAAACAAAATGTGTAGTGGCTTGAGATTCTTCATACGGTTGCTTCAACACTTTGAAAAGATCTCAACTCAAAATGGAATGATTGTTTTAAATACATCTTTTGGTCATTCCGAGTCTTCCTATAGTTGATCCAATACATCATGCGGTTGATCAATGTAATCCTATAGTCAATCCACTTCATCATGTGGTCGCTCTGATACATAGAGAAAGTGTTTCATGGCTGCATCAATGGTCATGTCATCTATTTTCTTAAAAACTCTTTCTTGTGGTACCCTTAATTATTAGATGAATTTTATCTAATTTCCATGGTCTCTTCATGAAATTGGTATCCCATCTCCATGCAGTCTATTCACATAACATGTTGTAGATTCTACACATAGACAATTTTTAATTTTTTACAGAAAAAACGTCCCTATCATAAAAAATATAATTCATTAAAAATATAATAAACTTGTTTTGATATCATTAAAATAAGTAATTTCTACGCTAATCCAACTGTAACATACTAGGTAAATACAGAATATAACATTTTTCATATTGATTAATATTTTTAAAATAATTACTAATTTTACTTTAAAGTGGATTCTATGTTTGATGGAGTACCCAATACACAACAATGATTTTCTTTAAAATCTTACTTTGCACACAACGTTGGGTCATACTAAAAAATAATAAAAAAATAATATTTTAAATGGTAGTTAATGCTTAGCCATTGTAATGGCAAGAATGAATATAACTAACTACAATATGAATATACAATTTTATTAAATTTTTTTTACATTTATCCACTAAAAGTTAGAATATTAAAATATGAATGAATATAATTTTAAGTAGAAACAGTCTAATATTCCTTAAAAGGCCGATTTACCACCTTTTGATGGCGAAACCTATTTAAATATACTTTTGGACACTTTTATATGTTATATTTTACAAAATAAAATACTTCTTTAGAATCGGGGCATCAAAATTTATTTTGGGTAAAATTTTGGTATTTTTCTCATAAAATTTATTTTTGATGAATAGTGAAAAAATACTGTGTTTTAATTCAAAACTGCCTTTAAATATAATTTATTTATATGGATATATTATCTTATTAATTGATTTTAATGTTTAATTAGATTATATTTTTATCATTTAATCCAATTTTGGTCATTGGAAGTAATTTCACTTTGAAATTGGACATAAACAAGTGTCTATCTTTTGATAGTTATTATTTCTTAAAAAATATGCTTTTTGTTTTTGACAACAGGAATTAATATTAAATTAATTTCCACTAGTTCTGGGTTTCGAATTTCGAAAAATTGATTCCATATTTTGAATCAGGAGGTCCAAATTTTTTAAATAGGTAAATTTTATTTTTAGGCATTATGAATATTTAGTTAAGTAAAAATTTTATTTACCATAGTTTAAGGGTAAATCTATTAAATAATGGTAAAACAAATAATAGTATAATAATCCTAAATTACCCTAACATGTGTACTATTCCAATTAGATCATACATGTTCGACCATAGGAATCCTTGGGTCGATTTTGGGACCCCATGGAGCCACTTAGGAGTGATAATGACACTTTATATTAATTAATTTAAAGTAAAGACAAAAATAAAAAAAACATATATCTTTTAGTAAATAAATTTTTACATGGGGTTATATAATTTATATTTTCAACTATAAATATTATTTGTAAAGATAAAAATATTTCCTACATCATGATATTTTCTAATAATTTTTAGACATCAAATAAATTAAATTATTTATGAAACAATAATGATGTAGTGTTTACCTCATTAATAATGGATTTAAATAAAAAAGATTAAAAAGATTAAAATAATATCTGAAACCTGTAAAATTATTATTGAATGATTTTATTTCTATCATTAGTCATCTTATCTTTGAATTTAATGATTTTTTGACCTTTTGAAACTGAAGATAAGTTTATAATAAAATAATTGTTTCAAACTTTTCTAAATAACCCCCCCTCCCCCTTATAAAAATCCCTCACTTATAAACAATTTCTCACACATCTCAAGCATTTTGGATTGTCCAACCTATTCCCAATTAAGCTCCCAACATCCCTCTTCCCTCCTAGAGGAATTACATTAGATATAAGGCGCTTCAAGAAGTTATTTTGGTTCAAACCAAAGGGAGTTACCCGAAATAAAGGTAACGATTTCTCTTAATTATTTTATTTTATTTTACTTATCCAACCCCTAAACTATTTTTATTACTTTATTTTATAACATAAACAGTATCCTCAATATACTAGGGTGTTTTTAGGAGAAGGATTCAAACTACACTTACACACACCTCCATCTAATGGGAAAAGAACCTACTGTTTCTGTGGATGGAAAACTAACGCCTCACGAAACAATGATTGTTCGGTTATCACCTAATACCTCTCATGATGGAAATTATGATGGAAATATATTTATATATTATATATATTATGTTTAGGTTTTCATTATTTTCTGTATTTTTCATTTATATCATACCTTTATGGTTTCCATTATGTGTAAAAAATATAATTTCAATTGAGGAAGTGCGGACTACCTCCCCCTCAAAGTGATATGACTCGTTCATACCATATGTGGGGCGTATAAAGGATGGAGTTAATGAAATTATATATGAAATTATAATGGAAATATAATTTAAATATGTATCATTAATTTTTAATTCCATTAAAATACGAAATAGAAATGAAAGTAGCGTTCATGCGTACTTACGGTTTACCGTCTCCATGAACGGTGCATTTCATGTCTTATCTTAAAATGTTAGGTACTGTTATAAATAAATATATATAATAGATATATCTGATATATGTGATATCTAAATCATTAATATCATTCTATAGATAATGGAATTTTGTCCACATGGACAACTTGTAAATTATAAGAAGTTCATTTTTGACTCAAGTACCAAATATCGACAAAATGACAATTATTAACTTAATTGATTACATAATGTTTATAACATGGTAATAAGTGATATAAAAGGAATAATAAACTTCAAAAATGTTCTTAAAAAATTATAAATTAACATTAGTTTATTATTCAGGATATTAAATCATGAACGGGTCAAGTCGGACACGAGGTAATGGATTTCTTATCTCACTTTTAATTCCTTGATATTTCCATTGTTCTCCACTTATTCATTACATGTGGTTTATTGTGTACTTCCATTTGATATATATTATCAGGATTCTGTTTATATTCATGGTATTCTTTGATTTATATGGTGGTTATTAACTTTTGGTCATACGACTAAATTGATTACAATGTGGTAAAGGGTTTTATCTCACTTTTTATTCTCGTGAGATTAATGTTATATTTGTCACTATTTCCTTTGTGTGGTGAACGTACTGCCCTTGGTTTGTACTCTTTGTGTAATAGACATTCATTTATGGGTATTTACATATTCATTGAATGATCCTTCTTTCATGTGGTGTATGTTTGGTAAGTTACCAAATCAGTAAGGGAACTTTTTAACCCAATATTCATTCCTTGGGTTAATCTTCTAATTCATAATTATGTCATGATATGATTATGTGTGGAATCACAATTTGTTTATTTTTTTTTTGAAATTTCCACTCTCCTTTGTGTGGATATACTGTTTATACACATAATCATTCCATTGATAAATTCTAAAGTCATAGATATGAACATGATAAGAGTAATTTTAACTCAATTTCCATTCATTAAGTTAAACATCCAAGTAATTGGTTTTGTCTTAAAAAGAACATGTGTGAATGTCATCTGATTAATTTACACTGAATATCCAATCATATTGAGTGTATTTATATTTTTCACACATTATTATGTAATTTATTTATCCTTAATCCAAGGATACCATCTTTATAAGGGATTTCGTCTCAATTTACATTCCATTGAGACTTCATTGTTCTTATGAACCAATTCCCTTTTATATGGTGTATATACCGACCTTTGACATATTATATCATGAATATCTTTATTATAATTATATTATAAGTTTTTTTAATGTAATTATTTAATTATTTTTATTCAAGTATTTTCTAAGTGCTAAAATACTCTTTAACAAAAACATTATTTAAAATGTTTTAAATATTTATTCTTCTAAATATTTTTCATTAATGTCCATGTTTTAAATATAGTTTTAAGGATTTATTTATTTAGAAATTAATGTTTTGAAATGTTAATTCTTTTAAAATCTTCAAAGTTGAATGGGACACTTTGATTCAAAAAAATCTCTATTAAATGTTTGTAATGGTTTCAAAAATGGTTTGTTAAATCATTGATTATATCAATATCTTGAAAGGATATATTGTGATTGAAATGTGGAAAGGTTAAATTTCCTTTATGCTTGTTTTATGTGTTGTGAATATGTTATGGTTTTCAGCATTTTTTACATAAACAGGTGGTTCAGTGATAAACCTAGGGCAGGTGAGCCCGCGATAGCTCTCCAATGTATTGGGTAATGTGACAGAGGTAAATATGAATGTTTCTCCTAAGAGATTTAGGGAATATACTGTGATGGGTATTCCAAATGTAACTCTCTACATAGCTATGATAGCTACAATGTAAGTATGATATGGATGCCACAAGTTACCTTTATGATTTATGATTTCTGTGTGTTATTCATAAATATTATGATTTTGTAAGGTACGTTATGATTAAAAATTATTTGTTTCATTGATTTGTATTTATTGACGGGTTAATGTTTTCCTTCCTTGTTTTGTATCCCTTACTTAGATTTTTATGCTCATCCCAAGTTTTTGAAATATTTTCCACAGGACATAAAGATGAATAGGGTCAAGGATGGGTTCAAAGAAAAGTCTTGCTGTCTAAAGCATGGAACTCGACATGTTTATTTTTAAAAGTTTTTATTTTATGAAAAATGGATACTGGATAGTAGTGTCTACAAGTAATATTCAAGTTTTTATGTAATAGTAATGTCCTAATTATCTAAAACTCTAAACCTAAAAAGATCCTCAAGGTGGATCCTTGACATAATTCAATATTATGTAATGTTTAAGGTTGGGGACTTATAGTTGGTATCAGAGGTCGGTTTAGAAAACTTCAGGGATTAGGTGTTTTTGTTAAACACATGGTTAGTCCATATGTCTATTATTCAGTTAAATCCTTATTTTAAAACATTTTCAGATCAAGTAATGTTGGTTATAATAGAAGGAGGAGGATCTCAAACAACATTTTTATCTCTTCCTGATGACATGCATGCAATAATTATTGCAAAGTCATGTTTGGATGATTGTGAAAGGTTTTCTAGCATACAAATCACTTGAAAGTAGTAGTTTGATATATCAAACACATGCACTATACCTAATTATCATCATGGATCTTGGGTTGTATTTAATCAAATCATATTTTCAATATATTCTCATATTTTCAAGAAAGGTAAATATTACCAAGGCATATTCAAATATTTTACCTTATCTTAGAATTTTGAAGCATATTATGATTTTGAAAAAGGTTCTAAAGAAGGAGACCCTTGCACAACCTATTTATATTTACTTTTACAATATAGTCTCTTAGCACATACTTATGGTATTTTAAAAGGGTCGTTGATTGAAAGTTTCAACTCAAATTCGGTCTGACTTTTTTTTATAAAAATCATGTTTAATTAGATGTTTTGAAATTATATGTCATACTTGATTATTTTCTGAAACAATTTTTATGAGAACACCCATATGACCCAATTTGTACAAGATGTATTTGGATGAAGGAGGCAAATGATTCTGAAGGATCTCTAAATTGTTGTTTCAATGCATGGACCTTCAACCTACGTGAATAAGATGATGATGAAACCATGTCGATAACATGATCAAGGTATGTTGTTATTTATTTTGGTAATAGTTTCATTTTATCAAATGAGGTGAAATAAAAAAATAATATATTAAGGTATTAATGAGTTGGGATGAAAATTATAGGTAGAATACAACCTTTGAGGTTAAAACATGTTTTGGTAATTTTTGAGTTTTATAAAAAGGAAAATCCATAGGATGGGAAACAACCCGTCGCATCCGGCAAGGCCACAAGAATCGAACCCACAATCGAAGGTCGAAAAGGGAACATTTCCTACCACTGGCCTACATGAAGTCCATAGTTATTATGACTTATTATTTCAGTAAAATGATTTTATAGATCAAGATTAAGTTGATTTTGGGAACTTATGTTTTATCAAATGGATATCCTTAGTATAGGAAAATGATTTGGTGATTATGTGATAAAGGTTATTATGGAAGATGTACTCTCTTTTGAGGAAACACAATATGCCTAAGGAAAATAGAATACTATGGGATTTCATTTGTTTAATAATGGTTGAAATTTTAGTTTGGAAGAATCTATGTTTTTATTGTGGACATATGACGATTTGGTTTATTTATGGAAATGATTAACCCATCATGGAGAATATGTGACTAGGTTAATTACATTTCAATATTAGACTTTATGAGTAACTGATGTTATTTGGAGATAAATATTAAGATTTATATTGGAAGACTATGTGATTAAATACTTCCAATATTTGGTTTCCAATCTTATTTTGGATTAATTTTGAAGAATTTTATGGACATTATTTTATTGAATGGTTATTTTTGATCTTTGGGTATTGTTTAGAAAATTTTGGAGATTAAGAGTAGTTTTTATTTTTGTAGAAAATTATCCTTTTGGGATTATCTGATCTTGTACTAACCATTTGGGTTTTGGATAATGTCTAAAGACATGGGAAAAATATAGTTCATCTTTTGTGGATTATATGATTCTTTTGAAGTTGATTATAACACATTTAATGTGAAAAAATCATCATAAATACTCATCGTTTGGATAAAATATGAGTTTGTGTTAGAAATCTTGTAAAGGATGAAAGTCAACATGACAAGTAAGTATGTTTCCTTATGTTTTCAGTTAATCTAATAAATAGATTCCTAAATGAAAAGTAACTTAAAAACAAAAACATTGTCTGTGAACTTTTTCTATTAGCGAATCAAATACTGTTTAACCCATCCTAATTTTGTGATTTTCTGGTGGTTAAATTTCTCATAATCATGTTTTCTATCACTCTCCATCAGAACCTGATGTTTTTTTCTCCTCTATATCCATGTTTTCATGGAATCCTAGTATCTATTGTCTCGGGTAACCGTTTTAATTATCTTCCATGATTTTAAAGTGATATTTTTATTAACTCTTTTTCTGATGTGCCACTACTACAAAATAAGGCTATAGCCACGGTTTGGAACCGTGGATATAGGCCCAAAAACCATGGCTATAGGTTATAGCCACGGTTTCATAAATTGTGGCTGGTATTGGCATGGCTATAGGGAAAAACCTATAGCCACGGTTCAAACCGTGGAAACACCCTATAGCCATGGTTTTCAAACTGTGGCAGAATCCTGAGTCTGGAAATATATATAGCAAGGGTTGTAAACCGTGGCTATATGGATTTTTCCATGGATTTAAACCTTATCTATATCCCTATATCCACGATTTAAAATCATGGCTATATGTCCCCCCATTCCATAAAAAAACATCATCCCTTCCCCTGCCCCCTTCCCCAGCACACCCCCTGCCCCCTGCACTTCCCCCCTACCCACTGCACCCCCCCATCCCACTGCAAACCCCCTACCCACTGCACTTCCCCCCCAACCCACTACACACCCCCTGCCCCCCCTGCACACACCCCCTTCCCACTGCACTCCCCCCATCCCACTGCACCCCCCTGGACACACACCCTACCCATTGCACTTCTCCCCCATCCCACTACACTTACCCCCCAGCCCACTGCACTACCCCCTTCCCCCCCAGCACACCCCCTACCCCTTACCCCCTACCCCCTCCCCCAACACTCCCCTGCCCACTGAATTTCCCCCAAAACCCACTGCACACACCTCCCCCTGCCCCCTCCCCATGCCCCCAACAAACCACCCATGTCCCCCCTGCACATTGTACTCCCCCAGCCCACTGCACACCCCCTTGCCCATTTCCTCCCTCTTCCCTACCCTCAACAAACCACCCCTTCCCCCTCACCATGTCCCATGCACACCCCCTGCCCCCTTACCCTACCCCCTTGCACATCCCCCCAACCCACTGCACTTCCCCCCTGCCCCCTCATCCTTCCACCTACCCCTGCCCCCCTGCACACACCCACTGCACCCCCCCATCCCACTGCACGCACCCTGCCCCCTGCCCCCCCCCTCCCTACACACAAACCCTACCCACTACACTTCCCCCCCAGCCCACTTCACTTCCCCCCTGCCCCCCTGCATATACCCACTGCACCCCCAGCCCACTGCACACCACCCCCCCCCCCCCTCAGCACACCCCCTGCACCCTACCCATTCCCCTTACAAAAGAACCCATCACACCCCCTTCCCCTTGCCCCCTCCCCCCATGGAACCTAGTTAAAAGCCTTTTTAAGAACAATAACACATTATGATCATGTACGCTAATTGGAGTATGGATGATTCTAATGACCAGGAATCAATTTATTTTTCCTCGTTAGTTACCATATCATCTCATATAGGCTGGGGGAAGGTTAGTATAGAATTTAACCCTGTGTTTAATGTGATGTGGGAACAACTAAAAATTGGTAAACTGACACTTGAGTTTTCACTGTTTGATGATGATGTGTTACAATTTTATAAGAGTTATAGTCCTTGAATCATTTTGTGAATAGTTGATGAGAGACTGTCATACCTCTGTGGTTTCTAAATCCTAGAGAGACAAATATGGGTGATGAATTCGGGTGTCTGTTTTGGTGTCCATGGACCTAGTAGAAAATATAGGAATGTTTTATATATGTGAAGACTAATACTATCATGGAGTTCCCTTAAGAATTATATCATAGGGAGATGCACATATTATTCCATGATTTTTGGAAAGGGTTTAATATGACCTTAGAGAATCATCTAATATTGAGCACAACGTACCATGAATATATAGACAGACACTAAGAGTAGATGATACATATATTGAAGGATATGCTTCAAGATTGTGTTCAATACATCGATGGATCATGGGTTTAATATGACCATAGGGAATAATCTAATAATGATTGAGATGCGATAACACACCAGCGGGTGAAACCAAGAAATTTCCGGAAAATTCATCTAGAGGAGAACAGACTGGTGTTTTTCATGGGGTTGGATGCAGTGAGCTGAAAAAAACATTGAGATCATTTTTCAAAATCCAATTACCAGGTCGGTAGACCTTTGGAAGATCATTCTCAGTTGAAAATTTGTATGGTTAGGAGCACCATTATGTTTAGTTGAGGGGTGAACCCCCCTATCAAGAACATATCCAGCTGTGAACCTTAGTTAAAGCTATAAAATTACCAAGGGTAGGGATTCATGGTGTGAAACCCCTGGTCACACCGTGAATCATGCCCAAGTGGATTTATTTTAATAGGTTAAATTCTGTCTTTTTCTAGGTCAAGTGTTTCACAATGATGTTACTGAAGAAAGATTCAAGTTTTCAAAGCCGGTTGTTTGTGTTTGATGAAATGAAAACAAATATTTTCTTTAAGTTTTATATTTTAATGAGAATTCTCATTTTATGTTTTCTCAAAATGAGGACACTGTCATCTCTAAAGTGAAGGAAATTTCATTTTCTACTACTGAGTTGGCTGAAACTTTCTACTAGTCCACGTTGAAGGCTTAGGGAAATCATGTAAAACAGGTGAAAATGTCATTATAAAGATCCAAAACCAATTTGAATAGCATATAAACATTATATAATAATGAAAATAGGTTTTTAAAATACTAAATAAATTATAGAATTCAAATTAAAGGGTTAGGCATAGGAAACTTACCTCAACCTCAAGGCGCTGCTTTTAACAAAAACTCGAATCTTCCTTTTTTCCACTTGCACGCATATGCAAATTAACATATATATAAGGACACCTAGCCCCTATGTACATATTTTCATGGAAAAATATGCACAAGGGGATCCTTAGATATATGTTTATACTTCCATATACCCCTTTACACTTACACATGTATGCATTTTTCAAATCTATAAATAAGAACACCTAGCCTCAATATATATATTCATTTTTTATGAGTGATTATATATAAAGGGGGAACTTATATATTTATATGCCTAATTATGCATACACATGTAATCCTTCATCAATGGAAACTCAAATCCACCTCAACGAGATCCAGAAAGAACTACAAGAATATAAGGAACCCAAAAATCACAAAAGCCCTAATTAAAATTTGGCCAAAGAATAAAAACGAAATAAATATTACCCAAATCCAATATTGAACTCACTTTCATTGATGGTGGTGGATAGAACTAGCCTCATCATAAGAAACCCCCTGAACATCCCCCCATCCCACAACACTTCCCCCCTGCCCCCTCACCCTGCCCCTTGCCCCTACCCCTGCCCCCCCCCCCCCCAGCACACACCCACTACACCCCCCCAGCCCACTGCACACACCCTGCCCCTTGCCCCCCTTGCACACACACCCCACCCACTGCACTTCCCCCCCAACCCACTGAACTTCCCCCTACCCCCTGCACATACCCAATGCACCCCCCAACCCACTGCACACCACCCTCCCTCAGCACACCCCCCTACACCCTACTCCTACCCCTTGAAAAAGAACCCAACACACCCCCTGCCCCTTGCCCCTCCCCCATTGGAACTTGGTTAAAATCCTTTTGAAGAACAATAACACATTATGATCTTGTACACTAATTGGAGGATGACTGATTCTAATGACCACGAATCAATTGATTTTTCCCCGTTAGTTACGATATCATCTCATATAGACCGGGGGAAGGTTAGTATAGAATTTAACCCTGTGTTTAATGTGATGCGGGAACAACTAGAACCCCCTACTACTCCCCCCTGAACAGCTGCCCCTGGACCCCCCTGGACATCCCCCCCCCCACCCCACTGCTGGACCCCCCTAGACAGCAGCCCCCCCTGGACAACAGCCCCCTGCTCCCCCGGACAGCAGCCCCCCTGCTGACCCCCCTGGTGGGAGTTTTAGTTTTTTATGATATATTACTCTATAATAGTGGATGCTGGTGTACAGTGTCCATATTCTATTTTTTTACTATTTTTATGTCCTGATGCTGGTGTAGGTGGGTTTTGGGTGATGTCGTGGTTTCTAGGAGGTGGTGTGGCTACTAGGAGATTTCCAAAATATTTGGTGATTATTTTTGGTGCTACAGATGCTGGGAGATGTTGTTCATTAGTTCTGTGAGCTTCTGGATAGGAACATAAAGATGGATGTTTGGTGATGGATGGGTGTAGAGGCTAAAGTTATGGCTGGTGTTGGCTTAGAGGTGCCGGAGGTTCTGTTTCTGTGGACTGGTTTGTTAACAGATAATGGGTGTTATTGTTGACTATGAGTTGGTAAATGGGTTGTTGGCTGTTTTTTTTTGTGGTGTAGAATGACTCTTTGATGGGGTGTGTTGCAGGAGTGGCATGGGTTGGTGTTGGTGGCTTGGGATGTAAATTTGATTACATTCCTAGTTGCTGGACATTGTTGTTGGCTTATAGGTGTTGGTGTTATTACTGTTGAGTGGGTTACTGCTAAAACTCTGATTGTTATTGGGTTTTTCTCTAGTACATGTGCTATTGGCTAGTGTTATTGGATTATAATAGGTTGCTGCTTTGTGGGGAGTAGTTCTGGTGTCAAGCGGGCTACTACTATTTCTAGTTCCACTAGGGGTTGGCTGTTTATTTAAATTTGGGAGGTTGGTGTTTAGTGGTGATGTAGATGATTGGTTTACTGGTTTTCTCGATGGCTTTAGGCTGTTCTCTTGGATTTCTTTATGCTTACTCTTTTCTTAGATCATGTTTACCAATTCACCCAGCATGCAAGGCCACTCAAACCCACCTCTAGGTCTGGATAGGGATATTAAATCGTCTTTGAATGCATGTGATCATACAGGATCATCACTACCTGGAGACCTTCACATTACGACAAACCCTGCCTTGGCAGTTTTAGCTACATGGGATACTCTTTTGGACCCCTCTAAAGGTAATAAAGCGTATCACATTTATAATGATATTTTTAATGGTATGAAGATTGAAAATGGTCAATCTTCATACCCTTCTTATTATTTGGGTTGTGAATAAAAACAGGTTGGCACACTACTTGACAGACACGATGACCAAAACAAGCTGATTTTGAATAATGATTCTATGTAGAACAAATGAAACCCTCTTGGGGGTTTACACTTGAGTAGTGACACTTATGTGGAGAATACCTTCAGCTCTAAACAGACCCCTTAACCCCCACTTGGTTAGGATAGTGCATCGCTCAAAGAGATGGCCATGGAACCTAATGTTCTGGGTGTTTCAAATACTTCTCTGGACAATTACCCAAATAAAAATTTGGTTTCCTCAGGTTTGAAAGATTAGAAAGATGCCAACCCAAATCTTCCAATTGAATTGGTCAAGAATTAGAGGTGTATATTTTCATCTTATCAAGAGTAACTGAACGTGGTGGACACACCATAGATTCCCCCAGGTTCTAGAAAAAAGCTGGAAAAACATTCAGGTACTTCACATGACAACCTTGCTACAGATATTTCAAGTACATCTCCTCCCCTTTTTGTCAATCATACTATTAGTATTTCTCAGACATCAGATAACATTAATATTCCAACTAAATCTGAGAGGGAACATACTACAATGCCTTCTCATGGCCTCTGAGAGTGTTAACCTCATGAGAAGGAAGTCAAAGGAAGGGAAATTTGCTCTTAAGATTTACATCTCTAAGGATTTTGATACCCATAAATGGAGTTTTCTCATTTAGATACTTCATAAACATGGGTTCTCGAATAGATTTCTGAACCTGGTTAACACTATTCTTAGATCCTCACGGATGTTAATTCTTGTGAACGGTGCATCGAGAGGGTTCTTCTCTTGCTCATGGGGTTTACGAAAAGGTGACCCCTTATCGGGTATACTGTTTGCAATTGCAGAGGATTACATAAGCCGATGCATCAATGAGCTTGCTCATATGGGTATTTATAAGAGGATTAGAGCTGGTTTTAATGATCATTCCCCCACCCCATCTTCTCTATGCTGATGACATTGTATTGCTGGGGAAGGCTTCAAAGAGAACCATATCCTATATAAAGGCTCTTTTCACTCACTATGAGGATGTGGCTGGACAGGCCATAAGCTGGGAAAAATCTTCAAATGTTTTTGGTAATGGAATTCCTGTTGAAAAAAAGAACAGGATCACTTGATACCTTGGGGTGAAGAGGGGATCCTTTCCATTTCACTTGATACAAATGGTCATGAGGGATTATTAAGGAACATCAAAGCCTAGTGAGAAACTTTATATGGACAAGATCAATCTTTGAAAGGAAGTTGGTCACAGTGAAGTGGAAATAATGCATAAAACCTGTGGAAATGGGAGGATTAGGGGTCAAGGATCTTCGTACCATTAATGATGGTCTGATTGGAAAATTCACTTGGAGGATGATCTCAAATGATGTTGATGATGAGATTCGGTCGAGAAGGTTCACAAAACAGCTATATAATGGATATAAATACTACCTTGAATCCTCGGTATGGGCTTCCCTTAAATAGTCCTATGAAATGATAATGCAGGATACTAAATGGTTGGTCAGTAGAGACTCCACTCATAGTTGCTGGAACACCTTCTGGCAGGATCAACCCTTTCATTCTATGAATGTCCCATCTAATGTTTCTTCATTGTCCATCTTGGGTTTTCTCTCATATCATATTTCACATGATTTTCATATTTTTTACTATGTGTTGTCTCAAGTAAATAATTATGCATTTATGGATTGTGAAAAAATGATACGGCTTCATAGCAAGATTGGGAATTTTGACCCCAAAGAGTTTTACATGATTGCATGTGGCGGTACTGACCACGCCCCAACCTGGGTTATGAAGTTCAGGGCTCCATTCATTCATTATAATGACCCATAATTTACATACATTGTTAATACTTCAAAATTGAAGTACACTTGTTACAACATATAACAAAACCATGAAGGGACTGTATAGGTATAGTGTCTTTAGAAACTGGGAAACATAAACAACTGGTTCACAAAGCATCGACATTGTCTCCCATTTATTTCATCATATCTAGAGTACCTTTTGGCATATCTTACTTAATAACCTTCTTCCTGACATGGGGAAAGAAAACATACAAAAGGGTGAGCTCAAATGCTCAGTAAGGGAAAACAAAAGAAAAATCAATCACATCATATTCATAAGAACATAACATTTTGGAAATCTTAACCTGCAAAAGAAATCATAATTTCATAACATGGGATAAATCATAGTAGTGAAATGTAATCCCAATAATCATAACTTAAAACCTGAAAATTTGTGGCATACACACATAATCATAGAGAATCATTTCTTAGTAGTAAAAACTCATATCCAAGACTATCTTAGAAGACAAATTACATTTCCAAACCGAGTTCACTCCTCGTTTTAGTCCTGTTTCACTGAACTGGATTAACCTGCCATTCCAGCCATGTCTATATCATGAGATATAAATATTTACCCAATGAATTGGAGGGAGATATAGGTCCCACACATCTCATAATGATACCATTCTTATGTGTGCCACAAAATCATAAATCATACATCATAGCATAACCCATGTAATAAAAATGAGATTCTTAAACATCATGCCATTATAACATAATCTATATAAGATAAAAGGACATCATAAAGTTAATTCCATCATAACATAATCAAATAAATGTAAAAATAGGTATAGAAATATATCCCTATATAATCTTATATGGAAAATAATTTTGATAAAATGCTTGTACTCCATTCTTGAGGAAAATATCCTTTCTACTTCAAAAACATTTTCCTTTCTTAAAATGTCATAAAATTTTAAACTAAAAGAAGTTGATTAAAAATAAACTTGAAAACTTGTAAAGGAATCTTCATGGAAATAATGTTCTCTGAAATCATAAAAATCCATTCATGCCGTATAAGTTAAAAAACATTCTTCTCGTACTTTGGTCGGAAAAGTCAAAAAGTACCTCGTACGAAAAACGACAAAAGATTCCTTTCATATCTTTTACTAAAAACTCACTGAAGGGTAAAATTGGATTTAAAAATTTTTAGGTGGATGGAAATAATATTAGATATTGAGGAAACATGGATGTGGATGATAAATATTCCCCAGTAAATTCTGAAGTATAAACAATCTCGGATAAAAATGAGATTGTGAGATTTTCCATTACCTTCAGTCCGATTTGCTTCGTAAGTGTCCGAACCTACTGTATAATGATATAAATAATGTCATTGACTTATTTCATAATCATACTCATTGTTATGATATCATATATGGTCATATTCTTAGTTTCGTATTAGTAATATTTCATTGCTACTTGTTATTCAGGGGTTTATTACTTTTTGTTCTTATGCGTGTTTTGTCAAATAAATTCTTATTGTTATCTTTAGGTTATAGATACCTTGTTTACAGAATGGTATTAGTGTAATATATATAATATTCATTCATTCAATTCATTTATATAATAATTATGCAATGAATATCATTTAGAACGAATCGCATCACATCGTGGAGACAGTATTCCGTACCTACGCACGAGCGATGATATCGTTCCATGATCGTGGAATTATATTGGAGTGTATGTATACTATTTCAGAATCAATATTACTTAACAATAATCATATATAGTTATTCTTTATACCATTATACCCATCCAAGTAAGGTGGTGGTGTAAAATAGATTACACCACGGCATGGAGACGGTATTCCGTACGTACGCACGCGCGGTGATTTCGTTTTCCGTAGGATGGATAGAAGGTGAAATTAGGTTGTTTCATAATTATAACAACATATCAGTATATGAGTGATACTTTTGTTATTAATTCATAATAAAACAACTAAATAAGAAGATGTGTAAGAAGAAATAAAGTTGAAAGAATCGGTAACAGACATTACCTCTTCTTTGAAGCGCCTCTTGGAGAACCCCTTTTAGGGCACTAAAATTGGTCTTTGAAGAAGACCAAGACATCTAGGATGTTTCTAGGGAAGTGTAGAAGAGAATTTGGCAGTGTTTGGCCAATATTTAAGTCTCAAAGTGGTGTGAGGAAGAGAGGGAGGAGGTTCCCTTTTATAAGGGAGGAGAGGGGCACCTTAGGAAAAACTAAAAATATTATTTTATTATAAAGTTATATTCGGTTTTTAGTAGATCCAAATTGATTTATTTAGAATATAAGGTGGTTATGGGTATAAATACTCTCATAAAATATAATTTAGACATGTTTAGGTATCTATTTTAACCTTATCATTTATATTTAACTTTAAGTTAAATAATTTAACTTTTACCGTGTCTTCTTGTTTTCTTAGAATATAAGGTTAATAAACTTACTATAACAAGCCAAAAGAACCCCAATTTGTTTATTATTAATATATATAACTTTATCTAAGCCATTTGGCCTAGCCATAGATTTTTAAGAATAACATAACAATTAATAATATAATATTTGTTTTAAAAACTATTTTATGTCAATTTTGACACTATTTGGTAATTGGTTTTTGTGAAAATCATAACAGAAATAATTGTTCAAAAAAAGTTAATTAAATCAGTAATAATATGTAATATTAACCTAGAAAATTATTTTAATTCATAAAAAGTCTCAAATTACATTTATTTGGGTATTTATAACATCAATTATGTCAATATTTTATTAATAAGATAATTACTGCATCATCATTGTGTAATACATAAATTAAATTATTTAATGTCTAAAAATTACAAATAAATACCATTATATAGGAAATATTTTTAGATTTCTAATTAATATTTATAGTTGAATTTATCTTATGTATAACCCTATATTAAAAATGATTTAGTTATTAAACATTGATTTTAACTATTTTAACCCTTCTTTAAATAAATTAATAATAAATGTCCTAATCTAATCCATGTGAGCCTAAATGGTCATATTTTATTCCTAAGGTTGTTTTTGTCGAATTACACTTATCCAATAGAATTAGTACATGTGTTAGGGTAATAATAATAACATTTTTAACCTTAATTACCCTATTTACTTTTAACCGTGGTAAAAAAAAGTAAAAAGTTACTATTCACCAAAAATTATTTTCATCTCATTGAACCACATTTTAGTCCTTGATATTAACTGTGTCTCTCTGATTTTCTAAATCCCACTTATAGAAGCGGTAAAATTATGTTTTATGTAAATTTGCAAATTCTCTTAGGAGCTGGATAAAAGACGGTGAAAAGTTCAATAAAATTTTTATATATCTAAAATTATTATAAAATGACTCCAATGAATTGATTTAAACTTATAAAAATATTATTTATCAATTTTGACCAAAAATAAATTTAAATAAAATAAATAATTATTTAAATAAAAAGTCGGTTTTTAAATAGTAACCCAGTGTTTTCACAATTCATCCAAAATTGAAAGTTTTCATAAAAATAAAAAAATTTCACCCTAGGATAATTTAGATATTCCAAATCCAAAAATGAAGTCCATTTTGAATGATGAAATTTAAAAAATTCCAAAAAGTGGGTATTACTATTCATAACGGCTAGTTTTAATAATATTTTAATAGCATATCGTTGTTTAGTGACACCCGGTATTGCGTATGACGCAAGCTATCAAGGAAGGTCGCGATTTCATGTAAAGCAAGCCAAGTTAGTGTTGTGTGTAGTGAAATATTTATTTGATGATTTATGTAACATAAAAACAAATTATTTCTCATAAAATTCTCAGGTGTTACATTCTATCCCCCATAAAATGAATTTCTGCCTCGAAATTCATCACATTGTAACAAACAGATGAGGATACCTCTCCCTCGTCATATCCTCATGATCCCATGAAGCTTCTTCTAATTGGTGGTTCCTCCATAAAACATCCACCATGTGAGTGGTCTTGTTCTGTAGGACTTTTTCACTATGATCCAGAATCTCTATCTGCTGTTCTTTATAAGAAAGATCTTGCTCCAGTGGTACAACTTCTGAGCTGAGTACATGTGAAGGATCAGGTATGTACTTTCTCAGGAGAGATACATGGAACACATCGTGAACTTGAGATAGATTCAGTGGAAGCGCAAATCAGTAAGCTACCTTCCCAACACGATCCAGTATTTCGAAAGGACCGATATACCTAGGGCTCAGCTTTCCCTTCTTTCCAAATCTCATTACTCTCTTCCAAGGAGATATTCATAAGAACACTTTATCACCCACTTAAAACTCTAGGTCTTTTCTTCAGTTGTCAGCATAAATTTTTTTTCAACTCTAAGCTGCTCTTATGTGTTGTTGAATAAATCAGATATTTTCTGCCATCCCATCAACAAGATCGGGTCCTAATAGCTTTCTTTCCCCGACTTCATCCCAGCAAGTTGGAGTCCTACATTTCTTTCAATAGAGAGCTTCATAATGAGCCATCTGAATACTGGAGTGAAAGATATTATTATAAGAAAATTCTACCAAACGTAGGTGTTGATCACAACCACCTTTGAAATCCATAGAGCAAGCTCTCAACATATCTTCTAGGGTTTGTATTGTCCTCTCAGACTGACTGTCTGTATGAGGATGATAAGCAGTGATGAAACTCAACTCTGTATCTAGAGTATGCTAAAGACTTAACCAAAACTTTGAGGTAAACATCGGATCCCGATAAAATATAATATAAAGTGGTACTCCATGCAATCTTACCACTTACTTTACATATATCCTGGCAAACTGATCCAGAGAGAAATCTTCTCTAATAGCAATGAAGTGTGCAAAATTTGTAAGACAATCAACTATGAACCAGATATCATTATTGCCTTTGGATGTTTTAGGAAGTCCAGTGACAAAGTCCATAGTGATGTTTTCCCATTTACATTCAGGTATGGGTAATGGTTGTAACACCCCCTTAGACTTCTGTCTCTCAGCTTTAACTTGCAGAAAAACCAAGCATTGAGAGAAATATTCAGCAACATATCTTTTCATGCAATCCCACCAGAAGTACTATTTCAGGTCCTTATACATCTTCATGCTTCCAGGATGAATTGATAATGAAGAACTATGTGCCTCTTCCAACAACACCTTCTTTAATTCTGGGATGGGAGGAGCACAAACCCGATTCCTGAACTTTATTATCCCATCACAATCAAGGTTGAATTCATGAACATTTATCACCTTCTTTTGTAACTCTACATCTTCTTTCTGTGCCTCTTTAATCTGCACATGTATAGATGGTGGAACATTCATTTGAGAAAGATATGACTTTTTCCCTTCCATTATAATTCCAAGATCCATCCTTGGTAAATCCATAAATATTGGATCTTTTGTGATACTCATCATGGATAAACTGGCATGGTCTTATCAACTTAATGCATCTTCCACCTTGTTTTCTTTCCCAGGGTGGTAATGAATTGAGCAGTCGTAATCCTTAATCAGCTCCAACCATCTTCTTTGGCGCATATTCAGCTCCCTTTGTGTGAAAATATACTTTAAACTTTTATGATCAGTATAAATATCACACCTTTCTCCATAAAGATAATACCTCCAAATCTTTAATGCAGAGATTACTGCAGCTAACTCCAAATCATGAGTTGGGTAATTTTTCTCATGGATTTTCAACTTTCGTGAAGCATAAGCTATCACCAAATCGTTTTGCATGAGAAAAAACCCCAACCCCTTCTTGGATGCATCACTGTATATCAAAAACCTTTCTCCACTACAAGGAAGTGTGAGTACAGGTGCACTGGATAAACTTCTTTTAAACTCCTTGAAATTCTCTTCATATTACTCTATCCACATGAACTTAACTCCTTTTCGAGTCAACCTGGTGAGTGGATTAGATAATCATGAAAAATCTTTCACAAAACGTCGATAATATCCATCCAAACCAAGAAAACTTCGGATCTCGGTTACTGTTTTCGGTCTCGACCATCTTTCGATAACCTTTGTTTTTCTGGATCCACAGATATTCCCTCTTTTGAGACTACGTGACCCAAAAATGCAACCTTTTGAAGCCAAAATTCACACTTGGTAAATTTGGCATAATGCTTCTCCTTTCTCAGGGTCTTCAATATAATTCTCAAGTGATCTTCATATTCTTCCTTTCTCTTTGAATAGACAAGAATATCATCTATTAAGACTACCACAAACTGATCAAGATAGTCTCTAAAGAGTCTATTCATCAGATCCATGAAGATAGCAGGGGCATTAGTAAGACCAAATGGCATCACTATTATTTCATAGTGTCCATACCTTGTACGGAAAGCCATCTTTAGTATATCCTCCCTTTTGACCCTTAATTGATGATACCCTGAATGAAGAACAATCTTGGAAAATTATTGAGCTCCGCATAGTTGGTCAAATAAGTCATCAATGCACGGGAGAGGATATTTGTTCTTGATTGTGATCTTGTTAAGTTCTTGATAATCAATGAAGATTCTCATTGATCCATATTTCTTCTTAACAAACAGAACAGGTGCTCTCCAAGGTGACGTACTAGGGCGTATGAAACCTTTATCAAGATTCTCTTGGAGTTTCTTCTTCAATTCCTGCAACTCAATTGGGTCCATTCTATAAGGTGTTTTGAAATAGGCAAAGCACCCAATACGAGTTCTATTGAAAACTCAACTTCACGATTTGGTGGAAGACCCAAGAATTCCTTCGGAAAGACATCGTCAAACTCCCGTACAATGTGAATATTATTAATCATGAGTTTCTCACCAACCATTTGAGATAAATAACCTTCATTTAGTGGAATCAAGCCCCATAAGATGGAAGAAATTTCCACTAGAAGGTTATGTTCATCCTTGCATCTATAGACGATCATAGATTGATCTGGAATATGAAATGTGACTTCCCTTATTTGGAAATTGATATGAGCTCCATATAAAGAAATCCAATCCATGCCAAGAATCACATCAAATTACACTATAGGAAGGATCAAAATATTTACAGGAAGCACTTTCCCACAAACTTCAATCGGAGAAGAATTATAAACTTTTGATGCGACTGTTGTGCCATTAGGTGTTGTCACAACTAACTCAACATCTAATTTTTGAGGTAATACAGAGATAACCTTAGAACATTCTTTATAAATAAAAGAGTGGGTAGATCCAAAATCAAATAAAACATTTTCTACTTTAAAGTGGATGGTAAGTGTACCTTTCACCACTTCGTTATCGTACTCCACATCGCTGATAGAAATTTCATGTGACTTTACTTTTCCTTTAGCCTTAAGAGTTTGTTGACGTCGATCATCATCAAAAACCCTTGGATTAGGGCATTGATTGGCATAATGCCCCATTTCCTTGCACTTGTAACATTGAAGTGTAGGAGGTGAACTCTGTGTAGAATTTTCTTTGTTCGCATCACTAGACATCTTCTTCCCATCATTGCGGCATTCAAATGCCCGATGACCTTCCTTTACACATTTGAAACATTTACTTATCCCTTTAAGAAAACTCCCTCCATGTTTCTTTCCACACATTGAGCATAAGGGAAAACTCATATTCTTTTCAGTGTGCTCTTTATATTTTCCTTTGAATTCCATTTTTCTCTTCTTATCAAACCCATATGACTGATGGGTTACTCAAATATCTATCTCAACCTTGAGATCTCATCGAATGATTTCCTCATAACTATTGAAGTCCCTTATGGATAACGCCCTTCGAAGACTTGGTTTTAAGCCACTAAAGAATCGATCGATCTTACTCTCAGGTTGGATAATAATCCCAGAAGTGTACCTTGCATGTCTTGTAAAATTTGCTTCATAGGTACCAACAGATTCATCATCCTTTTGCTTTAGTTCAAGAAACTCCTTCTCCATCTTTATTCGGAGAATACGAGGGATGTACTTATTAAAAAATAAGTTCTTGAACTCGTCCCATTCCATGGACTCAATTTCATCCCTTTGCCTCATATTCTTGATAATATTACACCATGGATCAACTTCACCTTCCAAACGATAAAATTATAAGATGAATTTATCATGTTCAGAACATTGAAGAACTGAAAATATCTTTTCAGTAGTACTGATCCATTATTCAGCAACTAATGGATCAGTAGACCCGTTGAATGATGGTGGACGCTGCCTCATGAAGGATTCAACAGAATGTTTCTCCTTCATTTTCTCATTTGGAAGTCCGACATGATTCATAGCTTGAGAAAGTTGTGTGATCATGGCTACAAGATTTTCCATTTGAGCTCCCATAACATTTGGTTGCTCAGGGGGACAATCATTGCATTGGCCGTCGCATTCCGCATTAACACGGTTCCTTCTGGTTCCAACCATTTACTAAAACCAAGAAGAATAGTATGAGAAACACTAATTATAATTGGAAAACCACATAATAAAGAATAAAATTTCACACTTAAGGTCTTATCATAGGTTGTTCATGGCCATTTTTAAAACACTAATATTGTGTTCTATGCTTAGACATATCCTTAGGGTTCTTACTAAGGCTTTCACATCCTAGTTTCCAAAGGTTGACTATACCTTTCCTCTGATACCAACTATAATGACCCATAATTTACATACATTGTTAATACTTCAAAATTGAAGTACACTTATTACAACATATAACAAAACCATGAAGGGACTATATAGGTATAGTGTCTTCAGAAACTGGGAAACATAAACAACTGGTTCACAAAGCATCGACATTGTCTCCCATTTATTTCATCATATCTAGAGTCCCTTTTGGAACATCTTACTTAATAACCTTCTTCCAAACCCAGGAAAATAAAACATACAAAAGGGTGAGCTCAAATGCTCAGTGAGGGTAACCAAAAGAAAAATCAATCACATCATATTCATAAGAACATAACATTTTGGAAATCTTAACCTGTAAAAGAAATCATAATTTCATAACATGGGATAAATCATAGTAGTGAAATGTAATCCCAATAATCATAACTTAAAACATGAAACTTTGTGGAATACCCAAATAATCATAGAGAATCATTTCTTAGTAGTCAAGACTCATATCCAAGACTATCTTAGCAGACAAAGTCCATTTCTGAACAGATTTCACTCCTCGTTTCAGTCCTGTTTCACTGAACCATATTAACCTGTCGTTCCAGCCATGTCTATCTCATGAGATATAAATCTTTACCCAATGCATTGGAGGGAGATATAGGTCCCACCCATATCATAATGATACCATTCTTATGTGTGCCACAAAATCATAAATCATACATCATAGCATAACCCATGTAATAAAAATGGGATTCTTAAACATCATGCCATCATAACATAATCCATATAATATAAAAGGACATCATAAAATTAATTCCATCATAACATAATCAAATAAATGTAAAAATAGGAATAGAAATAGAACCCTATATTATCTTATATGGAAAATAATTTTGATAAAATGCTTGAACTCCATTCTTGAGGAAAATATCCTTTCTACTTCAAAAACATTTTCTTTTCTTAAAATGACATATAATTTTAAACTAAAAGAAGTTGATTAAAAATAAACTTGAAAACTTGTAAAGGAATCTTCATGGAAATAATGTTCTCTGAAATCATAAAAATCCATTCATGACGTATAAGTTAAAAAAACATTCTTCTTGTACTTTGTCCGGAGAAGTCAAAAAGTACCTCATAAGAAAAAGGACAAAAGATTCCTTTCATATATTTTACTGAAAACTAACCAAAGGGTAAAATTGGATTTAAAAAATTTTAAGTGGATGGAAATAATATTACATATTTAGTAAACATGGATGTGGATGATAAATATTCCCCAGTAAATTCTAAAGTATAAACAATCTCGGATAAAAATGAGATTGTGAGATTTTCCCTTACCTTAGGTCCGATTTGCTTCGTAAGTGTCCGAAACTCCTATATAATGATTTAAATAATGTCATTGACTTATTCAATAATTATAATTATTATTATTATATCATCTATGGTCATATTATTAGCTTCGTATTAGTAATATTTCATTGCTACTTGTTATTCGGGGGTTTATTACTTTTTGTTCTTATGCGTGTTTTGTCGAATAAATTATTATTATTATATTTAGGATATAGATAACTTATTTCCAGAATTTTATTAGTTTAATATATATCATATTCATTCATTCAATTCATTTATATAATCATTATGCAATGAGGATCATGTAGAACGAGTCACATCACATCATGGAGACGGTATTCTGTACGTACGCACGAGCGATGATATCGTTCCCATGATCCTGGAATTGTATTGGAGTGTATGTATACTATTTCAGAATCAATATTACCTTATAATAATCATATATAGTTATTATTTACACCATTATACTCATCCAAGTAAGGTGGTGGTGGAAAATAGATTACACCACGGCATGGAGACGGTATTCCGTACGTACACATGCACGGTGATTTCGTTTTCCGTAGGATGGATAGATGGTGAAATAGGGTTGTTTCATACCTATAATAACATATCATTATATGACTGATACTGATTCTATTACTTCATAATTAAACAACTAAATAAGAAGAAGTGGATGAAGAAATAAAGTTGACAGAATCGGTAACGGACATTACCTCTTCTTTGAAGCGAATCTTTGAGACCTCCTTTTAGGGCACTAAAATTGGTCTTTGAAGAAAACCAGGACCTCTAGGATGTTTCTAGGGAGGTGGAGAAGAGAATTTTTCAGGGTTTGGTCGAGATTCAAGGCTCAAAGTGTTGTGAGGAAGAGAGGGAGGAGGTTCCCTTTTATAAGGGAGGAGAGGGGCACCTTAGGAAAAAGTAAAAATATTATTCTATTATAAAGTTATATTCGGTTTTTAATAGCTCCAAATTGATTTATTTCTAAGATAAGGTGGGTATGGGTCTAAATAATCTCATAAAATAGAATTTAGACAATTTTAGGTTACTAATTTAACCTTATCATTTAGATTTAACTTTAAGTTAAATAATTTAACTTTTACTGTGTCTTCTTGTTTTCTTACACTATAAGGTTAATAAACAAACTATAACAAGCCAAACGAACCCAAAGTGGTTTATTATTAATATATATAACCTTATCTAAGTCATTTTCCTGAAACTTAGATTTTTAGGAATAAAATAACAATTAATAATATAATATTTGTTTTAAAACCTATTTTATGTCAATTTTGACACTATTTGGAAATTGATTTTTATGAAAATCATAACAGAAATATTAGTTCTTAAAAAGTAAATTAAATTAGTAATAATATGTAATATTAACCTATAAAATTATTTGAATTCATAAAAAGTCTCAAATTACATTTATTTGGGTATTTATAACATCAATTATGTCAATATTTCATTAATAAGATAATTGCTGCATCATCATTCTGTCATACATAAATTAAATTATTTAATGTCTAAAAATTAAAAATAAAATACCATTATGTAGAAAATATTTTTATCTTTCTAATGAATATTTATAGTAGAATTTATCTTATGTATAACCCTATATTAAAAATTATTTATTTATTAAACATTGATTTTAACTATTTTAACCCTTCTTTAAATAAATTAATAATAAATGTCCTAATCTAATTCATGTGGCCCTAAATGGTCATATTTTATTCTTAAGGTTGTTTTTGGTCGAATTAAACTTATCCAATATAATTAGGACATTTGTTAGGGTAACAATAATATCATTTTTACCCTTAATTAACCTATTTACTTTTAACAGTGGGAAAAAAGTAAAAAGTTACTATTCACCAAAAAATATTTTCATCTAATTGAACCAAATTTTAGTCCTTGATATTAGCCGTGTCTCTCGGATTTTTGAAATTCCACTCATAGAAGTGGTAAAATTATGTTTTATGTAAATTTGCAAATTCTTCTAGGTGGTGGGTAAAAGACGGTGAGAAGTTCAATAAAATTTTTATATATCTAAAATTATTATAAAATAACTCCAATGAATTACTTTAAACTTATACAGGTATTATGTATCAATTTTGACCTAAAATAAATTTAAATAAAATAAATAATAATTTAAATAAAAAGTTGGGTTTTAAATAGTAACCCAGTGTTTTCACTATTCATCCAAAATTGAAAGTTTTCAGAAAAATTCCAAAATTTCACCCTAGGCTAATTTCGATATTCCGAATCCAAAAATGAAGTCCATTTTTAAAGATGAAATTTAAAAAATTCCAAAAATTGGGTATTACTATTCATAACGGATAGTTTTAATAATATTTTAATAGCATATCGTTGTTTAGTGAAACTCGGTATTGCGTACGACGCAAGCTATCGAGGAAGGTCGCGATTGTGTGTAAATAAATAAAAGCTAGTATTGTGTGTAGTGAAATATTCCTTTGATGATTTATATAACATAAAAACAAAATATTTCTCATAAAAGTTTCGGGTGTTACATTCGTCTATCACGGTTTCTCCTTCTTCAAAGAATCTGAAAAAATAGACTTCCTACCTCTAAAAATTTAACATGAGTTTGATTTCAGATGGCCTCCAGGTGTGCCTTATGTAGGGCTGAAGAAGACACCACAGAACATGTGTTTATGGAGTGCGGCCAGGCCCGTCAACTCTGGAGTTATCTGGGAATGCTGTTTGGGTTTGCGGTGGACTCTGGCATTCTGCTTACAGATCTGATGCCCGGTCTGCTGCATATGCACTGCAGTGACCAGTTGGAAAACCTCCTCACTACTGCTATTGTGGCGGTCATTGTGTCCTTGTGGGATTCAAGGATCATGGATCTATTTGATGGCGCACATAATGTCATCTGAAAGGGAATGATCTCCATCCACAGGGACATGTGCACTGCATTAGTGGTCCAAGATGGTGAGACGTCTAACACCATTTCTGACCTAAAACTCTTAGGTTGCTTGGAGTTTGGGCTGACCATGAAGACCACGAATGCTTATGTATATCATATGGATACCACCGATTACACTATGTCTCAATGTGAATGTTGATGGAGCTGTGTCAGGTGTGTTGGGTCTAGCTGGATGTAGTGGAGTTTTCCACACTTTTAATGGGTTTGTTAAGGGATGCTTTTATCACTACCTTTGTCTTGGAACCGATTTTGAAGCTGAGCTATGGGATATGATTCATGCGATAAGGTATACTGTCCAATTTAACTGGAAATGGCTTTGGATTGAATCTGACTCAAGGATTGCAGTACATCCACTAAGTACAAGAACGCGTAATGTGCCTTGGTGTGTGCCACCTCAGTGGGTTGAATGCCTCAACCAAACCAATCAAATACATATGGTTGTTTCTCATGTGTATCGGGAGGCCGATCAAGTTATTGATACAATGGAAAAGAGGCCATACTTGATCTGGATATGATGTGGTCTTTCACGGCCCCTGATTATTATGCTCCAATGGTGGATGCAGATAGATGTGGTGTGTTTCACACTCGCTTATGTAGTAACCCCTTGTATTCCTGACTCCTTTTTAATCTAAAACTAGCTATTTTAGTAAAAAATCAAAATGGTAATAAAGAATATACATAGAAGATAATGAATAAAATTGTATAACATGTTTTTCGTTATGTATTTGATATTTTCATAGACTATATAACCCTAAAAAACATAAATTATCATATTTGGTTTCACTTGAGGAAGAATTTACCTCCAAATAGTAAATACTTTTGAGTATTTATAATAATTTCACCCATCAACTATAAATGGGAACTCAATCACCCCACTAATTTACACATTTAAAACCATTTGGATTAAAGAATTTCTACCCAAATCACCTACCAACATCCCTAACCAAATCTAGAATCTGTATATTGGATACAAATCCAACCTCGTGTGGCTTTAGTGAAATCCTAATGAAGATGCCTGAAGAAGAGGTCATGTTCATCAAAAATCATTTTCATTTTATTTCTTCCTCCACTACCAGAAAGGACTCCCTGTGGTCGCACCGCGAGGCCGATGGCTGCTGCTCCTGTATCTGCACAGCAGATCCGTTTTCTAAAAAACAATATCCCTCCATTATTATTCCCCCTTCCAAACAACATCTCACATCAGCGTAGAGACATGTTAGCCAGGTCAGCTATGAAGTTATAAATGTAAGAAAGGTTCCCCTAGAGCCCCCTCAATTCTTTAAGAATCTGAGGGAGTGAAATTGATAAAACTGAACTTGTTTTTTTAGATTCAATATCAATTTCATGGTATCACACCACAAATCTATCGAATTTCCATAGCGTTACCCTAAAAACACATTTTACCCGATTCATGTTTAGGTTGTGCTACTGCAACGTGTTAAATATTGTTTAAAGATATTTGAAATAATCACATCTCTATTGAGATTTGATAACCATGTCATTAACAAAATCATTCATATATTCTTTCTAAGAAGGTATTAATGATATAATGTGTGTAGTGTTGGTATGTAGTGTCATCATTATTTAATCCAAAGGGCATGAACTAAATGGTGCGAGCTGGATTGCAGGAGGTTGGAGGCTGGTGCAGGCTCGAATACAGGTGGAAGGGGGCTGTAATGCTGGTGTAAAGTGGGTGGTTTTAGGTGTTGGGGGATGGTGCGGGCTGATTTGAAGGTGACAGGGGCCTGTTGAGGGCTGGAATGCTGGTGGTAGTGGGCTGAAATGAAGGTGGAAGGGGGCTAGTGTGGGCTGGATGTGGCTGGAGTAGGGCCAAATCACGGCGTGACTGCGGCGTGACCGCGGCGTGTTGGCCCGGTCTAGCGACATCTATGGGGAAGCATCTTCCGGCCATGAGTGAAGGGAACAAGAGGAGGTGGGGCAATATTCTGGTCATTGCCCCACTGAAAGAAATTGTGATTAGTCAGTGTCAACATTGATCATAAGACTCATGGAATAATATCACTGCAAACTGCCGCAGGGTGTCATTCTGGAGTAGGGCCAAATCACGGTGTGGCCGCGGTGTGACCACGGCGTGACCGTGGCGTGACCACGGCATGACCGCGGCGTGACCACGGGATGACCACGACGTGACCGTGGCATGACCACGGTGTGACCGCAGCGTGTTGGCCCGGTCCAGCAACATCCGCAGGGCAGCATCTTCTACTTAGTTTCAAATAGGATGATATGGATGGCATGAGAAGATTTTTTTTCAGAAGATTTAAAGAAATGAATGCTAATCTGTGATTACTAGAGGATTGGATGACCCCTGATATACCTAATTTGGTGAGGTTTGGAGATCTAGCAATGTGTAAGAATACCTAGAGAAATACCCCATGGGATCATGAAAATCAGAGGTTACATAACATGTAATCTGACATTACTGGTACTATGGGAACCTTGGGCTATGGAACTGGGCTTTTGGTTGGATTTAAATATCACATGCCATGTGACATGGTCACAAAACATGGGACCCATCTTAAAAGTCTAACGACACTTAAAGAGTGTCTTGGTTCAAGCAACCGTTTTAATAAAAAAGAGGGAAACCCCCTATAGGGATATAAAAAGGGTCAAGTACGATGTGTGCTTTATGACTAACAACGACATCACGTATAAGGAAAACATCAATGCAATAATGTTAAGAATGGTATACCACTGTGAGTTTTCGCAGACAGCGCACCTCCGTTGGAGGGGTTTTATTACAAAACCATGACTTATTTATCAAATGAAACAATTATCTTGACTAACACTTATTCAAGAATTGCAATTTAATATAAAAATGAAAAATTAAGAAGGCAACTAAATGCAATTTAAAACATTATTGAATTAAATTGACTAGGAGAGGGACCCTACCTCAACCTCAAGGCGCGTTTGCTTTTAATGACGACAACTCGAATCTTTCTTTTTTACACTTGCACGCATATGCAACTTAACATATATATAAGGACACCTATCCCCTATGTACATATTTTCATGGCCAAATATGCACAAGGGAGTCCTTAGATATATGTTTATACTTGCTTATACCCTTTAAACTTACACGTATATGCATTTTTCATATCTATATATAAGAACACCTAACCCCAATATATATTCATACTTCCATGAGTGAATATATATAAAGGGGGAACATATATATGCATATGCCTACCTATGCATACACATGTAATCCTTATTCAATGGTGACTCGAATCCACCTCAATGAAATCCAAAACACACAACAAAAATATAAGGAACCCAAAAATCAAAAAATCCCTAATTAAAATTGGGCAAAAGAATAAAAATGGAATAAACCTTACCCAAATCTTGAACTCATTGTGTTCGATAGTGGTGGATAGAACCGGGCTTATCATAAGAAACCACCTATAAGAAAATAGTGGGAAAATAAATGAGATATAACAACTTCTTATATATATGTGATCAGTGTGTCAACTGTACATGATAAATGATACATGAATCCATAACCAATAATGAACAAATAATATTCAAATTGATAGGTACATCCCAATACTAAATAACATGATCATTAATAAAACTCTTTATTATTCAAACATCACATTCAATTGCCTATTCATAAATCAAAAATCACCAAAATATGAGAATAAAGTAAACCTCCATCATCACTTAAAAGAGAGAAATATGGATTAGACATTGTTCTTAACCTAGAAAATCCATTACTTGAATCTATAAAATACCTAAAAATCTTCATGCCTATATCCTTATTAATTTTCTAGATTGAAACCTCATTTTTTAGCATGTTCTTCTTATGTAATTAACCTTTATTCTTAGATTATATAAGTTTATCAATTTTATAAAGTAGAGAATTTTCCTTATTTTATTATTACTCAATATGCTTGGATTTTTCAAAACAGTTTGCTAATATGATTAGACAATATTTTGGTGCATGATCTTCCTTCTTCTTGATTGTATATTCCTTCTTTGTAGAAACTATTTACGAACATGCGATAATTGGTTCTTTTCTTTCATCTTTGAACAATTATTATTGTTATGGAATCTATGTCATAAATTCTTAACAATTTGGACTATTTGGTTTCCCTTCCACAGATGCTTTCAAAAGCCTTTAGAGTACCCTTTTTAGGCTCCCTTTCAATCTCCACACTAGAATTGTCAAGCACTAGCCCACTACAATATCAAATATTGATACTTAACCCAACACATTGATCTGAATGACATATTAGAAATAAAGAAGCTCTAGATAGCATATTTACCGATATAAACTCCCCATAATTAACTGAACACAATGACTATACCAACCACTATAGGTAAATCATTAATTTTGGTATGGTCTTAGAACCAAATATGGTTCATCCAACATCCATCTCCAGACACTAAATCCATCCACTTACTGTCTATGTTCATACATTTCACAACCTTGATAATGATCACCATCCCTTGTGTTGGTCGGAGTGGACACTCAAGAGGGGGGTGAATTGAGTTCCAATTAAAATTTCTATTTAAAAACTTTGTCTTAAAATCCCCCAAATAAAACACAGAATTAAATTGTAGTGAATTTATATCAAAATTAAGGTTCGGTTAGGTTCTCAAAGGATTGATTATTTACCATTTAATCAAATCAGAATAATTGATTAACTTTTGAAACTAACTTACTGATTTACAACTAATATAAACACTTGCGAGTTTAATTTTCAAAGTAACTTTAAAATAGTTTTGGTTTTAAAGTAGTTTGCAGCAGAATAAAGAATAACTTTGAAAAAAAATAAGCATAGTAGGTTTAACCAAGAGTTTCAGTCTCAAGCTGAGACTTAGTCCTCTAGAAACATTATATAAAAGTGATCCACACCCTGGATCAGGGATTAAAACAGTATACAACTGTCCAGGTCCAAGACCTCTACCACTTTTATTTGTGGGAAACAAAACAACAGAAACCAGCTGTCTAGGTCACACACGACCTCTACCACTATCCCAGTGGGAAATAAAAGATAGAAGAGTTTGATTGAGGATTTAAAGATCCTCCAATTAAAGTATACGAGACAGTGTGTGTGTAAAATACAGCAGATAACACACACTGCTCAATATGTAAAAAGATAAATCACAAAGGCAAAGATTTAGAGTTTATAAATGGATCTAGTGATTGTCGTATAGCTCTGGACTCCTTTTGGATTGATTAGAATTGGTTCTGAGTCCTCTTCTGGTTTTTGTCTGGAAAATAGAGCGTCGTCTGCTTTCTTGACTTCCAGGATCAGAGATAGAGAAAAAAGTAGTCGATGAAGTTCTCGTGTTTTGTTCTCGATCTCAGCTTTTCACTGGTATGTAGTGATGAATGAGTTCTTCATGTAAGTTCAGTCGTCTCTTTGCATTCACACTCAATTGTTCTTCCAGTACACCTCGTGGTGTATATCTCTGTGTATTCATCTATTCATTTCACGTTTTACAGTAGCACATCCTTCCTTTATTTAAAGCACGAGCTCCGGCAAAAGATGATTTACTTTTTGCAGGTACGAGGTACGGTTCCCTAAAAACCAACAACACACATTAAATAAATGTCAGTGTATTAAAATATACCTGATATGACCATTGGTTAGATTAAATAATGATAAAGAAATTAAAGCAACATCGGGTTCTGTCTCTAGAACGATGGCTTTGGATATCGGTAGGCTTATGTATCAGTAGGTCTGAGTATCGGTAGACTTGATGTCTAACGGTAGCTAGTCTTGTATCGGTAGCTTTATATCGGTAGGCTTTGCATAACGGTGACCTACAAGTATCGGTAGCCTTTGATGTAACGGTAACCGTCTTATATTAGTAGCGATAGATTTGTAACAGTAGCTGTAGACTTGATCGCATCAGTAGCCGTAGCTCTATCCTTGTATCGGTAGCTGTGAGTCTACCTTGTAATGGAAGCGGTGGCTCTGCCTTGTAATGGTAGCGGTGGCTCTGCCTTGTAATGGTAGCGGTGGCTCTATCGGTGGACTTTTCATAACGGTGGACTTTGGCATATCGATAGCTCTGTATCGGTAGCTGTCAACTTCGATGTAGCGATAGACTTGTGTATCGGTGACTTTGATGTATCAGTAACTGTATCAGTAGCTATAATCATAATGGTAGCTCTAAGCTGTTTAAGCATTCTATTGGTAGAATAGGTTAAGTCAGAGTGTACAAACATCCAGTAACCGAAAGACTAATATTTAAACATCGAACAATAGAACAATACTTAAAGAAAATAAATAGTTAGATTCCCAAATAATTATTTAACCATTTATCAACTAGGGATTAACAAAATAAAAATAATCATAATTGGGATTATCAAAATATAATAAAGCAACTAGATTTCCAGAGGGTTCAACACCTTGATATGGATTTCACTCAAAAAGGACAAGTATGAATCTCCCACTATAGTATTATCGATACCAACATCAATCCTGCATACACATGTCTAGTGCCACATTTCAAATTATGATCACTATAGAAGATCCTAGCCCAATAATCTCAAAAAAAATTCTTCATTTAAAAACTATCATATTTCAAATACACATTATTTCCAACAAAAATAATACATTAAAAGATATTAGATAGAGAAATCCAAATTATAGAAAAAAATAATAACTTTAGGAATACCTCATTAAGTATTATACTAAAAGTCACTTCACCTAGGACAACTTATCCTAATAAAATAATATAGAAACCCACATCTTGAAACATACATGAAACCTATTTTTCCCATCCCAATACTAATGGAATGCATGCACATTCTTTATACATGAGAAATAGACCATACTTCATTTATTTTTCTAATATTGAGCTGAGATATTACTCATTCAATTTACTCTGTCACCCTCATACTGAGGCTCACCAAGCAATATTTATCCTACCCGGTTTCCATACCTCTCTGTGCACCTTCCTATGCAATGGATGTATCTACATAGATAGCTCAGTATTTCTTGAATATATCCTAGTAGGTGTTTAGATAAAAGAAATCTACTCATGCCCATAATGAGTACATAAGACCATTTAAAAACTAGAATTCCTTTATGAATAAATTTCATTTAAAGGATGGCATGAAATGAATAAACCTTTCAAATTTAGTGGCATACTCCATTACTGATTCCCATTATGATATAGCTCCATGAATCCCCAAAACATGCTCTTATTCTGTAAATCTACCATAGCCTCTCATAGAAGAGGGAATGAAACTCTATCCATAAAACATCCTCATTCCTTCATTTATGATCAAATGTATTTATCGATTCTTACTCATCTCCTTTGAAATTAGAAACTTCTGGTTTCACCCATATATCCTTTAGAGTTCCAATCCATTCAAATAAGAACTAAACTTTCTTCAACATATTCTAAACATCCTACGATCCCATTTCACTACTGAAAATTAGAAACTGTTACTCCTAGAACTCATGGATAACTTAGAAAACCATTTCCTTTTCCTTTTTGAAGGCCTTGGTCAATGGATCAAAGTAGTTGTAACATAATATGAGGGAAACAACCACTTGAGAATATCTCCCATGATAACGCCATGTCATCCTAATTAGATGCTTTGTTGATGAATTTTGACTCAACATCATCTCGTAATAACAACATCACTAATTAGAAACCCATCGCGCCACAATCCTAAGCATGCATTATTACCACAAAGTCATGAAACTACCTTTAATCATTACTTAATAACAAAATATCATTTCCAAAACACCAAACCCTAAGGTTTATCATAATAATCTAAGGGTTACTATCCTACAAACCAAGCATAACAACCAAACCCCACACATTCACCCTTGATAACAAGAAACTCTCCACCCCCTTAACTGGTCTAAGAAGCAACTTCCTAATAAAAATACACAATCAAATCACCCAAAAATCACCAAAATTCCCTATATCTAGAGTTTTACGTCAAAACATCAAGAAAAACCCCAACAAGAACCACCAACTTGAGGGATTACCACCAAACAAAACTCCCAAAGACAAATCCAAACCATACCCAATACATAGAAATCATACTCCAAACGCCACCCTAACACCCAAACTCAACTGCATGAAGAGCGATAAGCTTCTACCTGCAAATGGTGAGACCGCTGAGCAAAGGTCTTCAGGGAGGAGGGCACCGCTGTGGGAGAGTTCGTCAGGGAGGAGGGCACCACTGTGAGAGAGGGATGCACGGTGAGATTGTCGGGGAGATCGTCGGGAGGAGGATATGTCGTCGGGGAGGAGGGTTGTGCGGTGATATGGTAGCGAACCAGGGGAGGAGGAGGAGGGATGCGGGGAGGAGGAGACGTCGTCAGGGAGGAGGGATGTATGGTGATAGGGCTATGAATCGGGGGAGGAGAGGAGGGTTGTAGGGAGGAGGAGACGTCGTCGAGGAGGAGGGTTACGCGGTGATAGGGGTGAGAATCAGGGGAGGAGGAGGAGGGCTGCGGATCGGGGGAGGAGGAGGAGCACGATGCAGATTGAAAAAATGACGCTCTCAGTGTATTATTGATTTAGCCATGGAGATGGAATTTAACTGTGGTAATATAAAAGCTATAGCCATGGACCAATAAAACCGTGGCTATAGCTTAAATTTTTAGTAGTGTGGGAATGAACCTTTTTACTTGAAGGAAAGAATTATGCGGGGCTGATGATCTAGAACACTCATAGTCCATGGAAAGAAAATAGAAAGTGCCATAGGATTTATCAACTATATTAAGAATGTCCTTCATGATTTGAAAAAAATTATTATGGTCTATTATCACTTTCCATGAGTTATTATTGGTGTTTCCACAATATAACTATAATTATATTCTCTCAAGAGTCTAACAGGTTAATTACAAGGTATAAAATTCACAAATTTAGTTGATTCAAGTGATGAATAATTAAGGATAAAAAATATAGTAAATTTGAAGATGTTAATAGTGGTAATATGGAATGTATATTCATATTTCCAAATATATGTGTTCAAGGTGAAAATTAGTAGACACTGAATAAAATATAACAAGAAGACAAAATAAAACAATACAGATAATGCTCAAATTGAAAACTAATATCAAATGTATAATTTAAAAGAGGTAAAACCTATAGAAAGGAGAAAAGATAGACTTCTTGAATGTTATTCTCACTCTCTTCTTACCATGTTCTCTGTCTTCCTCCTCCTTCAATTCTGATTCTTCACAGCTGCTATATAAAAATATACAAATTCGCCGTTATCCAGTTTATAAGTTAAGCATGATAATTCATGTTGGTTTTGTGTTATTTTTTATAGAACCACACAGGAATCCCACAAAAGTTGGAGACTCTAAAGAGAAGATAATTTTCAAAACTCTGCACTGGTCACATTATAGGAGGTTGATGTGGTCAAGTCCCAAATTAGTGGTTAATGTGTGGTAAATTGAGGGGTTTTATCAGTTCATATCATTGTGGAAATGGGAGTAAGTGAAGAATAATATTAAAAATACATAATGTTTAAAAAATTCAACAAGAATGGTGGATGGGGATGAAGGAAGAGACAGGGGATTATCTCTGGTGTTGAGGGTTGTGGGGGAGAACCTTCGGGCATGGAGGAGGAGGGGAGGCAGCTCGGAGAAGCTTCATTGGAGGATGGTCGGGGTGAGGAGGGTCACGGTGAGGAGGGGTCGAGGGTTTTGAGGGTTGCTGGTGAAAAGGTTTCGGGGAGGGCGATGGGGGTGTCGACCTTGGCGTCAGAAGAGAGGTGTTAGGGAGGATGTGTCGGGGAGGAGGGTAGCGGTGAGGTGGACGGTCGCGATGAGGAGGCGTCGGAAGAGCGGCGTCGAGGAGGAGGGTCGTGGTGAGGAGGTGTCAGGGAGGAGGGTTGTGACGATGAGGAGGGCGTGACGAGGAGGTGTCGGGAAGGAGGGTCACAATGATGAGGAGGGAACGACAAAGAGGCATCAGGGAGGAGGAGGGCCCGACGAGGAGGAGGTCGTGGCGAGGAGGAGGGCGCGGTGAGGAGGAGATCGCGGGGGAGGAGGAATCGCAAGGGCAGAAGGGGTTCGTTGGAGAATGGGAGGGTTTTAGGATCGGTTAGAATGAAGGGTTTCCAACAAATAGCCACAATCATCCTATTAAACCATGTCTATAAACAAGATATATCCACATACCGATAGAACCATGGCTATAGGTCTGTGGCTATAGCCTGAATTTCTAGTAGTGTGGGACTTTCAATGAATTTTCCGATCACAATTTTAAAATAGCGAGGACTCAATTCCCAAAATGGGGGAAGGATGTAACTACCCTGGTAAATAATGAATATGACATTTTTCATATTTATTAATATTTGTAAATTAATTACTAATTTTACTTTAAAGGGGATTTTATGTTCGATGGCATACCTGATACACAAAAACGGGTTTTTTAGAAATCTTACTTTGTACACAATGTTGGGTCATACTGAAAAATATTATAATAAAATAATATTATTTTAAATGGTAGTTAATGTCCAGCCATTGTAATGGCAGGAATGAATAAAACTAACTACAATATTATTATAAATGTTTGTTAGATGTATTTTTTACATTTATCAAATAAAATTTAGAAGCTTAAAATGTGAACGAATCTAATTTTAAGCATAAACACTCTAATATTCCTTAAAAGGCAGATTTACCGCCTTTTGATGATGAACCCTATTTAAATATAGTTTTGGTAAATTTTATATGTTCTATTTTACAAAATAAAATTCTTCTGCAGAATAGTGGAATCAAAATTTACATTGGGTAAAATTTCTGAATTTTTCTGATAAAATTCATTTTTTGATGAATAATGAAAAATACTATATTTTAATTCAAAAATGCCTTTTAATATAAATTATATATATGGATAGATTACCTTTTTAATTGATTTTAAAGTGTATTTAGATTATATTTTTACCATTTTATCCAATTTTGGTCATTGTATGTAATTTCACATTGAAATTGGACATAAACAAGTGTCAATCTTTTGATACTTATTATTTCTTAAAAAACACATTTTTTGTTTTGACAGCGGGAAATAATTGTAAATTAATTTCTACTACTTATTTGTTTTGAATTTGGAAAAATGGATTCAATATTTGGAATCAGGAGGTCAAAATTTTATAAATAGGTAACTTTTATTTTTATACATTATGACTATTTACTTCAGTAAAAATTTTATTTACCATAGTTAAAGGGTAAATCTGGTAAATAAGGGTAACAAAATAATATTATAACAATCTTAAATTACACTAACATGTGTCCTATTCCTATTAGTTGATATATTTATGAACATTTTCATCCTTGGGTCAATTTTGGGACCCCATGAAGCCACTTATGAGTGATAATGACACTTTATATTAATTAATTTAAAGTAAAGACAAAAATTACGTAAACATATATATTTACTAAATCAATTTTTAAATGGGGATAGATAAGTTATATTTTTGACTATAAATATTTTTTGGAAGGATAATAATATTTTCTACATCATGATATTTTTTTATAATTTTATACATCAAATAAATTAAATTATTTGTTACACAATAATGATGTAGTGTTTACCTCATTAGTAAATGATTTAAATAAATGGGATTATAAAGATTAAAATAATATCCCAAACCTGTCCAATTATTATTTAATGATTTTATTTAAACCATTAGTCATCCTATATTTTAATTTAATTATTTTTTTTCCTTTTAAAACCGAATATAAGTTTATAATAAAATAATTGTTTCAAACTTTCCTAAAGAACCCCTCACCCCCTTATAAAAAGTCCTCACTTCTAACCAAATCTTCACACCTCTCAAGCATTTTTACTTGTCCAAACTCTTCCCAATTAATCTCCCTACATCCCTACCTTCCTCATAGAAGCCTTAACGTAGGCATAAGGCACTTCAAGAAGTCCTTTTGGTTTAATCCAAAGGGAGTTATCCGAATTAAAGGTAACTATTTCTCTTAATTGTTTTCTTTTATTTTACTTCTCCAACCTCTAAAATCTTTTTATTCCTATCTTTTATAACAAAAAATGTATCCTCAATATACTATGATGTTGTTATGAGAATTATTCTAACTACACTTACACACACCTTCATCTAATTGGTAAAAAACATAATGTTTCTATGGATGGAAAACTAACGCCCCACAAAATGATGATTGTTCAATTATCTCCTACCGCCGCTCATGGATGCCATTATGATGGAACTGTATTTATATATGATATATATTATGTCTATTTTTTCTTTATGCTTCTTTATTATTCATTTATAGCATAACTTTAGGGTTTCTATTATGGGTAAACGAGATAATTTTATTTTAGGAAGTGCAGATTACCGCCCCCTCAAAGTGATATGACTCGTTCATACCATATATTGGACATATAAAGGATGATGTTAATGAAATTATATATTATATTATACTAGAATAAAAATATAACTATGTATCATTATGTTTTCATTCCATTAAAATATGAAATAGAAATGAAAGTAGCGTTCAAGCGTACATACGACTTACCGTCTCCATGAACGATGCATTTCATTTATTATCTCCAAATGTTATGTACTATTATAAATACATATATGTACTAGATATATATATGATATATGTGATATATAAATCATTAATATCATTCTAGAGATAATTGAATTTTTACCACATGGGAAACTTGTAAATTATAAGATGTTCATTTTTTACTCAAGTACCTAATATCTACAAAACGACAGTTATTAACTTAAATGATTACATAATGTTTATAACATGGTAATAAGTGATATAAAAGGTATAATATACTTGAAATAGGTTCTTAAGAAATTATAAATTCACATTAGTTTATTATTCAAGAGATTAAAGAACGAATGGGTCAAGTCGGACATGAGGTAAGGGATTTCTTATATCACTTTTAATTCTGTGATATTTTCATTGTTCTCCACTTATTCATTTCATGTGGTGTATTATGTACTTACATTTGATATATATTATCATGATTCTATTTATAATCATGTTATTCTATGATTCATTTGGTGGTTATTAAATTTTTTTCATATGACTCAATTTATTATAACGTGGTAAATGGTTTTATCTCATTTTTTATTCCAGTGAGATTCATGCTATATTGTCACTATTTCCATTGTTTGGTGTACGTAATGCCCATGATTTTTACTCTTTGTGTAATATGATTTCATTTATGGGTATTTATATCTTCATTTAATGATCCTTCTTTCATGTGGTGTATGTGGTGTATGTTTCGTATGTTACCAAATCGGTAAGGGAACTTTTTAACCCAATCTCCATTCCTTGGGTTAATCTTCTAATTCATAATTATGTCATGCTATGATTTTGTGTGGAATCACTATTTGTTTATTTATGATGTAATTTCAACTCCCCTTTGTGGGGATATACTTTTTATACACATAATCATTCCATTGATAAATTCTCAAGTCATTGATATGAACTTGATAAGAGTAATTTTAACTCAATTTCCATTCATTGAGTTAAACATCCAAGTCATTGGTTTTTTCTTAAAAAGAATATGTGTGAATTTACTATGATTATTTAAAACTGAATATCCAATCATATTTAGTGTATTTATATTTTTCACACATTATTATGTAATTGATTTATCCTTAATATAAGGATACTATCTTTATAAGGGATTTTGTCTCAATTTACATTCCATTGAGACTTCATTGTTGTTATTAACCAATTCACTTTTATATGATGTATATACTTCCCTTTGAAATACTATATCATGAATCTCTTTATTCAAATGATTTTATAAGTTTTGTTTAATGTAATTATTTAATTATTTTTATTCAAGTATTTTCTAAGTGGTAACAGAGTCTTTAACTAAAACATTGTTTTAAATGTTTTAAAGATTTCATATTCTAAATATTTTTCATTAATGTCCATATTTTAAAAATGGTTTTAAAGATTTATTTATAGGGTCATTAATGTTTTAAAATGTTAATTATTTTAAAATATTCAATGTGGTATGGTAACCTTTGATTCAAAAATCTCCTTATAAAATGTTTTAAACGGTTTTAAAAATGGTTTGATAAAGCATTGATTATGTCAATATATTGAAAGGATATATTTTGATTGCAATGTGCAAATGTTATCTTTCCTTTCTGATTGTTTTAGGTATTATGAATATGTTATGGTTCTTCGGCATTGTTTATGTAAACGGTTGGTTTTGTGATAAACATAGGGAGGGTGAGCCCGAGATAGCTCTCCAATGAATTGGGTAACGTGACGGAGGTAAACATGAATGTTTATACTAAGATATTTATGGAATATACCATGATGGGTATTCCAAATGTAAATCCCTAACTAGCTGTGATAGTTAAAATGTAAGTAAGATATGGATTCCATAAGTTACCTTTATGATTTATGATTTCTCTGTGTTATTCATATATCTTATTATTTCGTATGGTATGTTATGATTAAAAAGTATTAGTTTCATTGATTTGTATTTATTGATGGGTTAATGTTTTCCTCCCTTGTTTTATAACCCTTACTGAATTTTTTATGCTCATCCCATGTTTTTGAAATGTTTTCCACATGACTTAAAGATGAATAGGGTCAAGGATGGGATCAAGGAAAAGTCATTGTTTCTAAAACATGTAACTAGAGATGTTTCTTTTTAAAAGTTTTTATTTTATGAAAAATGGATACTGTGTAGTAGTGTCTACATGTAATATTCATGTTGTTATGTAATAGTTATGGCCTAATTCTCTAAAAATCTAAATATGAAAAGATCCTCAATGTGAATTCTTGACATAATTCAAGATTATGTAATGTTTAATGTCGGGGCCTTATAGTTGGTATGAGAGGTTGAATTAGACAACTTTAGGGATTATGAGTTTTCGTTAAACATGTGGTTAGTCCATATGTATATTATTTTAGTTAAATCCTTATTTTAAAATATTTTATATCAAGTAATGTCAGTTATAATAGAAGGAGTAGAATCTCAGACAACATTCCTATTTCTTCCTGATGACATGCTTGCAATAATTATTGGACATTTATGTTCGGATGATTGTGAAACTTTTTTTGGCATACAAATCACTTGAAAGAAGTTGTTTGAGATATCAAACAGCTCAATTATACCTTGTTATCATCATGGATCAAGGGTTGTATTTAATCAAATCCTATATTCACAATATTCTCATATTTTCAAGAAAGTAAAATATTATCATGGCATTTTCAAGTATTTTACCTTATCTCAAGATTTTGAAGCATATTATGATGTTGAAAAAGGTGATGAAGAAGGAGACCCTTGCATAACGTATTTATATTTGCTTTTACAATATAGTCTCTCAGCACATAATTATGGTATTTTAAAAGGACTGTTGATTCAATGTTTCAACTCAAATTATGTCTGATTTTTTTTATAAAAATCTTGTTTTATCAGAGGTTTTGAAATTATATGTCATATATGATTATTTTCTGAAACTATTTTTCTACGAACACCCATATGTCCCAAGTTATACAAGGTGTATTTGGATGAAGGAGGAAAATGATTTTTATAGTTATCTAAATCATTGTTGCAATGCATGGAGCTTCTACCTACGTGAACAAGATGATGATGAAACCATGTGGATATCATGATCAAGGTATGATGATCATTCTTTCGGGAATAGTTTCATTTTATCAAATGAGGTGAAAAAATTATAAGATATTGAGGACTTAATGAGTTGGGATGAAAATTATAGGTATAAGACAACTTTTTAGGTTAAAACATGTTTTGTTTTTTTTTGGGTTTTTTAAAAAGGAAAACCCATCGGATGGGTGACAACCCATCGCATCCAGCAAGGCCCCAGGAATCGAACCCACAACCAAAGGGCGACAAGGGTGCATTTCCAACCACTGGCCTACTTGAAGTCCCTGGTTAGTATGACTTATTATTTTAGTGAAATGATTTTATGGATCAAGAATAATTTTATTTTGGGAAATTATGCTTAATCAAATGGATATTCTTATTATAGGAAATTGATTTGGTGATTAAGTTATAATGGATATTATGGAATACGTTCTCTCTTTTGAGGAAACACTATATACCAAAGGAAAATAGAATAATATGGGATTTAATTTGTGTAATAATGGTTGAAATTTTAGTTTGGAAGAATCTATGTTTTTATTGTGGACATATGAAGATTTGGTTTATTTATAGAAATGATTAACTTATCATGGAGAATATGTGATTAGGTTAATAACTTTTCAATATGAGACGTTTTGAGTAAATGATGTTATTTGGAGATAAATGTTAAGATTTATCTTGGAAAACTATGTGATTAAATCCCTCTATGATTTGGGTTTCAATCTTAGTTTAGATTAATTTTGAATAATTTTATGGACAGTTGTTTATTGAATGGTCATTTTTGAACTGTGGGTATTGTTTAACAAATTTTGGGGATTAATAGTAGTTTTTCTTTTTGTAAAAGATTATCCTTTTTGTGGATTATCTGATCTTTTACTAACCATTTGGGTTCTGGTTAATGTCTAAAGACATGGAAAAAATATAGTTCATCTTTTTTGGATTATGTGTTTCTATCGAAGTAGATTATAGAACTTTTAATGTGAACAAGTCATCCTAAATACTCATTGTATGGAGAAAATATGAGTTTGTGATAGAAATCTAGTAAAGGGTGAAAGTCTACATGAAAAGTAAGTATGTTTCCTTATGTTTTTTGTTAAGAAAATAAACATATTCCTCAATGAAAAGTAACTTAAAACAAAAATGTTGTCTGTTTACTTTTCCTACTGGTAAATCAAATACTGTTTAACCCATCACATGTTTTTGATTTTCTGGTGGTTAACTTTCTCCTAATCATGTTTTCTATCACTCTCCATCAGAAGATGATGGTTTTTTTCTCCTCTATATCCATGTTTTCATAGAATCCTAGTATCTATTGTCTTAGGTATCCTTTTTAATTATCTTCCTTGATTTTAAAGTGATATTTTTATTAACTCTATTTCTGATGTGGGACTTTCAATGAAGTTTCCGATCCCAATTTTAAAATTGCGAGGACACAATTCCCAAAAGGGGGGAAGGATGTAGCATCCCAAGTAAATAAATAATATGATATTTTTCATATTTATTAAGATTTGTAAATTAATTAAAAATTTTACTTTAAAGGGGATGTTAGGTTCGATGGCGTATCCGATACACAACAACGGGTTTCTTTGAAATCATACTTTTCACACAACGTTGGGTCATAATAAAAATAATAATAATAAAATATTATTATTTTAAATTGTAGTTAACGCCTAGACATTATAATGGAGATAATGAATATAACTAACTACAATATGAATATAAATGTTCGTTAAATATTTTTTAACATTTATCCAATAAAATTGAGAAGCTTAAAATGTGAATGAATCTAATTTTAATTACAAACACTCTAATATTCCTTAAAAGGCTGATTTATGACCTTTTAATGGAGAACTCTCCTTAAATTTAGTTTTGGTCACTTTTATATGTTCTATTCTACAAAATAAAATTTTTCTTTAGAATCGGGGCATCAAAATTTACTTTGGGTAAAATTTTGTAATTTTTCTGAAAAAATTCAATTTTTGATGAATAGTGAAAAATACTGTATTTCAATTCAAAACTCTCTTTTAATATAATTTATTTGTATGGATATATTATATTTTAAATTTATTTTAAAATTTAATTATATTATATTTTAACCATTTAATCCAATGTTGGTCATTGGATGTAATTTCACTTTGAAATTGGACATAAACAAGTGTCAATCTTTTGATAGTTATTATTTCTTAAAAAATACCCATTTTGTTTTGACATTAGGAATTAATTTTAAATTATTTTCTTCTACTTCTGCATTTTGAATTTGGAAAAATGGATTCCATATTTGGAATCAGGAGGTCCAAATTTTTTAAATAGGTAAAGTTTATTTTTAGACATTTTTAATATTAACTTCAGTAAAAATTTTATTTACTATAGTTAAAGGGTAAATCTGGTAAATAAGGGTAAACAAATAGTATTATAATAATTTTTAATTACCCTAACATGTGTCCTATTACTATTGGTTGATAAATTTCTGACCATGGGCATTCTTGGGTTGATTTCGGGACATCATGGAGCCACTTATGAGTGATAATAACAATTTATATTAATTAATTTAAAGTATAGAAAAAAATGACCTAAACATATATGTTTTAGTAAATAAATATTTACATGGGGTTATATAAGTATTATTTTTAACTATAAATATTATTTGGAAATATAAAAAGATTACCTAAATTATTATAGTTTTTTTTATATTTTTTAAAAATCAAATAAATTAAATTATTTATGACACAATAATGATGTAGTGTTTACCTCATTAATAAATGATTTTAAATAAATATGATTACAAAGATTAAAATAATATTCAATACCTATACAATTATTATTGGATGATTTTATTTTGACCATTAGTCATCTTATCTTTTACTTTAATGATTTTTGGACCTTTTGAAACCTAAGATAATTTTATAATAAAATAATTGCTTCAAACATTCCTAAAGAACCCCTCCTCCCCCTTATTAAAATCCCTCACTTATAACCAATTACTCACACCTATAAAGCATTTTGGATCATCCAAACTCTTCCCAATTAATCTCCCTACATCCCTCTCTTCCTCCTAAAAGCCTTACCTTAGGCAGAAGGCACATCAAGAAGTCCTTTTGGTTCAATCCAAAGGGAGTTACCCAAATTAAAGGCAACAATTTCTCTTAATTATTTTCTTTTATTTTAATTCTCCAACCCCTAAAATATTTTTATTACTTTATTTTATAACAACAACATTATAATCAATGTACTATGATGTTGTTATGAGAATTATTATAACTAAACATACACACACCTATATCTAATGGGTAAAGAACTTAATGATTCTATAGATGGAAAACTAATGCCTCACGAACCGAGGATTGTTCAATTATCTCCTACCTCCTCTCATGGTGGACATTATGATAAAACTGTATTTATATATAATATATATTATGTTTATTTTTTCTCTATTCTTCTGTATTTTTCATTTATAGCATACCGTTATGGTTTCCAATATGGGTGAACGCGATAATTTCATTTGAGGAAATGCGGACTGCCGCCCCCTCAATGTGATATGACTCATTCATACCATATGTGGGAAGTATAAAGGATAGAGTTAATGAAATTATATATGATATTATACTGGAATTATAATATAACTATGTATCATTATGTTTTCATTCTATTAAAATATGAAATAGAAATGAAAGTAGCGTTCATGCATACGTACAACTTACTATCTCCATGAACGGTGCATTTCATTTCTTATATCCAAATGTTATGAACTATTATAAATACATTTATATACCAGATATATAAGATATATATGATATCTAAATCATTAATATCATTCTGTATATAATGTAATTTTGACCACATGGACAACTTGTATATTATAAGAAGTTCATTTTTGACTCAAGTACCAAATATCAACAAAACAACCGTTATTAACTTAAATGATTATATAATGTTTATAACATGGTAATAAGTGATATAAAAAGAATAATAAACTTGAAAAAGGTTATTAATCAAGTAAAATTTAACTTTATTCTATTATTCAGCATATTAAACAATGAATGGGTCATGTCGGACATGAGGAAAGGGATTTTTTATCTCACTTTTAATTCCGTGAGATTTCCATTGTTCTATACTTATTCATTGCATGTGGTGTATTATGTAATGCCATTTGATATATATAATCATTATTATCTTTATATTCATGGTATTTTGTGATTCATTTGGTGGTTATTAACTTTTTTTCATACGACTCAATTGATTACAACGCGGTAAAGGGTTTTATCTCAATTTTTATTCCCGTGATATTCGTGCTATATTTGTCACTATTTCCATTTTGTTGTGTACGTAATGCCCATGATTTTTACTCTTTGGGTAATATACTTTTATTTATGGGTATTTAAATCCTCATTTAATGATCCTTATTTCATTTGGTGTATGTTTCGTATGTTTCCAAATCAGTAAGGGAACTTTTTAACCGAATTTTTATTCCTTGGGTTAATCATATAATTCCTAATTATTTCATGCTATGATTATGTGTGGAATAAATATTTGTTTATTTGTGATGTAATTTACACTACCCTTTGTGTGGATATACTTTTTATACAGATAATCATTCCATTGAGAAATTCTCAAGTCATCGATATGAACTTGATAAGAGTAATTTTATCTCAATTTCCATTTATTGAGTTAAACATCCAAGTCATTGGTTTTGTCTTAAAAAGAACATGTGTGAATGTCCTCTGATTGATTTACACTTAATATACAATCATATTGAGTTTATTTATATTTGTTACACGTTATTATGTAATTCATTTATTATTAATCTAAGGATACTGCCTTTATAAGTGATTTCGTCTCAATTTTCATTCCAGTGAGACTTCAATGTTGTTATGCACCAATTACCTTTTATATGGTGTATATACTTCCCTTTGACATATTATATCACTAATCTACTTATTCTAATGATATTATAAGTTTTTTCAATTTAATTCTCTAATTATTTTTATTCAAGTATTTTCTATGTGGTAACGAACTCTTTAACTAAAACATTTTTTTAAATGTTTTAAAGATTTAATCATCTAAATATTTTTCATTAATGTCCATGTTTTAAAAATGGTTTTAAGGATTTATTTATATGGAAATTAATGTTTTAAAATGTTATTTATTTTAAATGATTCAAAGTGGTATGGGACACATTGACTCAAAAAATCTATTTATTAAATGTTTTAAAATGTTTTGAAAATGGTTTGATAAAGCATTGATTATGTAAATATCTTGAAAGGATATGTTGTGATTGAAATGTTGAAATTTTATCTTTCATTTACGATTGTTTTATTTGTTATGAATATGTTATGGTTCTTCAGCATTATTTACCCCAATGGGTGGTTCAGTGATAATCCTAGGGTGGGTGAGCCTGAGATTGCTCTCCAATGCATTGGGTAACGTGATGGAGGTAAACGTGAATTTTTCTCCTAAGAGATTTAGGGAATATATTGTGATGGGTATTCCAAATGTAACTCCCTATGTATCTGTGATAGGTACAATGTAAGTATGATATGGATTCCACAGGTTACATTTATGATTTATGATTTCTGTGTGTTATTCATAAATCTTATGACATCATAAGGTATGTTATGATTAAAAGGTATTGGTTTCATTGATTTTTTTTTAATTGTTAATGTTTTCCTTATTTGTTTTATAACCCTTACTATGCTTTTTAGGGTCATCCAAAGTTTTTGACATGTTTTCCATAGGACATAAAGATTAATAGGTTCAAGGATGGGATCATAGAAAATTCATGTTGTCTACAACATGGAACTCAACATGTTTCTTTTTAGAAGTTTTTATTTTATGAAAAATGGATACTGGGTAGTAGTGTCTACACATAATATTCATGTTTTTATGTTGTAGTTATGGCCTAATTCTCTAAAACTCTAAACCTGAATAGATCATCAATGTGAATTCTTGACATAATTCAAGATTATGTAATGTTTAAGGTCGGGGCGTTATAAAAACTCTATATTTCATGTTCTTTTTATTTATATACTAAAAAAATTGTAAGGATTCCTTGTCTTAGTTTCTATTCTATGGGACATGTTTCATATTGTACAAATTGTTACCTTTTATATGGTGTTATGAATACCCACATTATATTCATTTCTTATTCCTAAGCTTTTTTCATTGAATTTGTAGTTCTTTTCATGTTCCCTCATTCATATTCTTTTGATTCATTTATTACCAAATCTGTAAGGGTTTCATTAACTGATTTTTTTTTCAACGGGCAATATACATTATTTATGATATATAATATTCTATATTTCTTATATTATATTATTTATCTTTTTTATATATTATTGTCTATTTAAACTAATGTATTTTATATTTTCACATCAAGATATTCTTCTTTGATATATTTTTTTGTTCATAAAAATATGATATTATTAAGAATAATTCTGATCCTTTCTAATAGTTATTTCTCTCAATTTTTATATTATTATTACTGGAAAGGTTTTTGTTTCTTATTTTAAGATCCAAAGATATTTAATCTTCTATAATTTACATATATCTATTTATCAGTTTGTAAACTATAAAATTTTCAAATCCTCCATTGATGTGGTGTTTCATTAAAAACTTCCTAAAAATCTCAAATAGACATTTATTTTAATGTGTGTGCATTTTATTCTATCTCCCACTACACATATAGTTATTTAATCATTATTTATCTTTAATTTTATATTATTGAGGATTATTTTAGATAATGTTTTTAAAATTATCCCTTCTTGAAAATGATTTTTGAAATTGAATTATAACATTGTCTTTTTACAAAAATGATAAAAAAAAGTTTCTAAAAAATCTTCTTATGAATTCACTTCCATTTTATTCTGCATAAAAAAAGTTCTATATATTATGGGGTAATTTTATTTATCATAATATATTTAATTTTTACATATAATTCCTTTGGGATATTGAATTTTTGTATCAACTGATTTAACTCTTGAATTTATTTTATGTGATACAGTTAGAAAATGTTATAAAAACCATTTTAGTTTCTTGGGTATTTAAATGACATGATGTATGATTAATATCACGTGGCACAAATATGTATGGTTTATCACTATTTGATATATAGGGTCTTATAAATCCTCAAAATTAATTGATAAAGTTTTATATCTCATGCGATAATTATGTTCTTCATGGACTTAGTTACATGTTTACAATTATATATGTGGAACTAATTTCATATTCACAACATTATACACAAAACAGTTTGTGTTTATACCTATTCACATATTTTTTTTCATGGATCAGATTTCATGTTTACAACCATTATCATGGACCTGATTATAGTTATCCTTGTACATAATGTAATCAATTCTTATGAATATGTTTATGAAATATTCATATTTTAAACAACATGATGATGTTATAATCCATGTTCCATTATTAATATATCAAGCATTAAAATTATTACACCAAGGTTTATGTATCATAATTTGAGTTTATGTTTCCTTTTATCATGACTTATGGACAAATATTATGAATCAATGTTCTTTTCTGTTAGATATTTATCCATTTCTTCTGTTTTCTCAATTTATAATGATCTAACCTTCTGTTAGTCATTAGTAATTTTTCCCCTATTGAGAATTTGAGCTCACCTATTATGTTTCCCATTTCTCCAAGAAATTATGTAGAGGATTATGTGTAGAAGAGATTCTTATGTATAGAAATTTATAGGATATGTTGAAGAAATAATGTGTAATAATATATTAATTTTTTAATCAAAAAAGATGATAAAACTTTGGATTTTGGGATTTTTTTATTATTTGGGACATTTAATGTCTAAATTATGAAAATAATGTAATATATGAATGTTATTTTGGGTAGTATCATCTCACCGTTCTACCCATGATTTCTCATGACATATAAATAATGTTTAGCCAAAGAAATTATTATATACAATATTATCACATCAATAAATAATAAAAACTCATCCTCACCTATGAGAACACTTTAAAAAACCCTTTCATTAAGAGTAATAAAAAATGTACACAATCCTATAATGGGGTAATCATAACATGATAACATATCATTAAAATTTCAGTATTATAAAAAGGGGCATGTTTCAATGGTTATTGTATCTTTAAAACCATTTTATAAGGTTCCAACAAAGCCTTGGAAACATCCTTTAAGAAACCAAGTTATATATACACAATTGAAACCAAATCTATATAAACATTATTTAATAGAGGTAAAATAAAACAAATTTTGATAAACCAAAGAAAAAATTGAATTTTTAATGTAAATCCATTAACACTAATATGATAGACATAATATCTCTCTTTTGTTATGAAATTCCATTCAAAATCATTCATGCCTTTTAAAAAAAATTAAGTGTTTATGATATTTAAACGAATATTTAAGATCTAATTTAAGAGATAAAATCAATCATATTCCATGAAATTCAAAGTGAAAATATCATACTTTAATAAAAACTCTAAAAAATATAATGTAAGATTCATAAAAAACTCAAAAATTGTGTTGAAAAACTCAAGAAATCATAGAATAAAATTTATTGATACATACATGGAACAATGTACCTTAAACATGTAGTTTCTACTAAGAAAGTGTTAATCCAAATTTGAAAGGTCTACAAAATATCTAGAAGTCCAAATGAAACCCTAATAACATGAAATCCCTAAATAAATTTGAGTATAATGAAACTTTAGGTCACTGATATTATAATATAGTAAGAAAATATGTTAAGTCAGAAGAATTATAGGAAGGAAGGGTCCTAAATGAGGTTATCAAAACAAAAAAACAAATCCATGGAAATCATTGTAGAGGATAGGAGGATCAAATATAGACATGATTGGGGATCTAGAGAGCTAAATAGAATGAAATAATGACCCAAAAGGCTTCAATCAAAGAAGGTAAATAAGGTAATTCAACCATTTTTTAGAAGAATAATCACAAGGTATTTCCACAGTGTGGACTACATTCACCACAACATGGTAAAGCATGATATAGGCCAAAACTACACCTAGGGAAGAATCACAACATGGTGCTCTAATTCTATTTTTTGTTGTGAAATATTTCTCAAACCACAACATGATCCCCTGTGTAGTACTCTCTATGGTTCCATAAAAACAATGACCTTACATAGAACACAACAAGTGGTTTTTCGTTTTTAATCCCTAGGTGGTTCTAGTTCTCTTAGACAGACACCATGGTGTGGTCATCCCAACCAATACATGGCATTTCTTCCCCACCCTCTAAAGGGGTCGAAACAGGTATCACGACTCCCCCATTTCACATAGGAACTTTCCATAAATTTTCCCAAACACCAAAACCACTAAAACAATGACAACCTAGAAGAACCGAACACCATAACATGGATATCCTCAATACATACATTTTTACCCCAAGATAAGCCCTTCATGATGTTGTTCTTCCTTGTCTATGTTGTAGATACCTCCAAAACACCCAAACACCCCTAAAAATAATCAAAAATAGAAAATAATATTAAAAATATAAGCTAATAAAATAATAAGATAGAATGAGGTTAGGGTGGGAAAATTCTCCCCACTATAACACTTTCAACATCCCTAAATTCTTAAAATGAATGATTAATAAAAGCAGAATGAAGTCCATCTTCCTCATTAAAACATGATTCAAGATACATAGGGACGCAATGACTAATCGAGATCACTATAGAAAACCTGAAATTTCATCATCAATATGAGAATTGAGTATACCATAAGATCTCAATCTCTTAATACATGAGAAACGATAAAAGAGTCCAAGTCTAATCCCCAAAGAAATATAAAACCAATGAAATAGTGATTCACAATGGAGAAAATTTAATCTCATATAACAAATCATATAAAAACAAGTAACCCCCCATCCTAAAAATCCACAAGATATTGAATACTGAAATATGCCTATTTAAAATCCTCAAAAACCTTTAAGTCACCATCGATTGTTAAAGAATTGAAGTACTCCTCTTGGTGGTGTGAGATTGGGGATAAATCAAAAGATTGGGCCACAAGATTTCACCCATAAAAATTTAAATGAAAGATAACCTTTGATTTAAATATTTTCATCTATGGTGATATTCCAAACTTATTAAAAACTCTCCATAAACCTCAATCATAAAAATTTAAAACTATTCCTAATGACTCCATCAAAACCCTAGGAATCACGATTAGAAGTGGTTTGACACACAAATACACTAAATAGTTTCCAATATCTTCCAAGATAAATCCATGAATGACACAAAAATCCCCAAACATCATTATCAAAAATATTATTTAACCATAGAACAGAGTCAAAATTGAATGTTACATTAAAAAAACATTATTTATCAACCAAAACTAAAAATAACATGAAAATATTGGTCAAATTGGTACGAAATATACCATGTAATACCTCAAACTGTTACCACATTAACATCATGTTCAATATATTAAACCCATTAATCATTTAAATGGGTAAAATGGATCCACATATATTATGAAAATTTTATTTTAAATACCTATATAGGTGACTCAGATGACAACAACTACAATAGGTCTTAAGTGCTTCCTGACATGAAGGCTTCTTACACCCTAACATCCCAAATTGATGTCTTACTAGGGGATTACTTCTAAAATAATCTAGTTTGAAGAAACTTTGTTGTCTTTTAATCCTTCCACCCATCTTATCAGTCTTATTTCAATTTACCTTTCCTCTATGGTATCTTCTTCTACCACCTGTAGGGACAATGTATAACTCCCCCATTTCTTTAGAAACACATTATTACGAGATTTATAACAAGGGTTAAAATTTAATAAATTTATAGAATCATTTAGGTTTAGTTTTTTATAGAATTACGAAAACCATTGCACAACATAGTGGATTTTTCTACAAAGTGTACATTTTCAATAAAAATAAGACCCTATGTTTACACTCTTATTTCATTCCTAAAATTTTACTTCATTCTAGACATGTCACTATTTACGTTGCTATAATTTCTACACAACCACATAACCTTTGAAAAACATTTAAGTAGGAGGGATGAGGAAACAAATGATTATTAATGGATATAAAAAGGAATTAAACCTGTTATTCCTTTTTAAAATTCATTAAACCCCCTAAGGAAATTTTCTATTTTTTGTAAGAAACATTAAGCTCAAAATAATAATTACTTGCTCATGAAATCTACTTCAAAGTCAAATGTTTTTTTAAATATTAGGAAATAAAAATGTAAAAATCAGAATTAAAAAAATTACTTTGAAAATCAGGATAACTGAAGAAAACTAACCTTACTCATTTATAAGATCATGAAATTTCTTTTAATCATGGGTTCATTATGTTTCTAAATAAAATAAAAATATTTCATTTAAATCCCATAACAAGAATTGAAAAACCATATTGGTATCTTGGGACATTACCTAACATTCACCCTTAAAATAAAACTTATAAATGATTTACCATAATGGTTAATTCCAATATATCCCTTAGGAGTATATTAATTCCCGTTAACTTCATCACTTTACCTAATGCATTATTGAGATATATTGGGATCATCCGTTATCATACCTATATCGGGATCACCCATTATCATATAAAACATTCAATAACAATATCATGATAACAACAAATAAAATCATAAATTTACATTATAAAACCGATAATTGTTTTCATTATATACCATAAGCACAACCACTTTCAGTTATCACATAAATGAAAAAAAAATATCATTTTTTTAAAGAAATTTTTTTAAAAAAATTACTAGAATAATGTAAATATGATATTATTATAATAACATATATAATTTTAGATTAATATTGATAATTAATTAATAACATGATGTGGGGAAAATCAAATATTTAATTAAATGTTAAAAAACATTCTTATTTAACTTTTTTAAAGAAATTTAAGAATGATATTTATTGAAAATGTTGAAAATGTAACTTTTTAGACCTTTAAAAATAAGGTAAAAAAAGTTTAATATAAAAATTAAATATATTTTATGTTTAAATAATAAAATTATTGAATCATTTAAGAGATTAAGGACATAGATGAAAATGAGTTTAAAATTTTTAAAACATCATTTCAAAGAAAACCCCCTAATAACTTTAGAAACTATTGAATAAAAAGAACAATGAAGGAGAGAACTTGAAAAGGATTTTTAAACAAGTTGAATTTAATTAAATTAATGATAAAATACATCCATATGTCAGTTTATACAACATATAAAACAAAACATGTGGTGAAAATGGAATAAGTCTCAATGAAAGGAAATTAAGATGAGAAATCTCTTACCCCGGACTTACATATAGTAGAAAATGTTCAAACATCCTGTATATAAAATTTAGCCATATTATAAATCCATATAAAAAATATTTATTTCTAAATTACTATATACCATTCATTCATACCTTGTTTTTATCCATTCATAATTAATTCATTGTTAAAATCAATATTTAAGTGTTAAATGTCCCATTTCTTATGCTTTTTTTTTGTTTCAGCAGTTTCAATCCTTGAACCTTATTCATGGTTTCATAATATATATAATCTTAAATATTTTATAATTATTATTTTTCTACATTAAATATACTTTAATAACTATTCATGTAAGGCTGTCATGAAAAATGAAGCACATCGATTCATGGAGACGGTAGCCCGTACGTATGCTTGAATGGCGTTTCCATTTTCTACTATGTGGAAAATGAAAAAATTGGACAATATTTAAATTTAAAATAATCATATATATATTATAAATTTCATATTTTTTCATTAGGCCCATCCTTATGACCAGACATGTGAGGTGATAATGAAAAATGAATCACACTGCTTTATGGAGGTGGTAGTGCACATGCACACATAAGAGACATTATCATTTTCCAATGTGTGGAAAGGGTAAGATGGTAAGCAATATAATATATTTACAGAATCATAATTCCATCATAAATGTAATAAATATTCATTTGATAAGTAATTATAACCAATCATATTAGGCAGTGTTGAAAAATGAAACACCTCTCTTCGTGGAGGTGGTTGACCATAGGCATACAAATGCGATGATTTGATTTCCCATAGAATGGGAAAGATGATTAAATGGGTTGTAAAATAAACATAATAAAATTTCAGTATATTTTATATAATTATATTAGTATATAATAATGGTTTTTATAGTATTTAAGGAAGTAGAAGAATAAATAATCTTAGAAGAAAATAGTTAATACTTATACCACCTCTTTTGATATCCACCTTTTCAATTGAGATTAAAGCCTTTTAAAGAGTGGTTTATGGTAAATATATAGGATTATAGGCATGGGAAATGAATTTTATTGACTTAGTTTCACATATATTTTATATAAATACAAACTTGAGTTGTTTTTTGAAATGGGTTGTAGCGAGTCCTTTTATATAAGAAAAAAGTAATGGAATTTTTGTAATGTTTCAATCTTTAAGGATTATGAATGCATTTTAAAAAATTCCAAGTCTAACATACATAGAAAATTAAATATTGTTTATAAAATTTCCCATAAAATTGAGTAAATATATGTTTTTATTTTATTTTATAATTATTTAAAAATAATATTTTAAACAGTAAAAATTATTTAAAGACATTTTCATGACTATGCACTTATTTGAATTAAAAGGAATGAAGATAACAATTTAATTCTAATATAAACAATTTCACTATCATTAATACTATATATTTATCCATTATTTTCTTGGAACACTATATTTTATCCCAAAAATACCACTTTTATTGTTTTTAATATAATTTACTTTTATTTTTTACTACTTTCATGAGCACTCTGTCAATGTTGTATAAGCATTCATTGTCACTATAGAATCACTTAAAATTAAAAATTAATTAATATATCAAAAAATTATTCATCTTAAAAATAACAATTTATATCTTTTAATAACTTTTGTAACCCTATGATAAAATATTAGAGATATTAAAAGAAAGAGGGGGACATTTTGTAATTATTCTTCATTTAAAATAATTTAAGTGTCTTAATCATGCAAAATTGGAACTAAAACAATTAAATTTAAAATATAATTCGATAAGAGTTGAAATAACCTCATATAATAAGAATAAATGTGAGATTTTTTACCTTATCACAATGTTTTAACCTTAATTAACCTATTTTACCATTTACTATAGTGATAACAATTCACTATAGTTACTATTATTATTTCCAAAAAAGAAATTGACCTAATTACTAAATTTGAACATTAAAAATTAAAATTTGAAATCCATTTTTCATTATTCAATTTTTAAAAGTTTTATGAATTAATATTTATATAATTGTGCAAAATGCAACGAAAAACAATTTTCAGAACAATTCATTTTTAACCATAAAAATGAACTTATTCCAAAATCCAATATAATGATGACTCCTATGAAGTTAATTATATTGTGTTTAATAAAACTAATCTTATTTTATTTTAAAACCAAATAAATAATATAATATTACTTTTAAATTACTTTATTTATAATGAAAATGGAAATTTTATAAAAATCAGGTTTTTTCACTATTTACTCAAAAATCAATCTTTTTAGAAAAAAACCCAAAAATTTACTCTTAGATAATTTTAACCAGATGATTTCAAAAATTATGAATATTCAGTCAAATAAAATTTATAAAAGGGGAAATATTAATCATAATATTTTCCCACAAAATTCCATAAAATCAATTTTTGAAGAAAATATATTTTTGAATTATAAAAAAATTTAAACTCATTACATATCTTGTAAAAACTGTTAGATGAATGCTAGTTTATTTAATTTATATATTATATATATATTTTATTAAAATAATTCATCCATAATGATTAAATTTATTTAATTTTATAAATGTTCACTACATAGATAAATCAGTTTTATGAAAAATATCTCTTTTACATTAAAAATATTTTAAATTTATTTATATAAAATTAATAATCAACATGTTATTTATTATCAATTTTAATAAGAAAAAATTATATATATATATATATATATTTCATAATGTGGTTACTACTTCGCATACCAAAAAATTTAATGGATAAGTTATAACAGTAATATTTAAGTAATAATATTTTAATATTATATCACAGTTCATTTTAAGCTTGGAATTGTGTTCTTTACACAAAAAATAGTATTTATTTAAAATAAAATATATCATAAAACATTATGGTGTAACATTATACCCTGTAAAAAAATTTCATCCTCATCATTTTTTTGCAGGTTTCAAAACTTTTTAGAATAAATTCCTTAGAGTAGAATATAAATATACATAAGTGGAGAGAAGTACATTTTAATCCATAATGATAAAATTTAATTTTGAAAATAATTTTAATGTATAGGTTTAGTCTATGAAATTTATCATTTACAGAATATTTATTAAACTATGAATTTACTATAATGAAACTCTTTATAGAGAAATAGTTTCATAAAGCACACCTTCATTGATGAGTGATGTTTTATATATAAGTCTTGATGGATTTATATTCCCATTACTTGAATTATGGAATTTTTTTACCATCAAGATTGAGAATAATAAAAAATATGAAAGATTTTATTTCATACCATAAGTGTATTTTTTTACTTTGGTAGTGTTTCAAGATGTTTTCCACCTCTGATTAATCTAATATTATAAATGATAAATAACCATGAGGAATTTTTCATACCCAAAGCACTAAAATTATCTTTTAACAGATCCCAAGTTCCAAAAAAGGATGGGAAATTATTTCTCCTATTTATATCCATTAACCAAAATAAGAAACGTTCACCATAAGATAAGACAATATCCAATTTAGATAAACTCCACATTAATCACCCAATCCCAATCAAATAACACCCAAATTTCAATATAAATCATTCCATAAATAACTAACCCCAAAAATCATAATAAAATTCATGATGAAATTAAAACACAAATAATATAAAGATTTGATCACATATTCACCCAAGATAAACATAAAATTTATCTCCAAATAACATCAATCACTCATAAATTCACATACCAAAAATGTATATGCCCTTATAATATAATCTCTAAAATATGAATTCATTTTCATTAAATAACCTATATCACCATAAATACACTACACAATCATATATGATTCCAAAAGATAATTCAACATTTATTCTAGAAATAAAATAGAAACTTGTCCAATAATATTTCTATTTACAATAATAATATAATGTTCCCAATATAGTGAACTTCTTTAAAAATGAGTTTAATAACTTTAATCACTAAGTCACTAAATAAATTTTCAATCTCATGGTTATCTATTTGATAAATAATATATTCCCAAATTGTAAATACTATTTTATACTAGTTACCCATAACTACCTCAATATCAAAGATCATCTTAACACTAATGGTTTTTAATAACATTTGACTTAAATCCATTAAATATAATGACATTCTTCATTAAATGAATATTTCACTAAAACACAAGTCAAGCTTAAGGGTTACATATACCTCAAAAATTAATTAAAACTCACTAAGTGCCTCCTAATTTACTCCCATAACATAAAACCTAAAAGGGTATCAATTATTTTAAACTTATGATCATCGTAAAATTTATCAATCCTTAAATAAAATATAAATACCTCATTACTCTTAAAACCCTATATGTAGATACTCAAATCATTCAACTTTATTTATAATTATTTAACTATGAATTACCATATTATTACTTAACACTACCCTCCAAGCATCAAAAGAATAAATCAAGACCTAATGTTTATAAATCTAAATCCAATAATGTTTCCCACTTTTTACATAAGAAATACTACTAAATGAATTTATACCTTTCATGTGTTATTCTTAGTTTTACAAATATTCTTATATATAATATTTATTCATATTTATTTGTTGATCCCCTTCTAAAGATTTACTCCTAGTATATCAATTTTACTAATACACATACTACCAACACTTAGAAAATATTCATTATCCCTTGAGACATTTCCTTAGGTACTTTTTATAACATTATTTACATGTAAGAAATTTATTCCCTTTTCCACCATGAACTTTTTTACCTTTAATTCCTTGAAACATAATTTTTTTTATTTGGTGTGTTGGGAAAATCACCTAGGTTCATGTTTTTAATCCTAAATCAAAAAATTGGGTTAGGAATAAACACTCTATTTTTTAATATAGTTTATATTTTCATTGAGTTCCCTTTTCCAAACCCATAATAGTATTATTCACATCCTTCATTAACTTGGGTTTTTCATATTCTAACCGTTTAATAAAACCAAAATGGATAGTGTTAGTTATAAAAAACATAGTAAACCATATTATAAATATAATGAAAACTATTATTTCCTCATCTATTAACCAAATACACTTTAATTTTATCTAAAACTTTTGTTTGATACCAACTATAATGCCATGTTTATTTAACAACCTATAATTACAAGATTTATAACAAGTGTTTCACTTTTTTACATTTTTTAGATATTTTATGTTTAAAGTTTTATAGAATTTATAAAATCATTACATTAAATAGTATACATTTCCATATAGTGTACATTTGTTTTCATAAAAATGGGTTTAAGTGTTTACACACATGTTTTATTCATGGAACTTTTTCTTCATTCAGGATGTGACACCATTGAACTTGATATAATTTATTCACATCCTTAATCATTGTCAAAAATATTTGAAAAAATGGGATGGAAAAAATAAGGAATATTATGGGATATAGAAATAATGGAAAGACATTATTCGTTTTCAAAATTCATGAAACCTTATAAGGAAATTTTCCTTTTTTATATAATAAATGTTGAGCTCAAAAAAATCATTAATTACTCATCAAATTAATATCAAAACAAGAATTTTTCAAGAAATATTTGGTAATAAATCCAAAATTAAAAATCATAACCATGAAATTTACATAACAAAACATTAGAACTCATGAGATCAAACCTTTTCACATTTAGAATATAATAAAATTTCATTTAATCATGAGTTAATTCTCTTACTTTATAAAAACTAAATATTTCTTTTAAAACTCATAGAAATCATTGTAATACTATTTAGGTATCATTTAACATCATACTTACATACACCCTTACATGAACTATTACAAATGAATAACCGTCATGGTCAATTCTAACATACCACTTTAGAGAAACTTAATTCTTATTAAATCTATTACTTTACCCAAATCATTGGAGAGCTATATCGGCCTCACCCATTATTATATAAAATGTAAATGAATCATATCATCATAAAAACACATAAAATATTTCATTTATATTATAAAACACATAAAATATTTCATTATAGCCTAGGAAAAAAACTAATTTCCATTATCTCATAAAAATGAGAAGAAATATTGTTTTTGTTTGAAAACATTTGAAGACTAAAAAATCATAGAAAAATGGGAATATTAAATTTTTTGCAAACATATAGATACATTTAGAGGAATATTTATAACTAATAAAGAACATGATGATAGAAAAATCCATTCAACATGTATATGTTAAAAACATTAATCTTTCGCTTTTGTAAAAAAAGTGAAAAATGACCATTATGGAAATTGATAAATATATTATTTATTATACATTTATAAATAAATTCAAAAGTATTTGAATATTAAATTTATAAATATTTTAATTATAAAAATTATCATTTTCAAAACATTTATAAGAATATGGACATGGAGGAAATTTTTTTAAGGCATTTGAAAAGGTGTTTTAAAGAAAAATCGATTAAGAATTTAGTAACTTTTGAATCTAAAGAGAATTTAAGGAGATAAATTTAAAAAGATTTTAAAAATTTCTTAATATTAATATATTAATGATAAAATACATCCTTATGGAATTTTATACACCAAAATAATGAAAAAATGTCGTACATTAGTCTCAATGAAAAGAAGTTGAGATGAGAAATCCCTTACACTAGACATCCACTTAGTTGATCACATTATAAAATCCTATAAAATAAATTTACACTTATTATAAATCCATATCAGAACCATATTTATATCTAACTAACTATATACCATTCAATAATGACTTATTTTTACCCATTTACTAATAATTCTTATTTAAAATCAATATTTATGTGTTAAATGTATTTTTTTCATGCAAGTTTAGATTTGGTGGTTTTGATACATGAAAAATTTTATTGTTAATATCATATGAATTATATTATAAATGTTATAATTATCCTTTTTATACATTCAATATACTTTCAGGACCATCTATGTAAGGTGTATATGAAATAAAGCACATAAGTTCAGGGAGATGGTAGTCCGTACATTTTCATGAATGAAAATTTCATTTTTATAAAGGACGGAAAAGAAATAAATTGGTCCATATTTTAATCTTATAAAATCATAAATATTTTATAAATGTAATAGTTATTCATTAGTTCTATCCATATGACCATCCATGTGAGGAGGTAATGAAAAATAAATAACATTGATTTGTGAATGTGGTAGCCCCCATGTATGCACGAGCGACGTAATCATTTTCAAAGTGATGGAAAGGGTAAGATAGTAATTAATATATTATCTTTACATAATCAAAATTCTTTCATATATAATATATATATTCATTTTATCCATCATTTTAACTAAACAAATGAGGTATTGATGAAAGATAAAGCAAATTTTTTTGTAGAGTTTTTTGTCCATAGATACACGTGAGTGATGTTTTCATTTACCATATGATGGAAAAAGGAGATAAAAAGGATTGTACAAAAGAAATAATAAATTTTAATTATATTTTCGATAGTAATTATATAATATAAAAATGGCTATGATTGTTTTTAAAGAGTTAAAATAACAATTAATTTTAGAATAAATTGGTTAAGACTTATAAATCTTATTTCAATATCTTTATTTTGATTGAGGTTAAGTACTTTTAAGGAGAGGTTTATGGTCACTAAATGGGATTGGAGTTCTGGTAATGTACGTTTATAAAATTATTATTTTTATTTTTTTGAGATAAAATTATATTTGAGTCATTTTTTGAAATGGTTTTAACATTTCACCTTTTATAGGTAAAAATTGATGACATTTTGGAGAATTTTTATTTTTATGTGTCAGGAATGTAATTTTAAAAATTTCAAGTGAAATACATGAAATATTCAGGATATTATTGATAATTTACCATTAAATTGATTAAATATAGGTTTTTTTGTGTTTTTTTATTGATTGAAAAATAATCATTCAATCATTCAATATCATTTAAGGTTATTTTCATGGCTTTTCACATATTTGACTTAAAAGGAATCAAGATAAAAATTTAATTTTAGTATAAAAAATTTAACCATCACTATAAATTTATAGTTAAAGTTAAAATTATTTTAACACCATATTTAATAACAAAATTTCTTTTAATGTTTTCAAAATAATTTAGATGGTTTTCCAGTACATGCACAAGAACTGAATTGATGCTGCATAAGCGTTCAATGTAATAATTATGAAAACTCTACTCTTTATTAAAGATTAATACATGATTTATTACATGGAATTAAACATAATAAAACCAAAAAAATCCAGAAGTCTAGTGTCTCTGGGAATCAGGTATATTACATAACAATTTAATATAGAAAAAAAACATGTTTATTAAAAACATCCTTAACATACTCGCACTAAAAACTGTATGCGACAACCTTGGGACATACAAGAAAAAGTGGTTATCTATAAAGATCAATAAAAGAATAACAATGGAATAAAATAAAGATAATAATACATGTTATGAAATAGTCATATAAATGGAGCATAAAAGGGGTGATAATCATAAACATGAACAATAAGACATGATATAACATGGTAACATGGGAAATGTAGAAAGATATTAAAACACTACATCATTAACATATGTTAAAGATAACTACCAAGACATCAATGTGGAAAAAGTACCATAAAGTAACCAAGTTCAATCCATATCCCAATATGAAATCTCATGATAATAATCATTACCTAGTGCGTTTGAGTGCCATATAATTCTGTGTGCACCCGACACTTTAATTTTTTCCCAAGCTTAAGTGTTCCACATAAATAATAGAAATGGATTCATTCATCATAATATTTTATTCCATCATCAAATATTATAGAATAAATACATATATGTATCAATTAAAATAAGTATAAGTGTATAAAGGTTAACACTCTTGATAGGAAATGCGTATGGTATTCACTACACAATTGTTTTGTCATGGAAAATTTCGGTGAACTTTTTCCAGCATAACAACATCTCTTAAAAATTTATAAAATGTGTTGATAAGAGAAAAATGGGTCTCTCATCATTTAGAAATAAAATGGTAAGTAATATGTACATGGAAATACATATCCTAACAATATGAATTGGAAATATAATTAATAAGTTAATAAGGAAATTTTAATAAAGTGGAGAGTGATAGGATCCCTTACTTGAGCATGTGACACTAAATGCTTGGGAGGAGCTTCTTGAGAGCTTGGGGCACCTTAGAAGCTCTATAGAGAGGGTATGTAAGACTAAGGAAGTTTTATATGGATTTATAATGAAGAGAAGTGGGATATTGGGTGGGTTTATAGAGGAAATGAGTGGGGATTTTTTTAATATTTCTCAAACATGGGTTTTGGAATCTATATAATAAAATAATGAAAACCAAAAATATTACCATGTTTTTTCCCATGGATTCTGAAAAATGGGTTTGGGTTTCATTATTATATATTTCCAATGGAAGAACTTAATAAAATGATATCCTTTATTATGTGGAGGTGAGTCAAACTCTTTTAAATAAATAATTTTAAAACCTTTAAATATATTAATGGTTTTGGAGAATTAATAAAGGTTTTATAAAATTAATAAAATAAACATTATATCACATTATTTTAAAAGGAAAACATATATATGGTCATGGATAACCTTTATAGTATTTATTTTATCACGTTTGTGTCATTATGATTCCATAATACACACTATATATTTATACAATATTTAATTTTTACCTAAAAATTTGACTATATCAAACATTTATGAAAAATTAGTCATTGGATAATTTAGACAATATGGTTCCAAAAAATATGATTCATTTTATCCAAATAATTTTCAATTTTTTTTAATTTTAAAACAAGAATCATTATTTATTGAGAATTACAGGGTATTTTTAGAATAACAATTTTATAACCCTTAAAAAAATTACATTTGAATTCAAGAAAAGTATATAATAATTTACATTTAATAAAAATTATTTAATAATAATATTCTATTAAAAACATATATATATCAAAAATACATTAATTCATCAAAATAAATTCTTTAATTAAATTTGAATATTACCCAAAAATACAATTTTTGTTTTATTGTATCAAAAAAATATCATTTATAAATTAACAATAATAAGATGAAAATATATTCATTATTTTTAAAAAAATAATTTACATACTAATATTTCTAGGGTCTTGATACATATCCCTTTAAAACACCAGAAAACGTCCTAAGGGTAAGGTGTGCAACAATTAGTCTTATATGGGGTGGTTTGGAAAACATGGTTTGGGACGTGATCTCGATGAGCTTGAACATCTCATGCAAACAGTTTTGATCATGCTTAAGTTATTGGATCCCAGATTGGTTTTGGTCAAGGTAAAATCCCAGTTATGCTATCTCTATGGAATCTCGGATAAATGGGTTTCATAGGGTATGATCCTACTGATTGAGGCCATCACTTCCTTTGTCTATGTCAATTGGATTTGTTAAAACCCTATATTTATACTAATCATTTGATCACTGTTCAATAGATATATTATCATCTGTAAAGATGATTAGTGGTATTTTAAATTTGATATAATAAAACGAAATAAGTATATGTGTTTTATATAACCATAATACATAATAAAAAATTTAATTAAATTACCGAGGGAATTTTATTTACAAAAGTTCGGGTCATTACAATCATCCCCCATTCAGAAATTTCTCCCTCAAAATTTTCATTTACAACCCTAAAATAGATGAGGGTATCTCTGTTTCACAACTTCCTCTGGTTTTAATGTCACTTCTTCAAGCATGGGCTTTCTCCATATTACATTAACAAGGTTCATTTTATTATTTCATAGTACATATTCACTATGATCTATGTTTTTTAACAAATGCTCTTCATAGGAAAGATCATTCTCCAATAATACCACCTTTGGATTGAATACATGTGATGGTTCTAGTGTGTACATATTTAAGTGGGATACATGAAATACATCATGTACTTGAGATAGGTTAGTTGGTAGTGTTATTTGATAGTCCACCACTCCTATGCGATCAAGGATCTCAAAGGGACCGATGTATCTTGGACTAAGTATTCCATTCTTCACAAATCTCATAACATTATTACATAGAGATATTTAGAGTAATATTATGTTTCTAACATCAAATTCTAGTTATCATCAACAATTTTCAACATAGCTCTTTTGTTTCCTCTGAGCAGTCATGATGTGCTAGTAAATGGTCTTGACCTTTTCCACCATTTCCTTAACCATTTTAGGACTTAATGGTTTTTGTTTCCCAACTTCATCCCAACGTAATGGTGTTTTGCACCTCTTCCCATAAATGGATTCCTAGGGATCCATTTAGATGCTTAAGTGGAAATTTCTATTTTATGATAACACGAACATAGGATTACATTGGTCCCATCATTCTTTGAATTCAATCGATCATGATCAAAAAATGTCTTTGAGTGTTTGGATAGTCTTCTCATATTGGCCATCAGTTTGAGTGAGATAAACCGTGATGAAGTTCAACTCAATATTTAGAGTGTCTTAGATAATATTCCTGAACTTGGAGGTAGATCATGTGTCTCGATCAGATTCAATAGATAATGGTGTTCCTTGAAACCTCACCACTTCTATAATGTATATCCCTGAAAGTTGGTTGAGTGAGAAGTACTATATAATCACAATTAAGTTTACAATATCTGTAAGATGATTCACCTCAACCCAAATAGCATTAATTCCCCTTGATTTCTTTAAAATTATAATGAAAAAGTCTATGGTTATATTTTCCCATTTCCATGTTGGTATAGTTAATGGTTACATCATACTCTTGTATTTCTACCTTTCTTCCTTCCCTTAATGACATTCAAGACATCTTGATGTATATTCCATGATGTTATTCATTATATTTTCCCACAAATTGTGTTATCAGAGATCTCAATACATATTTATTCTTCCTAGATGGATATAGAAGGTTGAGCTATGTGCATCATCCATCATATCCTTCATTAACATAGTATTTGATGGTATACATAGTTGTGACCCAAATCTCACAACTCCATCTTCACTATCACTGAACTCCAAGGATTTCCCTTTCATTATAGTTTCCTATTTCTTCTAAATTCCTACATCAGCTCTTTGAGAATCCTTAATCCTCTCTAGAATGTACAGCTGGGAAATAATTTTTGAAAGTACTAATGATGTTCCGTCCTTCATGATTCCCATGTCTATACTTTCCAAATCTAAGAAGATCAGATCCCTCCTAATTCTCATTAATGATATAATTGATAGTTCCTTTCTACTTAGAGTGTATTCCACTTTATTCACTTTCCCATGATAGTAATGGATTGAGTAGTCATAGTACATGATCATCTCTAATAATCATTATTGGTGTATATTCATCTATTTCTATGTGAATATATACTTGAGGATTTTGTGATCTGTATATATTTTACACTTCTCCCCAAAGAGATAATGCTACTAGATTTTCAATGTGAATATCCCTATAAACAAATCTATATCAAGTGTTGGGTAGTTATATTCAAGAAATTTCAACAACCTTGAATCATGGGATATTACTTTGTCATTTTTCATTAACACATAGCCTAATCCCTTCTTCAAATCATCGATGAAGACCATGAAAAGTTATCCACTAGTTTTTAGTGTGAGTACAGGTGCAGTGATAAACCTACTTTTCAAATCCTTGAATCGCTTTTCACATTCTTTATTCCAGGAAAACCTGACTCCCTTCAATGTTATCTTTGTTATAGGGTTTGGAAATCATGATAAATTAGTCACAAATTGACAATAGTACCCAAATAATCCACGGAAACTATGGATTTCAATCACATATATTGGCCTCAACAATCCTTCAATTACTTATATCTTTTAAGGGTCTATATATATCTCATTTTGTGTGATGATATTACCAAATAAGGAGACTTCCTTCTACCAAAACTCATATATATTCTGTACTTTTCATAAAAAAATATCTTTTCATAGGGTCTTTAAAACTGTGTCCCGATACTCTTCATGATCCTCCTTACTTTTGGAGTATATTATAATATCATCTCCAAATACTATCAAAAAAAAATTCAAGGTAATCCCTAAAGACTCTATCCATAAAGTACAAGGATATTTCTAGAGAATTAATGAGTCTGAATGGCATTTATATGAACTCATATTTCTCGTACCTTATATGAAAAATAGTCTTTGGGATATCCTCCTTCTTCACACTAACTTGGTAATACCCCGACCAAAGATCAACGTTGGAGAATTACTATTCTCCACATAGCTGGTTGAACAATTCCTCAATCCACAGTAGATAAAACAAGTTATTTATCGTGATCTTTTTGAGCTCACAATAATCAATGGAATAGTTAATTGATCCATCTTTCTTCTTGACGATGATAAATAGTTCACCCCATGGTGAAGAACATGGGTGTATGATCCCTTTATCTAGATTCTCTTATATTTGATTATTCATTTACTCTAGTTCCACAATATCCATTCTATATGGATTACTGGATAATTGAACTCCCCAGGAATAATTCGGAATGAAAATTCAACCTCTCGTCTATGAGGAAGACTATGTAATTTTTAGGTAAACAAATCATCATATTCCCTCATGATGAGCATGTATTCAAGGATGATTCTTTCCATATAATCAATCATTTGAGATATATATGATTTCTTATAAGGAAATAATATCAATTCTTGAGATGTTAGTGATAAATAATATTCCTCTAACTATGTGCATTTGTACAAAATTGGAGGTCAATTGACAATAGTGTGAGTGATATCCTTCTCATGGAAATTTATGTTGGATCAATAGAGTGAAATCCAATCCATGTTAATAATTTCATAAAATTCCCGCAAAGGGAGTATGAAAAGGTTCTTTGGGAAGTTCATCCTACATATTTTGAGAGTGGAGGTGTTATATACATGGGACGTAATAATTTCTCCATTTTACATTTTCTCTGACATATCTACTTTAATGCTTTCTAGTAGATTTTGAATAGTTGTACTAAACCTTCATGACATGAAAGAATGCGTATAACTAGAATCAAAATTCAGTTACACTATTCTTGAATGAATAACTAGTGTACCTGTCACCACTTTTTTGTTGGGTTCCATCTCCGCAGTTGTGATGGAAAAATCTCACCCTTATAGCCTTATAGGTTGTTGGTTGTCTCTGAAAATTTAACACCCCAAGCTTCTACGGTACGCTTCTCATTGAATAATGTGATAGCGTGTGTTGTACGCAACACTAAGTTCTAACACACCATAACCAATTAAACTAGCCGTTATGAATAGTAATACCTACTTTTTAAAATTATATATATTTTATATTTCAAAATGGACTTCATTTTTGGATTCGGAATATCTAATTTAGCCTAAGGTGAAATTTTGGTACTTTTCGGATAACTTTCATATTTTGATGAATAGTGAAAATTACTAAATTTTAATTAAAAACATCTTTTTAAATCAAAATAATTAATAGTGATAAATTATGAATTTTAGTAGTTTTAAAGTTTATTTAGAATATATTTTAACCATTTAATTTAATGTTGGTCATTGGACATAATTTTACAATTAAACCGAACATAAACAAGTGTCAATCTTTTGATAGTTATTATCTCTTAAAAACACGCTTTTTGTTTTGACAGCGGGAATTAATTTTAAATTAATTTCTGCCACTTCGGTGTTTTGAATTTAGGAAAATGGATTCCATATTTGGAATCAGGATGTTCAAATTGTGTAAATAGGTAACTTTTATTTTTATACATTTTGAATAATTACTGCGGTAAATATTTTATTTACCATGGTTAAGGGTAAATCCGGTAATTAAGGGTTAAAAAAACAATATTATAATAATACTAAATTACCCTAAAACGTGTCTTAACCCTATTGGTTGATACATGGTCGACCATGGACATCTTTGGGTCGATTTTGGGACCCCATGGATCCACTTTTAAGTGATAATGACATTTTATTTTAATTAAGATAAAATGAATACAAAAATGACACAAGCATATATCTTTTAGCAAAACAATTGTTACATAGGGTTATATATGTTGGATTTTAGATTATAAATATTCATTAGAAATATAAAAATATTTCCTACATAATTATATTTTATTTATAATTTTTAGACATTAAATAATTTATTTTATTTATGACACAATGATGATGCAGTAATTGCTATAATAGTAAAAAATTAAAATAATTGATATTATAAATACACAAATAAATATAATATGAAACTTTTAATGAATTAAACTAATTTTATAGGATAATACGATATATTAGGATTGATTTAATTGACTTTGTTCGAAGTAATCAATCTGTTATGAGTTTCACAAAAATCAACTATTGAATAGTGTCAAAATTGACATAAAAGAGTTCTTAAAACAAATATTATATTATTAATTGATATTAAATTCCTAAAAATCTAAGGTTCGGCCAAGATACTTATATCATGATAGGTTCATCATTAATGGACCACTTGGGGGTCGCTTGGATGTATGTAGTAAGTTTATTAACCATATTATATAAAAATACAAAGAGACATTGTAAAAGTGAAACTAATTAACTTAGAGTTAATACTTAAAGAAAAGGTTAATATAAGTACCCAAACCTGTCTAAATTCTACTGGTTGAGTTGTTTTCGACCCATCCCCACCTTAAACTTTTAATAATCAACTTTTAATCCATTAGAAACCGAATATGAATTTATTATAAATTAATATTTCTAGGTTTTCCAAAGGTGCCCCACACCCCTCTTATAAAAGGGCACTCCTCCTTCTCATTTCTTCACACCTTCAAAGCCTTTTGGTTCGGCCAAACTCTTCCCAAATACTCTCCCAACTTCCCTCACTACAACCTAGGGGCCTTAGTTTGATCAGAAAGCCAACCTAAGGAGCCCTTTTGATCAAATCAAAAGGAAGAACCCGAAGAAGAGGTAATGTTTTCACCACCCCTTTTCAAGTTCCTTTCTTCTTCCACTTCTTCTTTCTTTGTTCTTACCATTCTAAAATAATAACTCCAGTATCTCACATATACTGTGATGTTATTATAAATATGGTACAACCATATTCAGTATTCTATCCACCCTTTGAATAACATGTCACCATACGTGCGTACGTACGGCTTACCGTCTCCACGTCGTGGTGTAATTGTTATTCAATATATTATTATTTGGATGGGTATAATAATGATGTGTAACTCATGTAAATAATAAATATAACATGTTAATTATTCTGTATATATGATATACCATCCATTTATATATTATTTTAATATCAAAAGAATGATATTGTCGCTCGTACGTACGTACGGACTACCGTCTCCACGAACGCGATGAGATTCATTCTCCATTGTATCCATTCAAGTATAATTATCATTTGATGATTTAAAAAATGATGTTTAAGGACTTGATATCATTCTGGATATGAATAATATAAAACCTATCCTTTACAAACATGTCTTACGTAAAAAAACATATAAAAGAAAACAAGTAAGTTAACACCTGAAACAACGATAATACTAAGATATTATTATCAAATCAATATTAAAAGATCATATATGATATCATATTAATGTATATGATTATTGTATAATTTAATAACAATTCTTTCACCATTATACAGGAGGTTAACCTACTCCAACCAAGGAAAAGTACAAGGTAAGGGTTATTTCACAATCTCTTCATTATCCGAGGTTGTTTATACATAATAATCTATTCGGATTTCTTTATCATCCACATCCATGTTTCTTCGAAATGTATTTCAAAACATATTTATTATTTACAAGAATATGGGTTAAAGTCATTTATACCCTTGTTTGACTTTTTATAAGAGGTAAATAAAGGAATCTTTCCGTCGTTTTCAAAACAAGGTCCTTTTTAACCTTTTCGACAGAATTGAGGTAAGAATGTTTTTTTAACTTATACGGTGGGTGCGGCTATTTTCCACCGTTATAAAATCTTCAAAGCTTCCCTTACAAGATTATAAGAATATTTTCAAAGAAAATGTTTTATTTTATATGGATCATAAATTATTTCAAAATAAAAGGAGATATTTCTTTAAAAACAATTTTGATTTCATCTTTGTCAACATCCTTTGATGGATTTTAAGATTATTTGAAGTTGATTTATTATGATACAAAACTTCTATATTATATTGAAGGTTTTGTGATATGTTTGACTGTGGATGTTCTATTTTTATGCCATTCATAGTTTATGGTGAAATTATTGACATTTCGTATGCTAGTTTTAATACGAATGTTTATGTTATGTTTAAACCTTTTCATATGGGAATGCATTGGACTTAATATGTGACGGGTGGAGCCCACTATAGCTCCTCGATGCATCAGTAGGTCTCATGAGACAAACTACTATCTTGGCACAAGGCCTTGACAAAATCTTATTTTTTTAGTCTTGGCACAAGGCCTTGGTTATGTGGTTATGATAGTCTGGCATTATGCATTCCATCATTATGAAAGTGGTTATTGATTTTGCATGTGATTATTCGATTAGTAGAATAACCATGTGAATAAGTAAATGGCATTATTTCATTTTATTTATGCCATAACATGTTGAAAGTTCATGTTTAAAAGGCTTTTGTTTTAGTTATACATTGCCTTAAATGTTTATTCTTATTTATGAAAGTTTCTGCTATATTGTTATCCTTACTGGGCATTTGAGCTCACCCCTTTTCTATGTTTTATTTTTCCCAGGAAGTGAAGAAGTAAATTATGAATGACCTGAAGGGATATTATGTGGGGATATGAGTGTGGATTATGGAGATATTATGTTGTTGTAGTAGTTTTTCATTTTATGATGTAATGTAAAACTTATGAATATATCTAGTGTTTCCAAGGCTACTAAACCAATCGGTCTTTCGAGATTTGATCTTTCTTGTGATCATGCCAATGTTATGTAATAATGCACCGACTCTGGGTAACTAGGGTCGGGGCGTTACAGTTGGTATCAGATGAAGTTTAGTACAAACCTTGGAAGCTAGATTTAGATAAACTCTGATTAGAGCACGTAGACCTAAGATGAACTTTGAGGATTAGTATAGAAGAACTTCCTAGAATTTTGGTATTGTAGAGATTTTGTGAGTTTTTCGAGCAATACATCCATGTCTGGATACGAGCAGGTAGAGGCGGCTCTGGCACAGATGTACCTAGGGGTAAAACCCGAAAACAACGCTTTGAGCTAGACTCGAACGGGAACTGGTGCACGACAACGGGCCTTGCTGCACTCTTGGTTACGACACTCCTGGGGGATATGCTTAGGATAACTCTCATTTTCTTTACAAATCATTATGAAGGGTTTATGAGTATATACTTCCTCAAAGAAAACATTTTTATGATTGTGGATTATATCCATAAATAGTTCAATTTAGGTTAAGTGTTTTATAAGTATGGGATTATGTATTTTGATTCATAAACTGATCTAGTTTATGCCATTGTTTAGAAATGGCGCCTAGTGGAAGAAATGGAAATCGTATCAATGCACGCACTCCACGTAGGGATTGCCCTCCTGCTCAAGATAATTATAGTGGGGCTGGTGATGCAACTGGTGCCAATCAGCTAATCACCATACTGGGACAACTTACTCAGGTTATGAATAATAACCTTACCCGTATGGAGCACCCTGATCTGCAGCGTGGAGGATCAATGTTAGATCGATTCATGAGGCAAAAACCACCAACGTTCAATGGGAATACAAATCCCTTAGTAGCCGAGCAGTGGATAAATTCCCTAGAGAAAATATTTCAGGCTTTGGGGAGCAGTGAAAGGGAAAAAGTTATCACGTCAGTTTACCGCCTCACTGGAGATGCTGATCAATGGTGGTCGTTGATTCAAAATATGAAGGAAGATGATGAAGTATCAAATATGGAATGGAGGGAGTTCAAAGATCTGTTTTTAGAAAAATACTTTCCTTGCGACCATCGAGCAGATATGGAAAGGCAATTTCTAAGTTTGAGACAGAAGGAGGATGAGAATGTCACAAAGTATGAGGCTAACTTTACAAGATTAGCATGGTATGCTGGTGATTATATACGTAACCAAAGAAGTAATATTGATCGTTTCTTTGATGGGTTAAAACTATTTCTCCGTCGATCATTAGTCTCACAATCCTTTTCATCGTACAAAGACATTGTCTCATGTGCTATCAAGACCGAAAAGGAATTCTCTAAGTCTTATGAATTTAAAGCAAAGCAAGAGAAGAAGAGGCCTGCTGATCAATCTGGGAATGGAAATAAGGGGAAGAAAAGAAAAGGTTGAATATCCATCATGTGGTAAATGTGGGAAGAAACACCCCGGTGCTTTCTTGAAGGGAATGGGAGTCTGTTATAAGTGTGGTGAAAAAAGGCCACCATGCTCGTGATTGCAAAGGGAAGAAGGAAGCCACCAACGTTCAGTGCTACAATTGCAGGGATATGGGACATTATGCGAATGAATGTCCTAAGCGTCAGGAGAACTTACCTCAGAAAAGGCCAAGGGATCAAGGCCAAGCTTATGCTATCACTACTGCTGAGGTAGAAGCTCCGAAAGACGTGGTGGAAGGTAATTTAATGGTTTCCTCAAGTTTAGAAAATGCATTATTTGATTCTGGATCATCGCATTGTTTCATATCTTCCCAGTTTGCTAAGAAAATTAGATATTTCCAATTTGATTTAAAAAGGGAGTTGTCAGTTAAAACTCCTAAGGGAAGTATCATTGCAACAAAATTTTGTGAATCAGTCCCCATTAGAGCACATAAATGTTCATTATCTGCTGATCTCATCGTCATACCTATGATTGAGTTTGACATAATCCTCGGTATGGACTGGCTTTTGGACTATGATGCGAAGGTTTATTGTAAGAAGAAAGAGGTTACGATTCTTGATGATAATGATAAGGAACACCTTATCTTTAGAGCAGAATTGTCACCACCTAATTCTTATTTAGATCCACCCCCAGTAGCTCAACTTATTTCAATTATTGGGGAGGAAGAGAATGAAATAACTGTCGGTGAGGAAAGGAATGTTCAAATAGAGGATGTACCTGTTGTGAAAGAATTTGTAGATGTATTTCCGGAAGATTTACCTGGACATCCTCCAGAACGAGAAGTTGAGTTTTCCATTGATTTAATTTCTGGATCAAGGCCTATATCGAAGACCCCTTACAGAATGGCTACTGTAGAGTTAGTCGAACTAAAGAAACAACTAGAGGACTTGAGTAATAAAGGATTTATTCGCCCTAGTGTTTCTCCATGGGGAGCCCCTGTTCTTTTTGTTAAAAAGAAAGATGGATCTATGAGGTTATGTATCGACTACAGGGAGATCAATGCTATAACAATAAAGAACAAGTATCCCCTACCTCGCATTGATGATTTATTTGACCAACTGCATGGAGCTCAATACTTTTCAAAGATTGACCTTCGATCTGGATACCATCAGTTGTGTGTGAAGAAGGAAGACATTCCGAAGACAGCATTTCGAACCAGGTATGGGCATTACGAGTTTACCGTAATGCCGTTTGGATTGACTAATGCACCCTCTATATTCATGGATCTGATGAATAGAGTTTTCAAGGAGTATCTCGATGAATTTGTGGTGGTATTTATTGATGATATCTTGGTATACTCCAAAACCTACGAAGATCATGAAAATCACTTGCGCATTATCTTGAATACTCTGAGGAGGCATGAATTATATGGGAAGTTTAGAAAGTGTGAATTCTGGCTTCAGGAGATTTCTTTTCTTGGCCATATTGTCTCTAAAGATGGAATCTCTGTTGATCCTTCTAAGACCAAGGCAATCCAAGAATGGCCAGCACCTACGAGTATAACTGAGGTACATAGTTTTATTGGTTTGGTAGGTTATTATCGACGTTTCGTCCAGAATTTTGCCCGATTGGATAACCCATTAACGAAGCTCACACGTAAAGGGGTTAAATTTGTTTGGACAAAAGAGTGTGAATAATGTTTCGAAGAACTGAAGAGAAGATTAGTCAACGATCCTATATTGACTCTACCATCGGGGAATGATGGGTTCGATATTTATAGTGATGCATCAAAGAAAGGACTTGGCTGTGTCCTTATGCAGAATGATAGAGTTATTGCCTATGCATCACGACAGTTGAAAATTAATGAACAAACTATCCTACTCATGATCTCGAGTTAGCAGCTGTGATATTTGCTTTGAAGATATGGAGGCACTACCTCTATGGTGAAAAATGTGAGATTTATATTGATCACAAGAGTTTGAAGTATATTTTCTCACAAAAAGAACTCAACATGAGGCAAAAGAGATGGCTTGAATTACTCAAGGATTATGATTGCACGATACACTACCACCTGGGGAAAGCAAACAAGGTGGTAGATTCTTTGAGTAGAAAAGACCATGGAGTTTTGAACAATATGAGAATTGAAAGGGATCCAATTTTCATGGATCTTGTGAAGATGGACATGGGATTAACCAGGGAAGGCGAAACATCATTTATTTTTCAAATGGTTTCCAAACCATCTTTAATAGAAAGGATTAAGAGTACTCAGACCGATGATGAAGAATTTCAAAAGAAGATTAAAGCTGTGAATGATGGGAGATTGAGAGACTTTGTGTATGATGATGGAATTTTGAAATTTGGGAAGAGACTTTGTGTTCCCGATATACCTGATCTAAAAAGGGAATTTCTGGATGATGCTCATAGTTCCAATTTCTCTATACACCCTGGGAGCACCAAAATGTATAGAGATTTGAAGGAACATTTTTGGTGGGACAACATGAAGAGGGAGATTGCTGATTTTGTGTCAAGATGTATGGTTTGTCAACAAGTGAAAGCTGGAAGGCAACAGCCTGGAGGAGTCATGCAACCTATTCCCATACCGGAGTGGAAATGGGACAATATTATGATGGACTTTGTCATGGGGCTACCAAAGACTCCTAGAAGTAACGATGCAATATGGGTTATTGTTGATCGTCTTACCAAGTCAGCACATTTTCTTTCTATAAGAGAAGATATACCCCTGGAACGTCTAGCAAGACTATATATTAATGAAGTTGTGAGACTTCATGGAGTACCCCTATCGATTGTTTCTGATCGTGATCCCCGTTTTACATCAAGATTCTGGAAAAGTCTTCAGAAATCCCTAGATACTGAACTTCATTTGAGCACTGCTTACCACCCTCAGACGGACGGACAATCAGAACGGACTATTCAAACCTTAGAAGACATGTTGAGATCTTTCTAACTTGACTTTTAGGGTATGTGGGATCAATATTTACCTCTGGTAGAATTTTCCTATAACAATAGCTTCCATTCGAGTATTCAGAAGGCACCATATGAAGCGTTATACGGAAAGAGATGTCGTACACCAACCTGTTGGGATGACGTCGGTGAAAGAAAACTTGTAGGTCCAGAACTGGTAGAGGAAATGATGGAAAACGTGAAGGTAATCCAAATCACATCAGAGCAGCTCAACGTAGGTAGAAGAGCTATGCTGATAATCGAAGGAAGGATTTGGAATTTCAAGTCGGTGATCATGTTTTCCTGAAGGTATCTCCATGGAAGGGAGTCATACGTTTTGGTTAGAAAGGTAAATTGAGTCCCAGGTACATCGGACCCTTCGAAATTCTAGAGCGAATTGGGGTTGTAGCTTACCGATTGGCAATGCCGCCAAGTCTCTCTAAAGTTCACGATGTGTTCCACGTATCTCTGTTGAGGAAATACAAGCCTGACCCAACTCATGTACTCACTTACGAGGAATTAGAACTGGAACCCAATCTGCCTTATTGCAAAGAGCGGGTCAGGATTCTTGATACAAGAGAACAAGTACTGAGAAACCGGACGACGCGTCTGGTAAAAGTTTTGTGGAGAAACCATAAGATTGAAGAGGCAACGTGGGAACCCGAGGAACTTATGATGAAGAACCACCCGAGTCTTTTCATGCGGTAGTATTCTAGAAATTTTGAGGACGAAATTATTTGAAGGAGGGGAGAATTTAACACCCTAAGCTTCTACGGTATGCTTCTCATTGAATTATGTGATAGCGTGTGTTGTACGCAACACCGAGTTCTAACAAACCATAACCAATTAAACTAGACGTTATGAATAGTAATACCTACTTTTTAAAATTATATATAATTTATATTTCAAAATGGACTTCATTTTTGGATTCGGAATATCTAATTTAGCCTAAGATGAAATTTTGGTACTTTTCGGATAACTTTCATATTTTGATGAATAGTGGAAATTACTAAATTTTAATTAAAAACAACTTTTTTAATCAAAATAATTATTAGTGATAAATTGTGAATTTTAGTAGTTTTAAAGTATATTTAGAATATATTTTTACCATTTAATATAATGTTGGTCATTAAACATAATTTTACAATTAAACCGAACATAAACCAGTGTCAATCTTTTGATAGTTATTATCTCTTAAAAACACGCTTTTTGTTTTGACAGCGGGAATTAATTTTAAATTAATTTCTGCCACTTCTGTGTTTTGAATTTAGGAAAATGGATTCCATATTTGGAATCAGGATGTTCAAATTGTGTAAATAGGTAACTTTTATTTTTATACATTTTGAATAATTACTGCGGTAAATATTTTATTTACCATGGTTAAGGGTAAATCTGGTAATTAAGGGTTAAAAAAACAATATTATAATAATACTAAATTACCCTAAAACGTGTCTTAACCCTATTGGTTGATACATGGTCAACCATGGACATCTTTGGGTCGATTTTGGGACCCCATGGATCCACTTGTAAGTGATAATGACACATTATTTTAATTAAGATAAAATGAATACAAAAATGACACAAGCATATATCTTTTAGCAAAACAATTGTTACATAGGGTTCTATATGTTGGATTTTAGATTATAAATATTCATTAGAAAGATAAAAAGATTTAATACATAATGATATTTTATTTATTATTTTTAGACATTAAATAATTTATTTTATTTATGACACAATGATGATGCAGTAATTTCTATAATAGTGAAAAATTAAAATAATTGATATTATAAATACCCAAATAAATATAATATGAAACTTTTAATGAATTAAACTAATTTTCTAGGATAATATGATATATTATAATTGATTTAATTGACTTTTTTTGAAGTAATCAATCTGTTATGAGTTTCACAAAAATCAACTATTGAATAGTGTCAAAATTGACATAAAAGAGTTCTTAAAACAAATATTATATTATTAATTGATATTAAATTCCTAAAAATCTAAGGTTCGGCCAAGAGACTTATATAATGATAGGTTAATCATTAATGGACCACTTGGGGGTCTCTTGGATGTATGTAGTATGTTTATTAACCATATTATATAAAAATACAAAGAGACATTGTAAAAGTGAAACTAATTAACTTAGAGTTAATACTTAAAGATAAGGTTAATATAATTACCCAAACCTGTCTAAATTCTATTGGTTGAGTTGTTTTCGACCCATCCCCACCTTAATATTTGAATAATAAACTTTGTATCCATTAGAAACTGAATATGAATTTATTATAAATTAATATTTCTATCTTTTCCAAAGGTGCCCCTCACCCCTCTTATAAAAGGGCACTCCTCCTTCTCATTTCTTCACACCTTAAAAGCCTTTTGGTTCGGCCAAAATCTGCCCAAATACTCTCCGAACTTCCCTCACTACAACCTAGGGGCCTTAGTTTGATCAGAAATCCAACCTAAGGATCCCTTTTGATCAAATCAAAAGGAAGAACCCGAAGAAGAGGTAATGTTTTCACCACCCCCTTTCAAGTTCCTTTCTTCTTCCACTTCTTCTTTCTTTGTTCTTACCATTCTAAAATAATAACTCCAGTATCTCAAATATACTGTGATGTTATTATAAATATGGTACAACCATATTCAGTATTCTATCCACCCTTTGAATAACATGTCACCATACGTGCGTACGTACGACTTACCGTCTCCACGTCGTGGTGTAATTGTTATTCAATATATTATTATTTGGATGGGTATAATAATGATGTGTAACTCATGTAAATAATAAATATAACATGTTAATGATTCTGTATATATGATATACCATCCATTTATATATTATTTTAATATCAAAAGAATGATATTGTCGCTCGTGCGTACGTACGGACTACCGTCTCCATGAACGCGATGAAATTCATTCTCCATCGTATCCATTCAAGTATAATTATCATTTGATGATTTAAAAAATGATGTTTAAGGACTTGATATCATTCTGGATATGAATAATATAAAAACTATCCTTTACAAACATGTCTTACGTAACAAAACATATAAAAGAAAACAAGTAAGTTAACACCCGAAACAACGATAATACTAAGATATTATTATCAAATCAATATTAAAAGATCATATATGATATCATATTAATGTATATGATTATTGTATAATTTAATAACAATTATTTCACCATTATATAGGAGGTTAACCTACCCCAACCAAGGAAAAGTACAAGGTAAGGGTTATTTCACAATCTCTTTATTATCCGAGGTTGTTTATACATAATAATCTACTGGGATTTCTTTATCATCCACATCCATGTTTCTTCGAAATGTATTTCAAAACATATTTATTATTTACAAGAATATGGGTTAAAGTCATTTATACCCTTTTTTGACTTTTTATAAGAGGTTTATAAAGGAATCTTTCCGTCGTTTTCAAAACAATGTCCTTTTTAACCTTTTCGACAGAATTAAGGTAAGAATGTTTTTTTAACTTATACGGCGGGTGCGGCTATTTTCCGCCGTTATAAAATCTTCAAAGCTTACCTTACAAGCTTATAAGAATATTTTCAAAGAAAATGTTTTATTTTATATGGATCTTAAATGATTTCAAAATAAAAGGAGATATTTCTTTAAAAAGAATTTTGATTTCATCTATGTCAACATCCTTTGATGGATTTTAAGATTATTTGAAGTTGATTTATTATGATACAAAACTTCTATATTGTATTGAAGGTTTTGTGATATGTTTGACTGTGGATGTGCTATTTTTATACCATTCATATTTTATGGTGAAATTATTGACATTTCGTATGCTTGTTTTAATACGAATGTTTATGTTATGTTTAAACCTTTTCATATGGGAATGCATTGGACTTAATATGTGACGGGTGGAGCCCGCTATAGATCCTCGATGCATCGGTAGGTATCATGAGACAAACTAGTGTCTTGGCACAAGGCCTTGACAAAATCTTATTTTTTTTAGTCTTGGCACAAGGCCTTGGCTATGTGGCTATGATAGTCTAGCATTATGCATTCCATCATTATGAAAGTGGTTATTGATTTTGCATGTGATTATTCGATTAGTAGAATAACCATGTGAATAAGTAAATGGCATTATTTAATTTTATTTATGCCATACCATGTTGAAAGTTCATGTTTGAAAGGCTTTTGTTTTAGTTATACATTGCCTTAAATGTTTATTCTTATTTATGAAAGTTTCCGCTATATTGTTATCCTTACTGGGCATTTGAGCTCACCCATTTTCTATGTTTTATTTTTCCCAGTAAGTGAAGAAGTAAATTATGAATGACCTGCAGGGATATTATGTGGGGATATGAGTGTGGATTATGGAGACATTATGTTGTTGTAGTAGTTTTTCATTTTATGATGTAATATAAAACTTATGAATATATCTAGTGTTTCCAAGGCTACTAAACCAATCAGTCTTTCGAGATTTGATCTTTCTTGTGATCATGCCAATGTTATGTAATAAGGCACCGACTCTGGGTAACTAGGGTCGGGGCGTTACAGAAAACCCTTAGATTAGTGCATTGGTTTGATAAGTTTCATGGTTCCTTGAAGTCGAAAAAAATGAACAATGCACTAATGGTTAACTAGAGCAGTCATTTCCTTTATTCTATTAGTGGATTTCTTCTATCGGTAATTTCTATCTAGGTGTCCTTCATTACTACAACTATATCATTTAATCCTTCCCATTAGGTAATTTCTTTAGTGATTCTTTCCTCACTTTTGAGAAGTGGGATATTGAAATTTCTTGGCATCGTTAAATTTTTTTCTCAGATTTACAGAATTAAACTCAGCATTAAATTTATTATCCCCATGATACTGTAGATATTTACTAACATCCATTTTGAATTTTAAGGCACATTATACAATTTCTTTATAGATATCAAAGTCTCATATTGTGAGGTATTTTCATAGACTAGGTTTTAGCCCACCAAATAATATGTTAACCTTGAATTTGGGGGTAGCGATATAGATAGAGGTATATACTGAAAGTCTTGTGAAGTTTTCCTTATACAACCTAATAGATTATTTATATTTTTAATTAGGTAAAGTAAATCCATTTCTATTTTAAGTGCGAGAGTACAAGGAACATATTTAAGAAAAAACATATTCTGAATTTTTTTCCACCCATCGCTTTGATATATTCCTCATGATTCATATTCTTGATCAATGACCACCACTAATCAGATTATCCCTCCATATTGTAAACAACCAGTTGAACCATCTCTTTTCAGAACAATAAAGTATAGAGAAGATCTTCTCAATGGAGTAGATCCATTATTCCACAATTAATGGATCAGATGATTGTTTCGAGTTTCGGCCTTGAAACGCCCAACAATTTTGTATACAATGAAGCGTGAACCTGCTTTCCAAAGGTAGGTGTTTGCCAGATGGTCTGACCAGTGACACTTAAGAACTCACATTGGTCGATAGGATGGGAAGTCGGGCTCATCACACCCTTTTTGGGGGGGAATTATTGCATGTTCCGGGACTCTCTTATAGATTTAAGACGTATTCATATGTTCGCAAATATTTGGTTTATACCCAAACATAGTATCCACGGATATAACCCTGGTGGGAAATCGTCAACTGGACGTAGGGTTTTGGAATCACTTATGCCTGAGGTTGACCATCCCGTGTTGGATTAATGACCCTGAAGAGTCGGAACTAGCTTGAGGTGGTACTAGCAGTGGAGCGGTGAACCGATGTGAAGATAATCGGAACAATCGGGTGGTGGGATTGAACCTCTTAGAGGCTTCCTACATACCCTACCTAAGAGGTAGGGATCAAAGTCCTCGTAGTTCGCATTAGTGTCGAAGAACCGATGTGAAGATGGACTGGGGGGTCCGATGGGTAGTGGGATTGAACCTCATGGAATCTTCCTACGTATCCCTGCGATGGGGAATCAAAGTCCTCGTAGTTCGCGTATATAGTTTAATGTAATGCAGGACGAGGGCATACAGTTTAACATCAAGCTGGATGAGGGTGGAACTAGACGTGAAGAAATGACCGAGTGGTGGGCTTGAACCTTGTGGAGGCTTCCTACGCACCACGCCTTGACATGGATCAAATTCCCCATAGTTCACTTAGTAGGGATTACACTCTGAGAAGGCCCATGAGAGGATGTCATGGTCGATGCTTACTCTAAGCCCACGTGAGTCATGATTGGTGTGAGAAACAAGAGGCAGCAAGGACCAGATGATCACATCACAAAATGTGCATCCGTGAGAAATGGAGTGGGGCTTACGCATGGAGTGGCCCACAATGATAGGTTGGGGCTTACACTCTGAGGAGCCCCAGGCGACAAAGAGCAGCGGGAGAGGGAAATGGGGTGCTCATGTGCATGTATCCTCTCTAGCAGTGTGTGAGGTCATCCATCCGATGGGTATTTTACTACCCCCAAGGAGCCCTTAATAAGTGGAGGGGCAGAAAGGGGATTCTCGAGCTCAGACTCCACATTACCGTGAGAATGTGAACCCATAAATGCTTCGGGTACCTTCTCAAGGGTCGGGGAAACCCCTTCGCCTCTACTTACGGTGGGCATGTGAACTCAAAATGGCACACTGATGCGCCTGAGGGTTACACCACATGGATCTGGTGGCTCTGGTGAAGGCCTCGGCTCGGGGCCGATGAATAGGCCAATGAGGGAGTCACAGAGGATCGGGTCGGATTGGAAGGATTTTATCTGTCCTGGGGAATGGTAACTCTGAAGGCTCGGATGGGCCACACGTTTGAAGGGGAGGTGGTTCCCTTCACATAGAAAGGTGCCTCCGTGGCTATAGAATTCATCCGTGATTCAGGGTGGTCCACGGACTGAGGGGCATCCCGTGAACCAGGGTGGTTTGTGGTCTGGCGAGCATCCCGCGAAACAGGGTGGTTCGTGGGCTTCGGGTTCAGCCCGCATACTAGGGGGGTATGCAGAGGGGTCCACACAATCAGCGGCGGAAAAGGGCAGCGCCGATCGGGGGTTTGTCGGTCGAGGGTTTTCCCGCGTAGGAGGGTGGTACGCGGTGCGGCGGATCGGAAAAGAGGCATAAACTCCCTACTCCACAGGGAGTGCATCCACGAAGGGGACATGGTTCACAGTTTCCTTTTGTTTGTTATTTTAGGTTCATGGTTCACTAAATTATTATTCATTTTAGGTTCCTTATTAGTTCGTTCCCAGGTTTATACCTGCTCTAGTTCGCAAACTGGAACTTCACAGTTTGCGAAATCCTTAGCCTTCTTTAGAAATCCTTCCTCCCGAATCTGATCGCTCTTCTCTTCCTCTGCCTTTGAGTCATCCGAATAAAAATTCTGAATCCCCTTTTCCATTCCCCCTCCATCTCCTTTTATAGAGTGGGGAAAGAGATGTATCTATGGCCACATGACACCTTTTGCGGAGGCCCATGACCGAAAAACCGGTTTACGGCTGACTTGGTCAATCCACGACTTGCGGTGGGTACTGAGTGCTTCTCTCCCTTGTGAACCAAACACAGGGAGTGCTTCGCAGCTGCGGAGGGTTCCACCTCCATTCCGCGAATGCTAGAGGCAGTTCAGATCAGCTGACGTAGTCCATGGTAGGGGCAGTCCGTGAATGGTGAACTGGGTTGGCTCCTGCCCTACTTCGCACCCGCAGAGGACCTATGCCTCCATTTCGCGAACGATGATGGTACAGACCAGATCGGTCGACGTGGTCTGTGGCTGGGGATGGTTCGCGAAAGTGGACCGGTCCAATACCTGTCCTGCCTCGCGCCCGCGTAGGATCTCTACCTCCGTTTCACGAACAACAATGGTCCGCTAAGGGAGTGCTCCGTAGAACCAGTCACGCGACATCATCTTAGGACTGGTCTGTAGACCGGTCCAATTCGTCCTTGCATTTGAAATATTTTCCCCAATTTCTTAGGGGATGTGGGTAGCATCTCCTTTGCGGATTTTTTAGGACCCTACAAATGCCCCCCATTGGAATGGGGTCCGATTGGAAGGAAGAGGAGGACATTTAGATACAGAGTGGTTCTAAAATTGGGATGGTTTTCGGTAGAAAGGTGGACCCGGTGGGGGACCACACCTATAAATATGGAGGTCCCTTCATTTGTCTTCTACTGAATTCTTCATGAAAGCATAGCCCTCACACTTTTCTGCCTCCATGTACTTGTTCCTTCAAAAAATGCTTCGTTCATGAACCGGTTGCGACTTTTGCGAACCGTTTTTCATTTACGCCGTTATTCACCCACAGAGCAATGCCCCAACCACGAACTAAAATATTCAATTAATTAAAATTTAAGTGACGGGTCGCATAGGAACTCACTTCGCGGTTTTGGTGCCCCGCGGTTTTGATGCTCCACGTTTTTGATGCTCCGCGGACTAAAATATTCTGAACTTATGTCCTCTGAACTTAACCACTTTAATCTGGGATTGAAATTCCATGGAGCAACCTGGTTCGTGGTTTCCTGTCCAATGCTCTGCAGGACAGGGTATCGTGAAGGCTTTCCACGTAAGGCTGGTTCGCAGGATACTGTCATCGCGAACCAGTCTATGATGCCATCTTGCAGATTTTGCTATGAAGTCTCCTCAACTAATTCCTAACCATTTGTTGGTTTCTGTCGTGCAGGGAGAAGATATGGTTCCCCCTCGTCCTGCACCTAGGCCTGCTGCAGAGCTCCTCTCAACTGCTGATCAACGCCTGATGCACATGGCCAGCTCTGCTCACGATGAAATCCACCACTCCCTACAGTCTTTGTTCCTTGCCGACTGGCTCTCCAAATCACAGCAGGAGTATCCATTTTATAACAGCCTTCCTGCCTATGGGTTTGGTTTGTTGTCCGATACCCCAATTCTGGTACCATCACGTGACAACAATCTTGAAGCATGGATATTTACTACCACCATCCCCCGGTTTGGGATACCTGTCAACGGGCGGCCAAACCCGAGGGACACAACTATCAGATCTATGTTGAATCACCTTCCAGTATCTTCGATAGGAGAACAACGTCAACAGGAAGAAGCAATCCACTGTTATCGAAGCATTTCCCGCAATGCCATGGTAAGTGACCAACATGGATGGTCAGTGAATCGGGATCTCTGACTGGGAGGAGAATTTAAGTCCTTTGATTGGGGGTGGCCCTTTTGGGTCCTCCAGAGCTGTGCGGAGTTTGAGGAAGAATTGCAAGCTGTAGGCTTGTATGAAGCTGCCTGGGTGTCCCAGACCTATCCCTACTGGCCTCAAGCCCTCGCCAGGAAACTTATGAGCTGTTGGAACCCAAACACCAACACCTTTCATCTGGTCCACAGGGAGGTAGGCATTAGTCTTTGGGACGTGTTTTAGATTTCAGGGGTCCCCATTGTTGGGGTTATGTTCGATGAATTCTTGCCTCCCCCTTCTATGTGGGACAACAGAGGGAGAACCCCTCCCTTGGTGAAGCGGCTCATTGATCTGGACCAGGAACATTCAAAGGATACATCTCTGAAAAAACCTGTCCCTGGTCGTGAGGATCATCCAAAAGATACGTCTCTGAGACAACTTATCTCGTATCGCAACTGGATCAAGGCTTTTGCCAGAGAGAGCCAGTTTGTGGCTCTTCCGTGTAGGCCGACGAACTTCCCTACAATGGAGTCCTGAAAGCAGAAGGGAATCTATTGGCTGAACCTGGAGCAAGACCAATTCAATGACTGGGGCTGGAAGCTTGTCCCAGATGTCGATCGGTTTCTTCGTCTGGTGGTGTTTCTGGGTATGTTTTGGAGCGGCTGGCTATTGCCTGCATGCGAGTCTAGCGGTGTACGGGTCTCTACCTTTGTCATGGCGGCACAATTGGCTACCAACAACGTTATCAACCTAGTCGTTCCAGTGCTAGCCAGGATTTATCGGTTGCTCAGTAATATTACTGACAGGAGCCGGCCAAACCGAGTAGTCAGCCCTTTCCAAATTCTTTGGGGATGGTTAAGCATACACATCAAGAACTGCTACACCTTCATCAACCCTATTCAGATTACGGGCACCACATTCCGACCATACTTGCAACTGACCAGTGGGGTTATGCCCGAAGAGTGGGCGACCCAAGAGAAGGATACTCAACTGACAGTTCAGAACAAACATCTGCTATCGAGTCAAATCTCGAATTATGACTATTTCAATTTTCATTCGTTTTCTTCCCCAGCTGGTCCAATTACGAATACCATAACAGAGGAGTTTAGCAAGCAGGGATAAATCTTTTCCTTCTGAGAGGGTATTTTGGTGGCTCGTATTGGTGGGGAACTAATCTGCGTGGGGTACGCGCCTTTCCGATTCGGGTGCCAGTTTGGCTGCATCCAGGCATTGTGTCCTCCCGCACTTAATGGTGCCCGCGAGAACCGTCATTTAATGGTGGACAGGAAGATGTGGTTAATGTTTACCTGGGAGGATACCGGTTGCGAGGTTATGACTCCCACACTTGTAGACTTCACACCCTTCTTATCTAAGAATTATGCTAACTCCTGGGTATAATCATACCCGAATGGCCAGCTAGGGACGTTGGTGCCTACCATTTCAAGTCCCAAGCCATCAAAGGGAAAGAGGATGCAGAAGGGGGATGGTGCTTCAACTAGGTCGGGAAAAGTCCTTCGCCACCCTGCTGGTCCCGTGCTTCTGGGGAAGATCTTAACAGACAGAGGTGTATCATCTCATGCCATTGAGGCTGCCTGAAGGGGGGTGGTTATTCCTGTAGATGCTTCCTTTCCAACAGCCTGGGGTAAATGGGCTGAATTCAAAGGTCGATCATCCTTTCATATCCAGTACCCCCGTTCTCTATGGCAGTATAATTAGGAATTGGAAGTGGCATTTGAAGGACCAGGCTACATATCTGCCCCTGTTGACATCCAATATGATGTAGACCCGGAGCGGGCCAATCGGTATCTCCAGGATCTTGAAGCCTATATTTACACCTTCCAGGGTCATGTGGTATTAACTCACTGAGTCCAGGCCATGATACATCTGGTGAATCATGAAGAGGGGGAAGAAAGTGACCACTCTTCAAAGGGTGATGATTTTGATGATCTCCCAGTCATAGCTGAAGCCAGGGAATTCACGTCCCTTACTGTGAGGTCCTATCCACCAATATTCCTAGAGAGTTCTAAGGAGGGGGAAAGATTCGGAGCACAAACACGGCCGCCGGTGCCCCTACCAGCCCCTGCCACTGCCCGACCCTCTCAGGTTGGTCCTTCCAGGCTAGTCGTTCCCATTACGACCGCATTCCCAGACGCATGGAGGATTTGGGATGACCTGAGGGCCAGGGGCTCAGATGAAGAGGTTTGGGCATCACTCCAAACGATCCCTCTCAAGATTCCAGGTATTGGGGTTATCTTTGCTCCGCCACACCTTCAGTTGGAAGATGACTTGGGTGACATAGGTGCATCATTTAAGGATATGGACGTATACGTGCACTCCCTCCAAAACCTACTCTATGTGACCACCCAGGTGTCCATGATGATTAGACATCCTGAATTGTCCGACCTTGAAGAGGATGTTGCTCTACTTTCCCATTCTGACATCCTTCCTTTTTTTATTGTGGAGGTTCTAAGGTTTCTCCCCTTTGTGCAGGGTGCCGAAAAATCTCAGGGGGCAATTCCCTCTCCCGAATATACTCCTTGTGGTACCGTAGCGGGTGAGCATGTGCTTTCTCCCATAGGGGTCATCGAGGAGGGGTCCCCTGGTGTAGCTGAGCTTATGGAAGTGACCATTACATACCCATCTAGGGTCTTCCCTCCTCCAGATCCTCCCAGAATTCTGGGCGAACTGTCCCCTGGGCAGATCTAGAGACGACAACAGGCGTTCCATTTATCGGAGCGGCTTAGACAGGGGGCGTCGGGTAATCATGACTTCCCATTTGCTTAATTTCCAACTTTTATATTTTGACTCTGTCAGTCATTAGCTTTTTTTGCATAAGGTGCAGGGCCACTCGAAGATCTGGCTGCGACTACCCAAGCGGCCATACCTTCCGCCTTTTTTCCATCTGCAGAATCTCCTGTAGCCACGTCCGAGTGTGACGAAATAGAGGGCCCTTCTAGAAGGGTCACTGATATGGATGCTTTACTCCCTCCTTCATTAGTTAGAGATGCATTAGAGGAGGAACTGCTGGTATTCAAGATTCCTGCTGATCAAACAACCCTTTCTATTGCGGAGGAAAATGGGGCACCCGTGATTGATGAGGGGCCTCCAGATCCGACCGGGAAAGCCACTTCAGACCCAATGGATCTCGTGGTAATGGAGGAAGAGCCTTCCATTAGTCCAGTTGTTGGAAACCCGGAGTGGGCCATTGTATTTTTTACCAGGGGAGTGATTTCCCTGAGCTTGGTCTCCATAGGCGACCGCTTGGGGACGGCTTTGGAAGCTGCTGGCCTCGGGCATGGCCTTAGGTCCTGGACCCTTCTGGGGGCTTCCCGAACCCCCTTTTCTCTCGAGGATGTGGCATCCTCTTCGAGTGGCTGTCGCGACAGGGCAGAGCTTGAGGATGCCGATGCCTTGCCGATAAGGAGTAAGTTTCCCGATCTCCTGTCAGCAATTCCTTTTCCTTCGCTTTTTTAATTAGGGGTACTTATCTATCTTATTGACTCTCGGGCTTTAGGACCACGACCTTTGGCGCTGGAGATGGTGTCGTCAGACCCAACCTTGCCTATGACCACAACCACCGGGGGAGAAGTTGCTGCAGTGACAGAGTTTGTGGGTGAAGCTGCATCGGGTCCCTCCTTGGTGATGTTCATCCCCAAGTATGTGTCCTCATCGAGGAGTGATTCCGAGCCCGATTAAAAATTCCTTTCCAGTCTTCGGCCTGCTCGCCAAAGGTCTTGGGAGAAAATTTGGAGACTGATTTCTCAGACGCCCCTAGCCGAGATGCCGACCAGATTACCGAAGCTGCACAATCTGTTTTAGCTGCAAGGATTTGACGGCTTTGACTATCATTGTAACACCCCAGGTTAATAAAGAATATGACATCTTTATATTTATCCATATTTGAGAATAAAATATTAATATTACTTTAAAGGGGATGCTATGCTCTATTACGTACCCAACATGCAACAACGAGTTTCTTGGGAATCTTACGTTGCACTCTAATAATAAAATAATATTTTTTTAAATGGTAGTTAACGCCTAGCTGTTGTGATGGCGGGAATGAATAGGACTAGCTACAAAATGATTATATATGTTTGTCAAATATTTTTACTTTTTACAATAAATGTTAGAGGATTAAAAATGCGAATAAATCCAATTTTAAGCGTAAACATTCTAATATTCTTTAAAAGGTCGATTAACCGCTTTTTGATGGTGAACCTATTTTAAATCACTTTTTTACAATTTTATGTGTTATATTTTACAAAATAAAATTCTTCTTTAGAATCGGGACATCAAAATTTACTTTGTGTAAATTTTTGGTATTTTTCCGAAAAAGTTCAATTTTTAATGAATAGTGAAAAATGTTGTATTTTACTTCAAAACCACTTTTTAATCTAATTTATTTATATGATTATATTATCTTTTGAATTGGTTTTAATGTGAAATTAGAATATATTTTTACCATTTAATCCAATAGTGGTCATTGGAATTAATTTCACTTTGAAATTGGACTTAAACTAGTGTCAATCTTTTGATACTTATTGTTTCATAAAAACACGCTATTTTCTCTGACAACGGGAATTAATTATAAAATTAAATAATTCAACTTCTATGTTATGAATTTGGTAAAATAGATGCCATTTTTGAACTCGGAATATCAAATATATATTAGGGTGAATTTTTGGTATTTTTCTGAAAAACTTCAATTTTTGATGAATAGTGAAACCACAAAGTGGTCGTTACAAAATTTGATTTTTTGTTTAAATGGCACTTTACCACTTCTATGATTTGAATTTAAAAAATCCAATATAAATGATTTTAATTATTAATTAAAATGTGGTTCAATGGGATGAAAATAATTTTTGATGAAAAGTAACTTTTAAGTTTTATTAATCGTGATTAAAGGTAATTAGTGTGATTTAAGTAAAAATGATATTATAATAAACTAAAAATATCTTGAAACTTTTCCTAACCCTATTAGAAGAGTTATTGACGACCAATACAACCCATGGGTCGATTTTTGGTACCCCATGGAGCCACTTGGGTATGATAATGATATTTATGCCTTTTATTTAAAGTTAAAATAAAAATGACACAAACATGAAATGTTTTACTAAAACAATTTTTACATGGGGTTATACAAGTAATATTATTTAATATAAATATTCATTATAAAGATAAACAAATTTCCTACATCATGATATTTATTTTATAATTTTTAGACATTAAATATATTAAATTATTTAGGACATCATGATGATGCAACGATTACCTCATTAATAGAGGATTTAAATAAAATGAAAAGATAATGTAAAATCTATGACCTAAACATGTCCAAAACCTATTTGATGGGTATATTTAGAACCCTTATCACCTTATCCTCAAAACACATCAATTTGGGACTTTTAAAATCAGAAACTCATTTTAAAATAAAGTAACCTTTTATACCTTTCCAAGAGTGCCCCTCCTCTCCTCTTATAGAAGGCCCCCACCTCTACCTCTTTACCCACACTTCCAAAGACTTTTTCTCGGCCAAACCCTGCCCATTTCATCTCTCCACATCCCTATATTCATCATTGAAGCCTCACTTTTGGCATTATCCTTTCCAAGGAAGCCTTTGAGATTAAATCAAAGAGAGTTACCCGTTTTAAAGGTAGTGTTTTCTCTTGTGTTCTTATGTTTTATTTTGCTTCTCCAACCCCCTAAACTGTTTTTATTCATTTCTTTTGTAACAAATACAGTATATTAAATATAATAGGATGTTGTTATAATAATTATTCGAGATACACTTACACACACCTTCATCTAATGTTTAAAGAACATACTGTTTCTGTGGATGACGAATTTCTGCCTCACGAAACGATGATTGTTCAACACTCATATAACACCTCAAATCTGGCCATTAAGATGTAACTATGTTTATATATGATATATAATATGTTTATGTTTTACTTAAGCTTATGTATTTTCCATTTATGGCATACCTTTATGGCTTCCATTATGGGTATACATGATATCTTCATTTTAGGAAGTGTGGACTACCGCCCCCACAAAGTGATTTGATTCATTATTACCATATGTGGTACGTATAAAGGATATATTTAATGACATTATATATGATACCATACTGGAATTAAAATACTATTATGTATCATTATGTTATTCCATTAAATATGAAATAGAAATGGAAGTAGCGTTCATGCGTACGTACGACTTACCGTCTCCATGAACGGTGCATTTCATTTCTTAACTCTAAATGTTATGTAATATTTTAAATGCATGAATATTCTGGATATAAATGATATATATGATATCTAAATCATGAATAAAATTCTGGATATAATGGATATTTTACCACATGAACAACTTGTAATTATAAAGAGTTTATTTTTGACTCAAGTACCTATGATCGTTAAAACGACCGTTATTAGCTTAAATAATAACATAGTGTTCATGAAATGGTAATAAGTGATATAAAAGGAATAAAGAAATTTAAAAAGGTTCTTAAGGAAGTATAAATTAACTCATGTTTATTATTCAGGAGATTAAAGAACGATCGAGTCAAGTCAGACCCGAGGTAAGGGATCCTACTCCTCTCTTTCTTTTTAAGTACACTCTTTTATGTCATTCATTTTAAATCTCATCTTTCTTGTTATTGGGATGCTCTTTTATATTACTATTACTATAATTTTTATGTTCATATGATGAGAGACCCTATTCTCTCTCATCAATCCATTATGGAAGTTTTAAGTTGCGCCGTTAGGCTGCCATGTTTTCGTAAGGTATTTTTCATCTCACTTTTATTCCCGTGAGATTTATGCAACATTTGCCACAAATTCCTTTGAGTGGTGTATGTACTACGCATTATTTTACTCATTGTGTAATATAATTTCATTTATGAGTATTTACATCAATGTTTTATTGTCCTTCTTTCACGGGGTGTATGTTTTGAAAGATACCCATGTCGGTAAGGGAACCTTTCACCCTCCTCTTTTAAAAGACTTCTTTTGTTATGTCTTTTAATTCACATAATATTATGTTGGGATATGTTCTTATATATCCTTATTGATGTAAATTTTATGTCAAAGTGATGATATACACTTTTTATCTCTCATCAACTCATTTTCAGAATTTTGAAGTGACGCCGTTAGGCTGTCGAATTTTACCGAGGGAACTTTTTAACCCAATTTCGATTTCTTTGGGTTCAACATGTAGTTATTGAATATTTAATCCTTTGAATATGTTTGAATGACCTTTGATTGTTTTACAATCAATATCCACTTTTATTTGGTGTATTTATATTTTTCACACATAATTATGAGATTTATTTATCCTTGATTTAAAGATACCTTCTTTATTATGGATTTCATCTCATTTTACATTTCTATTGAGACTTCATTGTTTTTATGCGCCAGTTCACTCTTATATGGTGTATATACTGTCCTTTTGAATATTATATCATTAATGACTCTATTCTCATGATATTATAAAGTTCTAATTAAATGTTATTCCTCAATTATTGTATTCAAGTGTCTCTAATTTTGTTAAAAACACTTTAACTAAAATATCGTTTTAAATGTTTTAATGATTTATTGTTATAAATATTTCTAATTAATATCCATGTTTTAAAAATGGTTTTAAGGATTTATTTATATGGATATTAATGGTTTAAAATGTTAAGAGCTTCAAAGTGGTATGGGACACTTTGATTCAATAATCTATTTATTAAATGTTTTATATGGTTTGGAAAATGGTTTTTGGAATGGATTCATTATTTCAATATCTTAAAATGTTATCTTGTTATTACAATATGGGAATGTTATTTTTTTGTGCTTAGGTTATGTTATATGATTATGTTATGGTTCTTGGGCATTTTTTATGAATACAGGTGGTTCTGTGATAAACTAAGGGCGGGTGAGCCCGATATAGCTCTCCAATGCATTGGGTAACGCGAATGAGTGAAACGTTAAGGTTTCTCCGAAGAGATTTAGGGAATATAATATAGTGGGTATTACAAACGGAACCAAGATGGTTACTCCCTACTTAAGAATGTTATGAATTCCTCAAGTTACCTTTTATGTCTTATGATTTCTATGATTTATTCATGATTTGATGAGGTATGTTAAAGTGCCTATGTTTTATGGGTAAAGTATGATTTTATTCTTATGTATATATGTACTCATGTTTCCTTTCTTTACTTTTTGTAACCCTTACTGATCTTTTTATGCTCATCCCACGTTTTTGAAATGTTTTTCACAGTTCAAGGGAAAGGTACATGATGTGATGATAGTGTCAAGAAAGTTTCAAGAAAGAATCCTTGTTTTATTTTAAATATGTTTCTGTTGATGGGAAAAATGAATAATGTCTTTTATGTAACCACGTTGTTTAAATGTGGAATGTAATGAAAGTTTCATGATCTAATTCTCTAAAACTCTAAACCTGAAAAGATCCTTAATGTGTAATGTTATAATAACTCATGTTTAAGTAAGGTTTAAGGTTGGGGCCTTATAGTTGGTATTAGAGGTCGGTTTAGAGAACTTTAGGGATTAGGAGTTTTTGTTAGACACATGATTAGTCCCTATATCTATTATTCTAGTTAAATCCTTATTTTATAACTTTTTTCAGGACAAGTAAAGTCAGTTATGAATGGAAGGAGAAGGATCTCAAACGACATTCCTATCTCTTCCTGATGACATGCTTGCAATAATTATTGCAAAGTCATGTTTGGATGATTGTGAAACTTTTTCTATCATACAACTCACTTGCAAGCAGTTGTTTGAGATATCAAAAACCTCCACTATACCTCGTTATCATCGTGGATCATGGGTTGTTTTTAGACAAATAGTATTTTCACAATATTATCATATTTTCAAGAAAGGTAAATATTATCAAGGTATTTTCAAATATTTTACCTTATCACAAGAATTTGAAGCATATTATGATATTAAAAATGGTGCTGAGGAAGGAGACCCTTCCACAACCTATTTATATTTGATTTTAAAATATAGTCTCTCAGCACATAATTATGGTATTTTAAAAGGACCAATAATAGAAAGTTTCAACTCAAATTCTGTCCGACTATTTTATAGAAATCATGTTTTATCAGATGTTTTGGAATTATATGTCATACATGATTATTTTCCAAAACTGTTTTTCTGTGAACACCCATACGACCCATGTTGTACAAGGTGTATTTGGATGGTGGAAGAAAATGATTTTGAAGGATCTCTAAATCATTGTTGTAATGCATGAGACTTCTACCTACGTGAGCAAGATGACAATGAAACCGAGTGGACGCCATGATCAAGGTATGCTATTTTTCATTTTGGGAATCATTTTATTTTATCTTATGGTGGTGAAATAAGACTTCAGGAATTCAGATGTTGAGACCGTAACAAATTTGGATGAAAATGAGAGGTATAAGGAAACTATTGAGGTTAAAACATGTTAGGGTTATTTTTGGAGTTTTATAAAAAGAACAACACGCAGACCGTGTGACAACCCGTCGCGTCGGACAAAGCTGCGGGAATCGAACCCACAACCAAAGTGCAACTGGTACTTATCGCCTACCACTGGATTACGTGAAGTCCCTGGTTATTTTTACTGATTCTTTTTAGTTAAATTATTTTATGAATTATGATTAAGTTTATTTTGGGTTATCTATGGAAATTTATTAACCTATCATGGAGGATATGTGATTAGGTTAATTACTTTTCAATACGAGACTTTAGGAGCAACTGATGTTGTTTGGAGATAAATGTTACGATTTAACTTTGAAGACTATGTGACTAAATCCTTCAAATATTTGGGTTTCAATCTTAGTTTGGTTTACTTTGAAGATTTTTATTGACAAATTGTTTATCGAATGGTCCTCGTTGAACTTTGGGTTTTGTTGGACAAATTTTGGAGATTAAGAATATATTTTCTTTTTATAAAGGGTTATCCTTTTCTGGATTATCTAATCTTGTACTAACCTTTTTGGTTTTGGTTTTGGTTAAAGTCTTAAGACATGGGAAGTATATAGTTCTCTTTTGTGGATTAGGTGATTCTCTAGTAGTTGATTATAGTACTCTTAATGTGAACAAGTCTTCCTAAATACTCGTCTTTTAGAGAAAATACGAGTTTTTGTAAGGAATCTAATAAAAGTTGAAAGTCAACATGATAACTGATTATGTTTCCTTATGAATAAATTCCTCAATAAAAAGTAACTTAAAACAAAAATGTAGTGTATTAACTTTTCCTAATGGGGAATCGAATACCGTTTAACCCATCACAAGTTTGTGATTTTCTTGTGGTTAACTTTCTCCTAAACATGTTTTCTATCACTCTCCATCAGAACATGACCCTATGTTTTCTCCTCCATGTCCATGTTTTCTTACATGGAATCCTAGTATGGGTTAACTCGGGTGACCTTTGTACTTATCTTTCTTTATTTTAATGATTGTTTTACCGACTCTTGTTCCGATGTGGGACTTTCAAAAATGTTTCCAAGCTCAATTTTAAAATTGCGAGGACGCAATTCCCAAAAGGAGGGAAGGATGTAACACCCCAGGTAAATAAAGAATATGAAATCTTTATATTTATCCATATTTGTGAATAAAATATTAATATTACTTTAAAGGGGATGCTATGCTCGATGACGTACCCAACACGCAACAACGAGTTTCTTGGGAATCTTACGTTGCACTCTAATAATAAAATAATATTTTTTTAAATGGTAGTTAATGCCTAGCTGTTGTGATGGCGGGAATGAATAGGACTAACTACAAAATGATTATATATGTTTGTCAAATATTTTTACTTTTTACAATAAATGTTAAAGGATTAAAAATGCGAATGAATCTAATTTTAAGCATAAACATTCTAATATTCTTTAAAAGGTCGATTAACCGCCTTTTGATGGCGAACCTCTTTTAAATCACTTTTTTACAATTTTATGTGTTATATTTGAAAAAATAAAATTCTTCTTTAGAATCGGGACATCAAAATTTACTTTGTGAAAATTTTTGGTGTTTTTCCGAAAAAGTTCAATTTTTAATGAATAGTGAAAATGTTGTATTTTAATTCAAAACCTATTTTTAATCTAATTTTTTTATATGATTATATTATCTTTTGAATTAGTTTTAAAGTGAAATTATAATATATTTTTACCATTTAATCCAATAGTGGTCATTGGAATTCATTTCACTTTGAAATTGGACTTAAACTAGTGTCAATCTTTTGATACTTATTGTTTCATAAAAACACGCTATTTGCTCTGACATGGGGAATTAATTATAAAATTAATTAATTCAACCTCTATGTTATTAATTTGGTAAAATAGACATCATTTTTGAATTAGGCATATCAAATATATCTCAGGGTGAATTTTTGGTATTTTTCTGAAAAACTTCAATTTTTGATGAATAGTGAAACCACAAAGTGGTCGTTACAAAATTTGATTTTTTGTTTAAATGGTACTTTACAACTTCTGTGATTTGAATTTAAAAAATCCAATTTAAATGATTTTCATTATTAAGTAAAATTTGGTTCAATGGGATGAAAATAATTTTTGATGAAAAGTAACTTTTAAGTTTTATTAATCGTGATTAAAGGTAATTAGTGTGATTTAAGGTAAAAATGATATTATAATAAAATGAAAATATCTTGAAACTTTTCCTAAACCTATTGGATGAGTTATGGCCGACCATGACAACCCATGGGTCTATTTTTGGTACCCCATGGAGCCACTTGGGTATGATAATGACATTTATGCCTTTTATTTAAAGTTAAAATAAAAATGACACAAACATGAAATGTTTTACTAAACCAATTTTTACATGGGGTTATAGAAGTCATATTTTTAACTATAAATATTCATTAGAAATATACAAAAATGTCCTACATCATGATATTTTTTTTTATAATTTTTAGACATTAAATATATTAAATTATTTATGACATCATGATGATGCAACGATTACCTCATTAATAAATGAATTAAATAAAATGAAACGATAATGTACAATCTATGACCTACACATGTCCAAAACCTATTGTATGGGTATATTTCGAACCCTTATCACCTTATACTCGAAACACATCAATGTGGGACCTTTAAAATCCGAAACTCATTTTAAAATAAAGTAGCCTTTTATACCTTTCCAAGAGTGCCCCTCCTCTCCTCTTATAAAAGGCCCCCACCTCTACCTCTTTACCCACACTTCCAAAGCCTTTGTCTCTGCCAACCCCTACCCATTCCATCTCTCCACATCCCTCACTTAATCATTGAAGCCTCACTTTGGGCATAATTGTTTCCAAGGAACCCTTTGAGCTTAAATCAAAGAGAGTTACCCGTTTTAAAGGTAGTGTTTTCTCTTGTGTTCTTATGTTTTATTTTGCTTCTCCAACCCCCTAAACTCTTTTTATTCATTTCTTTTATAACAACTCCAGTATCGTAAATATACTAGGATGTTGTTATAATAATTATTCGAGCTACACTTACACACACCTTCATCTAATGGTTTAATAACATACTGTTTCTGTGAAAGGTGAATTTCTGCCTCACGAAACGATGATTGTTCAACACTCATATAACACCTCAAAGGTGGCCATTAAGATGTCACTATGTTTATATATGATATATAATATGTTTATGTTTTACTTAAGCTTCTGTATTTTTCATTTATGGCATACCATTATGGATTCCATTATGGGTATACGCGATATCTTCATTTTAGGAAGTGCGGACTACCGCCCCCTCAATGTGATTTGATTCGTTATTACCATATGTGGTACGTAAAAGGATATATTTAATGATATTATATATGATACCATACTGGAATTAAAATACTATTATGTATCATTATGTTATTTCATTAAATATGAAATAGAAATGGAAGTAGCGTTCATGCGTACGTACGACTTACCGTCTCCATGAACGGTGCATTTGATTTCTTAACTCTAAATGTTATGTAATATTTTAAATGCATGAATATACTGGATATAAATGATATATATGATATCTAAATCATGAATACAATTCTGGATATAATGGATTTTTTACCACATGAACAACATTTAATTATAAAGTGTTTATTTTTGACTCAAGTACCTATGATCGTTAAAACGACCGTTATTAGCTTAAATAATAACATAGTGTTCATGACATGGTAATAAGTGATATAAAAGGAATAATGAACTTTAAAAAGGTTCTTAAGGAATTAGAAATTAACTCAAGTTTATTATTCAGGAGATTAAAGAACGATCGAGTCAAGTCAGACCCGAGGTAAGGGATCCTACTCCTCTCTTTATTTTTAAGTACACTATTTTATGTCATTCCTTTTAAAGCTCATATTTATTGTTATTGGGATGTTATTTTATATTACTCTTACTGTAATTTTTATGTTCATATGATGATAGAACCTATTCTCTCTCATCAATCCATTATGGATGTTTTAAGTGGCGTCGTTAGGCTGCTGAGTTTTCGTAAGGGATTTTTCATCTCACTTTTATTCCCATGAGATTTATGCTACATTTGCCACAAATTCCTTTGAGTGGTGTATGTACTTCCCATTATAATACTCATTGTGTAATATAATTTCATTTATGAGTTTTTACATCAATTTTTTATTTTCCTTCTTTCATGGGGTGTATGTTTCGAAAGATACCCAAGTCGGTAAGGGAACCTTTCACCCTCCTCTTTTAAAAGACTTCTTTTGTTATGTCTTTTAATTCACATACTATTATGTTGGGATATGTTCTTATATATCCTTATTGATGTAAATTTTATGTCCAAGTGATGAGATACCCTTTTTATCTCTCACCAACTCATTTTCTGAATTTTGAAGTGACGCCGTTAGGCTGTCAAATTTTACCAAGGGAACTTTTTAACCCAATTTCGATTTCTTTGGGTGCAACATGTAGTTATTGAATAAGTAATCCTTTGAATATGTGTGAATGAAATTTGATTGTTTTACACTCAATATCCACTTATATTGGGTTTATTTATATTTTTCACACATAATTATGAGATTTATTTATCCTTGATTTTAGGATACCTTCTTTATTATGGATTTCATCTCATTTTACATTTCTATTGAGACTTCATTGTTTTAATGCACCAGTTCACTCTTATATGGTGTATATACTGTCCTTGGAATATTATATCATGAATCCCTCTATTCTCATGATATTATAAAGTTCTAATTAAATGTTATTCCTCAATTATTGTATTCAAGTGTCTCTCATTTTGTTAAAAACACTATAACTAAAATATCATTTTAAATTTTTTAATGATTTATTGTTATAAATATTTCACATTAATATCCATGTTTTCAAAATGGTTTTAAGGATTTATTTATATGGATATTAATGGTTTAAAATGTTAAGATCTTCAAAGTGGTATGTGACACTTTGATTCAAAAATACCTTTATTAAATGTTTTATATGGTTTGGAAAATGGTTTTTAGAATGGATTCATTATTTCAATATCTTAAAATGTTATATTGTTATTACAGTGTGGGAATGTTATTTTTTTGTGCTTAGGTTATGTTCTATGATTATGGTATGGTTCTTGGGAATTGTTTATGAATACAGGTGGTTCCGTGATAAACTAAGTGCGGGTGAGCCCGATATAGCTCTCCAATGCATTGGGTAACACGAAGGAGTGAAACGTTAAGGTTTCTCCGAAGAGATTTAGGGAATATACAGTGGTGGGTATTCCAAACGTAACCAAGAGGGTTACACCCTACGTAAGAATGTTATGAATGCCTCAAGTTACCTTTTATGTCTTATGATTTCTATGATTTATTCATGATTTGATGAGGTATGTTAAAGTCCCTATGTTTTATGGGTAAAGTATGATTTCATTCTTATGTATATATGTACTCATGTTTCCTTTATTTACTTTTTGTAACCCTTACTAAGCTTTTTATGCTCATCCCAGGTTTTTGAAATGTTTTTCATAGGTCAAGGGAAATGTACATGATGTGATGATAGTGTCAAGAAAGTTTCAAGAAAGAATCCTTGTTTTGTTTTAAATATGTTTCCGTTGATGGAAAATATGAATACTATCTTTTATGTAACCATGTTGTTTAAATGTGGAATGTAATGCAAGTTTCATGATCTAATATTCTAAAACTCTAAACCTGAAAAGATCCTCAATGTGTAATCTTTTAATAACTCAAGATTAAGTAAGGTTTAAGGTTGGGGCCTTATAATCATGGTGTTTATGACATAGTCAAGCAGGTAGTCACTGACTGGGAGAGGCTGGGTGATTTCAAATCTCTCATTTCCCCTACCCAATCTGATGCCTACCTTTCCGTAACCTGATAACTTTGCCTAACAGAGGCTCATGACCATGCCGGGGTCATCACGAGGCTTCATGAAGAAGTTATTGAGCAGCGTTCTCACATGGGGGTGCTGAGGAATGTGATACATTGGCTGCAGTAGGAAGAGGCCAACGTTGCTGCCATGATTGAAGAAGGTGAGTGGTGGATGGAGGAGGAAATGAGGGCGAGCACAAAGGTGAACCAGGAGGCGGAAGAGTTGCAGGCTGGTGCAGAAGCTGAAACGGCCTTACTGTAGAACCTCTCTCAGACAATCGAGGATTATCACCAGTGCCTGATACAACTTTGTGAATCTGTTGAAAAACTTCTGTAATTACCTTTCACACTAGAGGAGGCTCCGTGTTGTGGATTTTGTTCCTACCAACTTTTTTATGGAACAAAGAAATATTTATCCTTAGTGCTCTCGTCTCCTTCTCCAGTGATATAAATTATTTGGCACGATTGCTGCATATGTTAATTCCCCAAACATAGAATAATCTGAGTCCAGGACCACTGATAAAAATAAAACAAGCTCTAACTTTTGCCTGGACCATGGGACCCAATGAGCATAGTTTGACTATTGCTGGTGGTTTTGTTGAAAATCCACACAAACTATTTTTCTTTTCTTGTTTTTATTAATGCCTGGATTTTTCCTGGGCCCATTTAGTGTGGACCTAGTGGGTAAAACCCGTCTTTTTCTTAGGTCGCCCTTTTCGGGTTTTCGGCCTAACAGGCTTTGTGCCTCCTTTCTTGGTCGGTTTAAAGTCCCCCCGTTAAGACCATCATTACTGATGTTTTAGGTCGAACTGCTTTGACCAAATATGGTGGGGCGAGGGCCCCAATGGGGTTCAACTGATTAAAAGATGTCTCGATACTCTTCACACACACATGGGGGGAAACATGTTTAAATTTGAATGGCATGCAGGGCATGCCTCAAGGAATGAGAGTCGTGTCAGCGTACAAAGGTAGGAAGAGCATTGACTAAGGAAAACGTGCCTTTGGTAGACGGGCCATGGGTGATCAATATGCAGATCTGCTGAGGGCATGGTATGCATAGTCGTACAAAGGTGTCCTTAAGTCAATGACAATCCACTTCTGATAGCCAGAGGACTTCATGGAAGTCCAGCTCATGGAAATCACAATGGGTGGATTTGAAAATTATGAAAACCACTAGGGGTGGCTCAGAAAGGGTATATGACTTCTGAAAGGTTTTGAGAACATCTGTATCAATTAGGAGCGTGGTTAGAAGACCACTTCCCTACGTACTTAGTTATCGTAAGGGGTGGTTGAGGCTTGGTGCAGTTTAAATTCATGTAGTTGGACATCATTTAAAATGGAACGACTTCTCCTAATTCGCAGTAATCTTGTCAAGGATGTTCTGCCGTATTCAGGTAGGATTATGAAGGAGGTTGGTAAAATGTAGCTCATAGGGTTTCAAAATCTCGAGACCGACATAGGTTCCCATGGGCCAAGAGGCATATGAAAAGAAGTTTTGCCTAAGGAAAACTTGCCTTTGGTAGACGGGCCAGGGGCGATCAATATGCAGAGCCGCTGAGGGCATGGTATGCATAGTCATGCAAAGGTGTCCTTAGGCCCAAGATTGTATTCTCCCGATAGCCGAGAAACTTCAAGGAAGTTGATATTTGGGATCACCATGGGTGGCTTATGAGAGTTCGGCTTTTTTCTGAGCGCAGAGTATGGTTTATGATGAGAGGGTGCCTGAATACAGGGGAAATAGCTAGAATAAACATCCCGATAATGGGTGAAGTAATTCCTTCTCACACTGGTGTGAGATGCTGGTTCGTGCAGGTCTGACCCATGCACTGAAGGACAGAGAAAAGCCTTTGTTCCCCACTGAACCCATGATGAGTTTAACCGTGTAGTTTATCGTCATGTGGTTGGGACATATTCTGTGTAGTTTAGAGTCATGCGGTTAGGATGAGGGGCATTATTTAAAGGATTTTGTGCAGTTTTACGTCATGCAACCAGGACGAGGGTCATTTTTAAATTTCGTGCAATTTAACATCATGCGACAAGGATGACTTCCGTGCAGTTTAAGGTCAAGCGGTAAAGATATGGACTTTTCTAAAGGTTGTTGTATAGTTTAACATCATGCTGCGAGGACAGGGGATTTTTTTTTAAAATTAGTAATAATGCTTGTAGTTGAAGGCATTCCCTGTTATGGTTAATGCTTAGTCACTTCAGTTTCATGAAAAGCGGCCAAGATGTCCCGTGAAGTTTAACGTCATGCGGTAAGGATGTAGTTTCAAAGGCCACTCTTCATCAGAATGTAACTGGGCCCGAGTATCCTGCCATGTCCAAGACGTGGAGGATGTTTGATGGTGTAAATCATGGTTCCAGGGCTTCTTGGATCAGGAGGGATGTCACGGAGGCTCTGAGGCCGATAAGCATACAGAGCTAGGAAGAGTATCGCTCGAGAAAATCTTGCCTTTGGTAGACGGGCTAGGGGCTATCAATATGCAGAACCGCTGAGGGCATGGTATGAATAGTTATGCAATGGTGTCCATGGGCTGATGGAATTCCACTTCCGATGTCCATGAATGGTTATGAAGATCCTCAATTATCCAGGCCATGAAGTCTGTCATCGGGGGAGGAAATGTCTGAACATGTCGGGCATACTCGGCCCTGGTTGCCGTTAAAGCATAGAGAGCTCCCTGTGCTGATTTATCTTGCTCACGGGGGCATGCCTTCACTCCATGCAGTTTAACATCATGCGGGAAGGACGATGTACTCCTAGTTTAGCGGTTGTAGAGTTCGGACCATTGGGTGATTATTATTGCAGTCACTCAAAGGATAATTGGGTCAACATGTTCTGATATACTTGGAACAAGGTGGGGGATAAAGGTTGTAAAATGAAACTTTGAGTTTTCCTGGAATAGGAGGTGAGGCGTGGGGGCTCTGAGGCCGGTAAGCATATGGAGCTTGGAAGAGTACCGCCCAAGGAAATCTTGCCTTTGATGGACGCGCCAGGGGCTATCATTATGCAGACCCGCTGAGGGCATGGTATGCATAGTTGTACCTAGGTGTCCCTGGGTCGATGACTTTCCACTTCCGATGGCTGTGAATGATTATGAAAATCCGAGATTGTTCACAGTGTAGAGTTTGGCATAAAGGGATAATGGTGTCCGAGCATACAAGAAACATCTTCACTCCAATTGTCTGTTGAGTCAAAGTAGCCTCGTCCTGGCATGACATTCACTGATGCGGGTCACTATGTGAACCCCCGGTAGACACATAGGCTAGCCAGATAAGGGTATCCTGGCAACATTTGGATGAGAAAAGGGAAATGAACTTTTAAACCACTGCCCCATAAATTTTTGGATCGAGAGATGTGATACGAGGGCTCTGAGGCCGGCAGGCATACGAAGCTAGGAAGATCACCGCCCAAGGAAATCTTGCCTTTGATGGACGAGCTAGAAGCTATCATTATGCAGAGCCGCTGAGGGCATGGTATGTATAGACATACAAATGTGTCCTCAAGTCGATAAATTTCCACTTCTGATGGGCATGAGTGGTTATGAAGATCCACAATTATTCAAGTCATGGAGTTTGATGTATGGAAAGGATGCATTAAAATGTGCATGGAGTATCTCCACCTATTATCGCCATGTGTCTTGGGTGGGTCGCGATGAATTCCATTTGTTTAACGTCATGCGGTGAGGAAGAAGTCCATGCAGTTTAACATCATGTGGTGAGGACAAAGTCTGTGCAGTTTAATGTAATGCGGTGAGGATGAAGTCCCTGCAGTTTAACATCATGCAGTGAGGACGAGGTATACACCCCGTGTAGGTCCAGACTGTACACTAGAGAAGGGTGCGTCTTTAACATTACTGTCTGTGTAGTTTAACGTCATGCGGTAAGGACGCAAAAATACACCCCGTGCAAGCCTAGCCCCTATACGGTGGAAAGGGAGCATTCTGAAATCTTGCTATCCATGTGGTTTTACGTCATGCGATAAAGACAATAAGTACACCCTGTGCCGGTCTGGTTCGTACATGGGGAGAGAGGGGCATTTTTATCTTTTATTCAGGGGGCTGGGCCAGGACGGGGAACCCTGGCGTCACTACGTATCCTGCAGGGGCTGGAATCAAGCTGCACGTAGTTCTTTGGAATAAGTACACCCCGTGAAGGTCTAGTCTATACACGGGGGAAGGGGACACAGTATATCTTCCATTTTATTTCATTTGGATGTGGCTGGGCCAGGATAGGGAATCCCAGCGTCTCTACATATCCTCCAAGGGCAGGAATCAAGCCGCACGTAGTTCTCCAAAATCTGTGCAGTTTAACGTCATGTGGTGAGGACAAAATATACCCCCCATGCAGGTCTGGCCCGTACACAGGGGAATGGAATTTTTAAATCATTATTTTCATTTGGGAGTGGCTGGGCCAGGATAGAGGAACCTGACGTCGCTACGTATCCTGCGAGGACAGGAATCAAGACATTCGTAGTTCTCTGAAATAAGTACACCTCATGCAGGTCTGGCCCATACACGGGGCGAGAGGGGCATTGTCAAAACTTATTGTCCGTGCAGTTTCACGTCGTGTGGTGAGGACGAAAGTCATTCAGTTTAACATCATGTGGTTAGGATGAGGGGTACACCCTGTGTAGGTCTAGTCTGTACACGGGGGGAAGAAGGCATTTTTAACTTTTATTATCCGTGTAGTTTAATGTCGTGCGGTTTGGATGAAATCTATATAGTTTAACATCATGTGGATAAGACGAGGGGTATTATTGGACTCCATGTAGTTTAAAGTCATGGGGTGAGGACGTGAATACACCCCGTGCAAGTATGGTCCGCACACGGGGGAAGGGGAATTTTTGTTTTTCTTTTTTAGGTGGCTGGGCTAGGGTGTGAAATTCTGGCATCACTACGTATCCTGCGAGGGCAGGAATAAAGCCTCACGTAGGTCTCTCAAAGACGATACACCCTGTGTAGGTCTGGTCTATACACATGGGAAGAGGGAATTTTTTAAATCATCTTCTCTGTGCAGTCTAACGTCATGCGGTGAGGATGAAATACTCTTAGTTTAAGATCATTGTGTTTGGACCGCTGGGTGCTTGGCAGTTTAACGTCATGCAGTTTGGACGAAGAGTACACCCCATGCAGGTCTGGTCATATCACGGGGGGAGGGGCATTCTTAACTCTTTTTATCTGTGCAGTTTAACTTCGTGCTGTAAGGATGAAGTACTCTTAGTTTAAGGTCATAGTGTTCAGACCGTTGGGCACTTGGCAGTTTAATGTCATGCAGCTCAGACGGAGAGTACACCTCATTTTTTTCTATCCGTGCAGTTTATCATCATGTGGAAAGGAAGAAATACTCTTGGTCTCTGTGTGAAATAGTTCTTCAGGAATCTCGAATTGGTAGGAGCCATGGTGAATTGCCCGTCCATGGAGATTAGGGAATATGCTCCGTTGGAGTAGACCGTGTGTACAACATATGCCCCCCCACATGGGCTCCAACTTTGGAGGATTTTTGTCGGGTATCATTGGGGTCCAGAGGAGAGAGCTCCCGAAACAGGCTCTTGGGAGTCCGGAGGCGAGGTGTCATGGGCGTCCTTGCTTGAGTTTTCTTCCCCCGATTGAGGTTCATTGGACGTTCCCACATTTTCACACTCGACCATTATGGCTGAAGTCATGAGGACATCCGAGTGTGTGACTGCAATCGAACTCCTACTCTCAACATGGTTGATGGGAATGACATTATCTCTACCAAGCTACCTGAGGGGGTCATCAGGAACCATTTCCAGGCAATTTGGAGTGGGGATCCAGTCGACACCATCGACCAAAGGCCTTTTTTTCTTTTGCTCATAGAACCCGGCGTCAATGTAATGTGACTCGGAGAGCCTGAAAGGTTCCTTGTCGGTGTGAAATGTTCCAATTTTTCCATTGACGCAGTACTTGATACACTGGTGGTAGGATGAAGGAACGACCATGTGCTTATGAAGCCACGACCTTCCCAACAGGGCATTGAATGTTGTGCTCTACTGGACCACCTGGAATCTTGTGCAGTCTACCATGTCACCAAAATTGGTCCTTATCTTAATTTGTCCCATCGGCTTCTATTCATTCCTATCGTAACCCAAAAAAGTTGTGGCTGAGGGGAGCAGAGCATCCTCATTGTAGCCTAACTTGCGGAGTGTTCATAGGGGAAGGAGGTTAACTCCAGAGCCATTTTCTATGAATAATTTCCAGATCTCAATACCACTCAGTGTGCCAGACACATATAATGGCCTGATGTGTCCTTGCATTATGGAATCTTCATCCTGATCGGTGAAGGAAATCAATGTATTGCATTCAGTCAGGTCATTCCCCGTCTGGTAATTCTCAGCGGCAGCTACCTCAGCTTGAAGCTCCTGGGGGCTGATCAATGCTTCTATAAGCGCCTCCCTGTGGTCTGCCGATAAACTCAGGGCATCCAGGATCGACAGCTTGGCTGGTACCGATTCCATCTACGTAAGGATATCGTATTTTTTTCTTTAGTAGTCGACGCTTCTCCATTGGCAGGACAGTCTTAGCGGGTGCTTTGGGAACTGGAGCATTTGACGAGGAGGGACCGTTCGCGGGGACAGATGTCGATGGTGTTCCTGTGTTTTGAGGACTTGGCCCGGCCGGTCTGTTTGTGTGCACTAGGCATCCAGAAACATGCTCCTCCTCAAGTGGGTATCATAGAACAACAGGGCCAGAGAGACTACTCATGGAGGTGGAGGGGCATTCTTACTCCCGGTGAGTCTGTTGAAGGGCTCTCCCACGGGTTTCCGCGATAATAATGGTTTGGGTCGGGGTCCAACCGTAGGGTTGGTTCGGCCACGGCTGCGTCTCCCCTGGTATCCCATACCTCTGTGATTCATCATCTTGGCTCCTCGTGCAGGGAAGTCGGGTTCATAACCATACCCTTCATCAGGGAATGATTCCATAAGATGGATGAAATTAATAGAACCAAATATTGGATCTTCATCCTCTAACAGGTCAATCTGGTCGGTTGTCTCTGACGGTGTCGTTTGGTGGGTCGGTTCTTGTGGAGCCAAATTTGAGGGCATATAATCTACCAGGGCCGAGAATAACTTCGGCCTCATTGCGGACTGATCCTCTTGCGATTGTTTCTTCCTCATATTCCTCCCGGATGACGATATCGTAGAGGATTGTGAGGCCGATGCGCTCAGCCGTGCGGCATCAGGGGCTGTTGGCAGCAACACTGGCTGCCGTAGCTGAGCTCGGAGTATGCCCTGGGCTCCGTTGATAGTCTTCTGAGTCATAAAGTTGTCAAATTTCTATTCCTTCTTGTAGGTGACTTTCTACCACCCCTCCTCTTTGTCAGAGTCGGTGGTAGAGATACATGCCACATGTGCTGGGGGTGGTCCTAGCTCGACCTGTCTAGAGTCTACCATCCTCTACATAAGGTCATTTAAGATGAATCATTCTCGGATACTGTGCCCCAACATCCGATGGTAGGGGCAGTAATCTGGCCTGTCATCATGGCCGACTTCTTCAGGTTTCCTCGGCTTCGGGAGGTGGATCAAGTTGCAGTTCATGGCGGTAATGAAATATTCGTGGACTTGATCGTCTCGGAACGAGAATACTTTTTGTCTTTTTTCCTCAAAATGGTTCTGCTTCGGTCCTTTATGATCATCCCGTTTAGGCAGAGGCGGCCACTGATATGCAAAAGGGCCATGACGATTTGGTGGAGGCCTTTGCGGTGGAGCGGGCACAGGGGCCGGCTTGAGTGTGACAACAGACGCTTCAACTCTAGGGGCTCTTTTTGCAGGAGCTTGCGAGGCTATTCGGGACTTCGAATTAGTTCGCTGCAGGGATTCCTCAATACTCTGGAAATGGCTGAGAGATGGTGGAAGCTAGTGGTGCACTCCACTGGTATGAGTGGTGTTCACAGCTCATATCTACAATTATCTATGCTTATGGCTAGCATCTCATCTTGAGTAATTGGCCTGTTCAGAGAATTGGTCAGACCTTTCCATCTGGTAATGAAATATGAGACCCTCTCGTTCTCCCTCTAATTGCAGTTCATGAGGTCGCTGACTGTTGTCTTAGGCAACGTCGAGCTGAAATGGAACAGAAACTGCTACCGAAGGTCCTCCCCACTCTTTATTGACTGGGCTGGCAGACTCGTGTACAAGACGAAGTTGGATCCTTGAAAGGTCCGTACGAAGAATCCGAGTTTCACTACTTCTTTTAGTTCTGGAGTTCCCATCATATGGTCACAATAGGATGCGTAGTGCATCAAATGTTGTTCTGGATTTCCTGACCCATTGAAAATAGGAAATACAGGGCCCCCAAAATTGGGTAGAGGTGGTGTGTTGGTCACCCAATTAGGGTAGGGTTTCCGCTCTAGCTGTATCAGAGCGCATCGACCATCCATCGCTTCTAATCGAGCTGTTAGTGCCTCAATGGTGTTGGTGAGACCCTGGTTTACATCCTGTTGGGCTCGGTCCTCGGCAGGCGTAGCTCGAGGCATTGCCTGAGGATCTGGATTAGCCGTCACCAAGGTTGCATATTCCGTTCGGGGCACCCCTCAGAGGTTTCGTGCGTACTTTATTTGGTTTCCGCCTAAGTGGAGGGAAATATTGGTATTCATCATCCACATTTAGGTAGTTGGATGGAACCGACGCCTCATTGGACAGGATCCCTGATCGTGCTTCGTTTGCCGGAGCAAGCCTTAGCTTTTGAGGTGCACTTGCTGGAAGTGCATGATGTGGCTCCTCCTGGGATGCACATTCACTAAGGTGGTTCATCTGGAGCATCTTGGAATTAAGCCACCTCAATTATTTCAACTCTTCTTCCTGTCGAGCGAACCTCTCTTCGAGCGTGAGTGGCTCGTTTTTGTCGAGAGAAGGAGGCGGGTTAATGGTAACCAGTACCTTATTCTTATCCTTATCGGAAGCTCACTGGGTAGGCAGAGCAGGGTTTGTTGGAAGGATGGCCATATTTAGGGAGACCCTATGATTCTGTGTGTGCACACCTGGCGGTTCGTTGTGAGTCACAACCTGACCGGAACAGTCGTCTCCCGATCCATCTGGATTTTCATTTTCCCCGGTGTCACCCGTGGGGTTAGCCTCTATGGCGTTGATGAATGCATATCACGGGGAGGAGGGGACGTCATCTTCCAAATAGGAATAGGATCTCCCGCGTCTTCTATTGGCCTTCCCTTTCATGACCTGGGATTGCCTTCAGACTTCTCGATGAAGGGTGACGCAGAGAGTTCTTTGATACAACCTTACGGTGTGCCTTACCCTTAGAGGGGATGATTATTAGAATGATGAGATAGGATGGGAACCTCCTCTTCTAACTGTCCTCCTTTGATGAGAGAGTACTGATTCTCATGGGGGAGGTTGTTGTTGAGGGGGTAATAATGCCCCCAGCCCTGAGGGCTGGGGTTGGCTCTGTTCCTTGGATATAGAGTCTCCTACCGTTTTTATTGTTCATACGAGGGCATTTGTTGTTAAAAATGCCCCCATCCATACAGGCTAGGTTTGACCCTGGATTGCGGCAGTGGCTACTGCTATCATGACCTGCCTGATCTCACGTGCCCCAATTTGGGGGTGAACCAGATTTGGTGTCGAATTCACCTATGGATCAATCCCTTCTAGGGAGGAAGGAAAAAATCGCTGATTGGCCTCTCTTAGGTGAGAGGCCTGTTTTACGCTCTCGGTGGCCTGATTCAGGAGTTCTTGAATGGCTTATTCCCGCTGGGCTTGACGATTCTGGGACTTAATAAAGGCCCGACTTTGTTGGGTGTATTGCCTTTCCTGAACAGGGGGACCACTCGATTTCCATCTTGACGTGATGACGTTTTAAGACACCATGCCAAACAGGTTCTTCTGGTCAGGGAGTGGAGTGAAGTGCAGAGCTCCGTGTTACCCCCATCACCCTATATGGACTCCCGTTGGAGCGTCACTGATGAGGCGACGTAGCTGGTGTAGTGAATGAAGGCAGGCTATCTCCATGTTTCCTTTACTTCTCTCGGGGTGCTATCGCCACGCCGTAGGAAGGGCCTCCTGGTCGATGTGACGCAGGAGGTCTCCTATCGTCTTGACATGGTCTACATACCCTTCATAGGGCAGGAAGCTTGATTTAAGCCGGCAGAGGGTCGTCCATATATTATGGCGGATGTTGTGCATGCATTCTTCTGACAACTCTCTGGGTATGTCGAACTGAGAAGTGGCCATGGGACAAAACATGACCGGTATATCATTTCTGGCCAGTCATTTCCTCATGTGCAACATGTCAGCATACTACCCTGCCAGCGATTCCTCTACCTGGTCAGCCCAACTGAGACGCTCACTGTCAACGTGAGCCGAGGAAGTTGGACCAGTAGGTACGGAATCATCATGTGGGAAATTCAAAGGTGGTTCAGAAGATGAATGTGGCCCTGGACTGTCTCCTGATTGAATAAAGGCATCATTAGTTACAATATGGGAATCTGACATGATCGATCTCATCCTTCTAAGTGCCTTGGAATATGAGGGCTTTTCAGTGCTTGATCCTGCAGGGGGAGGACCTTACTGTCGATATGATATGCTATCGTGGGGAGGAACTTCACAATGGCGGCTGTAATGGCGAGTACTACCATTATTGCTTGATGCTTCACTTCATAGAGGACTTTTGCAGTGCATGCCCTGGGGAGGACCTCCAAGGCTTGTTGCAGAAAGAGGAGGAACTTCTGGTTGTGTAGCGCTGTTACGGGGAGGGCCTTCGGAACAACGGCCATCATGGCGAGGATGACCATCATGGCTTGACGTTCGATGTGATTCCTGGGGAGGGCCTTCAGGACACAATGTGACAAGGGGAGGACCTTCTTGTCGTTTGGGGACAATGCGGGGAGGAACTTCGCAATGGTGGTCGTGGTGGCGAGGACTACCATCACAGCTGCTATAATGGAGAGGACTACCATTACAGCTGCCGTAGGGAGAATATCTGCGGGATACACCCTGGGAAGGGCCTCCAGAATGTACTACAACGAGGGGAGGACCTTCTCATTGCTTGACGTCTCTATGGGGAGGACCTTCGTTATCAGGGTGGCGAGGACTACCACCATGATCTGATGCCCGGCTGCGCGGAGTGTCATTGCAATGTAACCTCGGGGAGGACCTTAAAGGAAGGCCATGACAAGGGGAGGGACTTCTTATCGTGATGAGACGTCACTATGGGGAGGGCCTCCGTATTTGCGACTATGATAGTGAGGACAACTATCACAATCTGTGGTCCCACTGCATGGAGAGTGATTGCAGTGTATACCCCGGGGAGGGCCTTCATGGTGGTCCGCAGAAAGTGGAGGACCTTCTTACCACTCGATCTTCAGGCCACATGGAGGGTTTCTGTGACTCACATCAAAAGAGGAGCTCTCGTGATCAATCGTTATATGCCCGTGGGGGAATCCCCCACGAGTGCTCTGGGGAGGACCTTCAGATTAGTTGGTAGTGACATTGCGGGGAGGACCTTCGCAAATGCTAATGCCACTCCCATAATATGGTAATGGGTGGGCAGGATTCTGAGCCTGTGATGTGTGCTTAGCGGCATTGGGAACCCTAACTTCCAACATAGTAGAGTCATGAACCTACTCTTTATTTTACGGCTGCCTTCAGCACATTTGGGGCGCTCTTTTGTGGACAGCGGGGACTGTCTGCTGTTGATAACAACCTTCACCTTTGGGTCCCTATCTAATTGGGTCCCGTGATGCCGCTGGGACACACCGAAGAACATATTGACTTTTAGTAGGGATATATTCCTGCTCTGGAGCATCCACAGTGATGGACATGTGTCCCCCAGTTGGAACGAGTGAAGCTGCTCGATCTGATTGCCCTTGCATCACAAAATATAGTCGGTGACCCTCCTGGGAAGAAGAAGGGATGCATATATGCTCTGAGGTAGCTATCTAGTCTCTTAGATGAGTCGCCTCAATTAGGGAGACGGGATCATAGTCCTGAGTCCTTGCTGTTTCCGCTGATGCAATTACATTCTGGAAAGTCTACAAGATATGATCTGGGATCGATACCTGCTCCTCCATCATTGCCAAGATATGTAGAGAGACATATTTGGATGGAACGGGTATGAAGGAACATTCTAGTATAGAAGTAGGAATATCCTACTCCGGTCCTCCAGTGGTCAGTGGGTACTGACAATTCTTCTATGTCGGGGAAGATGAACAAATCTTCCACTGTATCGGGATACACCGATTTATCTCTCCGTTCGCCACCACAACGGGGTGGTGGACTTTACTTGCATCCATAGAGAGATGGCCCTGAATATAATGGTTTCCCACTGTATCTAGTTGGTGGCCTTTGTAGGTGGGGAGATGTGCCTTCCTATGAGTTGCCGCCACATCTGGGTGGCGGGCATTGCTGATCGTCACCATGTCAGGATGGCGGGCGACAGAAGCATCTTCTAGGAGCTGCTCCTGTAGGGGTTGGGTCACCACTGCATCAAGCTGGTGGGATTCATGACCCTGGGCAGGGAGATGTGCCTTCCAGGTAAGTGTCGTCTTGCATGAGCGACGAGCTTGATGGAGCTCGGCGGGGATGCGCGCCGGCCCGTATGATGCCGCCATGTCTGGATGGCTAGCTCGGGAGGATCGAACAAGTGTAAGTGCATGTTCATGGTAGGTCTCCGTGAATGGGCAGTGGAGCTCCTCCTCAGGGACCAGGGTGATGACCGGTCCCTGAATGTACGTCTTCTGCCCTCGTTGGGTGGTCCGAGGGGCCGGAGCTTGGGGAAAGTGGGGCTGAATCCTCAGGGAGACATCCTCCTCGACACGAGGATGTTGAATCGCGACGTGACTATGATGACGCCTTCTAACAGGGGACTTGGTGCGGAACCCCTATTCAGTGGGGATGAGGTCCTCAGTGTCAACCTCATCCACCTCCCTATGTTAAGGGAGGTACGCATTGTCCCGTTCCAAGGACAGACTCCCGAAACGGTTAGAGACAGCAATAGGGGCTGTCTGGATCTGCCTTTACAGCCGCTGCTGGGTAGGAGAATGGTGGGTCCCAACGGATTGGAGCGCATGCATGGCCGCCTCCACCTTCGGGAGAGTACATTTCAGGTGGTACTCTCGAATCAACGCATTTGAGACCCAACGTTGAAGACGCTGGGTGGGTGACGGGGTCCTCTGTTGTTGAGGAAGTCTCTTCATTGCGTAGTTGGAAGCACGCGCCTGTGAGTTCTTTTGAAATGCCATTAGATCGAAGGTAGTTCTGATGATTGTATCTTTCTTGGCCCTCCTTGAGAGTATAAGGGGGAACAGTGTGATATCAGGTTAAATTTTCCATCTTTGGTTAAAGATTCACAACGGGTTCAACATTTTTGTTTCGAGTTTTGGTCTCGAAACTCCCAACGGTTCCGTATCTGATGAAGCATGGTCCTGCTTTCCAAATGTAGGCGTTCTTCGGATGGTCTGACCAGTGACACTTAAGAACTCACATTGGTCGATAGGATGGGATTTTGGGCTCATCAACCCCATTTTGGGGGGAATTATTGCCTGTTTCAGGACTCTCTTATAGATTTAAGGTGTATTCATATGTTCGTGAATCATTGGTTTATACCCAAACATAGTATCCATAGATTTAACCCTGGTGGGAAATGGTCAACTGGACGCAGGGGTTCAGAATCACTAATGCCCGAGGTTTACCATCCCTCATTGGATTAATGACCCCGAAGAGTCGGAACTCACTTGAGGTGGTACTAGGAGCGGCGCAGTGAACCGATGTGAAGATAATCGGAACAACCGGGTGGTGGTATTGAACCTATTGGAGGTTTCCTACGTACCCTACCTAGGAGGAATGGATCAAAGTCCTCGTAGTTTTCATAAGTTTCAGAGAACCGGCGTGAAGATGGATCGGGTGTCCGATGGGTAGTGGGATTGAACCTCATGGAGGCTTCCTACGTATCCATGTGATGGGGAATCAAGGTCTTCATAGATCGCGTATACAGTTTAACATCATGCTAGATGGGGGTATATAGATTAACTTCATACTAGATGAGGGTGGAACTTGATGTGAAGAAATGACCGAGTGGTGGGCTTGAACCTCGTGGAGGTTTCCTACGTACCACGCCATGACATGGATCAAAGTCCCCGTAGTTCTCTTAGTGGGGATTACACTCTGAGGAGGCCCATGAGAGGATGTCATGGTCGATACTTACTCTATTCCCACGTGAGTCATGCCTGATGTAAGAAACAAGAGGCAGCAAGGACCAGACGATCGTGTCATGAAAGGTGCGTCCATGAGAAATGGAGTGGGGCTTACACATGGAGTGGCCCAGAATGATAGGTTGGGTCTTACACATTGAGGAGGCCCAGGAAACAAAGCGCAGTGGGAGAGGGAAAGGGGGTGCTCCTGTGCCCGTCTCCTCTCTTGCAGTATGTGAGGGATTCCTTCCGATGGGTATTTTACTACCCCTGAGGATCCCTTAACAAGTGGAGGGGAAAAAGGGGGATTCCCGAGCTCAGACTCCACATTATTGTTGGAATGTAAACCAAGGAATGCTTCAGGGACCTGCTCAAGGGTCGAGGAAACCCCTTCTCCTCTACTTACCATGGATATGTGAACTCAAAATGGTGCGCTGATGCACCTAAGGGTTACAACACGCGGATCTGGTGGCTCGTGTGGAGGCCTCGGCTCGGGGCCGATGAATAGGCCAATGAGGGAGTCATGGAGGATCGAGACAGATTGGAAAGATTTTATCTGGCTCGGGGAATGGGAACTCCGAAGGCTCTGATGGGCCACATGTATGAAGGGGTGGTGGCGCCATTCCTGTAGGAAGGTGATACGTGGCTGGAGAAGCCGTCCGTGAACAAGGGTGGTCTGCGGACTAAGGGGCATCCCGTGAACCAGGGTGGTTCACGGTCTAGAGAGCATCCCGCGAACCAGGGTGGTTCGTAGCTTCGGGTTCGGCCCATGGGCCAGGGGGTACGTGGAGGGGTGCACGCGAGAAGCAGCGGCCAAGGGAGGCGCTGATCGGGGGTTCGTCGGTCGAGGATTCAGCATCATTGGAGGGTGCTACGCGGTGCAACGGATCGGAAAAGAGGCATAAACTCCCTACACCATGAGGAGTGCATTTGCGAAGGGGACATGGTTCGCGGTTTCCTTTTGTTTATTATTTTAGGTTCGCGGTTCACCAAATTATTATGCGTTTTTGGTTCCTTATTAGTTCATTCCCAAGTTTAAACCTGCTCTGGTTCGCGAAGTGGAACTTCGCTGTTTGCAAAATCCTTAGCCTTCTTTCGAAATCCTTCCTCCCAAATCTGATCGCTCTTCTCTTCCTCCACCTTCGAATCCTCCGAATTCCGAATTCCGAATCCCCTTTTCCCTTACCCCTCCGTCTGCTTTTATAGAGTGGGGAAAGAGATGTATTTGTGGCCATGCAACACCTTTTGTGGAGGCCCATGACCGAAAACCTGGTTTACAGCTGACTTGGTCAATCCATGATTCACGGTGGGTACCGAGTGCTTCTCCCCCTCGCAAACCGAACTCAGGGAGTGCTTCGCGGCCGCGGAGGGTTTCACCTCCATTCCGCAAACGACAGAGGTGGTTCAGATCAACTGACATGGTCCGCGGCTGGGGCGGTCCCTAAATGGTGAACTGGGTTGGCTCCTGCCCTGCTTCGCGCCCACGGAGGACCTCTGCCACCATTCCGCAAATAAAGACGGTACATACCAGATCGGTTGACGCGGTCCGTGGTTGGGGACAGTTCGCGAAAGCGGACCGGTCCAGCGTCCGTACTACCTCGTACCCGCGAAGGATCTTCACCTCCATTTCGTGAACGACAATGGTCTGTGAAGTGAGTGCTCTGCGGAACCGGTCGCGCGGAACCATCTTCGGACCGGTTTGTAGACCGGTCCAATTCGACCTTGCCTTTGAAACCTTTTCTCCAATTTCTTTGGGAAAGTGGGCAGCATCTCCTTTGCAGATTTTCAGGACCCTACAATGATCTATTGAAAGTTAGAGGAATTTATTGAATAAAAGTATCAATTGAATAATGCTTTATATTAGGAGGATTTGGACACTCCTCATTATCCATGTTTCTATTTAGAACTCATTTCATCTAAGAGAGTATCTTCATAAAGTTCATGATTCCCTCTCTCAGAGGGTTTGGCATCTCATTTGGGGCAGCCATCACATTTCCCTTCACATTGGTTGTTTCCTAGATTCCTCTTATTTCCATCTATTGGATAGAATAAAATGAAAATTAGAGATGATTATTTTTAAACTATTAAACACATAAAGTGGTAATCAAATGACATTAAATGGATAACTTGTAAATTACATTTATTTTGTAACTTACGAATTTGTAGGCTTAAATCTATGTTATCTGTGATCTATTTTCTAACATATTAGATTATGGGAATTTTTTTGTTCAATTAACAATGGTTTATAATTATATAATATATTTACCAAAGACTATCCCCCCAGAGTATCAATCTAGGTGTTCAGCTAGGCCCATTTTTGTGCACCATTTCTTAGTCGTGTTTAGCTCAACATAGTGTTTTAGGGTTTACCCCTATGTATATCTATACTAGAGCAACATATAATTTTTGTATCCAGACAGAGATGTATTTTATTGAGAAACCACACACTTGATACTTAACAAAATTTAGGGATGTTTTCTTATACTTACTATTATCACTAAGGCTTTCTCTAGAGTTTTCTAGTCCTAAAACCCAAACTAACCAAAAGTTTCCTTTGATACAAACTATGAAAACCCCTATCTTTATTAAAATCTGACAAATGATTTATTATATAGGATTACAATTAATACAACCTGAAATATAGATAATTATATTGTCTTTGGGAATTAGGTACAATACACAATAATTTAAAATAGGGAAAACAACATCTTTATTGAAAACTTCCTTAGCATGCTTGCACTTAAAATAGCATGGGATGACTAGGGGAAATACATAAGAAAGGGGTGAGATATAAAGTCCAATAATGGATAAAACATGTAATAACATGAAAATAATAATATATTTCTAAAAAATAGGTATATCAATGGAGCATAAAACTAGTGAGAATCACAAACATGAACAATAAGACATGATATATAATGACTACAAGGGAAATGTGGAAATATCTCAATACACTACATCATAAACATAGGTTAAGGATAACTGCTAAGAAATCATGATGGAAAAAGTACCATAAAGGAATAAGGTTCACTCTCTTTCAAAACATGATGTCTCATGAGAAGAAACATTACCCAATTCATTATAGAGGTATATAATTCTGGGTGCACGCGTCACATTCATTTACTTTTCATGCTTAAGAGTGACACATATATTATACAACATGGATTCATTCATAAACATATTTTATTCCATGATAAATGAGGGTGAAATAAATATATGTATTTTGTAATTAAAATATGTATAAGTTTATAATATTGAACAAACTTGATATTAAATGGGTATTGTATTCAGAACCCAATTATTTTGACATGGAAAATCGTAGTAAAATTTTGGCAGCATAATGGTGTCAAATAAAAGATTATTAAATTGGTTGATGAGAGATAAAGGGGTATATCACCATTTTAAAATAAAATTGGTACTAATATGGCCATGTAAATACATATTCCAATATTTGGAATTGTAAATAGAAGGCGTAAGACAATAAGTAAACTTTAATAAAGAGGACAATGAGGGGATCCCTTACTGGAGTGTTTGACTCCAAATGCACATGAGGCGCTTATGGAGATATTGGGGGAACCTTGGGAGGTATCTAAAGAGGGTATTTATTATTAAGGAGATGATCCAAGTAATTTAGTGAATATAAGTGGGAGCTTGGGTGAGATTATATAGGAAATTAGTGGGTATTTATTTAATATTTCTCAAACATAGGTTTAGGACTCTATATAATAAAATAACCAAAAACAGAAACCATATCATGGTTTTTAGACATGGTTTCTGACAAATGGAATTGGATTTCATTATTTTAGAAGTTTATGTGAATAAATTAATAATATAATACCCTTGCTAAAGTAGATGTTAGTCATACTATTAAGGAAATGATTTTGAAACCTTAAAATATATTAATGGTTTTGGAGGATTTAAAATAGCTTTATAAAATTAATTAAATAACATAAAATAAAATTATTTTAAAGTTAAAACATATATTTTTTCATTTATACTCTTTATATTAATTATTACATCACTTTTTGGTCATTATGATTACATAATGCACACCATATATTGATAAAGTATTTAATTTTTACCCGAAAATTCTACTGTCTCAAAAAATTATGAAAAATTACCGATTGGATAATTTAGAAGTTCCAAATCCAAATAATAAAATTCATTTTATCTAAATAATTTTTTAAATACTCATATTTTTAATTTATAAACAGAATCTAAATTTATTCCGAAATGATGGGTTTTTTTACGATAACATTTTTCAAACCCTTAATAATAATTACATTTGAATTCATAAAAAACAATATAATTTATATTTAATAAAAAAAATTTATTAAATTTTTTTCATTTCAAAAATAAATTTATTAATCTATATAAATTCCTTAATTGAATTTTTATATTACAAAAAAAATACAATTTTCGTTTTATTGTATCAAAATAAAAACCATTTATAAAGTAATAGTAGTAGGATGATAATATATTCCATATTTTATAAAAAATAATGTACATACTAATATTTATATGGACCTGATACATATCCCTTCAATAAACTAGAAAAATCCCTAAGGGTAAGGTGCACGAGGGTGAGACTTTGATGGGGTGGTTCGATAAAACATGGTTTGGGCCCTGATCTCGATGAGCTTGAACTTCACCAATAAATGGTATCACTCATGCTGAAGTTGTTGGATCATATCTTTGGATTGGTCAAGGAAAAATACAAGTGATTCTATCACCCTTATAGTCTCCAATAAATGTGCTTCATAAGGTATGATTCTACTGATTGAGGCCATCACTTTGTTTGTATCGAATGGATTTGTTAAAACCCTATATTTATAGAAATCATGTGATCACTATTCAATATATATGTAATCAATGGTAAATATTATTAGTGGCATTTTAAATCCAATATAATAAAACCAAATAATTTCATGTATTTTATATAACCATAATACATAAAAAGACATTTAATCAAATTACATGGGGAACTTTATTTATAAAATTTCTGTTCATTACAATTATAACATCACTAAAAATTAAAAATAAATCCATTTTATAAAAATAATTTATTTATTTTACAAATAAAAAATAATAACCATTCATAAATTCTTTTTAATCTTAGGATGACATATTAGAGATATTAAAATAAAGAGTGTGACATTTTTTAATTATTATCACCTTAAAATAATTTAAGTATCTTACTCATTGTAAAATGGAAATTTGAAAAATAAAATTTCAATGATATGGTGTTAAATGTTTAAATAATCTCTTACTTTTATAATTAAGATGAAATTTTATGACCTCATCACAAATGTTTAAACTTAATTAACTTATTTTTTTACTATGGTGATAAAAAACATTTCACGGTTACTATTCAATATTTCTAAAAAAGAAATTGAAATCATTATTAAATTTTAACATCATTTTTTGAAATATTAAATCCATTTTTATAGATACAAGTTGTATGATTTTCAGAAATTAATTTTAATATAAGTGTGTAAACTAAAATGAAAATCATTTTTTAGAAAAATGCGTGTTTATGCATTAAAATGAACTTACAGCAAAATAAAATTTAATAGAGTTTAATATTTTATTAATTATGTCATGTTTAATCAATTTTATATTATTTTACTTTAAAACCAAATGTAAAAAAACAATAGGACATTTATATAACTTTATTTAAATAAAAATAAAGATAGTTTTTCAAAAAACTTATATATTTCACTATTCACTCAAGAAAAAATATTTTTAGAAAACAAAAAAATTACTATAATAAAATGTAAACATGATGGTTTAGAAAATTATAACCATTTTGTCAAATACAATTGTAAAAATATTCATAATTTAATCATAATATCCACGCACAAAATACAATAAAAACCATTTTTGAAGTATAAAATGAATTTATACTTATTATTTATTTAGCAACCACCATTAGATGAACGATTATTTATTTTGTTAAAATATTATATATAAATTACATTAAAATATTTAATTGATAGTTATTAACTTAATTTACTTTGATAAGAATACAATGCACACATAAATTGGTTTTAAAAAAAATATATCTTTTACCTTCAAAAGATTTTATATTTATTTATATCCTATTTATAGCCAACATATGATTTATTATTTATTTTTTAATTTAGGAATTATATATATATATATATATATTTCATAATGTGGTTATTCCTCTTTATTCCCACTAATCCAATGACAAGATTATAACAATTATATTTTGATAATAATATTTTAATAGTATATAACAGTTCATTTTAAGATTAGTATAATTTGTATTACATGCCGTCAAACAAGGTATTTATTTATCATAAAATACATTAGAAATTATTGGGGTGTTACAAAAGGGATACATCAACCATTTTTATCATTCTAGACATTCCATTATTAATTCTAATGGCCTTCTTTACCACCTCTTCAAAGGATTCATGGAAGAGTGAGCACACTATCAAAATATATCATATTGAAGGAATATTCTAAAATACCAATATTTCAAGTAATTTTCCATACCTAGACTAGTAATATACATAAATATATCAATTAAATATAGAGTATAATCCAAGACCAACTTCTCACCTTTCTCGCTGTAATAAAATTCCATTTCCCTATGAAATTGCACAACATCCAAGAAGTAATTACGAGTGAATAATGCTTTGAAAAATTCCCATGAATGGAACTTCTATGTATTGATTTGGATAATATACTTTTTCTATTTCCATCTTGGACATTCTAGTATAAAAGTTTTGTAGATAATCTTGAGAAACTCCAGGAGATCAAGTTGAGAAATGATCCTCTTAATCTCCCAAACCATTCTTCCACTTTTTAAGAATATTGATAACAAAATAAATGAGGATGGTTCATGTTATTGAATACTAAAATGAAACCCCAATATATTGGTATAATATGAATCTTTCTATGTTATATATTTTTTGTATATGAAAAAATTGACTTGGATTGGACTTTATTAACTAGAAAGCATATTGTGGGGGAACCACCTATATATCCCTTATAATAATGCATAAGACTCAGTGGGGGAACACTATAAAATAAAAAAACACGAATAAAAACAATAAAATATCCAAAATCCAAATCCCATATAAATCAATCATAAAAAAATAAATAAATCTCAAATCATTAAAGAAAATTATATTTCACCCAAAAGGTCTTTTAAGAAATCATTTTTGAGATAATTTTATTCTGTCAATCTCCCCACACCACACATTATAACAAATATGACAACCAAATTAAAAATTTAAACACCCCACATTTAGCTTTGAAAACATTTATGATTTAATTCAAATTTCAATAATTTCAAATATATTTCATTTTTAATGCACAGAAAAAGATTTTCAAAAACCAATTGTCATTAAAAATTCAAAACAATTTAAAAACATTCCATAATTTAGAAAATTCCACCTATTTTAGAAATGATTATAAATATTTCATTAAAAATTCAAAGTCAAATTATCAAAAATAACATCAATAACAAATAAAAAACACATCAATACACTATAAATTAGTCACAAAGAAGAATAAATCATTTTACAATCCTAAGGGGACTAAAATTTTAAAAACATGGAAAATTAACAAATTCATATAGTTTTGGTTCATAGTATAGAACATAGTGCAAAAACAATATAAATTATACCATATGATACCCAATTCATCTAGAAAGTATGCATTTGGATTTCTAGACTACGCAGAGTAACTATACAACCCTTGTTTTCTACCACTCTCAATTCAAAATAAGAAATTAATAAAATATAACACAAAATTATTAAATATGATATAGAAAAATTCAAATAAATACCCAAAACATAGAATATAACTGAGAATAAAACTTCATTTTTGGAAACAAACATCTTGGAAACCCTGGAAAGTCATGTTTTATCATGAATGGTGGTGATCAGGAACATACTTACGACTCACCTATATAGTTCCAACAGTCATACCTTTTCTATAACACATCACCGCAAATAAAAACCAGGATCTAATACTATTGTTCACAAATGAACCCATACTACCCTTTATATGAGTATCCATGTAGGCACGAAACATAGTTTGAAGGGAATTATCAATCCCCATTGGATAGTAACTAGTTCCTATATATAAAGATAAAAACCAATGGGAATTATTTTTCTTGATAAATCAATATTAAAACAAGTTGTTAAACCTAAAAGTATTGAATGACCATTCCATATTTTAGAAGTTCACCCATACCAAATAAGTATTTTTTTTAAATGGAAACTAAAAATGATGAAAGGAAAATAAAGATTACTCATAATAGTAAATTGTAACCAATAAATATGTTCAATACATTCCAACATAAAATATAAAAAATACAAGACCTACCTAAATAAAAACTCATGAGGGTGGATGTATATGTTGATGAGTATAAAAATGAAATTAAATACCCTAAATAAAGTAAATTTTACTACACATCTCTATTCAAAATTTAATTATCTTCATATACCACCTCTATCACACCCAAACCAAAATTCAAAGATCATTCATTACATCCAAGCAGTACCAGTAATAAACGTATAGTGTAATTGGTGTGAGAAAATTTTCAAAATAGTTATCCTACCCAAACCCAATCCATAACCTTTAAAAATAAAACCATTTCATTCTATTTTTAAATACATGTATAAAAAAATATTCACATTTCGTTAAAAAAGAATCAATTTGCTATCTTTCAAAAATATTCTATACACCTGATATCATAACTTTTTCCAAAATGCTACTAAGATTTTTGAATTTTTAAGAAACACAAAAAACTTTTTATGATGAATAAAAATGGTTTCAATCCAATTTTATAAATTTACATAATAAAGGAGATGGAAGAATAATCATTTTTCTTATAATTCAAAGTGCGGAAAAATAAAATCCAAGATATATTATCACCAAAATAATAAACATTAGTATAAAAAAGTTATGTGCATCATGAAGACCTAGGATCCTTGTTGATAATCTAGAAATATTAATACATATATTCTATATAAGTACATGTTCTGAATTGAAAACAACCTTCTCTAACATGGGATTTTATTCTTCCTAGAATAACTAAGGGTAAAACCTATAAGTAGAGAAAATTATAAACATAGGTCCATTTTCTAGGATATGATCATAAAATAGTGAAACTTGTGTCCCTATATTTCCCACCTATCTAAATATGATTTCCAATAAATTATAAATAGATATTTAATAATCCAATTATAACATATAATATAATAATATCAATAAACAATCAAAACCCACCATCACCTATGAACACCCTTCACAGAACATGAACACTTTATTCATGAGTAATAATAAAATATAAAAATTAATCTAATAGGTAAATCATCACCTAATAATATATCATTATAATTTTCATAATACACAAAGGGGAAAGATTCATGGGTAAAAATATCTTTAAAACCATTTTTAGAAGGTGACAATCAAGCCTTTGAAACATCATTTAAGAAACCAAATTATAGAAAAAACCTTGGACAAAAATCATATAAACATCATAAAGTAGTTAAAATAATTAAACAATATAAAAATATTTTAATGAACCCTTCCAAAACTTTAAATTTTAAGGTAGAACATATATAACTTGTCTAATTGTCATAAAATCTCCCTTCTATTATGAATTATTATTGAAAAATTCATTCATCCATTTTTAAAAAAATGAAGCAATCTTAATATTTTTAAGAAAATTAAAGTTATAATTTAAGAGTTAAAGCATTTTTAATTTCGTCAAATTCAGATAGAAACTATCCTCATTTAACAAAAAATATGGAACCTACTACGAAATATTCATAAAACACTCAAACCATGTGTTAATAAACTCAAGAAATCACAGTTTTTAATTTATGTTCCATTCATGGAGAAACCTTCCACAAATCCATAACATACACTAATATTATTTTTCATACCCTAAAATAATTTCAATAAAATATCTAGAAGGAAAAATATAACCCTAAAACCATGAAACCCCCTTAATAATTTGGATTAGAATGAAACCCTTGGACATTGAAACAATATTAGGGTATAAAAAAAAGAGAAATAATAAGAAGAGGATATGAGGAGATCTTGATATAGTCACCATGAATAATCAGTATCAAAACATTATTATATCCATGGAAAGTACCATGTAGGAGACGAATATCAAAGGGAGATAATAATTGTGGCTCAAAAACCCTAATGTGAAGAAATGTGGACCTCTAAAGGCTTTAATTCAAGAAAGGAAATAAAAAAATTCCGCTAGTTTTTAGAAGAATTTGGGAAGGGGATCACCATGGAGTAGCCTACCTTCACTAAAATTTGGTGAAACATGACCCAATAAAAAATAACACATAGGAAAACACCACAACACGTGTACTCTTTTCATTTTGGGTAGAAAAATCTTCCTCACACCTTGACATGCTCTATAACATGGGACTAACTGAGGTTCCATTAAAATAGTGGACCTATATAGACCATGACATGGGGTATGCCATTTTGATTCCCCAAATATTAGGTTATCCTTGGTATCTACTATAGTGTAGTTCTACAATACATAATATGATCTCTCTTCCCAAAACATTATGGGGTAGAAATGTGAATCAATCCTCCAAGAGTCTTGCAAAGTAGGTCTACCCAACTTAAACCAAACACCATGAACACTAAAAAACCAAGAATTTGGAAAAATACCACTCCATGACATGGATGTACTAAAAATAGGATTTTGGAACCTAATATAAATATTCCATGACATGGTGATTCCTTGGACATTTCCTAGAGAATTCAAAAATGTTGGGTCCATGAACACCATATGAAAAAATATATGGAGGGTATATCCACCAAAACATACCATACGAAAAAAAGTTTTAGAATACAAATCCAAGATATGGAATAAAAATATTGGAGTAAAATTATATCACCCAAAGAATTCTTGAAATATATGTTTCGAATTAATTTATTATTTTCGATATTTTTCATTTCACGCAACATTTAATATAGCTTGTGTTATATGAAAGTAATAAGTTTGGATTGAATTTCATGAAAAACCATGTTAATATTTCACCAAATTAAAAACTTATATTATCTTATAATACATGAAAAACTATTTTTGGCTTGTCATACACACAATGTATAGTTCCTTCAATATCTTGTGTTGTAAGCAAGGTTGAGTTTTACCAAACATTTATATATTATTAATATTGTTATTTAAATATTATTATAGTTACCACCTAACCATTAGAATGGAAGATACGAATAAGATTAACTAAATTGATAAAATATTATCTACACATGTATATAAAATTAATCCTTTGGTTATTAAGTAGTTATAAATGAAAGTAAGAACTATTTGAAATAAAGAAATTCCTTTTATAAGAAATCTATTTTTTATGAACAAACACAATTTTATATCAATAAATTAAAAAAACACTTTTGTTGAAATTTATTAATAAAATTTATATACTATATATTCAATCAAATTATTTTACAAACATCTAATAGATTTTATATGTAGAAGATAATAATAAATCCAATTTTATGAATAAAAGACGTATTTTTCTAAAAAGTAATTTTATCGCCTATTAATGGCTCATATATTTTATATTTTTTTTAAAGTTTTATTATTTTTATTTTTAAAAATAAAATTATTTTTTGAAATCATAATATCAAAATTTACTTTTTGTGACTTTTTTTCTTAGAAGTATCATTTTTTTGATGAATAGTAAAAATAAATGACTTTTAATTGAAAATCACATTTTTTTCTAATTTATTTATATAGTTAAATTATATTTTATATTGGTTTTAATGTATATTTAGATAAATTTTACAGATATTAATCCAATTTAGGTCATTGGAATCAATTATACATTGAAATTTGATGTAAAAACATTTTGAACTTTTGAACTTTCTACTTTAAAAACCTATAGTTTCATCCCATTCATGGGATTAATTGGAAATTAATTTCTACCAATTTTTTTAGAATTTGGAATACAATATATTCCATTATTGGAATAATAACAATAATTTGTAATTTCTATTAAGGTAAACTTAGATTTTGAACAGAAATGTTAGTGAAAGTAATTAAAATTAATTACAATGATTAAGTAAAAAAGGAGTATACTTGGTTCTTAAACTTTAACTTAAGGATAAAAATATCATAGATACTTTTCAAAATGAAATGTTATGGAAATATTTAGATAATAACTTCCATTTTCACTAATATTTAAAATTATTTGAGGCATATGATGTATGGGAGACCTCTCAATAGTGTTTACTTTTTATATCTACAAAAATTCTACTCCTCCACTATAAAAGGGAAATAACCCCCTAAGTTATTCCCACAAATAAATCCATTTGGATAGTCCAAACCATTCCTAAATAAGCTCTAATATTATATAATTTTAAAATTTAATCCTCAATTTGTGCACAAATCCATCTAAGTTATCCCTTTAGTAAAAACCAAATGAAGTTACCCAAAGAAGCGGCAACATTAATCAACATGCATTATTATTTTGTTTCATTATACAACCCACTTAATTAATATTATTACATGATTATATAATAACCTCAGTATCGTAAATATACTGAGATGTTTTTATTATAAGGGTATAACCTACACTCACACACACTTCTATCAAATGGGATACACAATCAACGTTTGTGTGTACGGCGGAATACCGCCTCACAAACCGATGTCATTAGTTCTAAAATTACCACATCTCAAGGTTTAGATTAACAATGATATTAATTTTTTATATTATGTTTTTTATTTCTTTATGCATATGGAATTATTATATAACACAGACCTTATTGTTTTACATATTCACCACTAGTTTCGTTTGTGTGGTGTATATAATAACCATGAATATATGATATGATTATTATAGTTAAATATATGGGTATTTACATATCCATTTTATAATCCCTCTTTCAGGGGGTTTTACAGTTCAGAAGATACCAAATCAGTAAGGTAATCATATATCAATTTGCATTCTTTGAGACACAGGTTTTGTTATGCACCTACATTATTTTATGTGGTGTGTATACTGCCCTTTGAAATGTTATATCATGAATATTATTATATTAATGATATTTTATGATTCATTTAATGTTATTATTTCATGTCAATTTTTGATTTAATGTTACCAAAATGGTAAGATTTTATTACTACAATCTCATCGTTTACCCGGATTGTTTATGATTATGCTTCCATTGAAGAAATATTGTGGTCCATATCTTAGTAATTATCTTTAATTTTCTTATCCTATGTTTTTTCATGATATGTTCATGTATGGGTACTATTTACCCACTCTTTAGTAGTTAAGATAATTTTAAAAGTTTTTTAAAGAAAATATAACCGTATTTATCTCTTTAGTGGGGAATTTATTTTAATCAAATACCATGTTTTCTAAAAATATTTTCAATTTTTTTAAAAAAATAATATTTTAATATATTTTTCAAGTAAAATAATTTTAATTTTTTTATATTATAAGAAGTTTTTAAAATTATATTCAATGCATCCTTTATATGTTTTCAAGGTTATTCTCAATGAAAAATGTTTTCAAATTGTTTTATGTTTTTAATAGAATTTTTCAAAGTGGAAATATTATGTTAATCAATAAATGTTTAAAAATAATTTTTAAATATTAATTAATATTTTTTCAGTATCGTTTTCAATGAAAATGAATTTTAAAATTTTATATGTCTTAAAAATAGTGATTTTCAATGAAAGGTTATTTTCTTTGAGAATTATTCCACGTGATATTTCAAAATACTTCTCCATATAAAATGAAATACTTTGATGTATTTTATGATTTACAAGGGATATGATCCATGGATTACATTCATATTCTTTATATGAGTAGTTTATTTTTGATGGCATGATGTATAAGAAAATTTTTTCTATTCCATGGGTTATACCATAATAAATAATTATTAAAACCACTTACTTTCACGGGTTATTCTAGGATGAAATGATTATTAAACATATCTCTTTTCCATAGGTTATGATATGATGGGATGTTTATGATACCCAATTCATTTCAAGGGTTATAATATGATGTTTATAAAGACCATCTCTTTTTATGGGTCATGAAATGATGAATGCTTAATTACCTTATGGAACATGTATATATTATTTCATTATGCGAGGGGTGGGGCTTCTATCTCCCTCCCATGAATTGTATAATGATAAATGTTATATGAACACTGAGGGTGCATGAGTTGTAGTCCATGCCTGAAAGAAATAGGATAAATGGGTTGTATCCCAATCCTAAAAACAAGAGGGTACAAGGGTTGTAGACCAAGCCCAAAAAAAGAGGGTACAAGGGTTGTTGTCCAAGACAAAAAACAATAGGGTACATAGTTTGTATCCTAATAATGAAAATATGAGAGAATAAGGGTTTTATCCCAATCCAAAAAACAAGAGGGTACATTGGTTGTATCCCAAGCCCAAAAAAAGAAACTATACAGGTTTTAGCCCATGCCCGAAAACAAGAGTGTACATGGGTTGTTAGAGCAAGCCTCAAGTAGGAACATGGGTGACTAACCCAAGCCTAACATGTTTTGAAGGTCTTGGTAGGTATCCTTGACTTAAGATTTTATATTATTATGTGTATTCCATGATTCCATTTCTTATTCCTATGTTATTATTTAATAAATTATTCACTTGATTCACATATGATTCTTGTCTTATGAACATTAAATCTTTATGTCATGATTCATGTTTATGTTTATTGATATGTATGGTATGATTTTACAAGGTTATGATCATGTTCTCATACACTTATGATTATGTAATTATTACGTATCTCCATTATTTTAAACCTTTTTGAGAATCTAAACTCACTATTTCTTATGTTTCCTTTCCCGAGGCTATAAATAATGTTTTTAAGTAGGAGTACATAAGTTGAATATCTTTATGGGAGATATTGAAGATTTTTCACAAAATTAAAAGAAAGAGTTCCAATTTCTTAGAGAAAGTTAACTAATACGGTCCTCGGGCATGTAATTTTTAATGTGATAAATATTTATAAAAAATGATGTTATATCAATGTATGTTATGTCTGGGATGATATAGTTGGTATCAAAGTAAAGGTTTAGTCAACCATTGGAAAATAGGATAAGAAAAATTTAGTGATATCCCTAGGGATATTTCTAAGTATATTTCTAGGAATGTATCTATTGATATGATAAAGTTGTAATATATTTAAAAGAAGGTTTCATGATTTAGGCATCCTATATGTAATTTTTATTGATTTTGTGGTTTTCTGCTATGATAAGTGTTTCTCACATTATGATTTCTGGTCTTAGACAATAGTATGAGCTAGAAGGAATTCGGTTAAAATTGAATTTTTTAGAAGTGGAATTTATGGGCATTATGAAAATTAATGTTCTAAGTGGAAATCTTATGAAGAGAATATGGAAGGTGTCATGAGTATTGGTTATACTACTGATGATAAAGAGGCTGCGAATGAAATACGAAAGGTATGCGATGTTCTAATTGTATTGTTTACGTTAAATAGAAGAAAAATGATTAAATTGAGGTTGATGAACCTTAATACTTGATTCATATTTCATATTCTAGTAAAGAGGTATTAAGGAATAATATTATGAAGCCTAAGTAATGGTATAAGAATAAATTTTGTTGATTAAAGTGTATAAGTATTGTAATTAAAGAATTATGTTATATGAATCATGATGTATATTTTTTCCATTAAGGATTTAAAAAAATGCATTGAATTGTTCTGATGAAATAGAAAACGTATTTAATTGAAAAGTGATATTTTGATTAAGGGAAGGTAACCCTTAATGTGTTCGAGATATTGATTATTTTTTTATCTTTGATAAAGTGATGATTATGGATAAAGTAAATTGGATAGTATTGAATACCATGGAACTTATTATTCATTTCATGATAAAGTTGTCTTTGTTATGATAGATGAAGTTCAAAATTTTTTGGATTTAAGGAATATATTCAATAATCATTAGGATAAGAAACCATTACTGTTTTCAATATGGTTTTAGCGTAATTTAGGTTATTACCATGTTTTAAGAGAAAACAGAATGAAGGTATTCACATGCTTAGTATGTGACAACCAAGATATAAATTATGATATATAGGGGATCAATGGTAAGTTATTTTTAAGAAATTTAGTTACCTTTTTTCTAATTTTTTTACATTCATATTTACGATGTTTTATAAGGTTAAGCATTTATAGAACGGTTTATACTGAACATCAGATGAGGTTTTAGAAATCAAAGTATTATCTCACCACATGAGTATTTATGAACATTGGATAACCTCTACTAACCATTTTTCTATGATTATAACTAAAGATAGATGGTATGAATTATCATTCTATGCATGGATCTCATGATTTTTTAGTACTCCAGGAATGAAAAATTTACCTTCATTCCTCAGAGTAAGATATGAAGTGGAAATAAAGAAAGTCACAACTAAAGAGTGATATTATACATATGAGAATGAATGAAATAAAGTAAGCATATTTCCTTATGTTCTTAGATAGTAAAATAATTCCTCAACTATAGAAAATGGATATTTAAAAATATTTATCTCAGTACTGTAATTTATATTTAACTGATAGTCTTATAAATCTTCATAGATTTATAGTTTTAAGTCCCATAACTTTCCATTGATCATTCACATGCTTTTTATCAATGACAATGATCACACTCTATGATTATTTATACATTTCTTCCATGTAAATGTTTTCACTTCCCATATATTTTCTCCTATGAGGAAACCTAGTTATTAATTACTTTGGGAGACGATTATGTTTCTAACATTCTTTTTTTAAGGAAGTTTTAGAATTTATTTTTTGGATGTGGGTTCCTATGAAATGAAACTTCATGTATTAATCTTTTAATGACCCAGAATAATATTGTGGTAGAAATAAATTTTAATGGTGGTAGAATGTAACACCCCAATATGTTTTAAAATATAATTTTCAAATTAATTCAATCTTTTTATTATTTTTTATTTCACGCAACATTGAATTTATCTTGTGTTATATGAAAGAACTAGGTTTTGCTTTCTTTTCATGCAACGTGAAGTAAATATTCCACTATATGTGACACATAGATTATATTTCAATACACACAATTGAATTTTGGGCTTGTGTTACACACAATTCCTAGTTACTTTTATCGCTTTCATTACATACAAGGATGAGTTTTACAGAACTATGATATACTACTAATATAGTTATTAAAATGTTTTTATAGTTTCCACCTAGACATTAGAATAGAAGTTACGATTATGATTTACTAAATTTTCAAAATATTATTTACACATGTATATAAAATTACACCTTTTATTTTCAAATTGTTATAAAATAAAGTAAGGACTATTTAAAAATAATGAAATTTCTTTTCCAAGAAATTTATTTTTCTATATACATACATAATTTTTTCTTAATAAATTAATAAAACCACTTTTTGGGAATGATTTTTTAATAAAATTTATTTATTATATATTCAATAAAATTTGTTTACAATTATTCAGTAGATTTTATAGGCATAATATAAGAATAAATCAAATTGTTAGAATAAAAGGTTGTATTTTCCTAAAAGGCAATCTTATTGTCTTTCAATGAATACATATTTTTAATATAATTTTTGAAAGTTTTATAAATTTTATTTTAAAAATTAAACATCATTTCAAAAATTGGAATATCGAAATTTTCTTTGGGTGAATTTTTGGTATTTTTTGGGAAGTTTCATTTTTTTTGAGGAATAATGAAAAAACATTGAATTTTAATTGAAAACTAAAATATTCATGTAATTTATTTATATAGTTAAATTATCATTTATATTGGTTTTAAAGTATATTTAGATAAATTTTATATCTATTAATCCAATTTAGTTCATTGGAATTAATTTCACATTTAAATTTTATATAAAAACATTTCAAACTTTTCAACATTTTACTTTAAAAACCCCATTGTTACATCATATCTGCTAGATTAATTTTAAATTAATTTCTACCACTTATGTGTTTTTATTTTTTTAAAAAGGATTCCATATTTTAAATAAACATTATTTATAATTTATTGTATTGTAAACTTAGTTTTTTACCAAAAAATATTAGTGAAAGTAATTAAAAAACTACAACGATTATGGTAAAACCAAGTTTATATAGTGGCTACACTTTAACTTAAGTGTAAAAATAACTTATATACATGTTTAAAATCCATTTTATAGAAATATTTATACCATATAATCCATTTTATATAAAATTTAAAATTATTGGTGGCACATGATGTAAGGGAGACCTCTCAATAGTGTTTACCTTTTCATATTTACAATAATGCAACTCCTCCTCAACTATAAAATGGCACTCACCCCACCTCACTTATTAAAATATCTCTCGAAATTTGGATAATAAAAATCCTTCCCAAACAATATCCCAAATTTACACATCTCAACCTTGAATCATCACTTTTGGATGAAATCCAACCAAGGAAACCCTTTGGTGCTAACCAAAAGTAGTTACCTAAAGCAGAGGTAATGTTCATCAACGTGCATTTTTATTTTGTTTCATTATCCAACCCACTAAATTATTATTATTATATTATTATATAATATAATAATTATACTTAATATACATTTTTTTAATTTTAAGGGTAATACCTACACTTACACACACTTCCAACAAATGATTACACAATCATCATTTGTGTGTACGACGGACTACGACCTCACAAACCAATGTCGTTAATTATTCAACTACCACATATCATGGTTGATAATAATTATACGATTATGATGTTTTATGATATATATTTTATTTTTCAAGTCTTTATCATTATGGAATTATATATACACCTTCATGCTTTCCATTTTATGGGAATATGATAACTTTGTTGGTGGATGTGTGGACTAACGCCTCCTCAAAGCGATGTGATTCCTTCATGCTTTACATGAAATATATTAAAGATTAATTTTATAAAAATATGTCATATATATGAAATAATAATTATAATATAATATATATATATATATATAATTCACTTTTCTTTCTTTAAAAATATGATAAGAAAATTGAAGTAGCATTCATGCATACGTACGACCAACTGTCTCAATGAATAGTGTATTTCATTTCATATTTCTATATTTTATATATTTTGATAAATACTTATATAACTAATATTTATTATATTTATATCATTTTTAAAATTATTGAAATATTTAAATCATGATCTATGTAAGAGGATCAAGAATAATATGTCAAAACATATACGAAAAAATAGGTAACTATAACATGAAATTGTTAATATAGAGTTAATATAAAGTCATAATCAAACCATATATGGTATGATATATGAGAATATGGTAATGTGATAGATTTATAATAAACATATATTTATTATAAAGGATGTTTGAATTTGTATGAAGAAATTCAAGTCTTGATGTATGAGATTTCTCGTCTCACTTTAATTCCTAGGAGATATATTCTATACTCACACCTTATTCTTGTTGTGTAGTATTTATACTTCCAAATGAAAAGTTATAAAATTAATTTAATTTATTTAATTATATTAAAGTTTTAATTAATCTTATTTTATCACATATATTAGGATTCAAAAGTTACTCAATTTGAAAAGGGATTTGTTGTATCACTATTATTTTTGTGAGATGTATTCCATATTCACCACACATTTCTTTTGTTTGGTGTATATAATTAACATTAATGTATTATATTGTTTTTATACTCATATTTATTTTTATTTACATATCCATTTTATGATCCATCTTTCATGGGGTTTTACAGTTCAAAACACACTAAATCAGTATGGTATTTTTGTCTCAATTTTTCTTTCTTTGAGACACATGTTTCATTATGCACTTATATTATTTTATGAGGTGTATATAATGCATTTTGAAATCTTATATCCTGAATATAATTCCTTTAATTATATTTTAACCATTATTTAATGTTATTATTTCATGGTGATTTTGATTCCAAGTTACCAAAATGGTAAGAGTTTATTACTACAATCTAATCATTTAATGATATTATTTCTGATTATGCTTCAATTGATGAAATCTTATGATCCATATATCCAGAATTCACATTATTTTTCTTATCCAATGTTTTTTCATTATATATTCATGTATTGGAACCATTTTCCTAAATTTTTTACTTAAGATAATTAAGAAAGTGTTATTAATAAAATCTGGTCTTATTTTTATCTTCGGTCGAATATTTTTTTTAATCAAAATCCATGTATTCTAAAAATGGTTTAAAAATTGGTTTTAAATTATATTTTAAGATAATTTTCAAGGAGTGTTATGTATTTTTTAAAAAGTGTTTAAAATGGTTTTCAAAGCATCCTTTACAAGTTTTCTAGGTTATTTTCAATGAAAAAGGGTTTAATAATGTTTTATGTTTTAAAAATAAATTTTCAAAGAGGAAAGGTCATTTTCATCAAGAAATGTTTTAAATTGTTTATTAAATATTCATTAATATGTTTTAATGAGTTTTTCAAAGAAAAATAATTTGAAAATTTTCTATATCTTATAATATTTTTTTTAAAGAAATGTTATTTTCCATAAGAACCATTCCATGTAATCTTTTAAAATCCATATCCATATAAGATAAAATCCTTTGATATTTTTTATGATATAATAGGGATATTATCAAATTATAACATTCATATTCATTCACTAAATGGTTTTTATTTTTATGACATGATGTTTATGAAACATGTTTCTCTTCTATATGTTATACCGTGATAAATGCTTATGAAACCTGCTTCCTTTAAAGAGTTATTCTAGGATGAAATGATTATGAAACCTATTTATTTTAAATTGGTTATGAAATGAAGAAATATTTATGAAATCCATTTCATTTAATGGGTTATGATATGATTTTTATAAAAACCATATCTTTTTATGTGTCCTGAAATAATGAATGTTTTATTATCTAGTGGAACATGTATGTATTATTTCATTATTTGATGGTTGGGACCTATATCTCTCTATTATTAATTGTGTAATGATAGATGTTACATAAGATTATAGGGTACATAGGTTGTAGTCCAATCCTGAAAACAATAGGGTACACTGGTTTTAGCCTAAACCAAAAAACAAGAGGCAACACAGGTTATAGAACAAGCCTAAAAACAATAGGGTATACAGGTTGTAACCTAAGACCAAAAATAGAAGGGTACACAGGTTGTATTCAATGCATGAAAACAGGAGGGTACACATGTTGTATCCCAATCCCAAAAAACAAGAGGGTACATGGGTTGTATCCTAAGACAAAAAACAAGAGGGTATATGGGTTGTAGCCCAAAACCGAAAATAGAGGGTATATTAGTTGTTATCCCAACCCCAAAGAAGGTATGTGGGTGATTATCAAAAGAGTAATAAGTTATGAGGGTCTTTGTAGGTAGCCTTGAAGTAATAATTTCTATGCTTATCTGTAAGCCAAAATTCCATGTCTTATTCTGGTGTTATGATTTTATCGATTATGGTCTTGATTCCCTTATGATTTATGTCTTACGAACTACAAATATTTACGCCATGATTCATGTTTATGGTCATTGATATGAATGGTATGATTTTACAATGTTATGCTCATGTTATCATTATGTTATGCTTATATATCTCCATTATTTTTACCCTTACTAAGAATTTGAGCACACCCTTTCTTAGGTGTACTTTCCTCTGGTTATAAAAAAAGGTTTTAAGTAGGATTACTAAAGGGGGACATATATACGACATATGTTGAATATATTTCACCAAATTAGAATAATAATTTCCATGTTTCCAAAGACACAAAATTATGACGATCCTCAAGAATGTACTTCGGTAATGTGATGAATATTTATAAAAAATTATGTACTATGAATGAATATTAAGAATGTGTCGCTATAAAAAGTTATGCTAATTCACTACCCAACAAAGAAAAACTTCCATATGAGAGAGAAAAAAGTGTATTAGGATTAATGATCAAAATAATAAAATTCTAAAGGTATAAGAACAACTAACATTTTTATAGTTCCAAATTGTATCCTAATCTATTCGGGGAAAGTTAGATTAGTTTTTATTTAATAGAATATGAGGATAAATATAGTAAAAGTACATCACACAATGTGATCATATCCTATATATATAGAGGTTCCAATCCAGTGCTTCTGTTAACCACAACCTTCCTATCATCATGGGATGAACTCCACCTAACACTATCATTATGGGAAAACCCTCTTCTTGGTAAAAGGATCTCACCACCTTAAATAGATCATCCAATACTCTATTCCCCACTCTTGATAATTTTAGAAGATATTACCGATTATATATCATATGATAAATGAAATTCTAGTGAACTAATCTATTACACCCTCTGAATGACATCCAATTTTATCATCCGTCTTCACAATATAATGTCATCATATAGATATATCATCTCATCATCACATATGGTCTACATCTTCAGACCAAATTAACTTAACTGATTCTCCTCCACTATCCCTATTTTGTGGTGAGATATTATACCACCTAGAGTTACTTCATCCATTGAGTATAATATTTTTCTGGAAAATGGTTTTCATAATGAATCCTAACAATCTCTCATTTGAGAGTCATTTTTTTTGTTTCACCACCAAGTGAACTGTATGTTATATAATTCCACTCTCCATTATCTAATAATTTGTTTCATATTCATGTGTTTACCCCACCATGCTCTTCTAGTCACCACAAACCAATTGACGTAAATCATCAGCTAAAAAATGATCATGTTTGGACCCTTTTCAATATATTTGCTGGATTTCAAGTTCTATATCTTCCAGATATCTAGCACTATTCCCTCCAAAAACTTCCAGAAGAAATGATAATTCAAATTAATATGATTAATACAAGAAATAAACATTGGATTTCAAGATAATTGGGTCTAACTTTTTGATCATAGAATAATACTAGAACTTCTTTCCCATTTTTGAGATCCACCAAAAAACCGTTTAACCAATACAACTCCAACCTTTAATTTTTCAATGATATGGACTCCAATTTCATTATTATGAGTGAAACTACTGGTTGAACCTTTGATATCCAACTCACTACCATTATTCCGAAAATAAACACAGACCTAGAGGCACATTTTCTTATGTCTAAATATCTACCAAAATCAGAGACAAGAAAATATTATAAAGTGTCATTTTTTCCATATAAAAGTTCCATTTATTAAGAACTATTAAACTAATAAAGAACCTAATTTATATCCTCCCAATGTTCTCTTTTGTGTTCAATATAAACATAATGAAAACTACTACAGTTTGCATAGTTTTTGGAAAATTACAAACCATGAAAAATAAAAAACTTTTGATAAATGATGCATATAGTACATTCACCACATACTTAACATCAATATCTATTTATGGAGACTTATACATATTAAACATAAAGTGTCCAACTAGGGGTTTGGGACCCGGTTTTTCCTCACCCATATTGAGGTGATCCACCACCGTTCTGATTTAATCATCCTGAGTGAAGTAAAAATTAATATACCTTCGGTATCGTACTATCCACATCCTCAAAATCTATTTTTTTAGAATTAGATCCTTCATCTTAAAGCTTATATAAAAATAATCTTTTAGGTAATTTATTAAATCCTTTACCATACATGTAATCATAATGTGATCAATATATAGAAGTTAGATAATAGAGATCCTACCACCAAAATACATTTAGTGACAATAATGGATACCATTTCCCCAAAAGAACTTATACTCCTTTAAGAAGTCATTGAACTTCATGTTATAATTTCCCAGGGATTGTTTCAAACCATAAAGTCTATATCTCAGTCTTTATCGAATTAAAATGTTCTATTTATCCTTTAAACAAACTAGTTATTTCATGAAAATATTCTCATCTAATTCCCCAAGAAGAAATTTTATATTCAATTCCAACTGCTAAAAATGAATTCATTAAAATGAAAGTATAAAAAATACTATTTATATAGTCTTGTTTTTTACAACTAGTGAAAAAAGATCTAATAAATACACTCCTCCCATTTATTGAAAACCTTTCACGTTTTGTACTTCAACTGATAAACCCAGTTTTTCCACTTTCTTCTCAGTTGGCCTCTCCATCAGCTCCCATATTCCAGACATGTGGAGGGAATCATGTTCATCTCTTATATCCAACTCACAATTTTATAATTATTTTAAACACTTTCTATCATTCAAGAATTTGAGATCCCCATCATTTTTTAAAACAATTTAGTGAAAAATAATTTTTATACCTTTTCACTAGGTGTCTTTATCTAGTAGATCTCTATAGTTGTCCCTATAATCAACATTATTATAGTACTAAAAGTTTTAGAGTTTCTTACATCTAGATATTTAACTTGTTCCACTATAGTATTTGATATTTATGGTACATCTAGACTAGGAAACACCATCAGAACTCAACCTCCTTCTAGTGTATCCTATAGATGGACTTGTTTTTTTAATTTCTATTATTCATAAATTATCTAGAACATAATTTTTCATGCATTCATCTAGGGAAACCTATACTTATCTTTTAATAGATAAATCATCCAGGTTATAAACCTTCCATAGGTTCTCTTCATAGAATACCACATTTTAATTTTTATAGACTTTTGGGAGTTATTTTCCTAGATTCAAAAACTAAAATCCTTATAGCCATAGAAAAATAAAATAAAATCCCCAATACATAGTCTCTGGGATGTATCATTCCTTGTAATCAACATTGAAATAGGCACGTGACACCAATAATTTTAGGTTTTTGAAATCAACCTTCAAAATGGACAAATAATTCTCTATACATTTTGGATCAATTGGAGAGGATGGGTTCCAGTTGATTAATTATGCTACAATGTTCACTATCTCTAACAAAAAAACCTTGGGGAACCCCACATTAATATCTTTGATTATATCTTTATCTACTATTTTATTTTTCATCTTTTTTGAAAATCTGTTATGTTTATGAGTCCTTGACATGTTCTTCTTGAATCGAAGGACCAACTACCATCAAAACCACTAGAATTATCTACTTTTATACAATCTTCCATTTTTAGACCATAAGCACTTTAACTTGTATTTGACCTATTTTTTCACAATGTCCCTCCATAATATGAATGTATCGAACACCAAAAAATTGTGCCTTAGATATTACATCCACATTTTTCTCATGGAATAATCTATGAATGTTACATAAAAGAGTGATCCTATATGAGAATAAACCAGAGTTTGTCACTAAACATCATTGTGAACTAAATCTAAATTTAGTGCTTGGTAGTATTCTATTACATTCATAATTAAACATTCCTTTACTTTTTAAATATATAGTATTTTCATGTACCATACTACATGTTTTCAACCTTTAATATACATTTTTCATTGAACATTTTAACACTTTTATCACTCATATGACCCGGGATTTCATTCCATAACTTCATAGAAGTAAACTCTAGGGCATTAATCACTAACCCTAATAAACCCATAAGATATAGTGTCCATTCATTCCGTCCTTTTAGAAAAAACCATGGAACCATGTGAAGTATTGTAACAACCCAATTTTTTTCAATGGAAATTACCTTCTTATAAATATGTTATAAAATCACATGAAAACACAACATAATTAACTACTAAGTTCTAAGTGACCTTAATCATAGGTTTTTCACTTCTCTATTTGGAATTTAAAAAATATGACTTACATTGTTGCAATTAGTATGTTATTTGGAGTCCAATAAGAAAAAATTATTTTTTGGTGAATAGTAACCTAACCTTATGAATAGTAACAAACCTTTATAAATAGTTATATACCCTAATGAATAGTAACCTTACATTTGATAGTATAGAAATAATATTCATGTGAAAGTATGATGTACCTATATTTTAGAATAATTAAATGATTGTTTTAAAACTATTTTTAAAAAATAAATTATAAGTTTAATTAAATATTAAATTAATCATATTTAGAAAATTATTTTGAAAAAATGGACTTTATTTTTGGGACTCTAAACATCAAAAAATGGTCTGGGTAAATTTTTGAGATTTTTCAAAAATACTTGAATTTTTAGTGAATAGTAAAATACATTAATTTACCGTATGAATACACTATAGTGAAAATCCACTATTCCTGAAATCAAAAGTGACATGAGAACCCAAATATAAAAATCACATGAATTTATTACTATTTTTTATCAAGGAATACTTACTATTACTTTCCCTATGAAGAAATAATAAATTAATGATTACAATTTTATAAAAACTCTCCTCCCCTCAACTATAAATACACCCATTCTTACCTCTTCTCTTCACTCCTCTCAAGATTTGTTCCATGCCAGTATTCTTCTCAAATCTCTCCTAAATCTCATTCCCCATGTCCAAAATCCCCTAGCCTCTTCGAAATACCAAAAACTCTCCCCTTAAGTGGTTCTCAAAGGAGGAAGTCTCAAGAGGTGAATTCCACTTTCCAATTCCTTCATTTCTTTTAAGTTCTTTTATTTTTTGTTTATTTCCCCACCTCCCTTCACCCAAATAGTATGATAACTACAATAACATACATGTAATAGATTTTTTTATGCTAATGGGATATTTCATTATCTTCTTCCCTCCTTTCCCAACCTTTTATTTGAGAGAAATGAAATCACCGTTTGAGAGGTGCTAATTTGGCACATTCAAGGACAACAATTTATCAATTTATATTATCATATTTAATTCAGGTCATGAAACCATTTTTGCTAAGGTTGAACAAAATTATTATATATTCAATATATACTATTTTTCGTTTTGTAATCCTTTTGTACATATGGTATTACGTTATAATGAAAAACATGTTCTTTCTAATCAAACCCACTGATTAACAAAAACAGTTGTCACTATGGTTTTATATATAATATTTTGAATTCAATATATGTAAAAAAATTAAACTTTTAACCATTAAATCTCCTTTATGTTCACTAATAACATAAAAATTCAATTTTGGACAATTACTTTCATCATACATGTTTATCCGAACATGAACTAATCATTACAGCCAAGAAATCAAACAGACCCGAACAATGAAATTGAACCTCATAACCAATCAAAATGATTACAAAATGAACTTAAAATTATTATACTAAACCAATTAAATATATAATAAGTTATGGAATTATTAATTAATAAACCTAATTTTTTCATTTCGGTCTTTAATAACAAGTGGAGAACACCAACGAATTTAAGGTAAGGGATCATCTCCATTTATCTCTTAATCAATATTTTCCTCTATGATATGAATTTTTAAGGGTAATCGTAAATGGTGGGGTATATTTTCACAACCCCATACTGACCTCATGTTTTATAAGTGATGAGAAACCCCTTTCCCCTCCCATCAATCTCCCTTAGGTACACCCAACACCATGCCGATAAATCATAAAAAATTCTACCTGAACCTCCTTTGTTCTTTCAGGTTGTCTTATCATTATTTATATCAAAATAGAGTTATCATATATATTTATTTTCATATTATAAATTATTTTTAGTTTTACAAAATTCATATATCAATACCCTTTCATCACTTTCTTTTGAGGATATACATGTTTTTATAAGATTCCCTCCTTAGAACTTTCGAATAAGAAAACCTGTTTTAAGGGAACTTCCCGAAATTTTACCCAATTTCAAGTGCACTATATAATATGTTTTCAGCCACCATTGTATTTATAAAATCATTATTTTTATTATGAAAACCATCTTAGTTAAATTCTGATTTTATATAAAATATTTTCCTCTTTTCTATTTTAAAAGCTCTATAGTTTTTTCCTTAAAACCGCACAATTTTTTTTTTAATTCCAATATTTCCCAAATACATTTCTTATTTTTTTCCGCTTATGTTTGACAAAACCTACCATTTTATATTTCTATGTTAACTTATTAATGTGCATGTATGTTCTAATCCTTTTCTTTCAGGGAAACTTTCATGATATGCTCATTGGTTATAGTCTATGTCATGATTGTATTACCTAATTCTTTCCATGGGTATCCATAGGTTTATGTATGGTTGGTTATGTATGATTATTTATGTGGCCAGAATATTCATGAAAATGTCGAGATGGGTGCACCCATATAGAGCTCCAATTCATTGGGTAAAGTTATTTCTCATGAGATGCAATGTGAAATGGGATTGGTGGTTAGCCATGACCCTTACTAAAATGGGAAATGAGATTGGCAGTTAGCCTTGACCCGTACTAAAATGGAAAAATGGATTGGAAGTTAGACTTGAACCATACTAAAGACATGTTTTATGATTCTTCCACATTTATATTATTCTATGCTTATATGATACGATTTTGATTTGTCCATGCTTTGGATATCATTATGTCATTCATCCTAACTCATATTCTTCAGACGTATCCTTATGTGCATTCCCTTAATGGACTTTTTATCTCATCCCTTTGTTCATGTGTTCCCCAGGGTACCCTATGCAGATGTAAGGGCTCAAAGGAAGTTAGGAGATCTTTAGAGTGATTAAATAAAGACATGTTTTTTAGCCACATGTTTTATGTTTTATGTACCTAGTCTTCCAAGACAGTAGATTTAACGATCCTTGTATTGTACTCTAATTTATAATTATGTTTAAAATCATGTAATGTTTTATGCAAAAGGCTTGGGTTTCTATAGTTGGTATCAGAGGATGGTCTAGTTATTTTTGGAGATTAGGAATAGTACCACTTAGTGATAACCTTAAGGATGATACTAAGTATAATAATATTGTCCTAAATTTTGGTGAGTATTGAGTAAGTGGTTTATCAAGAAAATAAATCCCTTTCTGGATACGAGAAGGTAGAGGTGGATCTGGAACATATATACCTAGGAGTGAAAACTTCTACAAGGAGTTTTGGGCTTGACCCATGGTATCCTGGTATACAACAATGGGCCTTGCTACACTCTTGGTTATGACACTCCCAAAGGATATGATTTTTTATTTGGATGACATAATTATCTTCTTTAATGGTAGAAAATGCAACATCACTAATCTCAAAACTGCCTTATCTCACTATGAAGAGATTTCGGGCCAATCCATCAGCTGGAACAAATCTTTTATTTTCTTTTTCAAAAGCTTTCCCACCTCTTGAAAAAATTACATTACTGATAGTCTCAGTATCAAGGAAGGTTCACTTCCTTTCACTTACTTGGGAGTCCAAATCTTTTGGGGCAGCCCCAGAGCTTTGTATTTCAATGATATTACTAAAGAAATAATTAATAAACATGCTTTCTGGAAAGGAAACTCTATTTCTATGGCTGGTAGAATCTGCCTTGTGAAATCTTCCATTGTTTCCAAAATGGTTTATTCGTTAATGATCTAAAGGTGGCCTATCAGTCCTATTAAGAAAATAAATTATTACATAAAGAAATTTGTCTGGTCTGGGAGTATTCTTTAAAGGAAGACAATTTCTATTCCCTGGTCCACCTGCTTTAAACCCATAGAGAAGGGAGGTCTTGGAATCAATAGTCTCTGGAACTTTAATGAATCTCTCCATGCCAAACTCACTTGTAATCTTATAAACAACAAGGATGACTCGATTTATTTTCTTAAAAATCGCTTTCTTCAAAAACATAATATTAAAAATATGAATCATGTCAACTCTTCTCTTTGGCCATCCATTAGAAACTCTTTTATCAATATCATGCATAACTCCAGATGGATGGTTAAAACAGAATCCAATTCAAAATTCTGGATTGATAACTGGACCGGTGCTCCTCTCAATTATATGCTCTCTTCTCATAATTCACACGATTCCACAAGCTGCACCATAAAGGAGATGATGCATACTCCCAACTTTGGTCTCCCTGACAATATCAAATATGTTTTTGATAATTACGCTTTCTCTAATATGGATGAGTTTCTTATTTGGGAACTAGCCCACAATGGTGTTCTTAATTCTAAAACATATTAAAACCACTGTTTCTCTTCTTTTGAAAACAATTTTTCTTGGTTGAAACCATTTGATAAAACTTAGATTAAACCCTCTAGACATAATCTTATCTAGAGCATTTCCCATAATCTCCTTCTTAATGAGGTTTGTCTACAGTCCTTCGGTGTCTAACTTAGTTCGAGATTCCACCTATGTCTTTAACATAGGGAGGACATCAATTATTTATTTTTATCATGTGCCACAACCACTACTCTTTGGAATTATATTAATGATATCTTTGACTGCAAATGGGTAATTACTGATTCAATTTGCGCCTTGATCAACCATTGTGTTGAGATGGATCTCTTTCATCAAATCAGAAATCTTTTTCTTACTGCAGTTGCTGAGCTCCTGCATGATATCTGGTATGATAGAAATGCAATTATTCATAATAATTATTCTTTCAATCTTAATGTAGGTCGGGCAAGAACATTCATTAAAATAAAAGATGATTCTATGATGAAAAACGCACACTATGATAACTCGGTTGGTGACTTCATGACTCTTAGATAGATCGGAATCAAAGGAATCCAAAGGCAACTGAGGCACTTTTTCGAAGTTTTCTGGAAAGCCCCACTTCCTGACTGGATAAAAATCAACATTTATGGGGATTACAAAGGAAATCCAGGCCCAAAAGACTGTGGGGCCATTTTCAAGGACTCTCTTGGGCATGCTCATGACTTGTTTTTTGGAGACTGTGGGTTTTCCTCTTCCCTTGAGGCTGAGATGATGGCAGTGATTCATGTAGTCAACATTGTTAAGCAAAGAGGTTGGAACAACATTTGGATTAAATGTGACTCCACCACCATCATTCAAGCTATTTGGAATGGTGTGATTTACCTTGCTGGATCTCTCATAGCGTGCTGGATGAAATGCCTTACCTCTCTCTTAGAGATTAGATACATTTCTACTCACACCTATCGTGAAGCAAATACAGTGGCAGATGGTCTTTCCAACAAGGAAATCAACCAGGACATTACGTGGTGTGATGATCTTTTGGTGGAGCTATACCATCTTTACGAGGATGATCTTAATAAAATTTCCTATTTCATACTATTGTAATCTCCACTTTATTTTTAATAATAATTTGTGTGTTGGGATTTGACAAAGACATTTACTTTAAAAAACAAAAAAAAATCCCACAAGAATATAAGTTACGAAATATATTGTGGATAACCTAGTTTTAAAGCTAAGGAATCACAATTTAGGATATAATTTTTCTTTATAAGTTTATCCTTTTATGTTTAGAGTTTCATTTTTATGCTCAATAGCTAAGAATTCATGACCTCTAATTATATGTTCTTTTTATTACATAATGGCGGTAAATAGAAGAACACGTTCCAACAACCAATGTGATAGGCAATGTGAAGATTCCCTAATGATATGTCTGATATGATGGGAGAGGGTGATCAAAAATTCATGAAAGTACTTGCTTATCTAGCTCAAGTTATGAATAATAACATGAATCATGCAGAACACCCTCCTCCTCCAAGGAAAGAACAATTTGTCGAAGAATACTTCATGTGGCAAAGGCCTCACATGTTTAGAGGATCTTCCGATCCCCTCCTCTTGGAACAATAGATTAACTCCATTGAAAAGATATTATCCATCCTCCAGTGCTCAGAAGAAGAGAAGGTTGTATTGGAGATCTATCATTTTGATGGGGAAGTTGATCAGTGGTGGAAGCTGATCATGAATACAAATTCCCTAGATGAAATTGATTCCATAGATTGGGAGAAATTAAATAGGATGTTTTCCAACAACTATTTTCCTTTAAACCTCCATCTCAAGAAGGTAAAAGAGTTCCTCGGACTCAAGAAGAAGGAAGATGAGTCCATCAGGGCATATGAAGCAAACTTTAAAAGGATTCAAGATACGCCTCTGGATTTTTCATGAAGATTAAAAGCATGGTGGATCACTTATTTAGATGACTAAAGATGAGTATACGAAAAGCGTTGGTGATATGAGACTTCTATTGTTATGAGGATATTTTTCGTTGTGCCCTCAAGGTGGAAATTGAGATTGGATACTCTCAGTGGTCTCAAGAGACCATTGAAAAGAATCAAAAAATGGGGAAAAACATGGGTGGTTCGTCAAAAAAAATACCATAATATAAAGAAGCCTAACTTTTCCCCTTGTAAAAGTATTGGGAAGAAGCATCCTGGTAACTATCTGACGGGAACCAAGAATTGCTTCAAATGTGGAAAGTTTGGTCATATGGCCAAGAAATAAAAAAGGGATACAAAAATCCTAATAATGTTGAATAATAAAGGAATGTTTAGATTAATACTTAGCCTACAGTGTAGTGTTACAACTACAAGGATCATGGGAATTATTCAAGCAATTTCCCTAAGATGAGGGTTGTTAGAGGTAATCAGAAACAACCTCCAAGGAAAAAAGGATGGGCTTGTGCTATCACTACCACTGATGTGAAGATAGAGAATGATTTGGTGACATGTATGCTAGTTATTCATTCAAGTATAGCGAACATACTATTTGATTTGGGTTCTATGAATTCTTTAATATCATGAAAGATTAGTAGAACTATTTGAACACCACCTCAAAATTTAGTGGAAAAGTTATCTGTGAGAATAGAAAATGGGGGAATTATTGCGTCCATGGTTTATAACTCCTACATGGTTAATTTTTGTGGACTAAACCTCCCAGAAAATCTCATCGTACTTCCTTTTGTGGAGTTCGATGCTATATTGGGCATTGATTGGCTATGTTTATAAAATCCAACATCAACTATCGGGAAAGGGAGATTACTCTTCACATCCCAAAGCATCCTCCGATTCTTTACAAGTGTAAGGAGGAAGATGAATCTCTTTTAGAATAGTCATCTATAGTGTGGATATTTCTGCCTCATGACCAAGTATATCTAGCTCAAATTATTGAGACAAATGAGAAAATCATTCTTAAAGACATGCACATCATGAGGTATTAAACAGTTTTATTCCTTGAAGAGTTTCCTGGTCTTCCTCCTAACTGAGAGTTTGTGTTCTCAATTGAACTTATCAAGGGATCTCTGCCTATCTCAAATACACCTGACAGAATATCCACCGTGGAGCTGGAAGAGATGAAGATGTAGTTACTAAAGAATACGGAGAAGGGTTTTATACACCTGAGTGCTTTATTGTGGTGTGCTCCAGTCCTCTTCATCAAGAAGAAGGACAGATCAATGTGCCTCTGCATTGATTATCGTTAACTCAATAAAATCGCAATAAAGAAAAAGTATCCCCTACCATGGATAAATGACTTGTTTGATTATCTTTATAGGGATAGTTATTTCTCTAAGGATGTTTTTCGCTCGGGATATCACCAATTAATGGTGAGGAAGGAACATATTCCCAAGATTGAATTTGAATTGAAGTATGGACACTATGAGTTCATATTGATGCCCTTCAGACTCACTAATGATCTTGTAATTTTCATGGATTTAATTAATAGAGTCTTTAGAGATTACTTTAACAAGTTTGTGGTAGTCTTTATTGATGATATTCTAATACACTCCAAGAGTAAGGAGGACCATGAGGATCATTTTAATATTGTGTTAAAGTCTTTGCGAATGGATAATTTGTATGAAAAATATAGTAAATGAGAGTTCTGGATGGAGTTGTATCATTCTTGAGGAATGTTATCACTAGAAAACGAATATCTGTGGACCCTTCCAAGGTGAAGGAGATTGAAGAGTGGCCAAGGAAAACTTCTGTAATAGAGATCCATTGAATTTTCGGTCTAGATAAGTATTATCGACAATTTGTGAATAAATTTTCACAATTTTCATACCCAATTACCAAGCTGGCACAGAAGGGAATAATATTTGTTTGGACTCAAGAATATGAAGACTGTTTCTCGGAGTTAAAAAAGAGTCGTATCACTACACCAATACTCACACTGCCTACAAGTGGAGAAATATTTGTGGTGTATAGTGATTCATCAATGAAGGGCTTAGGTTGCATGCTAATGAAAAATTAAAAATTGATAGCCCATGCATCAAGGAATCTGAAAATCCATGATCAAAACTATCCTATGCATGATTTGGAGTTGGCGGTGGTGATCTCTGTATTAAAAATCTGGCAGCATTATCTCTATGGGGAGAAGTGTGAGATATATACTGACCCCAAGAGTCTCAAATATACATTCACAAAAAAATATATTAATATTCACCAACAAAATATGGATAGAATTAATCAAGGATTATGACTGCTCAATCCACTACCATACTGGTAAGGAAAACTAGGTTGAAGATGCTCTAAGTAGAAAGAATCTTGCATCTTTATCAATGATGAGAATTGAAAAGGATCCGATCTTCTTAGATTTGAAAAGGATGGACATGGGAATAATTAAGGTAGGAACATCATAAATCCTTTCTCAAATGATTTCTCAACCATCACTCTTGGATAAAATAAAGGATGCTGAAAGAAAAGATGTGGAAATTCAGAAAAGGGTGGAAGCTATCAAAAATAGAAAATCCTATGATTTTAAAATTTATGAGGAAGGATTTGTAATATTTGTGTCACGATTATGTTTATTATTTGATCCCGAGATAAATAAGGAGCTTCTGAATGACACACATAGCTCAACCATCTCTATCCACGTAGGGAGCATAAAGATGTATCAAGATCTCCAAGAGAACTTTTAGTGGGACAATATGGAATGAGAGATTGCTGAATATACATCAAAGTTCCTTGTATGTCTGAAAGTGGAGGCTGAGAGGAAAAAGTCTAAGGGGGTGATGAAACCACTACCCATACCAACATGGAAGTGGGAGAACATTACCATGGACTTTGTCACTGGACTTCCAAGGACATCCAAAGGAAACAATGCTATATGGGTCTTTGTGGATCGTCTTACAAAGATAGCTCACATTTGCACGATTCAAGAGGAATTATCATTGGATCATCTTGCATGGATTTACATTAAATAATTGGTAAGGTGACATGGAGTACCACTATCTATCGTATCTGATCATGATCTGAGATTCACCTCAACGTTCTTGAAAAGTCTCCAACATTCTATATGCACTGAACCGAACTTTAGTACAACCAATCTTCCTCAAACTGATAGTCAATCTGAGCGAACTATTCAAAAACTGGAAGAAATGATGAGAGCGTGTTCTGTGGAATTCAAAGGAGGATGAGGCCAACATCTTCCATTGGTTGAATTATCCTACAAAAAACAGTTTCCACTCGAGCATCCTAATGGAACCATATGAAGACCTTTATGGGAAAAGGTGCAGAACACCGGTGTGTTGGGATGAAGTTGGTGAGCATAAGCTTCTAGGACCTGAAATAGTCGAAGAAATGGTAGAGAAAGTGAAAAACATTCAGCAGCATATCAAGGTTTCCCAAAGTTATAGAAACTTTATGCATACAATTATCGATGAGACCTTCATTTTAAAGATAGAGACATGGTATTTTTACGCATATCTCTATGGAAGAACGTCATGAGGTTTGGAAAGAAAGGGAAGTTAAGTCCCAGGTACATCAGCCCCTTCAAGATCCTTGATCGATTAGAAGTTGTGGCCTATCGACTAACACTTACACCTACCATTTTGAAAGTACATGATGACTTTCATGTATCCCTCTTAAAGAAGTACATACCACGCCCTTTACATGAAATCTCTTTATAGGTGGTACAGTTGGAGGATGATCTTTCCTATGAGGAGTAGCTAATGAAGATATTGGATCATAGAGACAAGGTTCTACAAAAAAAGACTACTCATATGGTCAAGGTACTATGAAGAAACCATTAGTATGAAGAGGAAACATGTGAACTAGAGGAAGCAACGAAGGAAAAGTACCCATACCTTTTTTTGTCTTATAATGTAAAACGAAATTTTGAGGGTGAAATTTCATAAGGGGGGGGGGATAATGTAACGACCTAATGTTTTTCAATGGAAATTACCTTCTTATAAATATTTCATAAAATCACATGAAAACAGAACATAATTAACTACTAAGTTCTATGTGACCTTTAAACATAAGTTTGTCACTTCTGTGTTTGGAAATTGGAAAATATGACTTACATAGTTGCAATCAGTAAGTTATTTGGAGTCTGATAAGAAAAACATAATTTTTGGTGGACAATAACCTACCCTTATGAATATTAACATACCCTTATGAATAGTGATATAACCTAATGAATAGTAACCTTGACTTTTATAGTATAAAAATTATATTAAAGTGAAAGTATGATGTACCTATATTTTAGAATAATTAAATGAATGTTTTAAAAATATTTTTTTTATAATAAATTATGAGTTTAAATAAATATTAAATTAATATTATTTAGAAAATTATTTTGGAAAATGGACTTTTTTTGATTCTATACATTGAAAAATGGTTATGGTGAATTTTTGAGATTTTTCTGAAATACATGAATTTTTAGTGAATAGTAAAACACATTAATTTACCGTATAAATACACAGTAGTGAAAATACACTATTCCTGACATCACAAGTCATGTAAGCACCCAATTATAAAAATAAGATGCCTTTATTACTATTCTTGGTCATGGAATACATACTATTCCTTTTCTTTTGAAGAAATAATAAATTAATGATTATAATATTATGAAAACTCTCCCCCCTCCACTATAAATACCACCCATTCATACCTCTTTTCTTCACTCCTCTCATGCCTTGTGCCTTGCGAATATTCTGCACAAATATCTCCCAAATCTCCTCCCCAACGTCCAAAATCCTCTATCCTCTTAAAAATAACAAAACATCTTTTCTTAAGAGGTTCTCAAAGGAGGATGTCTCAAGAGGTAAATTCCACTTTCCAATTCCTTCATTTCTTTTAAGTTCTTTTGTTTTTGTTTCTTTCCTCACCTACCTTCACCCAAATAGTATGATAACTCTAGTAACATACATGTACTAGAATTTTTTTTATGATAATGGGATATTTCATAGTCTTCTTATCTCCTTTCCCTACCTTTTATTTGAGAGAAATGAAAGCACTGTTTGAGATGTTCTAATTTAGAACATTCAAGGAAAACAGTTTATCAATTTCTATTATCATCTTGAATTATGGTCATGAAACCATTTGTGTTTTGGTTTAACTAGATTATTATATATGTAATATATCCTATTTTTGGTTATGTAATCCTTTTGTATAAATGGTATTAAGTTTTAATGAAAAACATGCTCATTGTAATCAAACCCATCGATTTACAAAAACTGTTGTCATTATGGTTTTATATATAATATTTCAACTTCACACTATGTAACCAAATTAAAATTTTAACCATGTAATCTTCTTTATGTTCACTAATAACATACAACTTCAATTCTGGATAATCACTTTCATCAATGTGTTTATTCGATCACGAACCGATCATTAAATCCAAGCAAGAAAACAGACATGAACAATGAAATTGAACATCATAACCAATCAAAACAGTAATAAATGAACATAAAATGATTATAATAAACCAATTAAAAATTTAATAGGTTATGTAATTATTAATTAGTAAACCTAATTTGTTTATTCATGTCACGACCCGTCCTCAGGGCCCATGCCGTGACTACCCCAAGCTCGCCTTCCATAGGCCAGGGGCTGGAGACTAGCACCAAAGACGTAAATCCTGATAACTGGGAAAGCATTGCCTTTATAAAAGTATAAAAAACACCACAGAGTACAAGAGGAAGTAAAACAATAAGTACAAAAAGGAAGTGCTGAAAAGTAAATGGGCCAGAATACAAACCCAATCGAAAGTACAGCTATAACTGAACAAAAGTACAACAGAAAAGAAAAACAGCTGGAAGAATGGAAGAAGCTCCTGGGTCATCCTCCTCGGATCCTACTTGAAGGGTAGGTACAGATAGTGCAGCTCCTGATAGTCCACCATGGATCCTACCTGAAGGGTAGGTACAGATAGCCTCCACAACGCTCTCACCCGTCAACCTCCTCCAAGTGTCGTCTCGTCTTGAAGTCCACCACTGGATACTGTCTCATCATGAGGTCCACCTCCGGGTACCGTCCATTCCTCGAACACTCGGCCTCTATCTGCGACGTCCATCGTCTGCAACCAACACAATGAGGTTCGGGCATATCCCATGCAGGGGTGAGTATAACGATAATCAGTAGGGACCCTGAGACCCTCAAGGTCTCACAAAATCCAACAGGGATAACCACAAAGAAAGATCTCAACAGATAACCTCTACTTAGGTATATACCCATACATATACCTAAGTTATCAAGTAACCCATCTCAATCATGAGGGAACACAAAGATTATGAAATCAACGGATTACCACTACCCAGGTATATGCCCATACATATACCTATGTTATCAAGTAACCCATCTCAATCACGAGGGAACACAGAGATTATGAAATCAATGGATAACCACTACCCAGGTATATGCCCATACATATACCTAAGTTATCAAGTAACCCATCTCAATCATGAGGAAACACAAAGATCATAGACTCAGCTCAAACCAGGATTTTCATTATCGAAATCGTAACTACTGAAGAGCCTCATCTCTAGAGTGTACAGTGGTCCTATCACGACTCCGAGGTACTTCTCACTAACCTAAGACTGCTGAGGTACTCCATCTGTCGAGTACTGTGGGCCTGCTGCTACATCCAAGTGCTTCCCAACACAGGTCTTCTGCTACAACCAAGTGCTTCCCCTCATAGCCTCCAGAGGTACTCCTCCTGTTGAGTACCGCGGGTCTGCCGCTACAACCAAGTGCTCCTCCGCCGTGGGTCTGCCGCTACAACCAAGCGCTTCCCACCACGGGTCTGCCGCTACAACCAAGCACTCCCCCTCATAGCCTCCAGAGGTACTCCTTCTATTGAGTACTGCAGGTCTGCTGCTACAACCAAGCGCACCTCCGACGTGGGTCTGCCGCTACAACCAAGCGCTCCCACTGGGCTATCCGAAACTCACAGATTCGATCGATCAACCGTCGTAAAGTCTTAGTCGGCTACACGGTCTCCGTACTCCGCACGCTAATCTCTGGGAGGGTCTGCTCCACAAGCTACTGGTCAATACTCCAAGTATCACAAAATCCCATGAATATGTATCTCAAAGGACCGCCTCATCATAGGGGTCTCAACACAACAGACGGAGCGTCAATCGGACGCCTGGTCTGTGAGTTATTAGCCTTTCCGTCCCAGGGGCCCAGTTGGTTTTGTGTGAGAACCAACCCGGCCATATCTCAACTGTACCCCGAACTCTCATAGGGTATACTCATAGGGACCGTTTCTCAATGTGATCACCAACGCCGCTGATGGTACGTCAAACGGACGTCCGGTCTGAAAGATATCAGCTTTTCTGTTCGAGGGGCCCGGTTGGATTTCAGGTACAATCAAACCCGGCCATACTCCAACTGCGTCCTAACCTCATACAAAGTATTCCAAAAGTTCCTTCTCATCAAGAGGAATCCAACAAAGTCGACGGCGCGTCAATCAGACGTCTGTGCTCAAGATATAACCATTTCCGCTCCGAGGGCCCGGTTGGTCTCGTATTCGAACCAACCCGACCATACCCAAATTTATCCAAAACCTTGAGTTTAATATACCAAAATGACCGTCTCGATCCAAGGATCGCATCACAACTGACGGCATGTTGATCGGAGGTTCGTAGACCATGTTATTGGCATTTGAACAGAAACAGTCCGAAATGGGGGGTCTGGGCCCGGCCCGGCCCGGCCCAACCCCCCCTGGGTCGGCCGAACCGGGTCGACCCGACCCGGGTCCGGGTCTGGCCTAGCTGGGCGCGGACCAGCCCAGCTCAGCGCGGCCCGGCCCGGCCTACGCGGCTTGGCCAGGCCTGCGCGGTCCGGCCTGACATGGGCAGCCGGCTGGCCTGGCGCTGGCGCGGCGCAGCGCCCGCGTGGCCAGTGGGTGCAGGGGTTACAAATTCCCACGGTCGATGTAACTAGCATGGCTAAGAGCCGCGCCACTATTCCTCCAGAACAACTAAGCCGTTCCAGTTCGGCCCGCCGCCATGGCTCAGCCGCGGTGGTTCCGTTCCGGCGGCGCGCCGAAGCCGCCTTCCGCGGACCACCGAAGTTGCTCCGGTGGTCCGTTTTCAATTCCGTATTCACCTGAGGTCTTCCCGGAACGTTTCCTACACTGTAAGGCCTTCAAATATCCCCTGCGGACCGTTCTCCCATGGCCCAACAATCCGTACGCCAAATAAAAAAACCGCTTCTCTTCGTGGTTTTCCGGCGCGGCGCGACGGCACTGCGGCTTTGTTCGGCTTCAACGGCACGACACGACAGCACCGCACATCCTTGCCGCATGATCCAGTGTGGTGCGATGAAACCACGCCATCCCCATTCCAAACCACAATAAGGTCAACAGAAAAATCAAGGGAGGAGGGTCGGTCGTGTTTGTGTGGTCCGACCCCCTCCCGTTAATCGATAGCAAGCGGTCCAATTTGAAACGAGGAACGACGACGGAAGAAATCACGAACAACAACAACAAAAATCCCCTACCTTGAAATTGATGTCGCAAGTCGTTGAGTCGTGGAAGTTGAACACCACAGTTGTCGGGTGTCGCAGAAGAATGGTGTCGATTCCATCGTTGTCAAAGGAGGAGTTGTTGTTGTAGACGATGCTCCTCACTAACGGTGCCTTCTCCCTTGATGCGGACGAAGAAGAATAGTTGAAGGTGTGAAGCATTCTTTGCTAGGAGAAGATGTTCCTCATTGGTTGGTTGGTGTTCTTAGTTTTAAGATACGAACACCCTTCTCAATTTCACTAGAGCTTCCCCCAAAATCCCAACACAACAAGTGCCAAAACAATATAATGGCCAAGCCATTATTTTATTCACCCAAGTTATTCAAAATTCAAACAACTTAATTAATTAATTAATTGTTAGAATTCATTGATTAAAATGTGTTGGCAATGTTTAAGTGGGAGAGAGAGAAGGAGAGGAAGAGTTTCCACAATTAATTATAAGGAAAGTTAAAGAGGGGTTTCAAGGTGTTGAGGGAATGTGAAAAGTTGGGGGCTCCTGTGGGCTCCACCAACCTTAGATATTATCCATGGGAAGTTAGGTGGTGTGTGAGCCCCACCTCCAACTTCCTTTTAGAGGGAAAAACTTCCACTTAAATAAAATTGTTCCACAACAATTATATTTAATCTTTATTGAATCCCCAAATTTTTAACTATCACATACCTCAAAACGCAACTCTGGAAATGGTCTTCTTAAGAAATTAACGGCGCTGCGAGTTCATCGGTGCCCTCAGATTTCAATTCTGAGCACCGGTTTAAAAGTTATAAAAACCCGCCCGTTCGTTCACGGAACGTACCTGAGCCTAACTTTGGAAATTAATTCCAGGCACACCGGGCCTTGGAATCAGGCACCATCAGAAACTACGTTCTTGTAAAATCCCAAAGAAATTTAAGAAAAAATTTCCCTTGAATTGTACAGGTCTTTACATTACTCCCACCTCTGGGCTTTACGTTCTCGTAAAGCTTTAACACAAACTAGGGATACAAAAGTGGTATTGAGCACGGAATTGAGCCTTCCACTCCCATGTGCTCACTTGGAGGTTCTGGTGATGCCATTGAAATTTCACAAGAGGAATCGACCATCCTCGTAGGACCACTTCAGTCGATCCTCAACTCCTAATGGAACCCCGCAAAAGCCACCCCATGGTCGATGACATGCGTCGGGTCATGCTCGTATCTCCTCAGCTAAGATACGTGGAAGACGGTGTGCACCTGGTGCAACTGAGGTGGATGGGTCAAGCGGTAAACCACCTCACCTACCCTGTTGAGGACCTGGAAAGGTCCACTGAACCTCGGAGATTACTTGCCGCCTTGGCCACATGTCTGTAAACCTCGTCGAGGTGAGACCCGTATAACGACGTGGTCGTCACCCTTGAACTCTAGAGGCTTCTTGTCAGCTCTGTGCAGTCTCATCTGTCGTGATCCATAGGCGATCACTGCCCACTCCTGCATCAGGACACACCCGAGTCCGGTCCCTAATGCGTTGCAGTGAACTATGCAACCAACGCCAACAGGCTGGGCACAATGATCAACCCAGCTCCTGAAAGCTCTGCTGGAAGTGGTGCCACAACTCTGGAGAATTTTGGCACAAAAGTAAGTTTGGACATCTCCTGAGTGATCGAATGCACCATCTTATGTATGATTCCATCTTGTGCTGCCTGGGTTTTCCTTTTCACTGACCAAGGAAAACCCCATCCCAACATTGTAGATAAACCAAAACTTTTTTGCCTAATACAGTCAATCCGCGTATGAACTGTGGATCCAATCCATAATCAGACCAACATCGTAAGGCCTAGATGCTGCCATCAAGAGATTCCAACTGAAACTCTCTCCTCGTGGGACAGATCACACTATCAGCGTAAGTGTGATTATCAAGTCTCCTCCCAAGGTATCTCTAGGCGTGAGGGTCAAGTCTACGGCTTACCGGAAACTCTAGGTCTGGGACAAGATTCGTGGAAGGAAGGAATGATTCATATCAAAGTCTGTTACTACGGTAGCTAATAGTGGACACAGACTTCCCCTCGAATCATTCATAGAGCCATTGGGTCACTCCCCTTGACCGCATGCAGCTACTCTCTTCCCCTTCCATCCAGCTCCCTGATCTTGGCGGGGACAACAAAGGCGAGTGGTTGTAACATGTTAAAAAGTACACCACCACATGCTGCTCTCCTAGCTCTGCTTCCACATCCGCTGCTCTACAGATTCATCATTCCTTGACACTTCCTCTTCTTGAAACATTTTACACGTCCAAGTCTCTGAGACTGATGCCAGTTCGCATCTTCCCACTGTTAACATTCACTGGCTATAACTGATCAGCCAAAGAACATTCAACCACAAAGGTTCTTTCTAGCACCCTAACATAAGTAGGAATGCATAGAGAAAAGAGTTCTTACTCGGATATCCTTTAAACACACGTCGCTCTGAGGTCCGATCTCTAAAGCACTGATCATATCGTATTCATCAAGTACCAAGAACAATTGGTACGTGTCGATGATTACTCAGCTATTGAAATATCACCCTGCCGAAGCTGTATAAGCTCTAGAAAAACTCTTAGCCACCTCCTCAAGCTAGTTCTCAGCTTCCTGTGCATCGCGCTCACCTCAGAACATGAGGGTATCTGATGTTGGAACACGCGTAAGGCAGTAATCCTACATGTGTCACCTACCGGTACCGCCGGTTGTAATTGCAGACCAACAAGTAGTGAAGTATAGCTGACAGACTACCCAAAGACACTATCTCAGGCATTGGTCCACATACCAAAGCCTCATCACTATGTAGACTATCCTCATGGTCTCTCGCTGGAAAAAACAAGTAGCCAAGTACACCATCCACTCTACTAATGTCTCAGCTAGGCAGAAAACTCTAGCAATCGCCTCCAGCAAGTGCTCTACTGTCTGGGAATCTGCATCACCTCGTAACCTCGGAGGTCGCTGCTGCTGGAACTCATGCAACACGCTTTTCCAGCGTGCATAGTTTGCTAGTAAGGCTGGTGGCATCTGCTTCCCAACAGGTGGTGGTGCTTATGGTACACCACCCGAGGGTTCCAACATAGTAAAAAGGGCCCCGCACTGGAGCCTCTCCACTCGGTGGGCCATCATCTAGTACTCTCTCAGAACTCCAACTGACTGTCTGTGTGGAGACATCCTGAACAGATGCGACACGGTCAACGATTTATACCTGGTGAGCTGACCTGGTTTGAGCTGATTTTTAAACTTTGGAAACACACACGCAATCAGTGTTTTTGTGTACAAAGTCGGAAATCAGTAGTCAGGGTCCTGGTGTACGGATACGTCGGCCACCACACCAACACTGGACACCATGAACTGAAAACCACACTCGGTACCCTTAACACTATTGCTTCACAGAAATAAAAATATCAGAGTCCTTAGTTCTGCGGTATAATCGAACTCCTCTAATACCAATTTGTCACGACCCGTCCTCGGGGCCCGTGCCGTGACTACCCCAAGCCCGCCTTCTATAGGCCAGGGGCTGGCGACTAGCACCAAAGGCATAAATCCCGATAACTCGGAAGGAATTTCCTTTATAAAAGTATACAAAACACCACAGAGTACAAGCAGAAGTAAAACACTAGGTACAAAAAAGAAGTGCTAAAAAGTAATTGGGATAGAATACAAACCCAATCAAAAGTACAGCTACAACTGAACAAAAGTACAACAGAAAAGAAAAACAGCTAGAAGAATGGAAGCAGCTCCTGGGTCATCCTCCTCAGATCCTACCTGAAGGGTAGGTACAGATAGTGCAGCTCCTAGATCGTCTGCCATGGATCCTACCTAAACGGTAGGTACAGATAGCATCCGCAACGCTCTCGCCCATCAACCTCCTCCGAGTGTCGTCTCAACGTGAAGTCCACCACTGGATACTATCTCGTCGTGAGGTCCACCTCCGGGTACCGTCCAGTCCTCGAACACTCGACCTCTGTCTGCTCTGTCCGTCGTCTGCAGCCAACACAACGAGGTGTGATCATAGCCCATGTAGGGGTGAGTATAACGATACTCAGTAGGGACCCCGAGACCCTCAAGGTCTCACAAAATCCAACAAGGATAACCAGAAAGAAAGATCTCAACAGATAACCTCTACATAGGTATATACCCATACATATACCTATGTTATCTAGTAACCCATCTCAATCACTATGGAACACAAAGATTATGAAATCAAAAGATAACCACTACCCAGGTATATGCCCATACATATACCTAAGTTATCAAGTAACCCATCTCAATCATGAGGGAACACAAAGATTGTGAAATCAACAGATAACCACTACCCAGGTATATGCCCATACATATACCTAAGTTATCAAGTAACCCATCTCAATCATGAGGAAACACAATGATTATAGACTCAGATCAAACCAGGATTTTCATTATCGAAATCGTAACTACTGAAGAGCCTCATCTCTAGAGTGTACAGTGGTCCTATCACGACTCCGAGGTACTGCTCACTAACCTAAGACTGCTGAGGTACTCCATCTGTCGAGTAATGTGGGCCTTCTGCTACAACCAAGCGCTTCCCACCATGGGTCTACCACTAAAACCAGGTGCCCCCCCTCATAGCTTCCAGAGGTACTCCTTCTGTTGAGTACCGCGGGTCTGCCGCTACAACCTAGCGCTCCTCCACCGTGGGTCTGCCGCTACAACCAAGCGCTTCCCACCATGGGTCTGCCGCTACAACCAAGCGCTCCCCCTCATAGCCTCCAGAGGTACTCCTTCTGTTGAGTAATGCGGGTCTTCCGCTAAAACCAAGCGCATCTCCGCCGTGGGTCTCCCGCTACAACCAAGCGCTCCCCACTGGGCTATCTGAAACTCACCGAGTTGATCGATCTGCCGTCGTCAAGTCTCAGTCGGCTACACGGTCTCCGTACTTCGCATGCTCGTCTCTGGGAGGGTTCGCTCCACGACCTACTGGTCAATACTCCAAGTATCACAAAGTCCCACGAAGAAGTATCTCAAAGGACCGCCTTGTCATAGGGGTCTCAACACAACAGATGGAGCGTCAATCGGACGCCCGGTCTGTGAGTTATTAGCCTTTACGTCCCAGGGGACTGGTTGGTTTCGTGTGAGAACCAACCCGGCCGTATCTCAACTATACTCCGAACTCTCATAGGGTATACTCATAGGGACCGTTTCTCAAACTGATCACCAACGCCGCTGACGGTTCGTCAAACAGATGTCCGGTCTGAAAGATATCAGTTTTTCCGTTCGAGGGGCCCAGTTGGATTTCAGGTACAACCCAACCTAGCCATACGCCAACTGCATCCAATCTTTGGACGAAGTATTCCAAAAGTTCCGTCTCATCAAGAGGTATCCAACAAAGTCGACGGAGCATCAATCGGACGTCCGACACTCAAGATATAACCATTTCTGCTCCAAGGGCCCGGTTGGTCTCGTATTCGAAAAAACCTGACCATACCAAAAGTTTTCCGAAACCATGACTGTAATATACCGAAACAACCACCTCGATCCAAGGATCGCATCGCAACTGACGATGCATCAATCAGAGGTTCGTAGCCCAAGTTATGGGCGTTTGAATAGAAAGAGACTGAAATGGGGGGTCTGGGCCCGGCCCAACCTCCCCCCCCGGGTCGACCCGACCCGGGTCGGGTCCGGCCCGGCTGGGCACGGCCCAGCCCGGCTGCGCGTGGCCCAGCCCGGCCTACGCGGCCCGCCCCGGCCTGCACGGCCCAACCCGGCCTGGGCAGCCGGCTGGCCTGGCGCTGGCGCGGCGCATCGTCCGCGTGGCCAGCGGGTGCGGGGGTTACAAACCCCCGCAGTCGATTTAACCGGCACGGCATAGAGCCGCACCACTCTGCCTCTGGAACGGCTGAGCCGTTCCGGTTCATCCCACCGCCATGGCTCAGCCGGGGTTGTTCCGTTCCGGCGGCACGCCGCCGCTGCCTTCCGCGGACCACCAGAGTTTCTCCGGTGGTCTGTTTTCAATTCCGTCTTCGCCTGCTATCCTCCCGGGACCTGTCCTTCGCTTGAAGGCCTTCAAATCGCCCCTGTAGCCCGTTATTCCAAGGAACAATGATCTGTACGCCAAATAAATGAACCTCTTCTCTTCGTGGTATTTCGGCGCAGCGTGACGGCGCTGCAGCTTTGTTCGGCTTCAACGGCGCGGAGCGACAGCGCCGCGCATCCTTGCCGCATGGTCCCGCGCGGTGTAACGGCACCGCACCATCCCCATTCCAAACCACAACAAGGTCATAAAAAAAATCAAGGGAGGAGGGTCGGTCGTGTTTGTGTGGTCCGGCCCCCTCCCATTAATCGATAGCAAGTTGTCCAATTTGAAACAAGGAACGACGACGGAAGAAATCACGAACAACAACAACAAAAATCCCCTACCTTGAAATTGACGTCGCACGTCGCTGAGTCGTGGAAGTCAAACGTCGCAGTAGTTGGGTGTCGCAGAAGAATGGTGTCGATTCCATCGTTGTCGAAGGAGGAGTCGTTGTTGTAGACGATGCTCCTCACTAACGGTGCCTTCTCCTTTGATGCGGAGGAAGAAGAAGAGTTGAAGGCATGAAGCATTCTTCGTTGGGAGAAGATGTTCCTCATTGGTTGGTCGGTGTTCTTAGTCTTAAGAGACGAACACCCTTCTAAATTTCACTAGAGCTTCCCCCAAATTCCCTACACAACAAGTGACAAAACAATATAATGGCCAAGCCATTATTTTATTCACCCATGTTATTCAAAATTCAAACAACTTAATTAATTAATTAAATGTTAGAATTCATTGATTAGCATGTGTTGGCAACATTTAAGTGGGAGAGAGAGGGAGAGGAATAGTTTCCACAATTAATTACAAGGAAAGTTAAAGAGGGGTTTCAAGGTGTTGAGGGAATGTGAAATGTTGGGGGCTCATGTGGGCTCCACCAACCTTAGATTTTCGTCCATGGGAAGTTAGGTGGGGTGTGATCCCCACCTCCAACTTCCTTTTAGAGGGAAAAACTTCCACTTAAATAAAATTGTTTCACAACAATTATAGTTAATCTTTATTGAATCCCCAAATTTTTAACTACCACATACGTCAAAACGCAACTCTGGAAAAGGTATTCTTAAGAAATTACAGGCGCTGCGAGTTCATTGGTGCCCTCAGATTTCAATTCCGAGCACCGGTTTAAAAGTTAGAAAAACCCGCTCGTTCGTTCACTGAATGTACCTGAGCCTAACTTCGGAAATTAATTCTGGGCACTCCGTGCCTCAGAATCAAGCGCCGTCAGAAACTGCATTCTTGTAAAATCCCAAAGAAATTTAAGAAAAATTTTCCCTTGAATTTTACAGGTCTTTACAATTCAGGTCTTTAATAACAAGTGGAGAACACCAACAAATTTAAGGTCACAGATCCTCTCCATTTCTCTCTTAATCAAGATTGTCCTCTATGCTATGCCTTTTTATGGGTAATCCTAAATGGTGGGGTATTTTTTTGAACCTCACAATACTTCCCTCATGTTTTATATGTGATGATAACCCACTTTTATCTCTCATCAATCCCTCTTAGGTACACCCAACACCATGCTGATAAACCGTAACAAATTATACCTGAACCTCCTTTGTTCTTTAAAGTTGTCTTATCGTTATTTATATCAAAATGGTCTTATATTATCTATTTATGTTAATATTATAAATTATGGTTATTTTTAAAAAAAATTATATATCAATACCCTTTAATCACTTTCATTCGGGGATATACATGTTTTTAAAAGATCCCCCCATTAGAACATTCCGATAAGCATACCTGTTTTAAGGGAACTTCCCAAATTTTTACCCAATTTCAAGTTCACTCGATCCAGTTTTTAAGAAACCATTGTATTTATAAAATCATTATATTTATTATGAAAACCATATTGGTTCAATTATGGTTTTATATAAATATTTTCCTCTTTTCTATTTTAAAGTTTCTATAGTTTTTTCGTTAAAACTGCAAAAAAATGCTTTAATGGTAATCTTTCTCAAATACATTTATTATATGTTGTCACTTATGTTTGACGCCAACTACCATGTTATAGGCCTATGTTACCTTACTAACATCCATGTATTTTATAATCCCTTTATTTCATGGATACTTTCATGATACACTCATTGGTTATGCTTTATGTCATGATTGTGGTACCCAATTCTTTCCATGGGTATATTTAGGTTTTTGTATGGTTGATTATGTATGATTATTAATTTGGAAAGAATATTCATGAAAATTTTGATATGGGTCTACCTAGATAGAAATACAATACATTGGTTAAAGTTATGTCTCTTGAGATGCGATGAGAAATGGGATTGGCAGTTAACCTTGACCCATACTAAAATGGAAAATCGTATTGGCAGTTAGCCATGACCCATACTAAAACGGGAAATGGGATTGGAGGCTAGCCTTGACCCATACTAAAGACATTTTTTATGATTCTACCAAACTTATATTATTCCATGTTTATATGATTCCATGCTTATATGATACGATTTTGTATGTTCCATGCTTTGGATATCATTATGTCATGACTCCTAACTGATGTTCTTAAGACGTATCCTTATGTTCGTTCCCTTATTGGAATTTTCAGCTCATCCCTTTGTTCATGTTTTTCCTAGGGTAGCCTATAAATATTTAAGGTCTAAAATGATTTTAGGAGATATTTTTGGAGATTAAATAAAGAAAATTGTTTAGCCCCATTCTTTATATTTTATGGACCTAGTTTTCAAAGACACTGGACTTAACGATCCTTGGCTTGTTCTCTGAAGTATAATTATACTTAAAATCATGTAATGTTTTATGTAAAAGGCTTGGAAAAATATAAATATTCTTTGAACCATCTATTAATAATGTAAAAAATAATTTATCATCAAGTTATCTCACTGAGATTATTTTTTCCTTCAACCTCAATATGTTCCGCAAATCCTTCAAATTCAATGTCTATAAATTTAGTATTCATATTAAAACACCACCTTTACCCACAATCATGAGAGCAAGGATAACCACAAGATTTAATTTTCCATGTCTTTTGGATGTGTAATTTATCATGATTCCTCTCCCAGATGCAGAAAAGATTTAATCCCTAATGTAAATCACCCAAGACCCTAAAAAACTAGCGACACTAAGGAGAAGGAAAAACCTATCTTCTGAAATAGGGTTTAAAAAAATAACTTATGAAATCATATATTATAGAGTTCTCCCTACATTTATTGTAATATTTTTTTAGGTTTCCTTTCTTCCTACAATTCTAGTATAAGGGAGAACTATCCACTAATTGACTCTTAATACAACTCCTCATTTATTTCCCCTTATTGTGATTTTTCCATCTAGTGGTATGTCATATTACTTCAATGTTTTATGTGTTTTAGTAGATATTTGGATATATTTTTTGGTGAATTTATTAATTCAAGATCATGTCCTAGAAATATTTGTTCTTTAAATAATCCGTTCCACTAGAATTACTTATATCGATCACTATCTTATCCCAAGATCCAAGAAGTAAGGGTAGAAATAAAAATACCAATAATGGATTTTTAATGTCCATCTTTATAGACCCAAAATATCTTTAGATGATATTATAATTATTAATGTAATAAAAAGAGACTTATCTTCAAAAATATATATCCCAAATAGTATCCTGATAAATAATACCTTATCCATGACTGTTTTCTTTTCATACATTTCTACAAGGGTTGTCATGAGTTCGGAAGTATTTTTCAACTCCCGAATGTTGAATTCCACATTACTAGTGAATAAAATCCAAGTCATTTACAATTATTTCTTTTGGATACTCACCCATTAATTTAGTTCCATTTCTTACATCTTGGAACCAATCAACAGAAAATCAAGGTCCTTTTATAGAAGGAAATACCTTATTTACATCTTCTAGTTCCCAAAATATATTCCATCAAACTTCTCCAGTCTGACCATACTATAATTGGATTCTATTCCAACACAAATTTTAAGCTCAAATATTTTCATAAAAAATATAGTGAGGGTTCAAGAATTACTTTCTAATATTAACCTATAAGGAAAAGGGTAGAAAAAAATGCTATTTTACTAAGCTCTAAAGTAACTTTACCCAGGCTTGTCCATTCAAAACACTCGAAACTTGAGCTTTGATACAAATTTTTGGGTTTACAAACAATGTTTGATAAAACCACTAGATGTTATATCCCCTAAAGCATACCATATAGAATAAATCCTTAGATTATGAATCCATGCTACTATATCCAATGATTGGGAGATAAGAACACCCAAACCATCACAATATAATGAAGAACCTCTAAGTGGGAGAGAAAATAAGGCTATAAGAATAAATGACCAAAAGATTAAAACTCAAAAGGCATTAAAAAATATATATAAAGAGGTTTCATGAATGTTCTTCCTATAACAACTTCCTTCCTAAATTAATGGGATGAAATCCACCCAAGCCTATCTTCATGTATGAACCCTCTACCCATTCAAAGGCTCCCACCACCCAAGTTGACTCATCTGATGAACTGCTGAATCATCACAATTATTTTCATGATATTCATCATAACATATAATAAAATGAGTAATAATTTGGAGGATTGATCCACTTCACACTGTAAATGACATATTTATATATCACTTGACAACACCATAAAATGAAATCATTCAACTATGTTATCTAATCCACATCATCTGGTCTATATCTTTTAATTAACTAAAATTAGCTACTACTTATCCACCACCCCCATTATATGAAAAATCATTTTACCACATGGAGTTCATATTTTTATTAGTTATAATGTCTTATATAAAAAATGGTTTTCACAACCAAGATTAATAAAAAATATCCGAACACCCAAAAAATAAAAGGAAACATAAAAAAAAGATAAAAAATAAAAACTAAATAAAATAATAAAACAAATTGAAGTTAGTATATGAAATAACTCATATCCTGGAAACTATTATATATACTAATGTATCTGCATCATCTAGTAAAAGATATAAATCAAAGACTGGGAAAATATGGCTGAAAAAATATGTGATTAAATCCACTAAAACAACAAGTAATGATGTAATCCGGTGTAAGAATATTTGATCCCCAAGAAGATCCCAAAAGGAAGGTGTTTTTACCAAACAAAAATAGGCTACACAAGTTATTTAGATTTCAAACAAAGGTAAGAGAACAAGATTTATTTTTCATTGATGGTGTTTATATTGGTTTGGGCTTATAAATATTGAATATTGGTATAACATGTTTATTTTTAAAGATGATATAATTCATATATTAATGTGGACAATATTTGAGATAATGTAAAAATCAGTTAAGTAGAAGAAAAATTTTCAGAAGAATATGGTAGTGAATCTATCCAGTAAGAATAGTTTTGAAAACATATAAGACTTATATGAGAATTATAATATAATTTTTCACTATGATTATGAGTTCAGGGGTAAATCAATGAATCATGAATCATATTTTTTTTGATAAATAAGGTTAAAAATTATGAAAAAGAAACAAAGAAGAGTAGGTGAGTTTACCATAAGGTGATATAAAAAGAAATGTGTTAAGAAAATCACACTGAGGATTGGTGAGAGGGATGCTAAACCATGAGGAAAGATATGATTCTATTTTAGGAGAAAGTACCACATCATGGATCATTTATAAAATCCATAAAAGAGAATTAAAAAGGAATCACGATGGATAAAATGATCAAATCTATCGTAGAAATAAATCGAAAGATTCTTTTGTAGGAAGACATCCAAGATACATAATTTGAATTTCTTGAGAGGTTTCTAAAGAAGGGTAACTTGAAGGATGGTGAGGAACTATATGTATGGTTTAAAGGTATTGGACTCACATTCTTCTAAATTCATTACATGGATACCAGGATAAGAGTTTTTGATAAAAAAATATAATGTTTCATTAACTTCACATGACAAAAAAACTTATATGTAATGGTTGTCCTCACAAATAAATAATGATAACAATGCCACTAAGGAATTAATGAACATATAACCAAAATATTCTTATATGGATAAGAACATTGGGAAATAATAAAAGAGTTCATCTTCCTTACTAGCTATGGTGAAAAATCCACTTCCACATAAGAATAAAGTATGAAAACCATGATTCCTAATAAGGTTAAAATTTTGAAAATCAAAGTAACAGAAATCATGATGAGTTCTCATAAATCTATGGCTAAAAGGAAATGGATTTATGGGATGAGAAACTAATATTGTGCTTTTTTCTTTCAAAATAAGAAAAATTGACCCACCTTAGACCCATATCGGTTTGTTTATTCTTATTTATAGGGAATTGAAGGTGATACCTCTAGGGGTAACTTGGTGAATGTTGTAATAACTATGAAACATAGAGAGTAATCCATTATGTGATTCTTTAACTAATATCATGTTACTTCCTTTCAAAAATTAAAATGGAATTATAAGTATATATTCAATGTTCATATGTAAATAGGATCCACTATAATGAACATAAATAAAGATTATCCCTTAAGGATGAGTGAAAAAGATGAGTAATCTTCTAGATGAGTTTATTTAATTTAATTCGTGAATATCTAGATAATGTTGAAGTTTATGTATAGAAATAAATTTCCTTTCCTTATTTTAATTGAATAAAATATGATTATCAAGGGGAGATTTTTTTGAGAGGAACATTTTCTTAAAGGAGGATTAAATTTTTAACACTTTAAATATTTTTATGTATTTTTTAAATTGATTGTAGATTATCAATTATTTTAAAATCTGATTAAAAAAATCCCTAGTAATAGAAATCTAAGTTGGTATCGCATTTTGGGAAGTTTTATGGACTTATTTGAGGTCTATATTAATCAATCATGTTCACTATATTGAGTTAGCTCAAGTAGACATAGATTTGATTACTTTATGGATCTGTATTTATAGAAATGTGATGCCATACTTCTTTCAAGTGAATCATATTTTACTAAGGGGGAGAAGGTGAAAATTAAATTCATAGAAGAAGCACGTGATAAGGAGGAATTTCCCTTATTCTCACACCTTTTCATTTATTATCAATAATTAGTAGAATAAAAGAGATAATTTGTGCATATTTATAAATGAAAAATTAAGGCTATTGATAATAAATTCAAAGGGGGAGATTGGAGTGCCCAATTTGATTGTGATAAAGAGAGTTGAATTTGATACATTATTTTAAAAATGAGTAATATTAGTTTGAATATGTGTTGGGTGATTATAAATGGAATACTGGTAGTGAGATATGACTTAGAGTTATACAAAAAACATGTGTATATTCCCACCATTGGATATGTTAGCGAAGATATATGCATATTTTGGTAATCATAATGAAGAAGATGATACCCTCAAAAATGGGGAAAGAGATGTTTTTTGGTGTTGTGAAATAATCCCAATAAATTTGATGATTATATAACTAATCTCACTAAGTATCAGTGATAATTAATGATGTAATGTGAAATAATTGTCTATAAAATGTAATTATGAATTTGAGAAGATGACCATTGAAAATATTAAGGAGATATTATTGAAAAAGAAAAAAGGCCAACTTGAAGATTTAGAATCCATCCATGGACTATTAATATTGAATTATACTATATTAAATGATTGATATAAAATTGATATTTATTGGATAATGTTGATAATAATATGAAATTGATAAGGATGTATAGATCTATTAAATACCTCAAAATTGAATACACATATGCTACTAGGATTTATAAATGAATTTGAGGAGATTTGGTAAAATTATGACAATTTAAAAAGTCATTTAAATTTTTATGAGAATATTAGATTAATTTAATAATAACTAAGAATATTTAAATAATGTTTTAGTTAAATTGGAAATTTTTGGAATTTAGTATTCAACCAACAATTTTTAAATGTACTCTATACATAATGGTCATAATAGGAAATACATAAGTGTAACCCTAAAACTATAAAATGTACTCAAGATGATATGTAAAAGTAACTCTATGACTCTAAGGAATAAACACAAGTAACTCTTAATCATTTCTTAATAAGAAAGGGTATACTAGATTAAACTCAAAGGAAATTAGAACGTTTCAAATCCCCACTATGATATGTAATTGTAATTTCCTTAATACATAAAGGTTATCATAGTGGATAGGTAAGGTTTCTTAGGGGGAAAGGAAAAGGAAAAGTACCTAGGACATCCAATGATACATAAAATTTTTATTCATGATACATAAGAGTCATCCTAGTTACATAGATAATTCACATGATTATTTCTAGAGATAATATAGAAATTCGATAAAGTTAAAACCATATTGGGATACATAAGAGTAAGTGTTTCATACATAAGAATTTTTCATTTGAAATTTAGAAGTATGATATCCTCACTGTTATCTATAAAGTTAACCATAATGATACATAAAGGTTACTAGTTAAGAAAATTCCATTTGTAGGATACTAATTCTCAATATAATAAAAAATTGTATTCCCATACATAAAAGTAAATTCAATCCCCTACAATATATATACTGGTAACCTGTATATGAAAAGTGATACATAAGGGTTTACTAGTTAGAAGAATTAGAGAATTTAAAGATATTTCATTTGATAAATATGGAATTAAAATATGATGCTGTTGAGATTTTTTTCAAAGATAAATTATCCTAATTATTTGAATTACCATAATTCAAACCATGATTGAAGACCAAATTATTGAATAAGGAAATTGTGCTATGATGAGTGTTTCAACACCGTGATGAAGAAGATCAAGTTATGAAGCTGGCTGAGGATGAAATATGGGAATTCAGAGATGAAATCTTGAATTTTTAAATTGATATTCTATTGATATTATTTAATATTTAAATATTGATAATTATTTAAAATATCAAGTTTCTTTTATTTAATGAGTACATTTATATTCAAAATATAGAAATTACATTCACATGATTTTGTGGAGTTATTAAGAAGTTGGTGTAAAAGATAATAACCGAATACTAAAATTATCTGGAATTAAAAATGTCTTAATTCAAGAGAGAATTTTGAGGTAACTAATAATTCTATGATGATGAATATCGTTTGTATCAAATAATAAGAATAAAATAAAGAAAGAGTGTAGTTAAGTTTTTATACTATATAATCATTACTATCGATGGAATAAATGAAAAGGGAATAATAGAAGGAAGAAGACAAAAGAGAATCAGGTGTAAATATAGATCCTAAAATATTTTTAGACCATAAATGATAATTTAAAAGAATTAAAAGAATTGTTGAGAGAGAGATCGATAGACACTATTGCTGTAGTTCATCACCTATGCTAAGACTCATGGAGATTGAGGTCAATATAATAAAATTAAGATATAAATTTTTTTAAGAGATATCCTTTGTGTTTAAGGATGATAACTTAACCAATTGTATGAAATTGAGTTTTGTAGAAGATATCTATGTCTCAATGTCAATGAAAACATAAAAATGAGTAGATTTCCACAATAGGTTCAAGCCTTGTAAAAGTATCATTTTCTTTCATTTTTCATTATTTACTAATTTTCTTGTGCTAAATTATATTCTGGGTTTTAATAAGAATATCTATATATATTAATCACAAAAATGTTTTGAATATTGAGAGGTAAAATTAAAATGGGAAAAAAATTATTAAAATTGTCACACTTATTCCCCTCCCATCTCCTAATGACATTATGATCTTACCAGGGTATTTCACAAATAAAAGTCAATGTTTTGAGTGTGTTCTCAAAATACACTAGTCATGCACATGTTATACACGAAAAAATATTGATATTTATTAACAATTATCAAAATATAATGAGAAAAGTGTTGAAATACACTTAAATTATTATTCTATGAATCATGATGATGATATATTGAATCTTAACAAATTTTATATATTTGTAAACCATTTTTGTAAAGGATAATTTTTCCTATGAGATATTATCTATGAATTTATGATGTTTTGGCCCCCTATATATATATATATCTCTCTATCCACATAGACACACACACACCTATATGGTGGTACACTCATTTTAATAAACTATTCTTTTTTTCTCCCATACATTGAAGAAATTCAATAATATTCAATGACATTCATTAATTAATGTGTCATATTGAGACCATGGATGAGAAATGTGTTAGATACCTTTATATAACAAGCATTGATAATGTTAAAAAATTATTTTGAGAGAAATTTTCAATATTTACTTCTAGATTATACCCTGTGAAAATATTCCCAACCAAGTCAAATATGATAAAATAGAATTTTATATTTGTTGATAAATTCACAACATGACATGATCATATGATCCATGAATTATCAATTATGGTGACTAATATTATTAAATTTACATGTGTGAATTAATTTACTAATAAAAAGATTACCACACCTAATGATTATTATTCAAAAATTTCTCTCAATGAAAAATAAATATAAAACCATTACCTTTGAAAATTTTGAATGAATACCCTATTTTTTAAAAGGAAATCGTGGTTATATACATGGTGTAATATATACACCATGTGGACCATGTATGTATTTTATGATCATGGGTGAAGAATCTAATAGAAATACCCATGTACACTTATTATCAAATCACAACCTTGCTTTTTCACCAGTACTTTTATAAATAATTAGATTATGGGAACAATCCCATATAGCTAAATTAAGAACACCTGACTTTATAATTTTATAAAATATTCAATGAATAAAATTAATAATTATAACATGTTAATTAGAATATTTCTTCAATATATTGTTGCTCTTGTTCTCTCTCATAATTTTCTATCTGGATAATTTGTAAAGAATTTTTAATTCATAACAAAAATGTTAATCATGAGGGCATAATTTCCCAATTCAACACGGGACATGTAATTTTTGTTGTAGTTATATTGATTCAAATAATACTATAAAATTATTATTAATATCCAACTTTTCAATTAAATTTCGTTCATTAATCAAGTAATACACATTTAATAACCTTTTAGTGTTCTATATATGTGCCTATAACACCCCAAAAATGAATAAACAATAGCCCCATAAATAAGACTCAAAATTTACATTGCATTTGAATCTCATTAAATTATAGCGTACCTTTAAATGATTATAGAATATGTATTTATGAAATGGATTATTAATTTTAATTTTGATGAAATTTTTTCCCTATATTAAATTGGGAAATAAATTGAAATTGACGTGGATGTAACAAAAAATGACCATGTTATCCTATCTTACTTTTCATAAATATATGAATGAACTAGAAGTTAGGAATATAATAAAATTTTAAAATTTAATTGTAATGACTTACCCTAAGGATACACAATTATTCGCAAGGAATGCCAATACAATACCTCATTCACATCCCCCAACCACCAAAAAATAGCAACTAGCACTAAGGTTTTATAATAATCATTAGGGGATTATTTTACTACTAGATATGGTAACAAGTAATATCATACATCAATAAATAAAATAAATGAACAATTAGTAGTAATAAAATTAATATAAAATATAAAAAAACCCTAAATAAGATCACATTCATCCCTTTTTTTGAAAAAAACTTACATCAATAAGGGGGTAAACCTTGAGTTGAACATATATATAAAATACATCATAATAAATATATAAATAAACCTTTGGAAATCGTAAGAAAACATAGTATCACTACCAATCTCTATCTCTACTCGCACAATAATCCATTTATTAATCTCATCACCTATTATAAGAACCTTTATCATACTTTAATTACATACACAGAATCAAATTTTTCATTTAAAACATTGAGTAATGTGCATGCAAGGCATGGACATGAATAGCTTAGTAACATATAACCAGATAATGCTTTTACCTCTTTTTTCTAAATATATGCATATATTTGTTAATGTATACTGAAAAATACATAAAACCCGTTGATAAAAAACTAATTAATGGAAAATAATACAAACACAGACCCATTATACCACATTGGGAGGGTGAAAATAGTAAGAACTCAATATAAATATAAAATATCATGTATACTATGCTATAAGGAGGGAACAAATCCCTACTCATATAAATAGTATCATAAATACTTCGATCCATGCAAAATAATGTTTTATAAAATACACCTTGATTCATAGTAAACCTCTTCTTTCATGTAAAAAGAGAACTCATAATCTTGAAAACTATCACTCTGACCTCTAGTCTCTGATGATGTTTATATACAATAAATCTAACCCTCAACCCCTAGTGATATCTATATCCATTGAAAAAAGAGGTTGTGAGTAGGATTTCTATCAATTATAGTTGAATATATTGTAAGATGATGGAGCTGAATAAAGTCTTGTGGAATATGATTCATGAATTTCATAGATGAAGAGTATGATAATCATAATTAACCAAATTGTGTTTGGAAAATGAATATAGTTATCATATATGGGAAGAAAATTTCCTGAATAATGTTTGACATTGATATATAAAACATTTGAGTTTGAGGATAAGCATAAAACCCTTGGTGATCAGGTATTGGATCCATTATAGAGGCTATATTAAAGCATTTTTGAAGGTGGAACTATAATAAAATTTATTCATATTAAGGAAATTAATTTTTAAGATTAACATTTTAAGAGGATATTAAGACATATAGTGTGATGATAAATCTGAATTGAAATAACATTATGTTAAATAAAACATTTATTATTCTAATATTTTTAGGTGTTGGAATAAGTAGGTGTATTCATGGAGTTATTTGGAAAATATTAGTAGATGTTTATGGAAATAGGATAATATTTGTCCCAAAGGTGTTCATCACATGATAATACATTCCTCATAATACTAATATGTAATTCTATATTAATTCTTTTCTATGAAGGAGGATATAATGATAAAATATTACTCTTGGAAGAGTAAACTCAAGTCATATAAGAATAATTACTTGAATACCATGCTATAAAAGGTATCATCATGTTACAATATTAACAACAGATAAATAAAAGGTTTTGAGAAGAACTAGGTATGTTTATTTAAATATGGTTTATCATGTTGTAATTTTGTTGATTGTACCATGAATAGGAATATATCACTGTTGTGATTGACCATGAAAAATTAGTGTAGATCTGGAATGGGAAGATTTATTAGATCATACCACAAAGTTAATATCATGTTAAAAACATGAATGACTTGAAGAAGAGAATATAATGGTTATGTTTCAATATGATAGTGGTTCTATGAGTAGAATAACTTTGGAAGAAGGAATTGTATGTTTAGGTAACTAAATATGTAGACCTTATGATGTGATGGAGGTCTTTATTACATAATTGGTTCATGATTCATGGGGTTTTGAGAGGATCATTCTATGATATTAGAGGCATTTAAAATAGTTTTCTACATAAATTTTGTGTTCTATGTTTTACTTGAAGGTATTTCCAATGAATGTTTACATAACATAACTCTTTTAAATTAAAGGTCTTTCATGACACAATTGAGAAGTATCAAGTTGTGAGAAGGTGGTTTCTAATTTTTTTTTGAAGATTTTGAAAATTTTTAAAATGATATGTTTTGGATTGTTTTTTTTTGGATATTTACATGAACAAATTGTATATATTTAACCACATCAAAACATATTAGAATTATATAATTTTATTGAATCATAAAATAAAATAAGATTCATATGAGCTATTTAATTAAGGGATTGTATAATACAGTAGCTTTATATAAACTATTTTTTCAGTTTCTAGATGTTATAAGAGAAAAATTTATATCATATTCCAGTTTTTATATATAATATAAGAAAGTTGAGAGGAGAGAAATTTCACTACAAAATATGATTTTTTATAAAATAGGATAATTGAATATATAGTTTTATTTACATATCTCATCATTGAATAGATGGTGTGAAATGAGATTACTCGAGTATCGAATAACCTTTATCTGGAATAATTTATCAATCAAGTTATGTTTTGTGGAAGACTTAGATTTTAATCTCACTATGAGAGGCCTCTCTTTTCTGGAATTGAAAAATAATACAATATACTTCCGAAGGGTTTGATCAATAATAGTGTTGAAAAAGAATAGTTCGACAATTTAAATATTAATAGAGAATCTATTCTAAATTTTATGATGCACAATGATCCCAAATTCCATATTTATGATGGGGATACCTATATATATGTAAAATATTAAATAGAACCATGATTCTATAAAAATGTGAATAACCTTTTTAAGTAGTGTGTAAAGTCTAAGTAGAGGTAATTCCCATAGGGTGAGTAGTGAGTGAGTCTTAAAATTGGTAAAGTAAGTTATCTTTGAAATATAGTAACCATGACTAAAACTTGTATTCACCAAATATGAGTAAAGTAGATTTCAACACATCAACACATCATTAGTGTTTGATCCTTAGTAGTATCCTAGTAAAGGTGAACAAGGTAAAATCTTTTTATAAATTTTCTTTACATTATGAAACACATCTATATGATTTGATGAGTGTTCCATCAAGAGTTTTGAGAGATTTAACGAGTTCTTCACAATGAGAGAACATGATCCAAAAAAGATGAATATGAAGGGGAAATGTTTTAATTAGGAAACACATTGATTTAACCCACTCTTAGGGTGTATTCATTTATCTTGGTACTAATAAGTGGTATCATATCACACATGTTATGATTTTGAGTTCAATATTTAATTATATTTTTATATATATTACACATATGGATTTTATTATGAAGCCTCTTATGTTAAATAGATATAACATTGATGGAACGGAAAAAGAGATGTATTTTTATATTTGGGATGGTATTGATGAGATCTTATAATATATAAAACAAGATACTTCTTTAATAAATCATAGTGAAAGAGTTTGAGACACAAATAAATAAAATATATTGAATAGAGGAATATCAACTAAGGTATTGAAGAAAACTATTCACTATTCTAGTGATTTTGATATATATAATCTCTTTAAAGAAATTTATGGGAAATTAGTTCAAACAAATTTAGTTATTTTTTCTAACTCAATAAATGATTTCAATTTAGGTGGTGATGATATATCAGTGAACAAATATAGAGAAATTACCATATGTCAAACTGTAAAAATAGAAGGAGAAATAATAAGAATACTACCAAGATGATAAAATAGTGATCGTAGTTGTTTATTTATAATTATATTATTACATATTAAAATAATATTGTTTTTTTAAAATGAATTTAAATTTTAAAATTTATATTCCACCATGAATATTTAAATAGATGGCGATTTAATGGAAGAATTGGTAATGATATTCCACATCGAGTTAGGATAATGTTCTTCTAGTAATCAAGATTTGATCCATGAATTGTATGATATAGTGGATCAATTGAAAATTATTCAAAACTTAAAATATGTATTCATGGTAGCTTTGGTTTTAGAAGAAAAAAATTGAATAAAAAATAGGCGTCCTTGAATAAAGATATTATGAAAATGGGTGAAAAGGCGAAGAGCCAAAGTGATTTAACCAAATAACTTGCACATAAATTGGGAGAGACAAAACCCTATAAAATGAATTCAAAGAATTATTTATGGTTCTTGAAACACATCTTGAATATAGCATCACATCTAGAAAAGAAGCATGGGTGATGATGGAGCATATACGTATCTAACATCTGGAGAATGATATGATGATTAAGGAGATATAAGGGAGGTAATAAACCTTAGGTGGAAAGATGAAGATCCGTATTAAATAATCCTTAATAAGTGGATTTCACAGCTATAGAATCTGGAATCATCAAGTAGGTGATGTTAGTTGTAGAAGTAAAGGATAAAAAATAATGGTAAATTTAATGTTATACTATTGTGGAATTATAGAATACACCATGGATATGTGTCTTGAATCTAAAATGTCTTAATGGAGGAAGGATAAAAACTACACCACATCAATTGAGTCTTGATTACATGAGGTATGATTTCATTGGGAGATAAATTTTTTGTACTAACAATGAACATTTTTTAGGGATTTGAAATAGGAAATGTGATAAAGATATCAATAAAAGAAACCACATTCATATACTAGGGGGGAGTGATAGAGTCAATAAATGAATTATATATTTTTAACATTTTATTCATTTTATTCCCTAATATTTATTAATTCATTGATTTCTAATGAGTTTTGGAATTAAAATGTTAATTAATTAGATTTTTTTGAATATTTTTTAAAATTTAGAAAAAATATGAATTTAATTAATCAATTTAGTTTCTAGAATAAATGGATTTCTGTAGATTGATTTTCCTTTATTTTTATTTTTTAAGGTATAGTATATTAGTTGTAACCATGGGAGAGAAATTTCACTAATTACTCACTCTGTAAATGTCATTAAAACTCTCTATAAAAACTATTACAACTCTTTTTAAGAATAATCTCATCCTAGGAATGATGAATTGGAATGAGAATCCAGATTTCACAAGGATTAATTTAATTCTATAAGAGTCATTTCGAACTCTATTGGAGTCATTTAAAACGTCATAAGAGTCATCCATCAGTCCAAAATGATTATTTCTAATTTAATAATGATGAAATAAGAGTTTTTAAGGACAGATATACTTCATAAAGATGTTTTTTATAATTTTAAGGGTGATTATAAACTTTATAAATATGATTTTAAACTTTTTAGGATTCATTGAAACACTTTATAAAGATCATACCTTTATAAATTTTAGGAGTAGGCTGGTTTAAGGAAAATTTTGTAATGATCACCTATGTATTAATATAAATTTTTACATTACCACATTACCATTCATGTAGCCTAATAAAAGGCACCTATAAGGATTATAATTAATATGATAAATTGTAATATACACATGACAATTAAATCAAAATGAAAATAGAAGTTGTAGATTTTATGGAATGTTGGACCATGATTTTCAAGGGAGACCCTAAAGAAATATAAAATACTCAAAAATTAAAAAAAATATTGGATATTAGGAGATTTTTTATGACTAGGGAATATGGAGAAGAATAACTAATAATAAAGAGTGAAACTCTCCCTTTTTAATGGAATTGTGCTGCCACTATTTTCATGTTTTTTATTTTGATTTTATGTAATCTTATATTATATTTTAAAATTTATTCTAATTAAATTTTTAACACTTTTATCCCTTGAATTTAGGGATTAAAAACCATATGCTATCAAATTTTTTAATGGTGTTTTATTGAAAATCTAGATTTTATGAACTTCAATGAATAAATATCTTTATTTAGTTACTTAGTTTTAAAATTTAGTGGTAGTTTATGTTTTTAAATGATATTTTTTTGAATTTTTAAATATATCCTTTGGAAGTATCTTTAATTGAGGATTATAACTCTCTATCTACTAAATTTATTTTGGATATGATGTAATAGACTGAGCTATGTGGGGAAGTTTTTGTCGATTACTAGGATGTATGTAAAGGAATTGGAATACTCTTGGGTTACTTAAGAACAAAAAAACACAGTTAGGTATTTCTTGAGTAATTTTATAGTTGTTCAGTGTAATGTGTCATTGATTCCATTTTAGAAACATATTAAGTAGGATAGACCAAGTGGAGATTTATTTTGAGTTAATATTCACCAAATCAATTCAGTTGAGCGTGAGAAGTGAAACAATTAAGGAACTTCTCATTCATTAGTTAATAAGAATAAAAATTAATTGATTAAATATTATGATTTAATAATAATTAGTTACCCAACCTAGATACCATCACTTTTTCCATCATTTTATTTTATATCCTTGTTTAGTTTTCCATCATTTTTTTTTCAAAATCAAATAATTGAAATCTCCACCTTTTTCAAACTAAAAAAGTACAATTGATATTTTGGCATCCCAATATTGAGACAACCTTAGGTGTTCACTACACTACATATTAACATTGGATTTAATTTTTTTTTTCACCACCTAATGATAGGTGTGTCAGAAACATGGTGTCTTTTCACAGGAGGTGATACTAAAATTATTAACATTATGTATATGAATATATCTTATAATAACCAAGATATCTCTTTTGACCTGGAGATAGAATGAAACCAACTAGTAAAACTTATAAAATTAAATTTACAAGCCAATTTAGAATATATTTTGATAATCCAATATATTCATACATTTTTTTCTTTTGATTTAATGATTTTAATGCCTCCATTTTGAGTAATTATTATGTAAATATCATATTTAGTAGTTTTTTAAATAATTTTAAATTTAGATGTTAAATGGATTAAAAGGGGTTTTTAGGTGATTATTTTAGATTAAAAATTATTACAATAATGACCAAAAAATCATGGATGTTTTTTTGTTATTAAATATGTATAAAGGTGATTTTAAATGACAAAATTCATTATAGAGAACATTCATAATTCATCTGAATAAATTTTTGAAACACTATGCTGGAGTCAAGGAATGTGGCTAAGGAAATTGTCTTTTCCACATTCATAAGAGATTTCTTATATTCCTAAAATAATTATCATAACTATGTGACATTGGGTAAGTATAAAGGATATTTTTTATATACCATATGATATTTGATGTGTGCCACGATTTTTAAAAGGTAAAATTCATACCCTGAAGACATGTGGCCTCTAATATTCCATTTTCCTACATGTAAGACACTTGGATGCATGTAAGAGATGCCAACTACATATTGTAAATTTTTTCCAAAAATAAGATAATATTCCTACTTATAATATATTTTTCATCGTGAAAAAGATTTCTCATGTAGGATAATTTACTTTGAAAAATATTGAGAATTTTCATAAGTTGAAAAAATATAACAATTTAGCTACTGAAAACATTAATATTTATACTGAGACTTCAGCGTGCTAGATCCAAATCCATAAAATCCATCCATATTTTTCCATATGGAGTTAATAAAATAATTTAAATCAAATTCCATGATTAATTTTTTTATATAAAATAAATAAAATCATATAAAGAAGTTTTGAATTTTATGGAGAATTTAATACTAAGATGAAATTATAGGGGACATCCCGAGATAGAAAGATACTTTTAAGAATTTTATAGTGAAATATTATTAGATTATTTGATTAGTAAGAGTTGAAGTAGGAAGTGTTACTGGTTTAAATCAAGGAAACTCTACTCACCATCTGATTATGGATAATTACCAGAACTACCTTTATAGGAGAATCCAAAACCCAAGCCCCACATGGGGGTTAAAACAATATCTACCCTTCTTTTTCGCCTATCTATTTCAATTTATTTTCTTTTATTTTTGTTTCAATAAATTTTATCAGGTTTTAATCTTTTTAATATTAGGTTTTAATTATGTGTCACCTAAGTGACTAACTCAAGGTTTCCCAATTAATAATTCATGTTATACTACACTTTTATACATAACTTGTTTTAACCTAATTAAATTCTATATAAAGACCTTGGAAATTATTTTTTGAGTCAAAAGAGGGTAGCGATAGTCTAAGTGTGGGTGAGTGGTACCCATCAGTTTTAGGATTTTCATGTTTCTTTTTTTTGTTCTTTTTATGAATCTTGACCTTTAATGAAAACTTTGGGATAATTGATGACATCTTGATGTTTTTGAAAAAAATTACTTCTTTTGAAATTGAATTTTCTTTAAATTAGTATATAAGTGTAATTTTGTTTCTTCTAAAATTCCATCTTATGATTAAATAAAGTTTTATCAAAACTAAAACTCATGTGTACTAGTGATACAAATAATAAATGTTTTTCCTAGACATGAGATTCTTCTAAACCAATTTTCATTTCCATTACATTTATATTTTTTCCTGAGAATCTTTAGGAATGTTTTAAAATCTTTAACTTTCTATTTTTATCCTATCTAAATATATTATTATTCATAAATTCTCTGGAAAATTATTAAGGAATCATTTTAAAAGCCAATTTTACATTGAAATCTTTTTCCAAGACTTCCCTTATATATGACAATTTTATTATGACCTTAATAGCCATGAAAAATATTATTTGGAAATATATTGTAATCTATTTATCCCTATATACCCTTATATATAATTATTTATTTGAATATGGTTAATCATAGGTGTGGGTAAGGGAGATTTTTGTTCCACTATTTTGAAAAAAATATGTTAAAGCTATTTTGGTGCCACTACATATTATTTACTAATATTGTTTTTAGAGGAAATAAATTCCAGGAAGATGTTAGGATGATAAAATATGTCATTAAAATATGTTCTAACAAACTACAACTACTTTAAAATCAATAGATACCTCTCTTTCCACCAAAATTATAATTTTTCTAAAATAAAAAATTTAATTTCAAACTAAAGTAATATAGTAAAAGGGGAAAGAGGGGATAATTATTTCATTAGTGATTAAAATTTTAGATGGTGGACTATCCAATAATATAAATTTACTTTATTTTAGATCCAAGACCCCCACTTTTAATTTTGAGTTTTTAAATATTTAAAATACCAACACTTTAGCATCAGAACAACCTAGGTAAAGTACGCATGGTTAACACATTTTTTTTATTATGTGAAGTGGAGATTATAGGAATTAATAAAGCCTATGTAATTAATCCATGATATTATTAATGAGAAAAGATCCAATTTATAATCCTTGAGTAAATAGATATATTCATAAAAAAAGATAAGGCAAAATTCCATGATAATTAGAATGAAAATGAGTGAAATTTTATGATTCAGTAAAGAAAATTGAATTCAAATCCATTTAAGAAGTATATTTTTTCTTAGGTTTTTTGAATTGAAATGTAACATCATTAACTTCCAGATATATTTTAATTAACCAAAATATAAGATTATTTTCCTGATTTCAATGGCTATGTGTGGGGGAATTGAAAAGCCAATAATTTCATACATTTTTTAATTTCAAGGAATTTAGTACCTCTATTTTTTAGTAACTATTGTGTAACTATAATATTTATTAGTTTTATGAATAACATGGAGTGTAACAGTTAAATAAATTAAAAATTATTTCTATAATTTTTCATTGCATATTTGTAATTATTAGAATAAAAAATACACTTAACTGTGTTTGTTTTATTGTTGTTATTGGATGTACAAAGGTGATTTTAGAGGATAAGATTTATTTTAATAAGATTAGAAATATATTTGATTAAATTACAAGAATACTATATTAGTGTCCAGAAAAAAGCCTATGGAAATTTTCATACAGTGACTTAAAATTAGATCTCTTCTACATGTAGAAGAGTTATCCCATGTTTATGAAATTTGATAAGGATGGCATATTTTTTTGATTTACCATATGATATTTGGAGTATGTTGATATTTTTAAAAGGAAAAAGTCATAAAATAAAGATATTTCACCACACATATAAAAATATTCTTATATATAAGAGAAATATCGTATGCATAATAAAATGGTATACGTGTGTAAGATTTCATATATGTGTAAGATTTTTTTTCCACTATGAGGAGAATTTTCCTACACGCAAGACATTTTTTCACGTGTAAGAGGATTGATCAAATATGATAATTTAGTTTTCAAAATTTTGTGAATTTTTATAAGGAAAAAAATATAACCATATGGCTGCTATGAAATTCAGGATTCAAATGGAGACTCTGGGGACACATATTAGAATTAATTCCATATAAAAATATTCTATCATGTAGAATACATCAAATAATGTCAATCAAATTCCGTGATTAATATTTTCAGATTAAGTAAGGAAAATAAAATAATTATGTTTTAAATTTTATATATAAATGAATAAAAACCATGATTTTATGGGATATTTTAAAAGATAAGGAGGGTTTTATGAATACAAATGTGTCAGAAATTTGGAGGATTTGACTAGTTAAGGCTGAAGGAAATATCAAAACCCTACACTTATTACATTTGTTTCTTGATCTATTACATAAGATTATGCATAATACAATGTGGAATATCGAGAAGTCTAATGTCATTGGGAATTAGGCACATTAAATCCTACTATAAAATATGGAATAAATTTACATTATTGAAAACTTCCTTAACATGATCATATTAATCCATCATACATAAAAATGCATGGGATAACCTCGGGACATACATAAGAAAGGGGTGAGCTATAAATCCCAATAAGGTAATAAAAAAAAGAATAACATAAAAAAATTATTACATGTTAGACAATAGGATTACAATGGGTCATAAAGTGGTGAGAATCACAAACATGAACAATGAGGCATGATATAGCATGATAACATAAAGGCAACAAGGAAATGTCGAAACAACAAAAAACATTGGATCATAAAAATATATCAAGGCTATATTCCAAGAAATAATGATGGAAAAAGTATGATGATGAAGTAGTTTCACTCCTTAATCCCTTTAATGATGTTTCAAGAGGCTAAAACATAATCCAATGCATTGTATTGCTACATAATTTTTGGCAGACGCATTACTATCATTTCATTCACTTCCATAAGTGTTTCATATAGATCATAAAACATATTACAATTGATCATCAAATTTTATTACATGATTAAGTAGTGTGTAATATATACTTTTTTGTTGTAATAAAATAATTATATGTTCATAAAGGTGAATAACCTTGATAGGAAATGGTTATGGGTATTCACTACACAATTTTCGGCATGGGATATCATGTTGAAATTCCGGAAACATAATAGGGGTGCATAAATGTTCATCGTAGGGGTTGATGATAGCGAAAGGGGTATCTCATTATTTATACATAATAAGGCCAGTATGGGGGAGATATAATAACATATCCAAATATTAGTAATTATATAACAAAGTCATAAGATAAAGAAGATACTTGAATAAAGGGGGAAACGAGAGGATCCCTTACATTGACAGTGTGATTCCAAAAGCATGGAAGGGGATTATTAAGAACTTGAAGGGAACCTTTGAATTAATATAGAGAGAGTGGGGATGATTAAGGATAGGATAAAAGAATTTTTATTGAAGTTAAATGATATATTGGGTGAGTTTATATAGTAAATTATAGGGGAGTTCTATATTATGTCTAAAACGTAGGTTTGTGACCCTATATAATAAAATAACCAAAAACCAAAAACATTCCCATTTTTTCCATGTTTTCTTACAAATAGGCTTGATTTTAAATATTTTATAATTAAAAGGTCCTGAATTATTAAAATTTTACCCTTGGTGTAGGGGAAGTGAGTCACATACATAAATAAATGACTTTAAACCCTCAAAATATATTATATGTTATAATTTATTCATAAGGTTTTTATAAAATTAATAAAATAAACTTAATATTACATTATTTTAAATTATAAATATATATTTGTTATTTTATACAATTTATAGAATTTATTTAAATACTTTTGGGTCATTATGATATCATAATACACACCATATATTTATACCATACTTAATTTTTACTCAAACATTCTGTTATCACTGAAATAATGATAAATTCACTGTTGGATAATTTTGACATTCAGAATGAAATTTTTTCTTCATTTTATCAAAATAATATTCTAAATATATTATTTTTTACTTTTAAAATAGAATCGACATTTATTAATCAATGCTAAATTTTTCGACAATAAAAATTTTCAAACCATTATAAAAATTACATTCGACTTTATAAAAATTATTTGATAATTTATTTTTAATGAACATCAATAAATACAAATACTTTATTAAAATATTATTTATTTCAAAAATCCATTAATTCATCCAATTCAGCAACTTAAATGAAATTGGATATTACCCAAAAATACTATCTTAGTCTTATCGTATCAAAATGAAAATTATTTATAAAGTGACACTAGTAAGATGAAAATTTAACTGTTATGATATAAAAAATATAATATAAATATTCATATCATATGGTCTTGATACAGGTAACTTTATTACACCAAAAAACTCCCTAAGTGTAAGGTGTCTGATAATGAGACTTTCATGGGGTGGTTCAACATGCATAGTTTGGGTTGTGATCTTGATGAGCTTGAACTTCCCTCATAAATAGTTTCGATCATGCTTAATCTATTGAATCTCATCTAGGTCTTGATCAAGGAAAAATCCCAGTGATGTAATATCCCTTGTAAGATCCAATAATTGATCTTCATAGGGTACAATATTACTATTTGAGGCTATCACTTCTTTTGTCTATGTCAATTGGATTTATCAAAACCATATATTTATACAAATCACATGATCAATGCTGAATGACTATATTATCATTGGTAATGATGATTAAAATTATTTTAAAATTGATAGGATATAATAAAACCAAATAACTTCATTTGTTTTATATATCTATAATATATAGTAATACATTTAATTAAATTGACAGGGGAATTTTATTTATAAAAGTTTGGGTCCTAAAAATCTTCCCCCTTCATAAAGTTCACCCTTAAAATTTTCATTTTACACCTTAAAATAGATAAGGGTAACTATATGTCATCACCTCTATTTGTTCCCATGTCACATCTTCAAATGTTTTGTTTCTCCACTTCAGTTTGACTAGGTTAATTGCTTTATTTCATAGTACTTCGTCTCTATGATCTAATATTTTCACCGATTGCTCCTCATATGAGTGATCATTATCCAACAGTACCACATATGGATTATGTACATGTGAGGGGTTTGGTATTTAATTTCTCAAGATAGATACATGTAATACATCATGTACTTGAGATATGTTATTGGGAGTGTTTTTGGATAGGCCAACAATCCAATACGATCAACGATCTCGAAGTCACTGATGTATCTTGGAATGAGATTTAATTTCTTCCCAAATATCCAAAATTTTATCCATGGAGATATGCTTAGGAATAACATATATCTAAAATAAATCTCCGTGTATCATCAATGGCTTTTAACATAGATCATTTTTTACTCTAAGAATCCTTTATGTGGTGCTAATTGGTCTTGAGCTTTCCCACCAATTCCTCGACCATTTCAAGAACTAGAAGTTTTCATTCCCCAAAATCATCCCAGTATGCATGTGTTCTGCACCTCTTCCCATTAAGGGATTCATAAGTATCCATTTGGATGCTTGAGTTGAATCTGTAATCAAATGAGAAATAGACCAGAAGAAGATTTTGATCCCATCATACTTTGAAGTCAATTAATTATGCCCTCAATATTCCCTCAAGTGTTTGGATAGTTAAGCCATATTAGATATCTATTTGAGGGTAATAAGCCATGATGAATTTAAAATCAATATTTAGAGAATATTGAAGACTCTTATAGAACATGGAGGTAAATCCTAGATCTTGATCAGATACAATTGATTGTGGTGTTCCATGTGTCCTTACTACTTCTCTAATGTATATCCTTACAAATGGATTGAGTGATAAGTCCAATCAAATTGTAATGAAGAGAGTTGTTTTCATAAGAATATCTACTACAACTGATACAGTATTATTTCATCTTGATGAATTTAAATGACTATTGAAAAATTTCATGGTGATGTTTTCCTATTTCCATGTAGGTATGAGTAATGGTTTCATAATCCCATTGGATGTTTTCCTTTCAAACTTCACTTTTTGACATACAAGACACCTTGATGTATATTATGTGATTTACTTCTGAATATTGTCCCACCAATAGTGCTATTAGTGATCTCCACACATCTTTGTTCTCCCTTTATGGAAGGAAAATGTTGAATATGTACATCATCCAATAACTCCTTCTTTAACTCAGGATTTGATGGTAAACATAGTCTTCGCCCAAATATCACAACCCATTTTTTATTAACATTGAACTCCAAGGATTTCCATTTTCATAGTGTCCACTTTCTTATGAATTCCCACATCATCTATTTGGTAACCCTTTATCTCCTACAAATGATATGATTGATAAATCATTTCTGAAAGGATTAATGATTTTCATTCATTTATGATTCCCATGTCCATCCTTTTCATGTCTAAGAATATCAGATCCTTCTGGATTATCATCAATGATAAAATCACAAGATTACTTCTACTTATAGCATCTTGCATTTTATTTGATTTTATATGATTACAGTGGATTGAGAATTTATAATCTTTAATCAACCTAACCAGCTTTACTGGTACATATCCAGCTCTTTTTATGTGAATATATATTTTAGTCCCTTATAATCCATATATATTTGAGGCATCTTCCAAAACAAATAATGCCAATAGATTTTCAATGCAAATTTCACTGCAGGTAACCACATATCATGTGTTGGGTAGTTATATTAGTGAAATTTTAATTTCCTTGAATCATAGGTTATCACTTTTTCATTTCTCACTAACACACAACCCAATCCTTTCTTTGAAGAATCACTATATACCAAAAAATTTCCCCACCTATAGGCAGTGTAAGTAAAAGTGCAGTGATCAGCCTAATTTTCAACTCCTTGAATCTCTATTAACATTCATTATTTCCAAGAAACTTGACTCCTTTCTGAGTTATTTTGGTTATAGGGTTTCAAAATCATGATAAATTTCTCAAAAATTGAATATATTACCCAACTGATCCAAGGAAACTACAGATTTATATCATAGATGTTGGCCTGATCCAAAATTTAATTTCATATATCTTTGATGGTTCCATAGATATCCCATTACTAGTGATAATATTCTTAAAATATTATACTTAATTTAACTAAATCTCACATTTTATATAATTTTCAAAAATATTATCCTTTGGTAAGGTTTTTGAGAACATTTCTTAGATAGCCCTCATTACCCTACTTACTTTTAAAGTATATTATAATATCATATATAAAGACTATTAGAAATTTTTCAAGTTAATCTATAAATACTTTATTCATAAATTCAATAAAGGTTACTAGAGCATTAGTGAGTCTGAATGGCATTACTATGAACTCATAGTGCCCATATATTGTTTGAAACGAAATCATGGGGATATCATCCTCATTCAACCTTAGTTGATAATTACCTAACCAAAGATCCACCATGTAGAATTAATGGGATCCACATATCTAATAAAACAATTTATCCATCCATTGAATAAGATAATTTTTATTTATAATGATCTTGTTCAGCTCACAATAATCAATTAAAAGGTGTATTGACCCATCCTTCTTGATGAATAGGACTGGTTCACCCCATAGTGAAGCACTAGGGAATAAGAAACCTTTTTCTAGATTCTCCTATAATTATTTCTTTATTTCCTAAGGTTTCACAATATTCATTCTATATGGTGTATTAGATAATGGTAATTCCCTAGGTATAATCTCAATTGAAAATTCTACCTCTTGATTAGATGAAAGATAAGAAAATTCTTTAGGAAACATGTCTGTTGATTCCTTCATAATGGGAAAGTATTTAAGGGTTATATTTTCATTAGAATCAATCATTTGACCTAGATACTATTGCTCATAAGGTAATAATATCCATTCTTGAGATTTTGGTGCTAAATAAAATTTATCCTCCTCGTTGAACTTGTAAAAAATATTAGGAAGATTAACATTATAGATAGTGATTTCATTATCATGGAAATTTATATTGGCTCTATATAAGGAAATCCAATCCATATCCATAATTTCATCAAATTCTACTAAAGGGAGTATCACATAGTTTTCTGGGAAATTTAACACACAAATTTTGATAGGGGAGGAGTTATATACATTAGGATGTAAAAATCTCCCCATTTTATATTTTCACCAATAGCACTAATTCCATGATTTTTGGGGGTGTTTTAATAGTTCTACTAATATTTCATGATATTGATGAATTCATAAAACCCGAATCAAATAGTAAGTTCTCTATTCTTAAATTAATAACTAGTGCACCTATCAGCTGTTTATTTTTTGGATCCGCCTCTATGGTTGTGATGGTATAAGATTGGCTTTTCTCCCTTAGAGGTTGTTGGTTTTCTCTAAAACCCATTGCTTAGTGCATTAGTTTTTAAAGCTCCCTTTCTCCTTACAGTTGAAACAATGATCAATGCACTGAGGGTTGATCGAAGAATTAATTTACTCGATTACATTAGTGGGTTTATACCATAGGAAATATCTAGCTATGTTTCCTTCCTTCCCTCACCTAAAACATTTCCTCCCCATTAGGAAATATCTAAGGTGATTCTTTCTTCACTTTTGACAAGTGGGATGTGGAAATTTCTTATCACTACTGGATCTCCCCATCACATATCCAAAATTTAACTCCACTTTTTTCTTATTATCCTCATGATACCCTTGAGATTCTCTGATATTCAGTTCTTCTTTGAGGGAACATCATAAAATTTCATCATATATATCAATGTCTCAGATCATTAGGGATTTTCCCAGACAAGGTTTTAGCCTACCAAATAATTAGAAACCTTAAATTCAAGGGTAAAGACAAAGCCAGTGGTGTATCTTGCAAGTCTGGTGAATTTTTACTATTACTATATAATAAATTAATATTCTTTTTTTATTGAGGGAAATTAATTCCCTTTCCATTTTAAGTAATATTGTAAAATGAATATATTTATCAAAAAATATTTTATAGAATTCCTTCCACCCCATTGATTCAATCTCTTCCTCAGGCTTCTTATTCTCAATCTATGTTCACCATTGATCAGATTCTCCCTCTATATAGTAAAAACCATTATAACCACTTCATTCTTGGAAAATTGAATGATGTATAAGATATTTTCAATTAATTTGATTCATTTTCAACGATTGAGGGATAGGATGATCCACTAATGGTCCGAGGCCTTTGTTTTATAAAGGTCTCAATTACAACATGTTCTTTTTTTAAGGGGATTTGGTCCATAATACTGATAAAGATTTCTATTCGGAACCTATGCCAACTAGGAGAGTATCATCACAATGTTCAGGATTCCTACTCCCATCGGGTTGGGCATCATGTTTGGGTAGTCATCAAATTTCCCTTAACATTGGTTCTTTACTCGGTTCCTTATATATCAAACCATTTTCTAGAATAAAGGAAAAAATTATGTATGAATATTTTTAAAATACTAAACACATAAAAATGAATCTAATGACTCTAAAGGGTTAACTTATAAATGAAATGTATTTATTCAACTTATAAATATCTAGACTTTAAACTATGTTATACATGATCTATTTCATAATATATACTCTTATGGGAATTTTTGTTCCCTTGATAATGGTTCATAATGCTCTTGTGAAGTTACAAAAGCATATGCCTCGAGATTTTCAAACGAGGTGTACAACAAGGACCATTTTTGTAAACCAATTCCTGGTTAAGTCTATCTCAGTGTAGTGTTTTCATGGTTTAAACCTATATAAATCTATTCTAGAACCACATCCACTTGTATTATCCCAACAAGGATGTATTTTCTTAGAAACCACTTACTCTATACTTTACCAAAATTTTGGGTTGTTTTTTTATTTTTAGTCTTATGCCTAAGGCTTTGTCTAGTGTTTTATAATCCTAATCCAAAAAATAATTAAACATTCCTTTAATACCAAGTATGAAAACTCTACTCTTTATTGAACATTATTTCAAGATTTATTACATATGATTAAACATAATAAAACCTAGATGATCAATAATCCTAGAGTGTTTTGGAATTAGGTATATTTAATAACAAATTAAAAAAGGGAATACATCACCATTATTGAAAACATCCTTAACAATATCATATTAATCCATCATACTATAACTTCATGGGATAACCTGGGGTCATACATAAGAAATGGGAGAGAAATAAATCCCTGTAAGGGAATAAAAATGTCCTAACATGAAGAAAGTATTACATGTTTTATAATAGGTAAACAAATGAGTCATAAAAGGGGTGAGAATCATAAACATGAACAATGAGCCATGATATAACATGATAAAAAATACAACATGGAAATGTGGAAAAAACATAATACATAGAATCATAAACATTGGTCAAGGATAAATTCCAATAAATTTGGGTGGAAAAAGTACCATGATGGATTAGGTTCAGTCCCTAATCCCTTGCATGACATCTTAGGATACCAAAACATCACCCAATTCGTTGGAGATATATATAATTATAGGATAAAAGGAGTGTGTAACACATAAATTTACATCCCAAATCACTGAATTATAAGTTCATAAATGTGAAAACTCATGATAGGAAATGGGTATGGGTATTCACTACAAAACGTTTTCCAAGGGAAATCATAGTAATATTTCTACAGCATAATAGTGGTGCGTAAATGTTCATGGGAGGGATTGATGAGAGTGAAATGGGTCTCTCAAAATTTAGAAACAATAAGGGAAGTATGAGATATATGGAATCACATATCCCAACATTAATAATTTGAGAACAAATGCATAATATAATGATGATACTAGAATAAATAGGAAAAGGATATGATCCCTTTCCTTGAGAGTCTGGTTCCAAAAGCTTGGAAGGGGATTCTTTAGTGTTTAAGGGAAACATTTGAGGATTCTAGAGATGGGAGAGAAGATTTAGAATGTGATAAAAAGTTTTTTAGAGAAGATAAATGGATGTTTAGGTGGTTTTACTTAAGAAAAGAGAGGGTAGTTATTTATTATTTTTTAAACATTGGTTTTGGACTCTTTATAATAAAATAAGAAAACCACAAAACATACTATGGATTTTACCCATGGTTATTGCCAAATAGTGGATATTTTTAATTATTTTATAATTAAAAGGGTGGAGATTTTTAAAATATTACCCTTGGTGATGTGGAAGTGATTCATGTCCTTAAAGAAATGATTTTAAAAACCTTAAAATATATTATAGGTTTTGGAAGATTCATAAATGATTTATAAAATTAATAAAATAATTTAATATTAAATTGTTTTAAATTTTAAACATATATTTGATCTTGGATACCATTTATAGTATTTATTACATCACCTTTAGGTCATTATGATGACATAATACACACCACAAATTTATACTGTATTTCATTTTCACCCAAAAATTCGACTATCTAAGAAAATTATGAGAAATTAACTATTGGATAATTTTGAAATTTTTATTTTAAAAATAATATTTATTTTATCAAAATAATTTTTTAAATACATGAATTTTCACTTTTAAAATATATTCAATATTTATTGAAGATGATGGGTTTTTGGTAATAACATTTTTTGAACCCTTATGAAAATCACATTTACCTATATAAAAATTGTATAAAAATTTATATTTAAAAAAAATTATTTATTAATAATATTTTTTTTAAAATATTATCTGTTTAAGAAATCCATTAAATCATAATAATAAACATCTTAATTAAAATTTAATATTACCCAAAAAATATAATTTTTATTTTATTGTACCAAAATCAAAATCATTTATAAAGTAACAATAATTAGTAGAAAATATAACCTTTATTATATTTAGAATAATATATATATATATATATTCATATTATTATGGTCTTGATACATATCCCTTTATTATATCATCAAATTCCCTAAGGGTAAGGTGCACGGTGGTGAGACTTTCATGGGGTGGTTCCAGGTACGTAGTTTGGGCTGTGATGTCGAAAAGTTTGAACCTTCCTCGTAAATGGTTTTGATCATTCTTAAGTTGTTCTATATAAACATGGGATTGATCATGGAAAAATAATTTTGATTCTATCTCCCACATAAGCTATGATAAATGGGCTTCACAGGGTACAATCCTTCTAGTTGAGGCCATCTCTTCCTTTGTCTCTTTTAGTTAGATTTATCATAACACTATATTTCTACTAATCATAATATTACCGGGAAATGGATATATTATCAACAATAATGATTATAAATAGTCTTTTAAGTCTGATAAGATTTAATAAATCCAAATAAGTGCTTATTTTGTGTATATCCATAATATATAATAATACATTTAATTAAATCGTAAGGGGAATTTTATTTATAAAATTTCAAGTCATTTAAAGAAAGGTATAAATTTTAAAAGGAGTAATTTGAGAGTCCATAAGGGGGTTAGGTTAGATCATTACTACATATTAGAGTAGTTTAATTTTATATTTATTTTATCCTGAACTGTATTCAAATTTATATGGTTTGAATAATATTTTAACTCTCTTTCATTTTCTTATTTCTATAGTTCTTTCTTTAATTTTATCTATTCGTTCTCTCTTCACGGTGATATTTTATACATACGATAATGAGTAACTAACCCAAGGAAACTCTCTAGGGATGAATCTAGTGTCAAAAAATTGTTATACATTCATGTTTAATTTTTCTTATTTGATATGGGTTAATTAGAGTATTACTAGTTTTGAGAGAAGTACCATCATTGTAGTTATCTAAGGATTACCATATTCTTTTTCACTATTATCCTTATCTTAACTTGGAAGAGGTTAATTTATTGTGTACATGGAAATCACTTAGCGCACTTCAAATTAAAAACTGTGGAAGAAGAGGATGGCCACATATACAATGGATTGAGTTCATAAAGTAGGTATGAAACTAATAATTAGAGAATAAAGGTACACTTTGATTAAATTTTCTGAGAGTATTTCCATTCTTTCTAACTACATTCATTTTTTGTATTGTATATTCTTGTTTAATTTTATGTTTTTTGTTCTATAATAAAACCCCCAAAATACAATTATTAAATTATTAATAGTTAGTGATTGAATGTAATGGATCCACAAGTGAGATGACTCTATTCTACCATTGTTCTACAATAATAAAATAAATAATAGCTTTCATACCACCCTATATTAATATTTTCATATTAACATGTGATACTATAATAATACTAAAAGTATTCACTATGATCCTATAAACATGTTAGGAAACCCTAACAGAACAAAAAGATATCATTTTGAACCATGATTCATAAATCCAAATAACCAAATTTCTATGCCATCTTTACAAACTAACATTGATCTAAAAACTACTTTAAAACAATTGTTTCCAATATAACATGGTCTTTAAAGTGAAAACAATATAAGTTAATCAAGGAGTTCACAATGGAATGGTCAATACTCAAGATAATAGGATTGAAAAGAGAGTAAGTAAAGTGGAGCACTTTTACATTCTTACTAGAAGGAGAAAGGAAGGAGTGATTGTACAGTTAAAATCTTTGTGAAATAAATGAATGGTATAACCTAAAAAAGAGTTTTCTATAAAGATTATTCCCCCAATTCAGAAGAAAAATAATCAAGAAATAAATCTACTACATTAGATATTATTCAAGATAAAATCTCTAGGAGTACTAGGAATGATTTAGGAATATATGTTCTTGTCTACCATATGAATCCATTAAATAGAATAACTTCCTAGTATTTTTCTATCAGATCTAGCTTGATAGTGATAAAAATATTCTTTATTCATCTTCATGAGGATCTCTCAATGATAAGTTACAAGTGGAAGTAAGAGGTTTGAAAGAGAAGATAACTCAAAACTCCCAATAGTTTGGCACTAGATTTACCCATTCCAGAGTCTCACATGAGATTAGATCATCTTACTAATACCCCTAATAGAATTAAATCAAGATAAACTAACCACCTTGGTTAGAAAAATGGCTTTGAAATAATCATGCGAATAAAAAACCATTAAAGCTCTGTGGTTTGTGTTCTTCCCATGATTATTATACTGATCATTGTTTTTAGGAGTAGGAAATTTAATGTTATTCCACAATATATTAACATAGGTAATATTAATAGAAAAATTCAGGATGGATAGAACCTTGACCAATTTAATTTTGATTTTGGATTCAACAAACTTGTGCTTGATCACCCTACCAACAATTATACTGATAAAATTTACCATTTTAATTATCATGCATAGAGACATTCATTAAACCATAATACCAACCACACCATTATAAAATTTGAATTTATTTGAACAACCATCCACTAGTATTCAATTCATTGTGTGTTCATAAAAAGGATCTACAGTTTAGGAATTAAGAAATAATGTTGAGGAGTTGAAGAACCATTTTAGAAGTCTTGTGAACATATTTCCCATGATATAAAAAAATCTATATAAACTTGTCCATAATCCTGAAGAAAATTTGATCTTGCTAGAAATTAGAAATGGTAATGAGATTTACCTCATGGATAAACTTGAGCCCAAGAAAAATAAATCCAGAATTAATGAAAATAAATAGGAAAAATCTACAAAAAAACCCTGAGAACCAGTCTAGGGAAGAAAAAATGGGTGGAAAAAAGTCTAGAAGAAATAAAAATAGAGCATAAACACTGTTAAAATAATAGAAAAGTTATTAGTAATAATTTAAACATATATTCATTTTAATTTTGATTCAATAAATAAAGATGCAAGGGGAATAAATTAAAATCTAAATTAAAGAAAAATTATAGAAAGTAGAGATCATCATTCTCCTCCATGAAGATCTTTATTGGGTACTAATGTAAAATAATTTCCTTAAGGAATTATGGACAAATAAATAAGTGACTTCAAGGAAATTTTTGAATATATTTATGAATAATAGTTTCACTCTTAATTAGCACTCAATTTCCTACTATGATTAAAGACCCTAGAACATTTTCTACACATTGTACCCTTGGTTCTATGACTTTAAAATATATTTTTTTTGATTTAGGCACCTCAAAAAATGTAATGAATAACTCGGTCTTTAATATAGAAACCTAATACATTTACACATATTATTAAATGATTTTTCAAATAAATATCCCATAAACACAACCAAATGATCGAGAGACCCAATGTCATTAGAAGACTAGTTTCATGATATATCAAAAAGAACTAAAATTAAAAATATTTATTTTAATATCTATAAAGAGATCCTAAATCCTTTTTTTAATGTCCCATATTTTTTCATGTATTATTTTAATATTATATGGGAATTAATTCGAGACCATGCTTTGAGACGGCGTGCAGTTCCGAGGCCCAGTGAGCCCGAAACAAATGTTTGAATTTAATTTAATAATTAAATTACGCGTGCGTGCGGTTTTCCGGAAATAGTGGAATAACTCCTGAACGGGTGCTCTGATCAGAAATACGAGGGAACCATTGCATACAAAACAATGATTTTACCTAAGGCGAGGCCTAACAACGGCCGGCGCAGGTCGGTGGTGAAATCTGGTTCATGGACGCAACAGTAATAAAATACTTAATTAAAATATTTTATTTAAACCTTTTTATGTCAAATATCTCTTATCTTTTAAATAGAGATTACGCAGGGGATCAGGGTTATAATCCCCATGACCCTGATTTCCCCCTGGAGGCTCTGGGAAAGCTCTGGAGGAAACCCCTAATGTGGCGGCGACATTCTTGACAGATTTCGTCGGTGACGACGACGCGGTGACCGGATCTCCACCAAAGAACGCCGGGATCCAGGTAGGATGTCATTGTGATTTTATTCTTCCTTTTATATTGATTTCTACGACGAACGCAGACTAATCCACGAACAGATTAGCCCGCGGATCGATTGTTCTTGCAGGATGGGATTTTGCGGGGTCTTTGGGGATTTGATTCTTGTTATTGTTTGGTTTCGTTCAACCTTCTAAAGGTGACAGACCATGATCGACACGAACATCGATCGAGGTTTGTCCCTATCGATTTGTTTGTGTCTCTTCCCCAAATTTATCATGTTCTTTGTGAGTGTTCTTCGCGTTCTCTATGGGATGAGGAACAACGGATCGTTGCACACCCATTGTGCGATGAAACAGTCCCAAATTTATGATCTGGCATCATTACAACCCTAAGAAAGTGCGGTTGTGGTGGCGACATATGGATCGAAGCGGATCGGAAGAAATTGTTCTTTGAACGATTTCCGTACGGGTGACCGAAATCATATTTTAGAGCCGATTGAAGGCCTGAAACCCATGGATTCAGCATCATGATGACGAGGCAACCCAACATCTTAGTTTCGCGGAAAACAGACGACTGAATCATTGTCTGGAGGATCAGTTGAGGTGTGTGGTGGAAGATGGCGTTTCTGGAAAAATCCCGCCTATACGCCATGTAGTATGGTCTACACGGCGTGTGTTCGTCGATGAACGACATGGCGTGTACTCTGGGAGTACACGGACACGGGAAGGGTACACGGCTAAGGACACGCCGTGTATACCCCTCCCCATCCAGACCCAGCCAGATACACGGGATACCCCTTGTACTGGTACACGGGCAGGCGACACAGACACAGGCAGAGACCATGTACAGGCACATGGCCAGCGTACACAGAGCAAGCCCAAGTGGTCAGACACGGGGTGTGATTCTTCTACATTCCGTGTAGTTGCTTTCTATCTGACAAGCCGAATGACACTGGTCGGTTACACGGGCAGTAACCGGGGTCAAGGAACACAACGTGTACTTTTCTACACGCCATGTAGTTTGGTTTTGCACGGCTTGAACGAACAACATGGGAAATCTACACGAGCAGTACCCAGGGTCAAGGAATACGGTGTGTAACCATAATACACGTCGTGTAATCTTTTTCTTCATGGCTTGAGCCACTTGTATTCCGTGACTTGGACTAGCCTTCTTAGGGTCCGTACCCTTGGCCTTTCTCCTGAAGGTTTATGGTATCATTTCCTAATATACAGGAGTATGATCCCTTCAGCGGGACTTCATGAATATAGTTTTTGGAATCCCCTCTATGATACTTAGATCCAGATCCTCTATTCATTCATGATACCCTAGGTAGAGTTCATGGTATCGACGTGACCTACCTTATCTAGGCGCTGATCCTCTGCCTAGAGGATTAACTCAGACTGATTTTTCGGAATCACCCAATGACTTGGTTGTGATCCTCACCTGAGCATCATGTTCTCAAAGTACTCATGGAGTATGTTCTCTCGGAACGAGTACTTCGTATCTTTCTCTTCAGACCTAAGAGTGTGTTCTCCCAATTGTATGCTTAGTGGAATCTTCAAGCTGGATCATAGTGGTGGTTTCACGATGGTCGTCTGTGTATGAGTATATCTGGATATTCTTGGTATATGTTCCATATAAATATACCCTATGGAGTTGAATGTACCTTTCTTTGTGGTATTTTTCTTGTTTGTATTTCCTTTGTGGTTTTCGGGGTTTCCTACTGGGTATTGTTATACTCACCCCTGCACGGGCTTTGTCCACACATGTCGTGTCTTGGGAAGACGAGCGAGCCTTTGACAGGATTCTAGGTGGACCAGGACCGGATGGTGCTTAGTGAGATAAGACAGGCCGAGGTGTGTTCCTTCGGTGACAGGTTATAGTCCCAATACCTTTATCTAGTGGTTGGACTTTGTTGCAGACTTTATTTTGGGGGGATTGTACTTTTGGCCTAGGGTTTTACTTTACTATACATTTTTTCCCTTTCATACTCTGTTGGTTGGGTTTTTAGTGTATGCATGTTTTTCCATATTTAGTAGTTTTTACTTTTTAGCTTTGTGGGCTTGAAGATGTGTGTGCGTGTGTTTAGGTTTATAGGCAATGCCTCTCATGTTAGTAGCATGCCTACTCGGTGCTAGTCACCAGCCCCTGGCTTATTGGAGGCGGGATTGGGGAGTTGCGGCTCGAGCCCCACCAGGACGGGTCGTGACAGAGTGGTATCAGAGGGGTCGGTTCTACCTTAGGACCGAGAGTCAGTGAGTTGGTTTGGGGCAACAATGTTAAGTGTTTCGAGTTCGGCTCTCAGGCCAGGGACCCCAGTGTTGGTGCGACGACCGATGTATCCATACCGAAGGACTCTGATAACTTTCTTTTCTTCTCGGAACAAGAAAACACTAGTTGCATGGGGGAAAATAATGGTACATGCATCATATAGGAATGGGTTGTGGTTTACATGTCCTTCTTGAGTCAGCTCTCCAGATATACTCACTGACTGTGATACATCTTATTTCCTAAGTAGGATTCCTCCGAAATGCGCACCCACTAGGATCCAGCAGCCCGATCATGAGGATGACCCCCTCAGTGATGAAGCCTCGATACATGGACCAGATCCCCCAATTCTACCACCAGGTGGAATGCTAGTTATTTCACCACCTGTGGGGCAGTTTTTAGCGCCTGCTGTACCAGTGGAGGAGCGCAGGCTAAGCACACTCCACGATCTTCAGAGACAGAGACCCCTCAGGTTTCAAGGTGATCCTAAACCTCAGGAAGTAGAGGAATGGCTTGTGGAAGTGACCAGAGTCTTCTGTTTGGTTAGGACACCAGCAGACCAGATGGTGATCCTTGTAGCAAGCCTTCTATAGGGCTCGACAGGACGATAGTGGAGTTTAGTTTTCCAGAATCACGACGAGGCGACACATTCATGGTCAGAGTATGAGTGTCTCATCAAAGAGGAGTTTTCACCAGTAACCCTAAGAACAATATGCATACAGGAGCTTCTTCAGCTCTAGCAGGTAACCATGATGGTGGATGACTATTCATCGAGGTTTACCGACCTCTCGCGGTACTCGATGGATATGGTCAGAGATCAGTACTTCAGAGCTCAGACTTTTAAGTGGGGCTTGCACAGAGATATCCGAGATAGAATAATCCCTATGAGTATTCCTACTTATGATGGGGTGCTCGAGCTGTCTTTGGTGGTCGAGAGCTTCCTCACAGATAGGGACAACCGACAGTTGTCAGTAGTGGGCGAGCTGGAGCAGAGACCTCAGTGGCAGAGAGCCAACGTCTGGGACCCAGGCATGGGAGACGTTTCCAGAGGAGATCCCAGGATAGGGGATCAACTGTACAGGGTTCACAGGGTGCATCCAACCAGCATCGAGAGAGGAGATGTTACTCATGTGACGGAAGGGGACATCTCACTCAAGATTGTCCGACCCATCGTACTACTGACCCAGGAGCAGTGGATGGACCACCGAGGTAGATGAAACGTGTGGAGTAGGCAGATCTGTGAGGGGGTGGATGTGGTAGAGGAGCTGGGAGAGCAGCTGGAGGTGTTCGGCATTTCGACCCTTTACCACCACCACCCCCAGGAGGTCCACCCCAGGCTCAGGGAGCTGGTGGACAGAGGCAGGGACAACTACTGGCGGCAAAGGCTTATGACCCTGGTACTCCCAGAATGATTAGAGGTACAGTCTGGTTTTTTTCTACTTTGGATTCCGTATTGATAGACCCAAGTGCTAGTCATTCCTTTCTGGATGCTTATCTTGTTTGAGACCTTGATATTCCAATTGAGCCGTTGACTCGACCCTTATGCTTAGAAACACCGACTGGTGAAGATTCAGAGATCACACACCTTTGTAGGTAGTATGACCTGACCCTTGGAGGTGAGAGTTTCGGTTGGAACCTCTTGGTGGTAGCGTAGAGGCCTTATGATGTCATTCTTGGTATGGATTGGCTATCCACAGTTCATGCCCAGATTTATTGTTTTAGGTGAAGGGTGCAGTGTGTCCACAGTGATGGGAAGAGGTTCTATTTTTTCGGTGAAAGAGAGACCCAGGCAGCGCAGGATGGATTAGTGCATAGGAGGGCACAACCGATTTCACATCAGTTGGCTAGCCTAGCCCTTGGTGCGGCAGATGTTACGAGATTCCAGTTTCCAGCAGTAGTGGCTATGTACGAGGACATCTTTCCAGAGGATGTCCCCGGAATACCTCCCCATTGGGAGATTGATTTATGCATTGAGTTGCAACCCGGGACGACCCCGATATCAGTATCAGCTTATCAGATGGCTCCTGCAGAGCTTCGTGAGCTGAGGATGCAGCTAGAAGACATGTAGAAGAAGGGCTTTGTGAGACCCAATGTTTCACCCTGGGCGGCCCTAGTGCTGTTTTCCAAGAAGGCGGGCGGGAGCTTGAGGCTGTGTGTGGGTTACTGACCCTTAAATCAGGTGACCATGAAGAATTGATATCCACTACCATGGATCGATGAACTCTTAGACCAGTTGAGAGGGGCACGATGGTTCTCAAATGTTGATCTACAATAAGTCTATCACCAGTTGTGAGTATGAGAGGAGGACATACCGAAGACAACTTTCATATGTCACTATGGTCACTATGAGTACTTGGTGATGCCCTTCGGCATGACGAATGCCCTGACAGTGTTCATGGGACTCATAAACCGGATCTTTCAGCCCTATCTAGACCGGTTTGTAGTGGCCTTCATCGATGATATCCTTGTGTACTCTATGTCCGAGGAGGAGCACGCGAGACACCTAAGGATGGTTCTGGACACACTCCGAGAGCACCAGTTGTATGGGAAACTCTCGAATTGTCAGTTCTGGTTACAAGAGGTCCACTTTCTCGGGCACGTTATCTCAGCGAATGGTGTAGTAGTGGAACCAACAAAGGGGGGGCATTGCTAGCATGAGAGCCACCCTAGAGCGTGACGGAGGTGCAGAGTTTCCTTGGGTTGGCCGGATACTATCGGAGATTCATCTATGATTTCTCCAGCATTACAGCATCCATGACAGCTTTGACCCAAAAGGGAAAGCCTTTCGTGTGGACTGAGAGGTGCCAACCGGATTTCCAACGGTTGAGATAGAGTTTGATGGGCACCCCGATCTTGAGATTACCATAGGAGGGTGTCGAGTACGCATTTTTTGGTGATGCATTAGGAACCGGGATTGGTTGTGTCCTAATGCAGAGGCAAGCAGTGATTTACTATGGCTCACGTCAGTTGAGACCACACGAGCAGAACTACGTGACCCATGATCTCGAGTTGGTAGTGGTAGTCTTCGCATTGAAGATGTGGCGGCACTACCTGATGGGCGACCGGTTTACCATCTACTCTGATCACAGGAGTCTCAAATATATCTTCTCTCAGAAGGATCTGAATTTGAAAAATATGTGATGGATTGAGTTCCTCCAAGATTACAACTTTGAGATCGTTTATACTCCTGGGAAGGGGAACGTGGTGGCAGATTCTCTCAGTAGGAAATCCAGTTCGTAGTTGCTGGATGAGGCGACAAGGCAGTTTGCCTCTTTGAAGTTGTCCTTCGTGGATGTAGATAAGGGATCTTACCTTCAATCGATGGTTGTTATCCCTCCACTCTTACAGTGAGTCAGGGAAGCACAGTGCAAGGATGCTAGCTGTGAGACTCTTTGTGATCAGATATCCACAGGTGATGCTACTAATGGATATTCAAAAGGTGGAGAGCACGTTGTCCTTTTCAGAGGGCGCATGGTATTACCAGCGACGTTGCAGGAGGAGGTTCTAAGGGAGTTCCATACATCCCCTTTGGCAGTGCATCCAGGTGTGGAAAAGATGTACCAGGACCTCCGACGTCAGTTCTAGTGGCCAAGAATGAAGAAGAGTGTGGCAGAGTTTGTTTCTCGGTGCCTTACTTGTCAGCAAGTAAAGGCTAAGCACCAGGTTCCAGCAGGTTTGAATCAGCCCCTTGAGGTGACATAGTGGAAGTGGGATGGGATATCTATGGAATTCGTGACGGGTTTACCACATACGTCCATGGGGCATGATGCCATCTGGGTGATCGTTGATCGACTCACCAAGTCGGCCAACTTCCTAGCCATACGGGTGCAGAGTTCAGTAGAAAGATTGGGACGCCTCTATGTGAAGGAAATAGTTCGACTTCATAGAGTACCATCCACGATCGTCTCAAATCGTGATTCTCGTTTCACATCTTGGTTGTGGAAGGTATTGTATGAATCTTTTGGGACTCAGTTACCCTTGAGCACAATGTTTCATCCCCAGAATGATGGTCAGACAGAGTGGACCATCCAGGTCCTGGAGGATATGCTACGAGCTTGCATACTTGACTTTGGTCGTAGCTGGGAGGATCACCTACCACTGGTGGAATTTTCTTATAACAACAGTTATCATTCCACTGTTGGTATGGAACCATTCGAGGATCTATAGGGGCGACCTTTCAGGTCACCACTTTGCTGGACTGACCCAGGAGAGTCAGCCCTCATGGGCCTATAGATGGTGAGAGCTACTACAGATAAGGTGCATGTCATCCAGGAGTGGATGAAGACTGCACAGAGTTGTAAAAAGTCTTATGCTGATCGGAGACGGAGGCCCTTGGAGTTTGAGGAAGGAGACCATGCGTTCCTTCGGGTCTCACCTCGACGGGGATTTTGCGGATTTGGCCGAGACAGCAAGCTATCTCCGAGGTTCATTGGCCCTTTTCAGATTCTGAGTAGAGTTGGCGAGGCAGCGTATCGCTTGGCTCTACTTCCTCAGATGGATTGAGTACACAACGTCTTCCATGTGTCACGGCTACGGCGGTACGTGCATGTTCCATCGCATGTCATCGACTAGGGAAAGCTGGACATCGACGATGGGGAGACATTTGCTGAGTACCCAATGGAGATCGAGGATCGGTAGGAGAAGATACTTCATGGATGAGCTATTCCCTTGGTGCACGTCTGGTGGTAGCACGAGAATCTCCAGGAGAGCACGTGGGAGTGGGAGGCTCAGATTCGCGTGCAGTACCCACATATTTTTGAGTAACCCTTGTTTTGGCTTTTCGGGGATGTAAAATCCCTAAGATGGGTGTGATGTAATGTCTTGGATTTTTCCATGTATTATTTTAATATTATATGGGAATTAATTTGAGGCTAGGCTCTGAGACGGCATGTAGTTCCGAGGCCCAGTGAGCCCAGAACAAATTTTTGAATTTAATTTAATAATTAAATTACGCGTGCGTGCAGTTTTCCTGAAAAAGTGGAATAACTCCCGAACGGGTGCTCAGATCAGAAATATGAGGGCACGGTTGTGTTCAAAACAGAAATTTTACCTAAGGCGAGGCCTAACATTGGTCGGCGCAGGTCAGTGGTGAAATACGGTTTTTGGACGCAATAGTAATAAAATATTTTATTAAAATATTTTATTTAAACCTTGTTAAATCAAATATCTCTTATATTTTAAATAGATATTACATAGGGGATCAGTGTTACAATGCCCATAACCCTGATTTTCCCATGGAGGCTCTGGGAAAGCTCTGGAAGAATCCCCCAACGCGGTAGCGAGATTCTTGATGGATTTCATCGGCGACGACGACGCGACGACCAGATCTTTGCCAACGAATTCTGGGATCCAGGTAGGATGTCATTGTGATTTTATTCCTCCACATTTTTGATTTATATGAAGAACGCAGACTAATCCACGAAAAGATTAGACCGTAGATCGATCGTTCATGCCGGATGGGATTTTGCGGGGATTTGAGGATTTGATTCTTGTTATTTTTTTGGTTTTGTTCAACCTTCTAATGGTGACAGACCAAGATCAACACGAAAATCGATCGAGGTTCGTCCCTCTAAATTTGTGTGTGTCTCTTACCCAAATTTATCGCGTTCTTCATGAGTGTTCTTTGCGTTCTTCACGGGACGAGGAACAATGGATCGTTGCACACCCATTGTGCGATGCAACGGTCCCAAATTGAATATCTGGCATCGGTACGACCCTATGGAGGTGCGAATATGGTGGCGACGAACAGATCAAAGCGGATTGGAAGAAATCGTTCTTCGAATGATTTCCGTACGGGTGACCAGAATCGGATTTTGGAGCCGATTAAAGGCCTAAAACCCATGGATTCGATATCAAGATGAGAAGGAGACAAAACATCTTGAGTTTCGCGGCAAATAGATGGCTGAATCAAATTCCGGAGGATCAGCCGAGGCGGGCGGAGGAAGACGATGTTTCTGGAAAACTTTTGACTACATGCCGTGTAGTATGGGCTACACGGCGTGTGTTCATCAGCGAACGACCTGGCATGTACTCCAGGAGTACATGGACACGGGAAGGGTACACAGCCAAGGACACACCTTGTATACCCCTCCCTGACCAGATACATGGGATACCCCGTGTACTGGTACATGGGCAGGTGACATAGACACGGGAAGAGACCGTGTACGAGCACATGGTCAGTGTACACGGAGCGATCCCAGGTGCTCAGACACGGCGTGTGATTCTTCTAAACTCTGTGTAGTTTCTTTCTGTCCAACAAGTCGAATGACATGGGCCAGTTACACGAGCAGTACCCGGGTTCAAGGAACATGGCCTGTACTTTTCTACACGCCGTGTAGTTTGGTTTTGCATTGCCTGAACGAACAACATAGGCCATCTACACAGGCTGTACTTGAGGTCAAGGAATAGGGTGTGTAACCATACTACACGTTGTGTAACCTTTTTTTCATGGCTTGACCCACTTTTCTTCCCTGACTTGGACTAACCTTCTTAGTGTCTGTACCCTTGGCCTTTCAATTGAAGGTTTCCGGTATCATTTCCTAATATACAATAGTATGATCCCTTCAGCAGGAATTCTTGAATAGAGTTGTTGGAATACCCTCTATGAGACTTAAATCCAGATCCTCTATTAATTCCTGATACCCTAGGTATAGTTCTTGGTATCGACGTGACCTACCTTACCCGGGCGCCAATCCTCTGCCTAGTGAATTAGCTCAGACTGAGTTGTTGGAATCACCCCATGACATGGTTGTGATCCTCACCTGAGCATCACGTTCTCAAGGTACTCGTGGAGTGTGTTCTCCCGGAACGAGTACTTCGTATCTCTCTCTTCATGACTAGGATTGTGTTCTCCCGGTTGTATGCTTAGTGGAATCTTCAAGCTGGATCCTAGTGGTTGTTTCACGATAGTCGTCTGTGTATGAGTATATATGGATATTCTTAATATATGTTCTTTAGACATATACCGTGTGGAGGTGATTGTACCTTTCTTTGTGGTATTTTCCTTGTTTGTGCTTCCTTTGTGGTTTTCTAGGTGTCCTATTGGGTATTGTTATACTCACCCCTGCACAGGCTTTGCCTGCACGTGTCATGTCTTGTGCAGACGAGCAAGCCTTTGACAGGATTCTAGGCGGACTAGGATCGGACGATGCTCAGTGAGATCAGACAGGCCGAGGTGTGTTCCTTCAGCGACAGGTTGTAGTCCCAGTACCTTTATCTACAGGTTTGACTTTGTTGCAGACTTTCTTTTGGTGGGCTTGTACTTTTGGCCCAGGGTTTTACTTTACTGTACTTTGTTTCCCTGTCATACTCTGTTGGTTGGGTTTTTAGTGTATGCATGTTTTTCCATGTTTAGTAGTTTTTACTTTTCAGCTTTGTGGGCTTGGAGATGTGTGTGCGTGTGTACAAGTTTATAGGCAATGCCTCCCATGTTAGTAGCATTCCTACTTGGTGCTAGTCACCATCCCCTGGCCTATTGGAGTCGGGCTTGGGGAGTTCCAGCTTAGGCCCCACCGGGATGAGTCGTGACACTTTTGACCTATTCATTTGGATTGGATGAATTTGGGATTATATAGAGAAAATTGGGGAGTTAGAAAGTACAGTAAGGGAATATATATGATAACAAAGCATTACATGCGAGTTAGAAGTCATAACCTGATATCATAAAAGGAAAGGTTCATGTATAATAATTTGGGATCATACTATAAATATTATATAATAATAAGATCATGGAATTATGTGAATTTAGAAACAATATATAACATGACATAAGCATTAGTCAAGGCTAACTACCAAGATAACATCACATGGTGGCTGAGTCCCATTATGGATTAAGTATACTCCCTAATCCCAAATGTAACATTTCATGAGACAAAAAAAATATCAAATTAATTGGAGTGATATCTAGGTTAACTCATCATAACATGTAAATAATTATGTTTTCCACAAAATCAAATGAATTATAATTAAAAAACAAAATAATTACCCATGGAAAGTAATGTGTTTCATAATCTTGCCTTATATCATAATCTTAGGAAATTTCATAAAGATTACAAAGAGAATAAAGAATTAAATATTATGGGGATTAATATATGAGTAAATAAAAATAGGTCTCAAAATATGGTGTTCATTTTGGAATAAATACCTTGAATTAGTATTACATAAAAGGATTGAGGGACAAAAAAGTTCCCTTTAATCGGGTTTGATTTTAAAGAAGGCATTTGAGATGTGAAATTAAGGAATATATTACCCTATAAAAGGAATGAATAATAAGATAGGTGTATATGTAAAATACACAGAGACATATATATAATTTATAATCATTAAAAAAAATCATAGAGATAGAGAGATAAAGTGAGTTATAGAGTGAAAGGTTATAACATAAAGAAAAAGGGTGGTTTGGAGAGATTTCTTACATTATGTTCCAGAATCAGTAGACACATGAAATTAATATAATAAATAATAAAAATAAATTCATAAATTACTTAATTCAAAAAAAATATTTTTTAACATAATTTTACTATTTTTAATTATAATCATTTTATTGAGTTATAAAGTTCAATTTCATTGTTCTCAGAGCATTCATTTCATGATTCCAAGGTCTGATCAATTATGTATAAATATTGACATCCTTTTTAAATGTGAATACAACTCTATAAGTGAAATAAAATGGAATACATGTCCATATTTAAATTTATATTTTCCCTCATATCCTTTTTCTCAGACATAGGGATGACTCATTTAGTAAAAAAGTTGAAGTTATACGATTAGTTTATTTAAACAATTTTAATGACCACCAGGAACTTGTTTTGATTTATTTAATATTATGTCTATATATTAACTAAAAAACATGGAATAAGTTATAATATTCATTTTATCATAATATTTATCCATAATAATATTTTTTGACCATCCTTGATGGTGGTGAAGAGAGATGAAGTACCATTTTAATGGAGGCATTGAACCGACCATATTGTAAACAACATTTTCCTTTTAGGAGTGAAATAAGGGAGGGTATAGTATAATATTACACTATAATACAAACATATCAATATTTTTAGGATACTAAGGTACTTTTTTAGGTTCATGGGGATCATATAGGTGTCCTATAAGAAGAATAAAATTGAAAGAGATGAGTTGAGAGTCTTACCTCTTCCATTGGTTGAATGCTCTTTGGACAACCCTTAAGGCTCATTAAAATGGTATTTTGGTGAGACCAATGTTAATGTTACATGGGGGATAGGATTAAAAATGAAATTTTAAAGAAATTTGGAAATATTCAAGGCTTAGAAGTTGTGTGGAGAAGGGGTGGTATTTATAATGGGAGGAGGGGGTGAATAATATAAACATTAGTCTATTATTTTGCTCAATATTTTCAATAGTATCAATTCTTGTGACTGTATACACTAAATGGTGAATGTGAGTTCTAAATATTGGGTGCCTATATTTTCCATGGGTCAAATTTTTTGTATTTATCTTATAATGATAAATACTGTATTTCACTATTCAAAAAAATACAACTATTTTAGAAAAATACAAAAAATTCATACAAACCATTTTTTGATATTTAGATTCAAAAAATACTATCCATTTTAGGAAAATAATTTTATAAATTTCAGAAATTTAATTATTAAATAAAATCATCATTTATTTGAAAAATACCAATTTTAATATTATTATATATTTTTTAGAGATTTGAAAAATTACTTAAGGTCACATAAAATTAGATTATTATTATAGTAAAACATAATATTAATTTATAAAACCCTTTTATGAAAATGAAATTTCATTTGAATCCTTATATTTATTATAAAAGTGCAATTAAAATATAAATCTTCAAACACTAAATTTATCATTTCTAAAATATTTATTTACTTATAACATGATATAAATATGTCATATTTTCATTTTATAAGATACCTCAATATAATTTTAAATTTCCATAGGTGGGGAATCTATTACAATGGACATGTTACTATTTAGATGGTTAGATTACTATTCCAATATTCAAGCTTGTAACAATCATATGGGTTCTCTAGTTTCTTTAAATACCTTATATTTCATTCATTCTTCATTCACTTATATTTTCTCTCTATGTTATTTATACATTCTTCCCCCATTGATGAATTTCACCCTCAAAATTTTGTATTAATTTATAAGGTGAAAATAGGTGAGGGTATATCTACTTCCTGGCTTCCTCTAGTTCACATGTCACCCCCTCATACTTATGGATTCACCATAGTAGTTTGACTTGGTGAGTTGTCCTTTTTTTGTGTAGAATTTTATCTTTATGGTCCTAGATCTTCATCATCTTCTCCTTATAAGATAAATCATTTTCCACCTGTACAACCTTTAAATTCAATACATGTGAGAGATATAGTATTTACATTCTCAAGAGAGATACATGGAACATGTCAAATAATTGAGAAATGGTTGGTGGGAGTACTAGTTGATAGTCCACAACTCTGATGTGATCTTTAATCTCAAATTGGATGATGTACCTAGGACATTACTTTTACTTCTTCCCAAGTATCATGACTCTCTTCCATGGATATATATAGTGGAATAAATTAACTCAAACCCATTTTATGAAAATATTTTTTTCTTTTAAATATTTATTTTTATTATAAAAGTGAAAATAAAAATAAAAATAAAGAACATAAATTATAATTTTTCAAAAATTTATTTACTTGTAACATGATATAAATATGTCACATTATCATTTTATGAAATACCTAAATATTATTTTAAATTTCCATAGGTTTAGAAACTATTTCAACTATCATGATACTATTCCAATGGTCATATTACTATTCCTACAGTCGGATTTGTTATGGTCATATGGGTTCTCTAGTTTCTATAAATATATCACATTTCATTCATTCTTAATTCACTTCTATTTTTCTACATGTTATATATATTCATCTTAAAAAAAATCATATTTCACTTCTAATATTCTGATTCATTTCTATATTATTTTTCACGAGTCATATTATTCTTTGGGATCAAGAATATCCAAATTTTTCTATTATTTTTATCTTCTTTTCAAATTTTGGTAGGATTTTAATATATTTAATTCTTATATCCTTTTTTATTCTATAAATGTATTGTTCAAATTAATTTAATAAAATATTTTTGGTTTGATTATGTGGTTAATGTTCTCTATATATTATTATATTACAATGTATGACACAATTATATATTCAAAATTTAAATTCCATTGATAAAATTCAAGTTCATTACATTCTCCCCCTGCAATTAAGAATTATCACCCTGAAAATTTAATTTTACTACAAAGGTGAAAATAGAATAGGGTACTTCTAATTCATGGTTTTCTCTAGTTCCCATGTTGTCTCTTCATATTTATGGTTTCACCATAGTACATTAACTAGGTGAGTTGGCTAGTTCCATATAATTTTATCTCTATGGTCCATGAATCTCAAACTCTTGGTCTCATTAATGATTGTCAGCATAAATATTCTTTCATCATTGAGTATCCCTAATGTGCTGTGGAATGGTATTTACATTTTCACTAATTGTATTGAGTATTTCTGGTCCCAAAAGTTTTTCCAACATCATACCTACACATAGGTGTTTTAAATCTCTTCCTATAAAGGGTTTCATATTGATCCATTTGGATGCTTTGGTGGAAAATAAAATTGTATGAGAACTTTAAGAGATAAAAACGTTTATCCTATCATCCTTTAAAGTCCATCATCTATGATTTCATCATATCATCAAGTTCATGGATAGTCTACTCATATGTTTCATCAGTTTGGGGGTGATAATCCATATGAAAGTTCAATTCAGTGTTTATATCATGTTCGATAATTTTCCAAATTGTAGAGGTAAATATAAGATAATGGTCAGATATAATTAATAGTGGTGTTACAGATAGCCTCACTTCTCCTCTAATGTATATCATTAAAAGTTGATAAAGAGATAAGTCCTCCCAAATTACAATAAAATGAGAATTATTTATATGAATATCCACCACAAACCATACAATATCATTTCCTCTTGATTGTTTCAGAAGGCCAGTGACATAGTCCATGGTGATGTTTTTCCTTTTCCATCTAGATATTGGTAATTGATACATCATCACCTTAGACTATTTGTCTTTTTCCTTGACTTACTAACATACAAAGAATTTTTGATAAATATTTTGTTATCACCTTATTCATATTATACCACCAATTGTTCTCTCAAAGATCTTAATACTTATTCATGATATCTAGGTGGATAGAGGAGGTCAAGCTATGTGCATCATTTAACAATACCTTATATATCATAGGATTTTATAACACACATAGGCAGGACCAAAATCTTAACACTCCTTTTCCCTTAATTTTAAATATATGGATTTCCATTTTCTTATATCTTTCACCTTCTTCTAAATTTCAATATAATCTCTTTAATAATCCTTCATCTTCTTTGGATGGGATGGTTGAGAAATAAGTTGAGAATAGAATAATGTTGTTCCTTACTTTATAATTCCCATTTTCATCCTTTAAAACTATTATTTTATTAGATCCTTCTCAATTATATTCATTGATAAGGTTTTAGGATCCATTTTACATAGGGAATCTTCTAATTTGTTCAAATTTTCAGGATGGTAGTGAATTGAGAATCCATAGCTCTTGATCAGCTGTAACCATCTTCACTAGAAAATGTTACAATTTTTCAATGTGAATATATACATTATGATCTTATGAACTATATATATTTAAAAATTATCCCCATAAAGAGAGTGCTGAAAAATATTCAATTTGAAGATCACCACAACTAACTCCAAATCTTGTGTGGGTAGTTATACTCACGAACATTCAACTGGCCTGATGAGTAAGCTACAACTTTATAAATTTTTTTCCATACACATTATAATACCATCATTAAAGCATCACAATATTCCATGAAAAGTTCTGGAATTGTGTTTCGTGTGAGGATTAGTGTAGTGATGAGCCTCATTTTAATTACTTAATGTTATCTTCACATTCATCAGTATATAAATACTTTAATACCTTTTGTATTTTCTTGGTAATCATGTTTGAAAATCATGAGAATCTTCTAATTTATTTTTATTAATACAAAGCTTGTCCATGGAATCTATAGATCTCCATTATAGATATTTCTCTAGAAAAATTTTCAATTGGATTTTTTATAAGTGTCTATAGATAACCCTTTTCTGGTGATAAAATTCCCTAATAATGAAACCTCCTCTATTTAAATCTCACGTTTAATATACTTTACATATATATTATCCTTTTTAAATTCTATAGAATAATATTAAATTTATTTCCATGATCATCATTTGTTTTGGAGTATATCAGAATATGATCTATAAATATGACCATAATTTTTTAACGTAATATCTAAAGACTCTATTCATTAGGTCCGTAAGTATTTTTTGAGCATTAATGTGTCTGAAGGGAATAACTATGAACTCATAGTGTCCAAAAATGGTTTGAAAGGAAATCTTGTGAATATATTCCTTCTTCACCTTTAATTAGTGATATCCTGATCGGAGGTCCACCTTATAAAAATATTAGGTCCCTCATAGTTGATTGACCAAGTAATTTATCCATGGAAGTCGATACTTGTTCTTTTTTGTGATTTTTTTGAGCTCTTGATAATCAATAAATATTTCCATTGACCCACCATTATTCTTGAAAAATAGGATGGGTTAACTCCTTGATGAAGTACTCAGGCATAAAAAATCCTTCCCCATATTCACTTTTAACTAATTATTAAGTTCTTAAAACTCAATGGTTTCCATTTTGTAGGGATTATTGGATATGGGTAGAGATCCAGGTATAAGTTTGATTGAGAACTCAACCACTTAGTCAGGTGGATGAACAAGAAATTATTTAGGGGATACATCAGCATAATCCATCACAATGGGAATGTCTTCAAGTATGATTTTCTCATTTATCTCAATAATTTGATCTAGATATGATTTCTTATAACTAAATAGTATATGTATCTGAGATGAATATTCAATTGGATATTCATCCCCCTCCTTACACATATAGAGAATCGAATGATAGATTGGGATGTATAAATTAATCTTCATCTCCCAATAGTTGATGTTGGATTTATATATTAAAATCCAATCCATCACCAATAAAGAATTAAATTCCACTAAAATAAGTAGTAAAATATTTTTTGGGAGGTTTAGTCCACAAAAACTAAATGAGGAAGATTTATATACATGGTATACAAAAATTTCTCCATTTTATATCCTCACAGATAGCTCGACCCCATGTTTTGAGGTGGTTTTCGAATATTTGTACTAATATTTCATGATAAGGAAGAATTAATAGAACCAAGCTCAAATAGTATGTTTTCTATTCATAAATTAATAACCTTCATACCCATCACCACATCTCATTCATGGTCCACCTTAGTATTAGTGGTAGCATATTCCCTTACCTACTCTTAATGCCTTGAAATTTGTTTTCACTGATTATATCTAAACACCCTTGTCCTAGGAAATTGGTTCACATAATGCATATTTTCTTTGTAGTTGAATTATTGTACCATAGTCTGAGTGTTTATTTGAACAATCTTTTCTTCCATAAAATTAGTGGGAATATTCATATCCATTTTTCAATGACTAGCATGGGGCCCTTATTTTCTACACTTTAAGAATATCCCACTTCCCTTGTGACAGTTTTTGGAATTCTACTTCCCATATTTTTTACATGTGGTAAGTTGGGTTTTCTTTCCTTGATGAGATTTATCCATTTATCCACCCAAGAAACCTCCATTTTATGATTCTCATCACCAGGAACATGATAACACTGAGACTATCCAATCATCATCTAGAACTTGAGGGAATATTGAAAAATATATTGATAGATATCAATATATCAAATTGATAAATAATTTTATAGACTTAAATTTAACCCACTAAATAAATGGTTCACATTAATTTTGATGTAGATGAATAAGATGAATAAATATCCTGAAATACTTTCTAATTTTGCCTCATATGCCCTAATAGACTCATATTCATTTTTATTTAGTCTGAGGAACTTCCTCTATATTTTATGATGGAGAGTTTAGGGAAAATATTTATTAAAAAATATTTTATTTAATCCTTCCCTTTCCATCGAATCAATTCCCACTTTGGAATTTGTATTCTTGATCAGTGTCCACTACTGATCAGATTCCCCCTCCATTCGTTAAATATCCATTATAACATTATCTTGTTATGAGAATTAGAGGATAGAGAATATCTTCACATTTTAGTTGAACCATTATTCTATGATGAGGGTATTAGAAGATTCACTAAAGGTAAGAGGCCGTTTTCTCATAAAGGAATTGATCAAAACATACACTTTTTTTTGGAAAATGAGGGTGTTCTATATGATTTTTCTGAAACATCACTTCCATGACATTCTCATATCCCACTCCCATAAGGTTTGACATATCATTGTGGGAATAATCACATTTCCTAACACATTGGATGTTGGAACAATTCCTTATATTTCCCACCATTAACTAAAATAAATGAAAAAACATGATGAAACTAATCTAACATAAAAAAGGGAAACTATAAAATTAGAATAATTAACTTATAAATAATAATTATACCCAAACATAAGAGTCTATATGTTTGAATCTAGGTTATCCATGGTAATATTTCTATTATATTTTTAAACTTGAAAATTACTTCAAGTCCTTTATAATGGTTTGTAAATAGTTTGTAAATTTTCTAAAGCATTTTCCCCAGGAGTGTCAAACAATGTATGAATAAAGACATATTTTTAATGCACTAGGTGAAGATTAAGTTATAACCATTTTCAACCATTTTTAGGTTATAATCCATATGTAAAAATTTTCATGTGCCACATCCACTAGTAGTATCTAGATATGGATGTAATTTCATAGAAACCACTAAGTCTATACTTCACCAAAATTTTAAGACATTATTCTATACTTAGACTCGTATATAGGGTTATCACTAAGGTATTATAGTACAAAACCCATTAAGAACTTGAATATAGAATAATAAAAACTATAGAAACCAAATACTTTTACTTATATTACTACACATTTTTTGACATAAATACCCCATAAGCACAACCAAACGATCAAGAGGACAAGTGTCTTTAGAAGATTAGGTTCATAATTCATAAAAAGAAACTAAAATAAATCATCTTTATTTTAATATACATAAAAATATCTTAAATTCATTTGATCTCTTAAAACTACATAAGATAACCAGGGGAATACATTGAAAAAATGAAGGAGCTAAAAACACCAGTAAGGGATTAAACATGATAACGAAGCATTGCATGTTAGTCAGAAGAAATGACATGATATCATAAAATAGAAGGATCATGACTAATCATTTGGGGTTATAACATAAATAACATGAAATCATAATATCATGACATCATAGGAATGTAGAAACATAATCTAACATGACATAATCATAAGTCAATCCTAACATCCATGATAACATCACATAGTAGACAGAGTCCGATCATGGAACAAGTTTACTCCCTAATACCATACAAAAAATCTCACAAGAAAAAAATATTAAAAAATTAATTATATTTATATATGGGTACCCACATCATAGCATGAAATGTGTTCCATAAAAGGATATTATTCACAATCCAAAATCATAAGAATTTCCCATGAAAAGAAGGGTTTCCTAATGTTACCTTATATCACCATCTATAGAAATTTCAGCAATATTCCAAATAGAATAAGTAATTAAATATCATGGGTGTTCATATATTATTAGACAAGTAAATGTCTAAAAATATGGGGTTCATTTGGGAATAAATAAATTAAATGAGTGTTATATAAAATTATTAAAGGGTATAAAATTTCACCTTAACCGAGTTTTATTTTAAAGAAAGAATTTGAGAAATGAACTTAAGGCATGTCTAACCCATCAAAAGAAGGTAGAATAAGATATTTTTTAAGTAAGATACATATATACCGAATTTTGAGGCATTAAATGACATCAAAGTGAGATATAAAGTTATTTATAGAGATAAAGGTCATAACCCAATGAAAATGGTGGTTTGGAGAGATCCCTTAACTTATGTTCTAGAATCATTCCACAATTTCACTTAATATCTTGTGTAATCTAATAAAATTAAATAATTACTTCATTCATAAAATTTTCCATCTATATTTTATTTACTATAATTTTATCTTTTTCATATATAACTATTTGAATGATTTATAAAGATTAATTTCATTATTTTGAGAGCATTTATTTTATTATTCTAAGGAAGGATAAATTGTCGATAATTATTGATATTCTAGTAAAAAGGATCTAAAAATTTATAAGTGAAAATAAATTGTATTAATGTTCTCCCAAAAACTTAAATGGTCCCAATTATCATTTTTTCAATGTAGGTATGGCCCATTTAGTAAAAATGTTAAGTTATACGATTAGTTCATTTAGACGGTCTTACAGACTATCATGAACTAGTTTCATTTTATTTAATAATATGTATATATATTAATTAAAAATAATGGAAAAAGTTATAATATATGTTTATTCATATTATTTAGAAAAAAATAATATTTTATTAACTATTCATGATGGAAGTGGATTAAAATTAAGTATGTAGCTCAAGGAGGCATTGAACCAACCATATTGTAAACAAAGTATTTGTTTCAGGAGAGAAGGAAGAGAGGGAATAAGATTGATATTACACAATAATAATAACATATAAGTGTATTTATGATAATATTGTTTTATTTTTAGGTATATGGGGATCATATGGGGGTGTTATAAGAAGAATGAAATTGAAAGAGACCAGTCAAGAATCTTACCTCTTCAATTGGTTGTGTCCCCTTAGGCTACCCATGAAGACTCCTTGAAATGGTCTTTTGGTGAGGATAATAGTACTTGGACATGGGGAAGAGTATTGGGAGTGTAATTATATATAAATTAAACAATATCTATGACTTATAAGCTGTGATTAAAATAGGTGGTGAGGGGTTTTATTTATAAGGAGAGAAGAGAGGTGTTTTTGAATATTATAATCATTATTCTATTATTTTAGCTCAAGACTATAAATAACATTTATTATTCTCTTCTATGTATTATAAAAGTTGAATGTGTGTTTAACAAGTTTGTTCTCACATTATCCATGACTCAAAAAATCATGTATTTATCTTATAATGTTAAAAACCACATATCACTATTTACAAACAAATTCAACTATTTTAGAAAAATACAAAAAAATCGCCATTTTTATCAAATTGTATATTCTAAAAATGAAATAAATTTTATAACTAAAAAATTAATTCATTTATCATAAAATGTTAAATACCCAATATCATAATTCACAAAAAATTTCTATATTTTTGAAAAATACCAAAAATTCACCATAACAATTTTTCAAAGTGTATATTCAACTATTTCAGAAAACTACAAAAAATTGGTTTCTAAAATCCAAAACCCCTTAGAAATCACCTAATTTTGACCAAACTCATACCTAAACAATTTCTATTGTTTTTTGAGGTTCCCAGTTGGATTCCAAGGCCTTATGACCTATATTCTTCACGAAAAGAAGCAGAGATTGAAGATCTACACCTCTCATGGTAAGAGAATATATTCCCAACTAGTTTCCTATGTTTCTCCCATATTTCTATCATACTTTGATTGGAAATTTCCCTCTATTTTTTGTATCTAGAACTAGGTCTTAGTATATCTAATATTTTTGATATTGGATCTAGTTTTTGATCTAGTTCCCATTCTTCATTGTGGGTTTGACAATTCCATTTCAAATTGGGGATTTCTATTAGGTGATATTTTATCAACATGCCTGAGGTAATTGGTCTAAATTAAATTCCAATAGTCTTGATTCCAATTATTTATATGAATTTTTAGATTTCAATTAGCACATTTGAAAATTGAATTTTTAAATTGATTAAATTATTTTACTAATTAATTTATGGAAACATGGAATTATAATAATTAATTTATTGGTGGATTAATTAATGAAATGTTGTCATTATTTAATTGGTTGAATTTAGGAATTGATTGATGAATTAATTAATGGAATGTGTGATTGGGGAATTGATTAATTAAAATTTTGAATTATCTAACGGAATGTGTGATTGTGTAATTGAATAATTATTTTTTAACTTAATTAATGGAAAGTGTGATTGTGGAATGGACTAATTAATTACTGAATTAATTAATGGGGTAATGGTTTATATTATTTTAATGATTCAAAATTTTTTAATGGTAAATTGATCATTTTATTGCATGTGATTAAATTATTGAATCATGATTTGTTTTGATATTTGGAATGGTATAACAATATGTGAATGCGATAAGAGGGTTAATGTTCATTAACTTTTTTTGATGTGATAAATGTGATGATGTGATAAATGTGATATTGTGATACATGTGATATTGTGATATATGTGATATATGTGTGTGGGACATAGAACGATTCTTCAGAATACAATAGTGATAAATGAGTGTGGGAGACAAACTGCTTCTTCAAAAGCCTTCTCATGTGATTGATTGATAAATGAGTGTGGGACCTAGACAGGTACTTCAAAATCCCACTTATGTGATTGATAGATAATGAGTGTGGGATAAAGTCTGAAACATCAAAATACCACTAGTGTGATAGGTTGATAATTGAGTTGTGGGTCACAAAATGTTTCTTTGAATACCCACGGGGTCCTAAGCATGACGATCTAGGCCCTAAATATTGGAATTTCACTATGGTTCAAATTTTCCATGATAATGAATTGAAATGAATGGATAGGGAATTCCCATTTGTTATAATTAATAGTAAACCAAATATGTGATATGGTTCAGACTCCGTCAACGGTAAAAAATGGTATTGAGTGTTGGGCGTCCATAGGAATCTGAGAGATTTGTGGTTAAATAAAGAGTAATTTAAGAAATTTAAACTATTTAGTTTATTAATTATATTTTATTCTTCATACAGTTTCAAACACAATTATTGAGTAGAAATTGTTTTAGAAGCCATTTTCGTTGTCCTACTAAGTTTTACTCACACCCTACTTGGGCTTCATGATCGGTACCCAAATAGACTTCATGTTTGCAGGATATGATAAGGGAAAAGGCCCCATGTTAGATAGATGAGTTGGGATAGAGCATGGTTATGGAAACCATACATGATTCAAGACCCACTTAGGAGTTGTCAATGTCTTTATTTATTTTGGGTTTTACATATTAAAACTAGAAATGTATTTGGAATTAATTATCTTCTATTTAGATTTGCATATTGTATGTTCGGTTTTGGTCATTATGTGATATTGTTTTGGTTTGATTATTGATTATGTCATTTGGTTATTCTTATTTTTTTTAAATGTTGTGATTCTTTGATAAAGAGGGTGTAGTCTCCCTACGATTGATATTAGACACTCAATGCTAGTTAATATCCTCTAGCATATGTGGAGGTGCGCTTGAGGTCAAATGATTGACCGACTCATGGAATAGGTGTGTGGTACCTAGGTTTGGACGTTATAAAGTTGTATCAAATGATACTTTCATTTCTTTTATTTTGTCTTACTGTTTGGGAATGTTAAATAGGAGGATAGGATGAGTTATGCCTTGGTTAAGATGTCATGCATGGGAGTAGTTAACCCATGTACAAGGGTAACAGTAGGGTACCGAGGGTAGGTTTTCTATTATCGACGTTTTTTGTTATATTTGATGTTATTTAACCTCAAGTTATGTATTTGTTCTGTGGTGTGATTATTGTTTTTGAATTATCTGAGAATTGAATTGTGGCCTAGAATGGAATGATATTTGACTATACATGCATCATTCAAGACACTCTGGATTATTTGTCACATTAATAATTTTTAGGTACGCACAAGAAACCATGTTTTGGGTAAGTTGTGGAAATTAAATTTTTTTCCTTGATTGTGTACTTGAAATTAAAAGGTGCCTAATACGAATTTAAAATTGTAAAATGAATGAATGTGTGAATAAATACATTTCTAATGGAGAAATTGAATAATGATAATGTTTTTACCCTTTTTAGCCATGACCAAGAGGTAGGATGGTTATTGGTAGTGATAACACCTCAATTTGGACCCTGTGGTGGGGTTTGGGGGAAATGAGTTTGTATGCATTATTATGAACCCCTCTTATGTAAACGTGTTAATGTTGTGTTATGTTTCCTAATACTTGGTTTTGGAATTGTCGAAATGTGCCTCCATGATGACTCTTGTTGAGAGGATGATACGATGATACGACTAGAGATTATTATATAGTAGTGGAACTAGAGGCACCGATAGTACTAGGTGAGGAAGATGAAGAGTAGTTCGAAGAGAACATTTCTTGCCCCATGCAGTTTAATGAAAGACGCCCAAGGTGGTTTATGAAAATAATGTCTAATATGACACAAGAGTTTTTGTCGTTGTACCCTCTAACATTTACTGGTGAGGGTGGACCTATGGTAGTTAGGTTTTGGATAGAGTCTATTTAGATGATACTTGACCATCTAGAGACTCCTTATGAGGAGAGAGTAAAATTGGATACATATATGTTATGTAGTTAGGTGAATAATTTGTGGGAGATCCGGACTCAAGATGGAAAGATAGATAATATAGAGTGGACGGAATTTTTGGAGAAGTTTTTGAAGCACTTTTACCCTAAGACACTTAGGAAGGAGAGATCAACTGAGATTATGAGGTTATGTTAGGGGAGTATGACCATTATGGACTATGATCGATGCTTTACAGATTTTAAACACTTTTCTTCAGTGTTGGAAGGAGATGAGGTGACTTTAATAAAGATGTTTCAATAAGGGATTAAATGTAAAATTAAGTCCCAAGTGGATATATTTAGGCAGAAGAAGTTTTTAGAGGCGATGAATCAGGCGGTCATTTCCAAGGGGAACCAGAAAGAGGCTTATAGTGGAGGACATGTGATTTATTCTATATGGTCAAGAGGCAAGACTTCCATGAGTAAGAAGCATCATTATGGTAATGTTATATAGGGTGATAGAAAAAAGAGTATCCAAGGGGAATGGTCAGTTAAACCAGACCTTGGTTGAGTGATATGTCAATAGTGTGGTTAGTCGGGAGACATTTATAGATGGTGACCCTAACCACTGGTAGAGTGTCAAGGATGAATCATGAGGGGACATATATAGAGCTTCTATAATAACCCATAATAGACTAGCAGTGATGGAGCTAATGGGAAGTACTAGAGTGTGGGAAGGGGATCTTCTACACCATACCATTTAGGTAGTTATATTTCTACTAGTCGTAGTGCTTGAGGTAGTAGATGTGGTGTTTTTGGAAAGAGCTCCCATATCAGTAGAGTGGTGCAAATTAGTACACTCAAACTTCCCCGAAAGGAAGAGGGAAATAACAATTGAATTTATTTTATCCTACACTAGTGTATAATGAGGATGGACAATTGATAGGTAGAGGTATTATTATTGCAGTTTATATGATTTATAGTGACGTATTTTATAATGGTTCCTCTTATTATTTTATGTATACACAACTTTTAAATGGTTTGAGCCTAACTTTGGAGTCCTTTAGTGGGTTTATGATGATAGATACACCATTTGGAGTATGGTAAATGAACATCTGTTTGTGTAATGGATGTTCTCTTGAGGTTGGGCAATATTATCTTCTTTTGGATGTAAATATTCTAGATACGTTAGGTTTTTTACAAATTATGGGTATGAACTTGATAGTGGAATACTAATCCATCATTTATTGTTACAAAAGGATATTACATTTCACATATCCTAAATAAGTCAATTATATTCTTTGTGGAGAATGGGATTTCAAGGTGGGCTGAGCTGGGCCAGTTCATCAGCAACTAGGGGAGCTCCCCACCCAAGTAGTTTGTCTGTTTCTAGATAACGGGATTGCAATGAAATATGTATTTCCATTCCTAGTGTACCATTTTTAGGATGTTTTTTCATTAATACTTATTAGGGATACCACAATAGAGAGAAGTGAAATTTATGATTGAGCTCATACCGGGGCTACACTAGTTTCTATTCCACCTTACAGAATGGAACCAACAAAGATTCAAGATCTTAAGAAACAACTAGAAGAGTTGATGGATAAGGGGTTTATCTATCGAAGTACGTCACTTTGGCGTTATCGTGTTTTGTTTTTTAATAAGGATATTGGGACACTAAATTTGCGTTTTGACTAATGGAATCAGAAACAAATCAATGTGAAGAACTAGTATCATATTCTTCTTATCGATGGTCTATTAAATATTTTAGAGGATTTGGTGTATTCTCAAATATTTACATGAGTTTAAGGTATCATAAGTTTAGAGTTTGACATTATGATATATTGATCACTTCTTTCAGATGTAGGAATAGCCATTATGAATTCTTTATGATGTAATTTGGGTTAACAAACACACCAATAATTTTTATGGCCTCGATGAATAGAATATTCCATTTGTGATGAGTACACTACGAGGGCATAATCAATATGAAAATCAATCTAAGTGTCAATTTTTTATTGACCAGGTACACATATCGGGTCACATCATCTCATAAGAAGGTGTGTTAGTGGACTTAGAGAAAGTATAAACAGTGTTTTCTTGGTAGAAACCCAAGAATATTTTTGATATATGTAACTTTCTAGGTTTAAATGGTTATTACCAAAGGTTCATCCATGACTTTTCTAATTTGGAAGCACCTAATTCAGTATTTACCAAGAATGGGATAAAGTTCCAATGGATAGAAGCATCTGAAAATTCCCTCAAGGAGTTGAAGGACTGATTTAAATCCATACCATTATTGATATTACCCAAGTTGAGTGAGGAGTATACAATGTTTTGTGATGCCTTTGGGATTAGGGGTTAGAGTAATTTTTATGCAGGGATATCATGTTTCGGTATATGGGTCTCAAAAATTGAGGCCACATGAATGGAACTACCCTACACATGACCTTGAGTTGTTAGTAGTTGTTTATGCATTAAAGTGTTGGAGACATTATCTGTTGGGAAAAAAGTTCACTATGTATAATATTCATAAGAGCTTAAGGTATACCATTTCACAGTGAGATTCGAATCACCAAAAGTGGAGGTGGGTTTAGTATTTGTAGTTATTTGATTTTGATCTAAAATATATACCTGAGAAAGGAAAAATTATCCTTGATACTAAAATAGGAAAAACTCGGACTTAGGAGTTTGAAGAGTCTAATTCTATGTATATGAAGATGAATTTATAGGATGAGATGAATGTTTTAGTTCTAAAGAGTTAGGATTAGACGACTCTTGTATCCATTTTAGTAGATTCCACACTCTTGAGACAGATCAGGAAAGTGTAGTATGGGGACTTAGAATGTTTATCCTTGAGGGAAATCCTTAAAGGTGGGTAGTCACTTTCTGAATGAACTATAAATGATTATGGGATCATCTATGTAAAGAATAAATTTGTGGTGGCTATGAGCATGTTGGAGGAGTTGTTGCATGATTTTCATGCCTAAAAGTGGGTGCTGTATGAAGGTGTGACCAAACTTTACCATGACCTACACCATCAATTTTGGTGGCCTGACATGAAAAAGGATATAGCAGGGTTTGTGACGTGATTCTAGACTTATAAAAAGTTTAAGGTTGAGTATCAATGAGTTGGGGGGTTAATAAAACCGTTTCCCACTTCAGAATAGAAGTCAGCTAAAATTTCAATGGAATTTTTTGTTTGTCTCTTGAGGATGCCTCATAAGAATGATTTTATTTTGGTGATTGTGGATTATTGGACTAAGGTAGCACATTTGTTTCCTATATAGGAGAATTTCTCAGTGGAGTATTTGGGAGACTTTTACATTTGAGAGATAGTCCATCTGCATGGGGTACCATGAACTGCAGTTTTAGACTATGACCCATGTTTTACTTCACACGTTTTTGAAGGATTTTATTAGGGTTTGGGTACATAGGTTTTACTAAGTAGAAAATTTCACCCATAGATGAATGGATAGTTAGATTGTACCATACATGTACTTGGGTATATGCTATGAGTGAGTGTTCTAGACTTTTATGGGTATTGGGAGAAGCACCTGACACTTGTGGATATCTCCTATAACAACAGTTATCTAGAAACTATTTAGATAGTACCACATGATACTCCTTATGGTAAACCATGAAGACCACCTAAATGATTGATGGAGGCTGGTAATTCAGATTTGTTGGGATATAGTCTCATAAAGGAAACGTAAGAGCTTGTTTAGTTGATTTAGAAATGTTTGGCTACGAATTAGAGTAGTCATAAGTCATATGACAGGAGACATTGATGACCCTTAGAGTTTTTATAGGTTCATCTTGTATTTTTTTTGGTGTCACCTAGATTGGGTGAACATAGGATAAAAAGACAGTGCTAGTTAGTGCAATGGTTTTTTTTGATCTTTTAAGGCTGTGGAGAGAACCGGGTTGGTTTCAAACCAATTAGATCTCTTATAAAGGTGATGTTCAAGGAATGATGCTTTTCATGTGTCATATCTTCAGCGGTTTCACCCTAAACATTCTCATTTGATCAATATGGATGATTTTGAGTTTGAGATATATGCATACTTTGAGGAGAATATGATATATGTGTTGGATCACATTGAGAAAGTGTTGTGGGGAAAGAATGTTATGAATGTTTGTGTATTGTGGAACCATGAGAATATTTATGAGGAAACATGGTAGAGAGAAGAGAATGTGTGGGCTCAGTGGACCAATATTTTTACCTCACCATCTTAATGATTCTTGGTAGTATAGCTCTAGGATGAGATGTTATAAGGTGTGGAGATCGTAAGACCCAAAACATTTCTAGAGATCACCCAAGCTTGTTGACATATACCCCTTTTCCTAGTTTTGAGTAAATTTTTTGGGTATTATCTTGGGTGTATTTGTGTTAAAATTAGATGTTTTTAAGGGATTTTGGTATTACATTGTTAACGCCCAGTTTTCTGAAACAATGATACTTGTCACAACAAACCATGAAACCCCTGATAGAGAGGGATTGCATAGTCAGTGCATGGTTTGTAAAACTATGAACTGTATTGGGAATAACCATGCACCCCTATAAGAGGTGCATGTTTTAGGCACCCGGTTTGGAAAACTATGCGTCCCTACCCTGGGAAACGTGCATAAAATTTTTATTATTCCATAAATTGTTTTTTGAAATCATAACCCCCAAAATTCACCCTATTTCGACCCAACTCATCCCTAAAAAATTTCTATCATTTTGTGAGGTTCTTAGATAGATTCCATGGTCATTTGGCCTCCTTTTTTGGAAAATTAAATCATATATTGAAGATCATCACCTCTCATGATAATGGAATCTCATCCCGATTGGTTTACCGTATTTCTCCGATCTTTCCCTCATCCTTTGAAGGGATGGTTCCTCTATTTTTTTTGATTTGGATCTTGGTTTTATTAGATTTAATCCATTTGATCTTGGATCAAGGTTTTTATCTAGATCACATTCTTCATTATGGGTTTTACCATTACATTTCAAATTGGGGATTTCTGTTGGTAGATTATTCGTCATCATTCTTGTGGTAGGTGGTTTAAATTCAATTCCCATAGTATTGATTCCAATTGTGTATATGAATTATTATATTTAAATTGGCGCATTCAGTAATGAAATCTTGAAATTGAATAAATTAATTTATTAATTAATTTATGGAAATAATGAATTTGATTAATTAATTAATTGATTAATTAATTAATGTAATTTTTTGGTTAATCAAATGGTGAGATTGATTATTTTATTGATGAATTAATTAATGGAATGTGTGATTGTGTAATTGATTAATTAATTTGTTAATTAATTAATGGATTGTTTGATTTTGGAATTGATTAATTAATTTTTGAATTAATTAATGGAATGTGTGATAGTGGAATTGATTAGTTAATTTTTGTATTAATTTATGGATTGATGGGTTATATGGTTTTAATGATGAAATATGGTTTAATGGTAAATTTATCATTTTATGCCATGTGATTAAAGTGTTGATTCATGATTTTTTTATATATTTGGAATTGTATATCCTAATGTGAAATGTTACAAAAGGATTAATGATGTTTAATGTAATTTGATGTGATATATGTGATAATATGATCATGTGATATTGTGATATATGTGATATATGTGTGTGGGATATGGATTGGTGCTTCAAAATTCTTTAGTGATAAATGAGTGTGGTACATGGACTGTTTCTTAGAAAGTCCACTTTTTGATTGATTGATAAATAAGTGTGGGACACTTATGAATACTTCAAAATCCCACTTATATAATTGATTGATAATGAGTATGGGATAGGGAATATTTATTCAAAACAATACTTATGTGACTGATTGATATATGAATTGTGGGTCACATACTACTATTTCAAATACCCATGAGTTTTTAAAAGTGGCGATCTAAGACCAAAATGTAGGCAATGGACTATGGTTCCAATTGTCTATGATATTGAACTGAAATGAATGGATAATTAAAGATCATGTGTTATAATTAATTATGAATTGAATATTTGATAAGGTTCTGACTCTAGCCCAGGTTGAAGTATGTATTGAGGCTTGGTTGTCCTCAAGAACTCAAGAGTTATGTGGTTAAATAAACTTTAATTTAATAAATATAAAGTATGTATTTTTTATTGTATTTTATTATTAATAATTCTTCATATGCTTTTATTGACTGAATAATGTTTTAGGCAACATTGGTGGTGTCCTACTGAGTTATACTCACACTGTACTCGGGATTCCTGACCAGTGCACGAATAGACTTCATGTTTTTTGGAGAGGATAAGGGTAAATTCCCTGTATTAGATTGATAAGTTGGGATGGATCATGGATGAGGGAACTAGAGATGATTTGTGACCCACTTGGCAGTTATCAATGTCTTCGATTATTTTTGGTTTTGCATATTAACACTTGACACGTATTTGGAATGAAATATCTACTATTTATCTTTGGATATTATATCTTCTATTTTAGTATTCATGTGATACTGGTTTGGTTTGATTATTGATTGTGATATTTGGTTATTTTTATTCCAGAATGGCCCAAAGGCCTTATATTTTTATTTATTTTTTGGATATTCCCCCTTTTAAGGGTTGAGGGGGAACCCTAAAAAGGACCATAGGATTAGAGACACATTACCTGACCCAATGGTCTCAAAGGAAGAAGTCCAGAATCTTCCGAGAAGGAACTACCCCTCCCCAGTATCAATATCATTATGAACCTCTCCACCTCTGAATGACTAGTTAGATAATCATCTTGTGAAGAAGTGAACCTACCTGGAACCGATGGAAATTTCCATACCCTCTCATTCATCCAAATCTATTTATCCATACTGTAGTGAATGTACATTCTCGGAATCCTCATCTACAGTCTGTTCCTTGCAGAGTCTACATCTTCACTTCAAATGGCCCAAAGGTTGTGGGTGGCCCGAAGGCCTTGTGGTGGCTTGAAGGCCTTTAGGTGGTCCTAAAGTGGGTATAATCACCCCATGATCGATATTAGACCCTCACTGATATTAGGAAGTCTATAATGTATGGGGAGGTTTACTTGAGGTAATGTGACCAATCAGATTGAGGCACAAGTTTGTGACACCTAGGTTGGGAAGTTATAATACATGACTCAAAAATTCATGTATTTAACTTATAATGTTAAATACTATATATATTCACCAAAATTTCAAATATCATAGAAAAATACCCAAAATTCATCCTAATTTTTTTTCAGAGTATAGATTCCTAAAATGAAATCATTTTTTTAAAAATCATTTTTTTAAATATGATAAACTTAGTTTTTTAAATAAAATAATCATTTCTTTGAAAAATACGAATTTAAATATTGTGATCAATTTTCAGAACATTTGAAAAATTACTTAATGTATCATAAAATTATATTATCATTATAGGAAAACATGATATTAATTTATAAACCCAATTTATGAAAATAATCATTATTTTAAGTCATTATATTTATTACTAAAGTTCAATTAAAATATCAAAATACAACACTTAATTTATCATTTTTAAAACATTTATTTACTTCTACCGTGATATAATTATGTTATATTCTCATTTTTTAAGACACCTAAATATTATTTTATGTTTCCATTGGTGAAGTTACTATTCTAATGTTCGGGTTACTATTCCAATTACCATATCACTAGTCTAATAGTCTGATTTGTAATGGTCATATAGGTTCCCTACACTCCATAAATATATCAAATTTAATTCATTAGTGAATCAATTCTATTTTCAATCCAGGTTATATATATTCATTTTCAAAATGAATATTTCATTTCTAATATTCTGCTTCACTTATATAGTTTTATTCTTGAGTTTCCTTAATTTGAGGGATAAAGCAGATCAAAATTTTCCTATTATTGTTATTTATTTTGTTTCATTGTAATACATTAAATTATTAAGGACATTTTTATTCTCTAAATTTAATGTTCAAATTAATATAATAAAATATTATTGGTTTCATGTTATGATGCATATAATTTATATAGTATTATTTTTCTAAATATAGTACAATTTTGTATTCGGAATGAAAATATCATTGATAAAATTTTGGGCCAATACACATACTACTTAATAGATGGGATAATTGAAGCCTGTAAGAGTGGTGGTTGAACATAAAAATTTAACTACTATGTTTCCAGTATGAGTTCTAGAATATGTGAAAGTAAGAGCACACAACTTTATTGTTCCATATGACTTTTATATTCTAAACATATAGGATGGAAAGACCCTAACAAAGGCATCAATCATTCTAGATAAACCCTTACAAATTAAAACCAATACCACCATTAATGTACATGAATAAAATCTCAAAATGGGGGTTATTAAAAATAATTTCCATTTCAATATATTTTATTTTATTAAGTACCCTCAGGAGGATCATTCACTTCTTACACGGCCACACATTAAGGATCCTAGTCCTATTGTAGAACTAGGAGTGTTTCCTACAATTTCCACTTTAGGTAAATAATTAATATTTAAATTTTTGTAAAAATTTTTATAAAAAACCCGATAAGTATGTTGAAAAAATTAGATAAGTGGTAACATTTGAATTAATTGATGAAATGATTGTTTTTTAAATAATAATGATGAATATATTTCATCTGGTATGCATTAATTTTAAAAATTAATGATGAGTGATCCAAGACATAATTTCTCTTTAGAACAACCCTCAAAACCTTGAATTAAACCCCTTACTAACTAATCTTAAGTATGTTTACCTAATGAAAAGAGATGTGTTTCTAGTAATCACTAATAAGAAATTATCCTTTGGCAAAGATTAAAGGAAGATATAATTTTTAAGGTAAAATGTGCAATAAATGAGCTTAAGTCTAGGATATATTCTTGGAATACGTCCCAAAATTATTATGCATAGAACAACACTGAAATAAAATTCAAAAAAAATTAGAAAGATCAAATGATGACTCAACCCAACCATAATATAGGTTAAAAAAATTAGATCAATAAATTTTTATAAGTAGAAATAATCTACACCATATCTAACTCATAATGGGTAAGTCCTATTCACATTATTCCTAAAGAAATAGGACAGATCATACTCAGGAATGAACAAAATGAAACGATTATTTTCATAATTTTGAATAGATTTAGAGTGTGTATAGATTACCATAAGTTGAATTAGGTCACTTGAAAAAATAATTTCCTTATTCCTTTTATAGATCAGATGTAGAAAGCATTAGTAGAAATGACTCACTATTGTTTCTTATGTGGATTGTTAGATTAATTTCAAGTTCCCAATACACCTAAAGATCATGAGAGATAAAAACTTTAAATATAAATATGATACCTTTACTCAAAAAAAAATTCTAGTTGGATGATTTAATGCACCAGATATATTTTAAAGATTTATCTTATGTATTTTTCGGAATATATTAAAGACGTATTGGATATATTTTTGGATGACATCACTTTTTTTAAAAACTCATTTAATTGCTGTTTAAAAAATATGAATAAATGTTTTAAAACTTATATTGAAAAGAATCGTGTTTTAGAAATTGAAAAATGGGATTTTTATGGTAAAAAGAGAAATATTTTTGGGGAATGTTATTTAAGGAGAAGTTATTGTGGTGGTTAAGTTTAAAATTGAAGTGATAAATGAATTTCCCTATCCAACCTATGTAAATCATATTACATTATTTTATAGTGAATGTGTGATTTTATATGATATTTATCAAAAAAATTAGTAAGATTTATCTTCAACATTATAGGTTAAAATTAAAATATTATGAATTTATTCTTAATGATTATTGTGGATATGTATTTGATGAGTTAAATAATGGGATGATCACACCACTAGTACTGTAGCTTCCAAATTAAGAGTATCCTTTTGAAATAATATTTAATATATCTATCAATGTTGTTGGATTAATTTTTTTACAAAATATTGAGGAAAAATACAGAGTCATTTAATATGATTTAAAAATATTGGATACTACCCATAAATATTATACAATGACTAGAAAATAATTTGTATTAGTTTTTTTCCTTTGGATAAATTCATATCATACTTTCTTTGAATTAAGTTATTATTTTTTCTGATCCTGAAACCCCGAGATATTTGATAAAAAAGTAAAAGGTTGAACCATATCTTGTGAGATGGATGATTCTATTAGAGAATATTGATTTATATATTGAAGACAATACAGGAGTTGAGGACTAGTTGAAATATCATCTAATATGGCTTCCTTATATAGTCAAATTGGAAATTCTTGACAAAGATCCCTTGAATGACTGAATTACAAGGGATCAATTGTATTGTATCGAAGGAGAGGTACCTTGGTATGCCTAAATTATCAAATTTTGGATAAATTCTCAAGTACCATCTCACCTAAACCTCCAATAAATTATTTGGCTCAAATTTGAATAAAGGTTTTATATTTGCGATGATCTATATCTTTGGAAAATTTACATTTATAAAACAATAAAAATATTTTTTCTAAGAGTGAGTTTAAAGATATGACTGAATTTTGACACAATCAAGCTTATAGAGTCTATTTTATAACTCAAAGGACTTCTAATAATTTTTATAATCCTTAATATATTGGGTAATTTTTTTGAATATTCCAATGAGTTATGTAAAAAATGTGATTAATATTATTTTGTGGAAAACATATCCAAGTGTAATGAAATGATTTGAAAATAATTAAGGTTTTATTAAATATTTTAATTGTAGGGAATGTAGTCATTATACCATTTCCCATGTCTTTTGGGAACTCTTACATACTGATGGATGATTATTATATTTCCAAACCAGTGTCAGAGAAAGCCAATAAAACTAGTGATGTTTTTTTATATTTTTTCAGTCCAAATATTTTCTATAGGTTTAGAGTTACAAGTGTAGTCATCAATGGTCAAGGGACTGATTTTTTAAATTGACCATGAAATCCATGATGATAAATTAAGGAATTCATTACAAGTCCTAAACATGTTACCATCCCCAAGCTAATAGACAACATGAAGTTTCAAATAGATTAATTAAATGAATCCTACTGAAAACTATCAAGATAAATAATAAGTATTCCCTACCACAAAAATAGTTTTTTCCCGGTGCCAACCTTTATTAGCTCTAAAGAAAAAGCGCTGATAAAGGGGGGTACCTTTATCAGCGCTAAAAAAAACACTAATAAAAGTACCCCTTTATCAGCATTTTTTAGAGCTGATAAAGGTACTCCCTTTAACAATGATTTTTTAGCGCTATTAAAGGGTACCCCTTTATCAGTGCTTTTTTAGTAGCGCTGATAAAGGGGAGTCTTTATCAACGGTTTTTTTAAAAGCACTGATAAAGGGTCTACTTCCAAAAGGGATTCATTAAAAAAATATGTTAATATTTAAATATATTGGCATAGTTATATTGATATAAATATAATATATATTTTTTAAATATAATTTTGAATATACTTTAGATAAGTATAAATATACAGTTACAATTCATATATAAGATATTTACTGAAAATTTATTTTAAGAAAATTATAAAAAAAAATTAATTAATAATTTTATAATTATTATGGTTTAATAGTCATTTAATAAAAAATTGGAGACTAAATAAATAAATAAAATAAAAAAAAGATCCAAAATATTTTGAAAATGCAACTCGAACTTCAAACAGCCACAACTTTGGATCCAAGTGTCTGTTTGAGCTCTACCACATATCAAATTGAAGCCTACGAGAAGATCTACACCCCTAAAAATTGGGAGCACCCTGGTTAAGGTTTTTCGAGGCCAAAATAGGCCTGGAAGGCCTCTAAAATAGAGTTTTTAGTCTGGATACACCGTTTTTTTTAACATTTTGTGGATTTTCAGCCTCGTTTAAGGGGGTATTGTTGGATTTTTTTGGTGGGGACTAAATTTATTCCAATGTATTACATTCATATTTATATTCATTCTTTGAAATTTTATCGTTTTTTATAATGAACTGCTATTTGTAATCAAATATATAACTATATGTACATATTTTTTGTATATTCACATTAAAAAATTTAATTTTTTAAATAAATAATTAAAAATATTTACATATAAAATATATCATCTTTATCTAAATAATAACTAATATCCATTTTATTTAAAATACCAATATATGAATATTTATTTAACTATATATTAATATTACTATATATATATTAATATAACTATATATATATTAATATAACTATAAATATATATATATATTAATATAACTATAAATATATATATATATTAATGTAACGATATATATATATTAATATAACTATATATATATATTAATATAACTATATATATATTAATATAAATATATATTACTATATGAATAAATATAACTAAATATATATATAAATAAATAGATATATCATAAATAAGAGAACAAATCAATATAGGGGAGTGGAAAAGGCTTCAGGCATGCATGTGGGAGGTCTCAAGAACAAATCCAGGTGGAGGCAGGGGCGCACCCTCAAGGGTGAATTCGATGGGCTAGCGCTGACAAAGGGTGGAGGGGTGCGTGCGGGTGCTGGAGGGGGGCAGAAAAGCGTTGTTAAAGCAGGGCACAAGTGCCATAAAAGCCCCCGATTGGCAGGTTTTTTAAATTTTTATTTTATTTTTTTATCATTTATCAGCGCTTTTAAAAAAGCACTCATAAAAGTTGTCCTTTATCAGCACTAAACATTAAGCACTGATAAATGACCCTTTTATTAGTGCTTTGTTTTAGTGCCGATAAATGACCCCTTTTATCAGCGATTTTTTTAGCACTGATAAAAGGGGTCTTTATCAGCGCTTTTCAGAGCACTGATAAAGGGGACCCCCCCTTTTATCTTTTCCAGCATTAATAGCACTTTTCGAGCACTGTTAAAGGCCTTTTTTAGCTCTAATAAAATGGGTATTTGTAGTAGTTATTTGAGCCAATGGTTGTAAGATACCTTAGGGTTTTATATGATTTCTAACAAAACTACATTTGGATTGATCTTATGAAGGTTAATTTATGTTAATTGAAGTAAAATACTAGTAGATATTGAGCAAAAAGATTATTTTAATGTAAAATAGATAAAACTAAATTTGGAAAAAATTTGGAAGAAAATAATACTCAAACCTATAGATATTAAATCAATCAGAAGAGAAGAGTTTTTGAAATCAGGTATTTAAAAATAAATAAATAGAGTGTATCATGAAAATTTAATTGAATATAAATAGTTCAATCTATGGTAAAAAGTTTTACTTTACAATTCAAGACTCAAAATCAAGAACGGTTTCCATATGGGATGTTCCTATTATAGTCTATAATGTGTACCCTTTTGGTGTTTTATTAGTCATTAAAGAAAAAGATAATAACCCATTTATTATTAATGGGAATAAGGTGAATAAATAATATGTAAATATAAAATAAAAAACCAGTAGAGGAGATCACACTCTTCCAACCTATCTACCAATGAGAAATCATTTGGTTATACATTTCATTACAACTTAATAGACTATTGTGTTTTATTTTTTTTAAACCTCTAAATATTTTAGAAATAATTAAGGGAATTGGATCATTTAAATTTGGGGAGGGAACCTTTGTGGTTTAGTATTTTTAATTTTGGTTTTTATTTTTCATATTTTTGTTTCTTTTTCAATGTTTTTCTGTGTTTATTCTTCATTTATACTATGTTTTGAAACCCACAAAGCTAAATTTGAAGCCCATAGTAACTTTTTGAATTATTACAGTTATATAAAATTGATTAAAATCAATTTATTAATGTATATGAATGTATTGAATAATGTTTTTTTTTAAATTATAAGTGGAAAAATACTAGGTTTTGTGGGAATTCTATTGTATCATCAGATAGTGTTTTCTGTACGAATTTCATTAAGCAAATATAATCAATAGAAGGTCATCATTCTAAGATCACTGGATGGAGGAATCATATTGGGCGTTTTTCTATGAAAATAAATGTGAGTGTTTTATAGAAAAAGGCTCAAAAGACATACTTCTGTTTGATATATTCTATCATATAGAGTTTATCAACAAGATACCATTAGACATAGTTCTAATATATGGAACTCATTTGGGAGGAGACTCAATGGATGAGCTAAATAATGATTACTGGTTATTCGTAGTTTTATTGAAAGTTTCAACAATTTAATGGACATTTAATTATTCAATGGGAGGTTGAATGTGAATTTCTGGGACTGGATCAATCGATTCATGAGATGAAGACCTGTATATATATAGGTGGTGGGAAAGATGTGATGTATGCTAATATGATATATTTGTTTCTGACTATATAGTCCTAGAATTTGTATAGTATAGAGGAATATAGTGTTACATTTTTCTATTTTCTTGTATCTCATTTTATTGAAAATGTTTATAATGCTCTCCCATTGATGTAAGATGTTTTTATAAACCCCATAATCATGTGTTTCTATTTATTTTAATTTATTTTTATGATGTATTTTAGTCATATTTATGTGTTGATTAGGTGGTATATCATCTTAGTTCTATTTCATATACTTAGGAGAGGGTGATTACACTGCAAACCATTTTTTATGGTTCCAATGGTGTTTGGGGATTTTCCCTATGCAGGTTGATAAAATCAAAAGTAAATATATCTAGTGGCTAGACAAGAGACCCTTTGGTGTAAAAATTGGTCACTATTTCCATCTTTTGACAAGAAAGTTTTCTCCTCACACTTTCTAACCCATATAATAAATTCATGAAACTACCACTAATTCTCGAATTTCATTCCATGAAATACTATCCTATATTTAATTTCACTTATGTAGGAGGTTTCTAATCCCATTTTGAAAAATTATTCAAAATGACCTTATTTCTTGAGAAAACTTAATTATGATTGAATAAATTGAATTTCTGGAGTAATCTAGTCAAAACCATGAATCATTTATAATTATATTCTATAAATTATTGATACATTCTATTGATTTTCAAATCCCTTTTTATAATGGAATTTTATTTTATTTTACCCTGGAATTTGACTCTTATAGTCCTTGTAATACATGAATATACCTAAGTGTAAACCCATTTATAATTAAAAAAACCAATTTTTTTTAGATTTAGAAGTTAGTGAATGATCTCATTTGAATTCAATTATTGGGGAAGGAGCTAGAAGATCTAAAAATAATCTATATGATCACTTCAAACTATTACTTACAAGCTATTTTGGAGGAAATTCTTGAAAAATGTTTTATGATTTTTAAATAAATGACATGAAATGAATCAAATTAGAGTAAAATGGATATAAAATATCTTATAAACATTATAAAATTAGTCCACATACTCTAAATCAAATGTTCCTCTCTTCCTTAAAATTCAAATTTTAGAAGAATAAAAAAAGAAATGAATCTATTAGAGGAAATAGAGAGAAGAGATGTTTAATTCTCCTAAATCACAAAATTTGTGAACATTAATTTAAAATTTCAAATTTTTCGAGTTGATCAATGATAGAGGAATAGATTGAGGATATAATTCATGGTGTAAAATTTGAATCACACATTATGCTTAAAAATAGATCCAAATTTCCTATTTCATCTCAGAATATTCTCACAATAGAAAAAACCAACCATTGGGACACATAAATACCCTAAAAAATTACCATGATAAGAAAAATTAAATGAATAATTTTTGTAGAAATTTAGAAATACATAAAGCCTATGGTTAGAATTGAATGATTTTGGAATGAGAAAAACTTTTTAGAAAATGCATGCTTGAGTGTTTAGTGAAATAATTCAAAGAAGGTTGGTATAAATGAGAAACGGAGTGTGGAATAAGTGGAAATAAATTGAATATACTTCATTAAGAAAATGAAAAAGGGAATATTAATGAGGAATTATAATATTTAGTAACATGGTATTGAAAAGGGAACTCACATACGATAGTGTTTTGAATTTTTCTTGGGTAATATTTTTAAGGATCACTTTCCCATGCGTCTAAGGATTAAGCATGGGGGAATTGAAAGAGACAATTAATGCATTAAAATTTCATAAAATTAAATTATTTTATTTCCTCATATTTATTAATTCATTTATTTTAAAGAGTTTTCAAATTATGGTATCAATTTATTTGATATAAATATTTTTCAAAATGGACAAAATCATGAATTCAATTGATCCACTTGATTTTTGGAATAACAGGATAAGTAATTATTTAATATAAATTTTTCTATTTTGAAGGAAGAATATGTTAGTTTCAACAATTGTATATAATTTTGGTTAATTAATCACTTCATAAGTCTCATTACATCTATTCATAGGAGTAATTCTAACTCTATGTAGGATTTATTTTAGCTTTGGAAAGAATAATTATAAAAGGCATCTAGATTCCATAAGAATTAATTGAATGTTTGAAGATTCATTTCAAACTATGTAAGAGACATTTCCCACATTGTATGAGTCATCCATGAGTTTTTATGGCCAATTTCCAATTTATTAACTATAAAATTAGTCTTCATAAGGATACCTGCAACTCCTAAAGGATGATTTTCAATTTTTTACGAGTCATTGAAACATATAACAAGGATCATGCCATTAAAAAATTTAGTAGAAGGATGTTGGTTCAATGAAAATAAGGATCACCTATGCTTCACATGAAATCTTAACATACTCATATAATAATTCATACAACCTAATCAGAGGAATCCAAATAGATAATAATAACTATGATCTATCATAATATAGAATTGAAAATTCATTTGAAATAAAAAAGGGAATTTGTGGATTTTTGTGGACGGTTGGACTAGGATTTTCAAGAGAGAACCTAAATAAATACAAAATATAAAAAAACAAAGTATTTTAATATTTTGATATTTTGATCTACTAATGAAAAAATAGAATAAGTATAGGTAAAAAACATATGATCTCTCTCTATGGGTTTACTATGATGCTGTTATTTTAATGTTTTTGAGTTTTTTTTATGAATTATTTTTGTGTGTTCTATAATGTATTATTTTTATCTTTTTCTTTCTATTATACATCACATGGTGGGAAATTGTTTTTGTGTATTTGGGTAAGGGAAGGATATTCCTCTATAATTATAGAGTTCATGAAATTTTATGAATAATGTTTTTTCTTATTTTATTAGTATCATTATCCAATGGAAATGTATATTTTTTAATATGATAGTGTTTGAATTATTAAATATATTTTTTGGATTCTTCTTTGGTCTATGACAAAAAACGTCTCTCCACATAGTTTGATTTATATATGATGAAATTTACTATATTGAGTAGTGAATTATTTTGTGATTTCTAGAATGCATGTGAAATAAATGGAATAATCTCCGGTTACATAGGAACACCAAAAACAAATTGGGTATTTCCTAAGTAATATAATATTTCTCCACTACTAGGTATTGTACAGCTATAGATACATAAAGAGGATAATCCCAGAAGATATTTTTTTTTTCATGCTAATCACCACTACATCTATTCAATTGAGGGTGAAATATGAAGTGATTATAGAATATCTCATTCATTAGTTAATAAGAAGAATATTCAAATATTTAATGAAAATGATTGTATTATAATTGGATATCTAACCCAAAACTCACAAAATTTTCATCAAATGATTCAAATATCCCCATTTAATTTTATTTCTTTCAATTTTAAAAAACAATTTAAATCAAACCTATTTTTATAACAAAAAAATGATAATTTATTTTTTATAAACCCTCTCTAGAGACAACGCTATTTTTTCACTACAATTCACATTAAACTGGGATTATAATAGTTTTTTTACCACCCCATTGTATGTGTTCCATAAATTAAAAATGAAAGAAATAAGAATGTTTGATTCTAAAAAATAGATTAATATGATTATTGAAAAGTAAATATGGGATATAATAGAGGTCACGTCAAGAACTAAGGAAAAATTACACACACAAGATCTCATTAAGTAAATGAAAGAAAATTTGGAGAAAGAAGAAATATTTTATTCCCATTGAAAAAAGATGAATTGAAATTCAAATAAATACTAACTAGGGATAAATAACTCCAAATAAATTCTTAATGGTTGTAAAGGAGGATAGGAATAAAGCACGCCTAAGTGGTTTCACAAACCGTAACACAAGGTAAAAAGATATGATTGGTGTTAGAGACCACCTATACATGAAGGATAATGACGATGAAGGATGTAATGATGATGCATAATAGGAAGAAACATGTGAAAGATAGGATAGTCTCATAATAATGGAGAAATTCAAGACAAAGTGGATGGGGGATGACACAAAAAATGTCTGAAATGATGTTTTTAAGTGGTATTTTGGTAAGAAAACTAAAATGACTTAGAATTGTGTTTTAAGTAAAGGGTTGGATCACCAAGACCATCCAAATTCATCTTTATGAGGAAGTTTATAAAGTACTCCTCTCCCTATACAATTAATTTTTATAATTAATGATTGGGGTGATATAGGTTTAATGGGGAGATATGATCAATGTATGGATTTCCTTATATGGATACAATAAACAAAGTGGTGTAAGAGAAAGAACCAATATTATTAAATATTAATTTGAACCAATGAGTGGTGTTAATCAGCCACTATATATAGCTAAGATAAATAGGTAATTTCCTGATGAGATGAATAAGTTTAAGTGATATATATCTTGATATAGAATTAATGTTGTGTCAAATACCTATATGATTTTCCAAGTTGTATTTAGACAAATTTGGTGATAAAAAAGTTATATCAGTCTATGATCTAAGTTGTATTACACCATAAATAAAGAGAATACAACTTGAGGGTGAAGTGATCACATTTATGAAAGATCTCATGTTTTATTTTTTAATGATCTAACAAAGTGGTATCATCTAATTATTTTTAATGATACTAAGAACTATTGATATTTAAATCCCATAATACATAATAAAAAGTGATTCTAAATGTTATAAGTGGTTCTAGAGATGAATAAATTCATAGGGAGATTTATGTTGAACCTTTAAAGGATGATTAACTCTATATGAGAAGAAGGAAGTTCAATGTTTCAAGTGTGTCAGGTATTGGGACTTTAAGATCTGGTATTAGGTTGTGTATGGGCCTTTTTCATTGGTCCTATGGGCCATTTAAGGGTTCCCCTTAAACCCGTAAAGGTTAGATTATAAAAAAATAATTAAAAAAGTTCTTCAGGAAATTCAGGGGTAAAAGGATCACAATTACATAAGGAAATCCTATTGATTCTAGGGAAACTATTGTGTACTATTTTCATAAATTATGGATGTTTATTAAATTTAATAATTTCTAATAATTATATAAATATAACTTTTTTATAAAATTAACATAATAAAATCAGGCATCAAATTTCATGAAACATTTGAGAAATTATAATGAATTTAATTTAATAATTCTTGTCTAAACAAAAATGTTTTGTTTAGAAACATTGTTTTTATTACATGTGTTTTAATTAAAAGATATTTTATTTTATTTTTAGTATTAAAATTACTGAATTTTTTTTACTAATGTATAAAAATGGGTGGTCGTTGATTTATTTTTTATGAAATGGTTATAAAATTAGATAAAATCATTTGAAGGGAAAAATAGTCATTTTTCAAAAAACTATTTTTTATTTGCACAAAGTATATTATATTAAATAATTAAATTAATAACCATTGATTAATTATTTTACTGAAATTTATATATAATATATTTAATCAAATAATTTAACTTTCATCTAACTGTTTCTACTAGGAAAATGGATGATAATATAATCATTTTTATGCCTAAAAGCAATTTTTCCTCAAAATTGGATTTATTTGTTTTGTGCATAGATATTAGAATTAATTTCTTTAATCACTGGGAATTGATTATTATAAAATTAATTATATATTTTTCATCATAATAATAAATATTGGGTAATAATTTAAAATTAATTTTTATCCAAAATGAATAGTTACCATGGTGAAAATCATTTCACCGTAGTAAGGGTTTAAAGGGTTAATGAGGGGGTTAAACTAAGAGATAATGATTACATTATCACTCAAACAGGAATAAATGTGATTATTAGAGTATATTTAGAAATTAAATTATTTTATCTTATTAAAATTTTCATTTAGTGATGACATTACTAAGAAAATAGATTTATATTCTTTTAAACCATTGATTATTTATAAGGTTGCCACTCCCCTCACTTATAAAATTTCACCTAATATTCTCACTTATTCACATAATTTAAAAACTATATAGTATAAAATCCCTAAAAAAGTATATTCATAAATTTAGACAACATTTTCTATAGATAATGGTCTAAATAAAATACCTTCCTATAAAGATTTAAAGTGTAATCTATTATAAGATACCCAAAGAAGAGGTAATCATCTTAATCGAGTTATTTCATGTTTTCTTCTTTTTTCACCTCCTTAAAATATATTGTATCCATCATAATATAATTATATAATAATAATAATTATACCAAAATTTTATTATTCTAATTTTACAACCATTATCTGTTTCTTATCAATCCAATTGAAAATAAAAACCTTGCTCATGCGTACGTACAAAATATGATATCCATGAAGTGACATGTTTTATTTTTAATCATATCCTCATATAGATGAATATATTGATTAATTTAATGAATATATATGATATATATTATATAATTATTATTATGTATATATAAAACACTATCTAAATCTATTTTCTTTTCCCCTAAGAAAATGAAAATTTCATTCATGAATACGTCTAGTGTAGTGACCCGAATCTTGACGTACATGAACATTACATTAATTTTTCAGAATACTTATTACATACTAAAAAACAACACTCAAGGACCGTAATAGTTTAGTGTCTTTGGAAACTCGGAACATAATCTTCTAATCGTGGTGAAAGATCTTCAACATCTCCCATAAAGATCTTCCCCTTTTGTTTTCCTACCTAAAACATTTCTTTAAATCCTGGGGAAAAGAAAACATATAAAATGGTGAGCTCAAATTCTTAGTAAGGGTAAGCGTGGATAAAATAAAACAAATCACATACATTTGAACTTCAAAACATGAACATAATATTTAAACATCAAAATCTTGAGCAATGACATAAATCATGGTAGTACGTAAGGAATAGATCATACAGAAAAATTAAGCATGATAAAGTAGCATGGGAATAAAACAGGTAATTGTGGCATCCATTAAGCACTTTTAATGATTTCCATATTAGCCAAGGCATTGCTTCCAAGACCATCTTAGTGGACAAAATCCCTTTCTGAATCGTGTTCACTCCTCGTTTCAGCCCTGTTTTACTGAACCGGTTTAACCTACCATTCCAGCCATGTCTATCTCATGAGATATAAATCTTTACCCAATGCATTGGAGGTATATATAGGTCACACCCATCTCATAATGAAATCATTCTTACTTGTGCCACAAAATAAACTTAAAACATTCATCATAACCCAATGAATAAAATGGGTTTCATAAACATTATCCCATCATCACATAATTCATATAAAACAAATGGATATTTTATCATAAGAAAATCGAAACCATGTAAATCATAGAGAAATTATATATGAAACATACACATATGAATTATGTTCATCTTAGATGTAAAATGGTTTTGATAAAACACTTGAAATGAATTCTTGAGGAAAATATCCTTTATTCTTCAAAATCATTTTCGTTTCACAAAATTCCATGCAATTTTAAATGAAATGTATTTTGTTGAAAATATTCATGAAATATTTTGTAGGAAGCTTCATGAAAATAAGGCTTTATAAAACTGTAAAAATCTGTTCGTGCCATATAAGTTAAAAAAACGTTCTTCTTGTACTTTTCCCAGAAAAGTCAAAAAGTACCTCGAAACGTAAAAAAAAGAAAGATTCCTTACATAACATGTAGTAAAATTCAAAAATGGGTAAAAAGGACTTTTAACATACATGAAAACACATTTATAAAACATGGACATGGATGATAGAAATAGCCCGAGTAAATACTTACGAATAAGCAATCTCGGATAAAAATGAGATTTGAAAAATTATCCCTTACCTTAGGTTCGATATGCTTAGTACGTATCCGAACCTCTTGTATAATGATTTAAATAATGTCATTGACTTATTAAAGAATCATATTTATTGTTATGATATCATATATGGTTCACTTATGACTTTATATTACCCGTTCTTTTGTAAATTCCATGTTAAAGAGCGTTTTGGGTAAAATCGTTTCATTTGTCGTTTGTGTTTTGACTTGTAATTATTCATATGATTACTTAGATCATGATTAATTAATTCCAGAATATAAAACATGATTTATATATAATATATATTCAGAATATACATATATATAATAGATCTATAAATGGAAATAAATACATCGTTCAAGGAGACGGTAAGTCGTACGTACGCATGAACGTTGTTTTCGTTTCCTCATTGAATTGAATGGAATTAATTGGATGACATACATATATATATATACATAAATCCAGTATCATTATTATGTCATATATTTTATGATTACTTATTATATATACTTTATAATCATTTATGAATGGTTAATCATTGAGAATGAATCTCATCGCGTCGAGGAGACGGTATTCCGTACGTATGCACGTGTGATGATATCGTTCCCATGATCGTGGAATTTTATTGGAGTGTATGTATAATATTACAGAATCAATATCACTTTAAAATAATCATATATAGTTATTATTTACACCATTATACCCATCCAAGTATGGTGGTGGTGGAAAATAGATTACACCAGGGCGTGGAGACGGTATTCCGTACGTACGCACGCGTGTTGATTTCATTTTCCATAGGATGGATAGATGGTGAAATAGGGTTGTTTCATAATTATAATAAAATATCAGTATATTAGTGATACTGATGTTATTACTTCATAATGAAACAACTAAAAAAGAAGAAGTGGAAGAAGAAATAAATATGAAAGAATCGGTAACGGACATTACCTCTTCTTTGAAGGGCCTCTTTGAGACCTCCTCTTAGGGCACTAAAATAGGACTTTGTAGAAGAACAGGACCTCTAGGATTTTTCTAGGGAAGTGTAGAAGAGAATTTTGAAGGGTTTTTCCGAGCTTGAAGGCTCAAAGTGGTGTGAGGAAGAGAGGGAGTAGGTGCCCTTTTATAAGGGAGGAGAGGGGAACCTTTGGAATAACTAAAAATATTATTTTATTACAAAGTCAAATTAGGTTTTTAATAGCTCCAAATTGATATATTTCTAAGATAAGGTGGGGATGAGTCGGAATTCTCTCATCCAATAGAATTTAGATAAGTTTAGGTATCAATTTTTACCTTATCATTTAGATTTAACATTAAGTTAGATAATTTAACTTTTACCGTCTTTTCATGTTTTCTTACACTACAAGGTTAATAAACTTACTATATCAAGCCAAACGAACCCCAAGTTGTTTATTATTAATATATATATCCTTATATAAGTCATTTGGCTGAACCTTAAATTTTTAGGAATAAAATAACAATTAATAATATAGTATTTGTTTTAAAAACAATTTTATGTCAATTTTGACACTATTTGGTAATTGATTTTTGTGAAAATCATAACAGAATTATTAGTTCGAAAAAATTTACTTAAATCAATAATAACATGTCATATTAACATATAAGGTTATTGGAATTCATAAAAAGTCTCAAATTACATTTATTTGGGTATTTATAACATCAATTATGTCAATATTTCATTAATAAGATAATTACTGCATCATCATTGTGTCATAAATAAATTAAATTATATAATATTTAAAAATTAAAAATTAAATATCATTCTGTGGGAAATCTTTTTAGCTTTATAATGAATATTTATAGTCGAATTTATCTTATGAATAATCCTATATTAAAAATTATTTACTTATTAAACTTTGATTTTAACTATTTTAACACTTCTTTAAATAAATTAATAATAAATGTCCTAATCTAATCCAAGTGGGCCTAAATGGTCATATTTTATTCCTAAGGTTGTTTTTGGTCGAATTACACTTATCAAATATAATTATTACATGTTTTAGGGTAATAATATTATCATTTTTACACTTAACTACCCTATTTACTTTTAACCGTGGTAAATAAAAGAAAACAGTTACTATTCACCAAAAATCAGTTTCATCTCATTAAACCACATTTTACTTACTGACATCAACTGTGTCTCTCGGATTTTAAAAATTCCACTCACAGAAGCGGTAAAATTATGTTTTATGAAAAATTCAGTTTTTTTAACTACCACTGAGTGGTTTCACTATTCATCAAAAAATGAAAGTTTCCAAAAAAATACCAAAAATTAGGCCTAAGATATATTTGATATTATGACTTCAAAAATGATTCCTATTTTACCAAATTCAAAACATATCAGTTGCATTAATTAATTTAAATATTAGTTCTCGTCGTCAAAACAAATAACATGTTCTTAAGAGATAATAACTATTGAAATATTGACACTTGTTTATGTCTGGTTTAAATGTGAAATTACATCCAATGACCAAAATTGTATTAAATTGTAAAAATATATTCTAAATGTATATTAAAACCACTCAAATTAATAATTTACCACTATTAATTATTGCAATTAAAAAAGTTGTTTTTAATTAAAATTTAGTAATTTCCACTATTCGTCAGAATATGAAAGTTATCCAAAAAGTACCAAAATTTCACCCTAAGATAATTTCGATATTCCGAATCCAAAAATGAAGTCTATTTTGAAAGATAAAATTTATAAAATTTCAAAAAGTTTGTATTACAATTCATAACGACTAGTTCATAATAATATTATAACAATATCTCATTTAGTGAAACTCGGTATTGCGTACTACACACGCTATCGAGGAAGGTCGCGATTGCGTGTAATGTAGCCTAGTTAGGGTTGCGTGTTGTGAAAGACTCCTTTTTTGTAACGTACAAAACAAGACATCAATAAAATTTAAAATAATATTTCTCATAAAATCTCGGGGTGTTACATTCTACCCCCCTTAAAATGAATTTTTCCCTCGAAATTCGTCGGGGTTATAAATGGTTTACTGTAGAGACCCGAAGCTTGACGTACATGGAAAATTCATTACTTTTGCGGAATATTTAATACATAACAAAAATAGACACACAATGACTGTAATAGTTTAGTGTCTTTGGAAACTCGGAATAAAATCTTCTAATCGTGGTGAAAGATCTTCAACAATTCCCATAACGATCTTCCACTTTTTGTTTCCTTACCTAAAACCTTTCTTTACTTCCTGGGGAAAATAAAACATAAAAAGGGTGAGCTCAAATGCTCAATAAGGGAAAACATAGATAACATAAATCAATCTATAAACATTTGGATGCAAAAACATGAACATGAAATTTAAATATCAAAATCTTGAGCAAAGACATAAATCATGGAAGTATGTATGGCATATATCATAATAGAATGTCAACCATGATAAAATGGGAATAAAACATGTAATTTTGGCAACCATTAAGAACATGTCATGATTTCCGTAGTAGCCAAGGCATTGCTGGCAAGACCATCTTAGTGGACAAAGTCCCTTTCTGAATCGAGTTCACTCCTCGTTCTAATCCTGTAATACTGAACCGGATTAACATACAGTTCCAGCCATGTCTATCTCATGAGATATAAAATCATTACCCAATGCATTGGAGGGAGATATAGGTCCCAACCATCTCATAATGAAATCATTCTGGCTTGTGCCACAAAATAAACATACATCATTCAAAATAACCCAACAAATAAAATGGGTTTCATAAACATCATCCCATCATCACATAATCCGTATAAAAGAAATGGATATAATTTCATAATAATAAAAGTGAAACCATGTAAATCATAGAGACATGATACTTGAAACATACACATGTGAAATAATGTCATCTTAGATGAAAATGGTTTTGATAAAACACTTGAAATGAATTCTTGAGGAAAATATAATTTTTTTTCTTCAAAATCGTTTTCTTTTCACAAAATGTCATGCAATTTTAAAAGAAAAGGATTTTGTTGAAAATAGTCATGAAATATTTTGGAGGAAGCTTCATGAAAATAAGGCTTTATAAAACTGTAAAAATCCTTTCATGTCGTATACGTTAAAAAAAACATTCTTCTCATAATTTTGTCAGAAAAGTCAAAAAGTGCCTCGTTACATAAACAAAAGAAATATTCCTTACATACCATGTAGTAAAAGTCAAGAATGGGTAAAAAGGAATTTAAACATACATGAAAACTCTTTTATAAAACATGGACATGGATGATAGAAATAACCCCAATAAATACATTCTAATAAGCAATCTCGGATAAAAATGAGATTTACAAAATTATCCCTTACCTTATGTCCGATATGATTCGTATGTATCGGAACCTCCTGTATAATGATTTAAATAATTTCATTGACTTATTACAAAATCATATTCATTGTTATGATATCATATATGGTTCACTTATTGTAACACCCGAGACTTTTATGAGAAATATTTTGTTTTTATGTTATATAAATCATCAAAGGAATCTTTCAATACACACAATACTAGCTTGGTTTGCTTTACACGCAACCGTAGCCTTCCTCGATAGCTTGCGTCGTACGCAATACCAAGTTTTACTAAACAACGATATGCTATTAAAATATTATTAAAACTAGCCGTTATGAATAGTAATAACCACTTTTTGAAATTTTGTAAATTTTATTTTTCAAAATGGACTTCATTTTTGGATTCTTAATATCGAAATTAGCTTAGGATGAAAATTTGGTACTTTTCAGATAACTTTCATATTCTGATGAATAGTGAAAAATACTAAATTTTAATTAAAAACAACCTTTTTAATTGAAATAATTAATAGTGATAAATTATTAATTTGAGTGGTTTTAAAGTATATTTATAATTTAGTTTTACAATTTAATACAATTTTGTTCATTGGATTTAATTTCACATTTAAACAGGACATAAACAAGTGTCAATCTTTTGATAGTTATTATCTCTTAAAAACACGCTATATTAAAAAAAACTTTTTTCATGGCAATACATTATATGGTTAAATTATAATATTGATTGTTTTTAAAGTATAAATAGAATTTTTTTACCATTTAATATAATGTATGTCATTAGCATTAATTTTACATTGAATTCATAGGTAAAAGCATTTCAATCTTTGGTAATGTTTTTACTTTTAAAACCTGTTTGCTTAAAAACGGGATTAATTTTTAATTAATTACTGCAACTTATGTGTTTTGAATTTTGAAAAATGGATTCCATATATGGAATCAGTGGGTCCAAATTATGTTAATAGGTTACTTTTTTTTATATTATGAATATTAACTACGGTAATTTTTTTATTTACTACGGTTAAAGGTAAACAGGGTAATTCAAGGTTAAAAGAATATTATAATAATTTCAAATTACCTTGACACTTGTACTAACCTTATTGGATGAGTATTGGCCGACCATGGGCATCCTTGGGTCGATTTCGGGACCCCATTGAGCCACTTGGTAGTGACAACGACTATTTGGATTAATTAATTTAATGTAAAGACAAAATTGACATTAACAAAAATCTTTTAGTAATTAATTTTTATAAGGGTTAATATAAATTATATTTTAGAGTATAAATATTCAATAGAAACCTAAAAATATTTCCTACATAATGATATTTTTTTTATAATTTTTAGACACCAAATAAATTAAATTATTTATGACACAATAATGATGAAATATTTACCTCATTAATAAATGATTTAAATAAATAAGATTATAATGATTAAAATATTTTCCAAAACATGTCCAATTCTGATTGGCTGATTTTATTTCGACCATGAGTCATCTTATCTTTATCTTTAATGATTTTTGGACCTTTTGAAAACGAATATAAGTTTATAATAAAATAATATTTCCACACTTTCCAAAGGTGCCCCTCTCCTCTCTTATAAAAGGGAACCTCCTACCTCTCCTCCTCACACCAATTTGAGCCCTCAAGCTCGGCCAACCCCTGCCACTTTCTCCTATCCACTTCCCTAGAACCATCCTTGAGGTTCTGGTCTTCTTCATAGACCAACCCTAGTTCCCTAAGAGGGGGTTAAGAAGAGGCGCGTCAAAAAAGATGTAATATCCATTACCGATCCTTTCCAAATTATTTCTTCTTCAACATCTTCTTATTTAGTTGTTTCATTATGAAGTAATAACATAAGTATCACTAATATACTGATATGTTATTATAAGTATGAAACAATCCTATTTCAACATCAATCCATCCTACGAAAAACAAAATCACCGCGCGTGCGTACGTACGGAATACGGTCTCCACGCCATGGTGTAATCTATTTTCCACCACCACCTTACATGGATGGGTTTAATGGTGTAAATAATAACTATATATGATTATTTTAAATTGATATTTATTCTGAAATAGTATACATACACTCCAATACAATTTCACGATCATGGGAACGATATCTTCGCCCGTGTGTACGTACGGAATACCGTCTCCACGATGTGATACGACTCGTTCTACATGATCTTCATTGAATAATGATTATATAAATGAATTGAATGAATGAATATGATATATATTACACTAATACCATTCTGTAAATGAGGTATCTATAATCTAATGAAAAGAATAAGAATTTATTCGACAAAACATGTATAAGAACAAAAAGTAATAAACACCCGAATAACAAGTAGTAATGAAGTATTACTAATAATAAGCTAAGAATATGACCATATATGATATAATAACAATAAGTATGATTCTATAATAAGTCAATAACATTATTTAAATCATTATACAGGAGGTTCGGACACTTATGAAGCAAATCGGACCTAAGGTAAGGGAAATATCACAATCTCATTTTTATCCGAGATTGTTTATACTTTGGAATTTTCTGGGGTGTACTTTATCATCCTTATACATGTTTCCTCAATATTTAATATTATTTCCATCCACCAACAATTTTTTAAATCCCATTTTACCCTTTGGTGAGTTTTTAGTAATGGATATGAAATGAACCTTTTGTCGTTTTTCGTACGAGGTACTTTTTGACTTTTCCGACAAAAGTACGAGAAGAATGTTTTTTAAACTTATACGGCAAGAATGGATTTTTTTAAAACATTATTTAATAGAAGCTTCCTTTACATGTTTTCAAGTTTATTTTTAATCAAATTTCTTTAGTTTAAAATTGTATGACATGTTAAGAAAGGAAACGTTTTTTTGAAGTAGAAATGATATTTTCCTCAAGAATGGAGTTCAAGTGTTTTATCAAAATTATTTTCCATCTAAGATAATATAGGGTTCTGTTTCTATCCCTATTATTAAATTGATTTGATTATTTTGTGATGGAATTATTTTTATGAATTCCTTTATCTTATATGAATTGTTTTATGATGTCACGATGTTTAAGAATCCCATTTTTATTACATGGGTTATGCTATGATGTATTGTTTATGATTTTGTGGCACACATAAGAATGGTATCATTATGAGATGGGTGGGAACTATATCTCCCTACAATGCATTGGGTAAAGATTTTATATCTCATGAGATAAACATGGATGGAACGGCAGGTTACACCGGTTCAGTGAAACATGACTGAAACGAGGAGTGAACTCGGTTTAGAAATGGACTTTGTCCACTAAGATAGTCTTGGAAATGAGTCTTGACTAATAAGAAATGATTCTATATGATTATGTGTGTATGCCACAAAGTTTCATGTTTTATGTTATGATTATTGGTATTTCATTTCACTACTATGATTTATCCCATGTTATGAAATTATGCTATCTTTTTCCGGTTAAGATTTCCAAAATGTTATGTTCTTATGAATATGATGTGATTGATATTTCTTTTGTTTACCCTTACTGAGCATTTGAGCTCACCCTTTTGTATGTTTTCTTTCCCCACGTCAGGTAGAAGCTTATTAAGTAAGATATTCCAAAAGGGACTATAGATATGATGAAATAAATGGGAGACACTGTAGATGCTTTATGAACCAGTTGTTTATGTTTCCCAGTTTCTAAAGACACTATACCTATACGGTCCTTTCATGGTTTTGTTATATGTTGTAATAAGTATGCTTCAATTTTGAAGTAATAACAATGTATGTAAATTATGGGTCGTTATAGTTGGTATCAGAGGAAAGGTATGGTCAACCTTTGGAAACTAGGATTTGAAAGCCTTAGTAAGAATCCAAAGGATATGTCTAAGCATAGAACAAAATCTTAGTGTTTTAGAAATGACCATGAATAACCTAGGATAAGAACTTAAGTGTGAAATTTTATTCTTGATTATGTGGTTTTCCTATTATAATTAGTGTTTCTCACACTATTCTTCTTGGTTTTAGTCAATGGCTGGAACCCAAAGGAACCGTGTTAATGCGGAATGTGACGGGAAATGCAATGATTGTCCCCCTGAGCAACCAAATGTTATGGGAGATGGAATGAAAAATCTTATATCCATGCTCACACAAATTTCTCAAGCTATGAATCATGTTGGACTTCCAAACGAGCAAAGGAAGGAGTAATATTATGTTGAATCCTTCATGAGGCAGCATCCACCTTCATTCAGTGGGTCTACTAATCCATTAGTTACTGAACAATGGATTAGTACTACTGAAAAGATATTTTCAGTTCTTCAATGTTATGAACATGATAAAGTCATCCTAGCAGTGTATCATTTGGAAGGAGATTCTGATCAATGGTGGAATCTTATTAATAATACGAGGCAAAGGGATGAAATTGAGTCCATGGAATAAGAGGAGTTCAAGAACTTATTTTTCAATAAGTACTTCCCTCGTATTCTCCGAACAAAGATGGAGAAATACTTTCTTGAACTAAAGAAAAAGGATGATGAATCTATTGGTACCTATGAAGCAAATTTTACAAGACTTTCAAGGTACGCTTCTGGTATTATTATCCAACCCGAGAGTAAGATTGATCGATTCTTTAGGGGCTTAAAACCAAGTCATCGAAGGGAGTTATCCATAAGGGACTTCAATAGCTATGAGGAAATCATTGGATGTGCTCTCAAAGTTGAGATGGAGATAGGAGTAACCCATCAGTCATATGGGTTTGATAAGAAGAGGAAAATGGAATTCAAAGGAAAATCTAAAGAGCACACTGAAAAGAAGATGAGCTTTACCGTATGCTCAATGTGTGGAAAGAAACATGGAGGGAGTTGTCTTAAAGGGACAATTAAATGTTTCAAATGTGGAAAGGAAGGTCATCGGGCATTTGAATGCCGCAATGATGGGAAGAAGATGTCTAATGATGCAAACAAAGGAAGGGATGCACAGAATGAACCTACTACACTTAAATGTTTCAAGTGCAAGGAGATGGGGCATTATTCCAATCAATGCCCAAATCCAAGGGTTGATGATGATGGTCGAAGTCAACAATTAGATGTTGAGTTGGCTGTGAAAACTCCTAATGGAACAACAGTCGCATCAAAAGTTTATAATTCTTCCCTGATTGAAGTTTGTGGGAAAGTGCTTCCTGCAAATCTTGTGATCATTACTATATTGGAATTTGATGTGATTCTTGGCATGGATTGGCTTTCTTTATATGGAGCTCATATCAATTGACAAAGAAGAGAAGTCACATTTCATATTCCAGATCAATCTATGATCGTCTATCGGCGCAAGAATGAACATAACCTTCCAGTGGAAATTTCTTCCATCTTATGGATCTTGATTCCACTAAATGAAGGTTATATATATCAAATGGTTGGTGAGAAACTCATGATTAAGAATATTCCCACTGTACGGGAGTTTGATGATGTCTTTCCGGAGGAATTTCCGGGTCTTCCACCAAATCGTGAAGTTGAGTTTTCAATAGAACTCATACCAGGTGCTTTACCTATTTCAAGGACACCTTATAGAATGGACCCAATTGAGCTGCAGGAATTGAAGAAGAAACTCCAACAGAATCTTGATAAGGGATTCATATTCCCTAGTGCGTCACCTTGGGGAGCACCTGTTCTATTTGTTAAGAAGAAAGATGGATCAATGAAACTCTGCATTGATTATCGAGAACATAACAAGATCACTATCAAGAACAAATATCCTCTCCCACACATTGATGACTTATTTGACCAACTACGCGGAGCTCAATACTTTTCCAAGATTGATCTTCATTCAGGTTATCATCAATTAATGGTCAAAAGGGAGGATATACCAAAGACGGCTTTCCGTACAAGGTATGGACACTATGAATTTATGGTGATTCCATTTGGTCTTACTAATGCCCCTGCGATCTTCATGGATCTGATGAATAGAGTCTTTAGAGACTATCTTGATCAATTTGTGGTAGTCTTTATAGATGATATTGTTTTCTATTCAAAGAGAAAGGAAGAACATGAAGATCACTTGAGAATTATATTGAAGACCCTGAGAAAGGAGAAGCTTTATTCCAAATTTACAAAGTGTGAATTTTGGCTTCAAAAGGTTGCATTTTTGGGTCACATAATCTCAAAAGTGGGGATATATGTGGATCCCGCAAAAACAGAGGTTATTGAAAGATGGTTGAGACCAACAATAGTAACTGAGATCCGAAGTTTTCTTGGTTTGGCTGGATATTATCGACGTTTCGTGAAAGATTTTTCAAAATTATCTAATCCACTCATCAGGTTGACTCGGAAAGGAGTTAAGTTTGTTTGGATGGAGTAATGTGAAGAGAATTTCAAGGAGTTGAAGAGATGGTTATCCAGTGCACCTGTGCTCACACTGCCTTGTAGTGGAGAAAGGTTTGTGATCTACAGTGATGCATCAAAGAAGGGGTTAGGGTGTGTTCTTATGCAAAATGATATGGTAATAGCTTATTCCTCAGGACAATTGAAAATACATGAGCAAGATTACCCAACTCATGATTTGGAGTTAGCTGCGGTAATCTTTGCATTAAAGATTTGGAGGCATTATCTTTATGGAGAAAGGTGTGACATTTATACTGATCATAAAAGTTTAAAGTATATTTTCACACAAAAGGAGATGAATATGCGCCAAAGAAGATGGTTGGAGATGATTAAGGATTACAACTGCTCAATCCATTACCACCCAGGGAGAGCAAACAAGGTTGCAGATGCATTAAGTCGAAAAGACCATGCCAGTTTATCCATAATGTGGATCACAAAAGATCCAATATTTATGGATTTACAAAGGATGGATCTTGGAATTATAATGGAAGGGGGAAAATCGTATCTTTATCAAATGAATGTTCAACCATCTATACATGTGAAGATTAAAGAGGCACAGAAAGAAGATGTAGAGTTACAAAAGAAGGTGAGAAATTTTCCTGAATTCAACCTTGATTGTGATGGGATAATAAAGTTCAGGAATTGGGTTTGTGTTCCTCCCATCCCAGAATTAAAGAAGGAGCTGCTGGATGAGGCTCATAGTTCATCATTCTCTATTCATCCTGGAAGAACAAAGATGTATAGGGACCTGAAAGAGTACTTCTGGTGGGATGGCATGAAAAGAGATGTTGCTGAAAATGTATCGATGCTTGGTTTGTCAGCAAGTTAAAGCTGAGAGACAGAAGTCTAAGGGGATGTTACAACCATTACCCAAACCCGAATGGAAATGGGAAAACATTACTATGGACTTTGTCACAGGACTTCCTAAAACATCCAAAGACAATAATGCTATCTGGGTCATAGTTGATCGTCTTATAAAGTCGGCACACTTCATCTCTATTAGAGAGGATTTATCTCTCGATCAGCTTGCCAAGATATATTTAAAGTAAGTGGTAAGATTTCATGGAGTACCACTTTCTATTATATCTTATCAGGATCCAAGGTTTACCTCAAAGTTCTGGAGAATTCTTCAGCATACTCTAGATAAAGTGTTGAGTTTCAGCACTACTTATCATCCTCAGACAGACGGTCAGTCTAAGAGGACAATTCAAACTCTAGAAGATATGTTGAGAGCTTGCTCTATAGATTTCAAAGGTGGTTGGGATCAACCCCTACCTTTGAAGGAATTTTCTTATAATAATAGCTTTCACTCCAGTATTCAGATGGCTCATTATGAAGCTCTCTATGGAAAGAAATGCATGACTCCAACTTTCTGGGATGAAGTTGGTGAAAGAAACCTATTAGGACCTGATATTGTTGATGAGATGGCATAAAAGGTCCGATCTATTCAACAACACATAAGAGCAGCTCAGAGTCGACAAAAAAGTTATGCCGACAACCGAAGAAAAGACCTAGAGTTTGAAGTGGGTGATAAAGTGTTCTTATGAATATCTCCCTGGAAGAGGGTCATGAGATTTGGAAATAAGGGGAAGTTGAGCCCTAGATATATTGGTCCTTTTGAAATACTGGATCGGGTTGGGAAGGTAGCTTACCTATTGGAACTTCCACCAAATCTCTCTAAAGTTCACGATGTGTTCCATGTATCTCTCCTGAGAAAGTACATATCTGATCCTTCACATGTACTCAGCTCAGAAGTTATACCGCTGGAGCAAGATCTTTCTTTGAAGAACAACCGATAGAGATTCTGGATCGTAGCGAAAAAGTCCTATAAAACAAGACCACTCACTTGGTGAAAGATTTATGGAGGAAACACCAATTAGAAGAATCTACATGGGATCTTGAGGATATGATGATTGAGAGGTATCCTCATCTGTTTGTTACAAAGTGACGAATTTCGAGGGCGAAATTCATTTTAAGGGGGTAGAATGTAACCCCTGAGACTTTTATGAGAAATATTTTGTTTTTATGTTATATAAATCATCAAAGGAATCTTTCAATACAAACAACACTAGCTTGGTTTTCTTTACATGCAACTGTGGCCTTCCTCGATAGCTTGCGTCATACGCAATACCAAGTTTCACTAAACAACGATATGCTATTAAAATGTTATTAAAACTAGCCGTTATGAATAGTAATAACCACTTTTTGAATTTTTGTAAATTTTATTTTTCAAAATGGACTTCATATTTGGATTTGGAATATTGAAATTAGCTTAGGATGAAATTTTGGTACTTTTCAGATAATTTTCATATTCTGATGAATAGTGAAAAATACTAAATTTTAATAAAAAACAACTTTTTTAATCGAAATAATTAATAGTGATAAATTATTAATTTGAGTGGTTTTAAAGTATATTTATAATATATTTGTACAATTTAATACAATGTTGTTCATTGGATGTAATTTCACATTTAAACCAGACATAAACAAGTGTCAATCTTTTGATATTTATTATCTCTTAAAAACACGCGATATTAAAAAAAACTTTTTTCATCGCAATACTTTATATGGTTACATTATAATATTGACTGTTTTTAAAGTATAAATAGAATATATTTTTACAATTTAATATAATTTATGTCATTATCATTAATTTTACATTGAATTTATAGGCAAAAACATTTCAATCTTTGGCAATGTTTTTATTTTTAAAACCCGTTTACTTAACAACGGGATTAATTTTAAATTAATTACTGCAAAGTCTATGTTTTGAATTTTGAAAATGGATTCCATATTTGGAATCAGTGGGTCTGAATTATGTTAGTAGGTTACTTTTATTTTTTTTGATATTATGAATAGTAACTATGGTAATTTTTTTATTTACTACAGTTAAAGGTAAATAGGGTAATTCATGGTTAAAAGGATATTATAATAATTCAAAATTACCTTTAAACTTGTCCTAACCTTATTGGATGAGTATTGGCCGACCATGGTCATCCTTGGGTCGATTTTGGGACCCCATTGAGCCACTTGGTAGTGACAATGACAATTTGGATTAATTAATTTAATGTAATGAAAAAATTGACATTAACGAAAATCTTTCAGTAATTAATTTTTAAAAGGGGTTATATAAATTATATTTTCGAATATAAACATTCATTATAAAGCTAAAAATATTTCCTACATAATGATATTTTTTATAATTTTTAGACACCAAATAAATAAAATTATTTATGACACAATAATGATGAAATATTTACCTCATTAATAAATGATTTAAATAAATAAGATTATAATGATTAAAATATTTTACAAAACATGTCCAATTATGATTGGATGATTTTATTTCGACCATGAGTCATCTTATCTTCATCTTTAATGATTTTTGGACCTTTTGAAACCGAAGATAAGTTTATAATAAAATAATATTTCCACACTTTCCAAAGGTGACCCTCTCCTCCCTTATAAAAAGGAACCTCCTCCCTCTCCTCCTCACACCAATTTGAGCCTTCAAGCTAAGATAAAATTTGCCAATTTTTTCCTCTCCACTTCCCTAGAATCATCTTAGAGGTTCTGGTTTTCTTGAAAGACCAACCCTAGTGCCCTAAGAGGGGGTTAAGAAGAGGCGCGTCAAAAAAGAGGTAATATCCATTACCGATCCTTTCCAAATTCTTTATTCTTCAACTTCTTCTTCTTTAGTTGTTTCATTATGAAGTAATAACATCAGTATCACTCATATACAGATATGTTATTATAAGTATGAAACAACCATATTTCACCATCTATCCATCCTACGGAAAACGAAATCACCGCGCGTGCGTACGTACGGAATACCGTCTCCACGCCGTGGTGTAATCTATTTTCCACAAACACCTTACCTGGATGGGTATAATGGTGTAAATAATAACTATATATGATTATTGTAAAGTGATATTGATTCTGAAATAGTATACATACACTCCAATACAATTCCATGATCATGGGAACAATATCTTCGCTCGTGCGTACGTACGGAATACTGTTTCCACGATGTGATGCGACTCGTTCAACATGATCTTCATTGCATAATGATTATATAAATGAATTGAATGAATGAATATGATATATATTACACTAAAACTATTATGTAAATGAGGTATCTATAACCTAAATAGAAGAATAAGAATTTATTCGACAAAACACGCATAGGAACAAAAAGTAATAACCACACGAATAACAAGTAGTAATGAAATATTACTAATAAGAAGCTAAGAATATGACCATATATGATATAATAACAATAATTATGATTCTGGAATAAGTCAATAACATTATTTAAATCATTATACAGGAGGTTCGGACACTTACGAAGCAAATCGGACCTAAGGTAAGGGAAATATCACAATCTCATTTTTATCCGAGATTGTTTATACTTTGGAATTTACTGGGGTGTCCTTTATCATCCTAATCCATGTTTCCTCAATATGTAATATTATTTCCATACACAAAAAATTGTTTAAATCCCATTTTACCCTTCGATGGGTTTTTAGTAAAAGATATGAAAGGAATCTTTTGTCGTTTTTCGTACGAGGTACTTTTTTACTTTTCTGAAAAAAAGTACGAGAAGATCGTTTTTTTAAACTTATACAGCATGAATGAATTTTTTTAAAACATTATTTCAAAGAAGCTTACTTTACAAGTTTTAAATTTTATTTTTAATCAACTTCTTGAGTTTAAAATTTTATGACATGTTAAGAAAGGAAATGTTTTTTTGAAATAGAAAGGATATTTTCCTCAAGAATGGAGTTCAAGTGTTTTATCAAAATTATTTTCCATCTAAGAAAATATAGGGTTCTGTTTCTATCCCTATTATTACATTGATTTGATTATTATGTGATGGAAGTATTTTTAGGAATTCCTTTATCTTATATGAATTGTTTTATGATGTCACGATGTTTAAGAATACCATTTTTATTACATGGGTTATGCTATGATGTATGGTTTATGATTTTGTGGCACACATAGGAATGGTATCATTATGAGATGGGTGTGACCTATATCTCACACAAATGCATTGGGTAAAGATTTTATATCTCATGAGATAGACATGGATGGCACGACAGGTTATACCGGTTCAGTGAAACAGGACTAAAACGAGGAGTGAACTCGGTTCATAAATGGAGTTTGTCCACTAAGATAGTCTTGGCAATGAGTCTTGACTAATAAGAAATGATTCTCTATGATTATGTGTGTATGACACAAAGTTTCATGTTTTATGTTATGATTATTGGGATTTCATTTCACTACTACGATTTATCCCATGTTATGAAATTATGCTCTCTTTTGCAGGTTAAGATTTCAAAAATGTTATGTTCTTATGAATATGATGTGATTGATATTTCTTTTGTTTACCCTTACTGATCATTTGAGCTCACACTTTTGTATGTTTTCTTTCCCCAAGTCAGGAAGAAGCTTATTAAGTAAGATATGCCAAAAGGGACTATAGATTTGATGAAATAAATGGGAGATAGTGTAGATGCTTTATGAACCAGTTGTTTATGTTTCCCAGTTTCTAAAGACACTATACCTATACGTTCCTTTCATGGTTTTGTTATATGTTGTAATAATTATGCTTTAATTTTTAAGTAATAAAAATGTATGTAAAGTATGGGTCATTATACTTATGACTTTATATTACCCGTTCTTTTTGTAAATTCCATGTTAAATAGTGTTTTGGGTAAAATCATTTCATTTTTCATATGTGTTTTGACTTGTAATTATTCATATGATTACTTAGATCATGATTACTTAATTCCAGAATATAAAATATGATTTATATATAATATATATTCAGAATATACATATATATAATAGATCGATAAATGGAAAGAAATACACCGTTCATGGAGACGGTAGGCCGTACGTACACATGAGCGATGATATCGTTCCCATGATCATGGAATTGTATTGGAGTTTATGTATACTATTTAAGAATTAATATCACTTTACAATAATCATATATAGTTATTATTTACACCATTATACCAATCCGAGTAAGGTGGTGGTGGAAAATAGATTACATCACAGCGTGGAGACGGTATTCCGTACGTACGCACGCGCGGTGATTTCATTTTCCGTAGGATGGATAGATGGTGAAATAGGGTTGTTTCATACTTATAATAACATATCAGTATATTAGTGATACTGATGTTATTACTTCATAATGAAACAACCTAACAAGAATAAGTGGAAGAAGAAATAAAGTTGAAAGAATCGGTAATGGACATTACCTCTTCTTTGAAGAGCCTCTTTGAGACCTCCTCTTAGGGCACTAAAATTGGTCTTTGAAGAAGACCAGGACCTCCATGAAGATTCTAGGGAAGTGGAGAAGAGAGTTTTTCAGGGGTTGGACGAGCTTGAATGCTCAATGTGGTGTGAGGAAGAGAGGGAGGAGGTGCCCTTTTATAAGGGAGGAGAGGGGCACCTTTGGAATAACTAAAAATATTATTTTATTATAAAGTCAAATTCGGTTCTTAATTTCTTCAAATTGATATATTTCGAAGATAAGGTGGGGATGGGTTGAAATACTCTCATACAATATAATTTAGACAAGTTTAGGTATCAATTTTAACCTTATCATTTAGATTTAACTTTAAGCTAGATAATTTAACTTTTACCATGTCTTCTTGTTTTCTTACAATATAAGGTTAATAAACTTACTATAAGAAGCCAAACTAACCCCAAGTTGTTTATTATTAATATATATAACCTTATCTATGTTATTTGGCCAAGCCTTAGATTTTTAGGAATAAAATAACAATTAATAATATAATATTTGTTTTGAAAACTATTTTATTTAAATTTTGACACTATTTAGTAATTGATTTTTGGAAAACTCAACACAGAATGATTAGTTCGAAAAAAGTTAATTAAATGAATTATAACATGTCATATTAACCTAAAAAATTAGTGGAAGTCATAAAAAGTCTCAAATTATATTTATTTGGCTATTTATAACATCAATTATTTCAATATTTCATCATTAAGATAATTAATGCATCATCATTGTTTCATAAATAAATTAATTTTTTTAAGTGTAAAAATTACAAATAAAATCCTATTATTTAGGAAATATTTTTAGCTTCCTAATGAATATTTATAGTTGAATTTATCATATGTATACCCCTATATTGAAAATTATTTAGTTATTAAACTTTGATTTTAACTATTTTAACCCTTCTTTTAATAAATAAATAATAAATGTCCTAATCTAATCCATGTGGGGCTAAATGGTCATATTTTTTTCCTAAGGTTGTTTTTGGCCTAATTAAACTTATCCAGTAGAATTAGGACATGTGTTAGGGTAATAATAATATCATATTTACCCTTAATTTCTCTATTTACTTTTAATTGGGGTAAAAAAAATAAAAAGTTACTATTCACCAAATTTTTTTTTCATCTCATTGAACCACATTTTAGTCCTTGATATTAACAGTGTCTCTCGGATTTTCAAAATTCCACTCACAGAAGCAGTAAAATTAAGTTTTATGAAAAATTCAGTTTTTTTAACTACCACTTAGTGGTTTCACTGTTCATCAAAAAATGAAAGTTTCCCGAAAAATACCAAAAATTAGGCCTAATAAATATTTGATATTATGAATTCTAAAATGATGTATATTTTACCAAATTCAAAACATATATGTTACATTAACTGATTTAAAAATTAATTCCCGTCGTCAAAACAAATAGCGTGTTTTTAAGAGATAATAACTATTAAAAGATTGACACTTGATTATGTCTGCTTTAAATGTGAAATTACATCCAATGACCAAAATTGTATTAAATTGTAAAAATATATTCTAAATATACTTTAAAACCACTCAAATTAATAATTTATCACTATTAATTATTTCGATTAAAAAATTGTTTTTAATTAAAATTTAGTAATTTTCACTATTCATCAAAATATGAAAGTTATCCGAAAAGTACCAAAATTTCACCCTAAGATAATTTCGATATTCCGAATCCAAAATTGATGTCCGTTTTTAAAGACAAAATTTATAAAATTTCAAAAAGTGGGTATTACAATTCATAACGGCTAGTTCATAATAATATTATAATAATATCACATTTAGTGAAACTCGGTGTTGCGTACTACACACGCTATCGTGGAAGGTCGCAATTGCGTGAAATGCAAGCCAAGTCAGGGATGTGTTTAGTGAATGCTCCTTTTGGTGTAGCGTACAACACAAGACATCGATAAAATTAAAAAGAATATTTTTTATAAAATCTCGGGGTGTTACATTCTACCCCCCTTAAAATGAATTTCACCGTCGAAATTCGTCGGGGTTATAAATGGTTTACTACTCGAAAGTTTCTTTAATAGAAACCCACATCGTAAAAAGGAATTCCCAAATTTGGTTTTAAAAACTAACGTATGAAACGTAACGGTTTCCCATATTAACTAATCACTGGGTTTCTACATAGAAGAACATAGGTGAAAATATGGATATGGAAGAAAAATCTAACGATCAGGTTCTGATGGAGAGTGGTAGAGAACATGGCTAAAAAAAACCAACAACCACAAATCCATAAATTTGTGATGATCTAAGGTACCATCTGATTTATCGGATATAAGAGCACTAGGACGACATTTTTTGTTTTCAAGATCATTTCCCTAAAGTTGATGAAATTGGAATTAGAAGAAATACTTTCGTGATTTTGGTACAGTCTCACTATTGGTCATTCATTGGAAAATTTTCACTTCATATCTTAAATAAATGAAGTTGAATTTTTCATATGTGATGTGTTAGCAGATCATGTGATAGAATGATGGGTCATTCCATCTGTCTCAAACAAAAGGTTAGAAAAGTTATAAAAAAATCATAAGTCCATCTATAGTGAGATTAATCATATATGGTTCCTAAAATGGACTTATACTTCATATATCATACTTCTTAATATAATAAAACTTGTTTCTACTAAATAGGGACTTCCTGTAGGCCAGTGGTAGGCAATAAAGGCCAGTCGCACTTCAGTTGTGGGTTCGATTCCCATAGCCTTGTCTGACGTGATGGGTTGTCGCCCGTCCTGTAGGTTGTCCTTTTTCTAAAACTACATTACTATAACATCCCATCAGTAACATCGAAAAAAAACTTCTATCCTTAAACAATACTAACTTATGTCCAAAAGAATACATTCCAATCTTTAGTCTTATCCAAAATACTACTGTCCAATCTCATATTACAGTGAAAATGATTACCAAAGAGTTCATATAACAAGAATGTTAATACCATCATTGATCCCCATATATCATGAGATATGTCTTCTTTGTAACATTCCAAACATTTGAAGGCCTTAATCATGTATTCTCTTGAAAAATGAATACCCATTGAATCATAGTGAAAACATGAATGATGTAAAAAGTTAACTCTTTCCACATACCAAAATCCAAAAATTCTATATACTCAAACCATGATATAACCTTCTCCTTATATCAGTCATGATCTCATGAATACTATCAAATATTTAATTTTCTCCTTATCCCTTCATTATGCGCATATTAGCTACTTTCCAAAAATATCTAAATAACCTTTCATGATTACTGGTACCATTAATCATACACTTTCAAAACATAAGGAAAGACAACAGTGTAACAATACTTATATGTCTCTTTATTCCATAGTACCATGAGATTACTTATACAACATTACAATTGATAAACATGTAATCATTCCACTACCTTCTTAAACCATTGACTGAGCTTCAACAATTCTTTCATCTCACATATCATTTGTAGTCTCTTCACCATCATCAACATAAATACTACCCATACGACCATAATGATTCTCTTCATGAGACTTTCCCTTAGGGCATTGGTTTGCATAATGCATGTACATTCCACATTTAAAACATTTAACCATTGTTGATGTCGTAGCAATACCATTATCCTCAACCATGGTGTTAACTGAACCTTTACCTTTGAACTTACTGGCTTTGTGTCCATCTTTTCCACACCCAAAGCATCTTCCAGTTCCTTTGAATAATTCTCCTTGATTCCTCTTCCCAAGTAATTTTCATAGGGTAAATTGAACTTTATTTCCTCTATGATCATCATGAAACTCCATATTTCTCTTATTAGCCGAGTCAAGAAACTTACCAAATTTGAGTTTATTGATCATATTTTGAGATTGTTGATTCGGCATAATAATGATGTTTGGACTTCCAAATCCCATTTCATTTGGTTTATCATGAAGAATATCATTCCATTGTCCATAATATCCTCCATTATCGTGAATCATCTTGTTTCCAGCCATTTTATAAAACCCAAAAAGAATAGTGTGAGAGGCAAACATAATGCTAGGATAAACAACATAGTAAAGGGGGAACGCCCTCAATATGTAACATATTAGGTTAAATTATAAGATTGTTACCATAGTTCTAGGACTATATCCTATACATATACTTATCCTTAGGGAAATCCCTAGACATACCTTAGAAATATCTCTAGGGATCTCACTAACATTTTCACATCCTAGTTTCCAAAGGTTGACTAAACCTTTCCTCTGATACCAACTATAGAGACCCGAAGCTTGACGTACATAGAAAATACATTACTTTTGCAGAATACTTAATACATAACAAAAACAGACACACAAGGACCGTAATAGTTTAGTGTCTTTGGAAACTCGGAATAAAATCTTCTAATTATGGTGAAAGATCTTCAACAATTCCCATAACGATCTGTCACTTTTTATTTCCTTACCTAAAACGTTTCTATACATCCTGGGGAAAATAAAACATAAAAAGGGTGAACTCAAATGCTCAGTAAGGGCAAACATAGATAACATAAAACAATCCATAAACATTTGGAAGCAAAAACTTTAACATGAAATTTAAACATCAAAATATTGAGAAAAGACATAAATCATGGAAGTACGTAATGAATATATCATAATAGAACATCAACCATGATAAAATGGGAATAAAACGTGTAATTGTGGCAACCATTAAGCACATGTCATGATTTCCATAGTAGCCAAGGCATTGCAGCCAAGACCATCTAAGTGGACAAAGTCCCTTTCTGAATCGAGTTCCCCCCTCGTTCCAGTCCTGCAATACTGAACCAGAATAGCATACCATTCCAGGCATGTCTATCTCATGAGATATAAAATCATTACCCAATGAATTGGAGGGATATATAGGTCCCACCCATCTCATAACGAAGCCATTCTTACTTGTGCCACAAAATAAACATACATCATTCAAAATAACCCAACAAATAAAATGGGTTTCATAAACATCATCCCATCATCACATAATCCATATAAAATAATTGGATATAATTTCATAATAAGAAAAGTGAAACCATGTAAATCATAGAGACATGATAGTTGAAACATACACATGTGAAATAATGTCATCTAAGATGAAAATGGTTTTGATAAAACACATGAAATGAATTCTTGAGGAAAATATCATTTTTTCATCAAAATCGTTTTATTTTCACAAAATGTCATGGAATTTTAAAAGAAAAGGATTTTTTTGAAAATAGTTATGAAATATTTTAGAGGAAGATTCATGAAAATAAGGCTTCATAATACCATAAAAAACCTTTCATGCCGTATACGTTAAAAAAACATTCTTCTCTAACTTTTGTCAGAAAAGTCAAAAAGTACCTCGTTACGTAAACAAAAGAAAGATTCCATATATACCATGTAGTAAAAGTCAATAATGGGTAAAAAGTAATTTAAACATACATGAAAACTCTTTTATAAAACATGTAAATGGATGATAGAAATAACCCCAGTAAATACTTTCGAATAAGCAATCTCGGATAAAAATGAGATTTGCAAAATTATCCCTTACCTTATGTCCGATATGCTTCGTATGTATCCTAACATCTTGTATAATGATTTAAATAATGTCATTTACTTATTAAAGAATCATATTAATTGTTATGATATCATATATGGTTCACTTATGACATTATATTACCCATTCTTTTTGTAAATTCCATGTAAAAGAGTGTTTTGGGTAAAATCGTTTCATTTGTCGTCCGTGTTTTGACTTGTAATTATTCATATGATTACATAGATAATGATTAATTAATTCCAGAATATAAAATATGATTTATATATAATATATATTCAGAATATACATATATATAATAGATCGATAAATGGAAAGAAATACACCGTTCATGGAGACGGTAGGCCGTACATACGCATGAGCGATGATATCGTTCCCATGATCCTGGAATTGTATTGGAGTGTATGTATACTATTTCAGAATTAATATAACTTTAAAATAATCATATATAGTTATTATTTACACCATTATACCCATCTGAGTAAAGTGGTGGTGGAAAATAGATTACACCACGGCGTGGAGACGGTATTCCATACGTACGCACGCACGGTGATTTCTTTTTCCGTAGGATGGATAGATGGTGAAATAGGGTTGTTTCATACTTATAATAACATATCAGTATATTAGTGATACTGATGTTATTACTTCATAATGAAACAACCTAATAATAAGAAGTGGAAGAAGAAATAAAGTTGAAAGAATCGGTAACGGGCATTACCTCTTCTTTGAAGCGCCTCTTTGAGACCTCCTTTTAGGGCACTACAATTGGTCTTTGAAGAAGACCAGGACCTCTAGGATGATTCTAGGGAAGTGGAGAAGGTAATTTTTAAGGGTTTTTTCGAGCTTTAAGGCTCAAAGTGGTGTGAGGAAGAGAGGGAGGAGGTTCCCTTTTATAAGGGAGGAGAGGGGCACCTTTGGAATAACTAAAAAGTTTATTTTAATATAAAGTCAAATACGGTTCTTAATAGCTCCAAATTGATATATTTAGAATCTGATTTGGGGATGGGTATAAATCCTCTCAACCAATAGAATTTAGACAAATTTTGGTATCAATTTTATCCTTATCATTTAGATTTAACTTTAAGTTAGATAATTTAACTTTTACCGTGTCTTCTTGTTTTCTTACACTATAAGATTAATAAACATACTATAGGAAGCCAAAATAACCCCATGTTGTTTATTATTAATATATATAACCTTTTCTAAGTCATTTTTCCGAATATTATATTTTTAGGAATAAAATAACAATTAATAATATAATATTTGTTTTAAAAACCATTTTATGTCAATTTTAAAACTATTTAGTAATTGATTTTTGTGAAAATTAAAACAGAATGATTAGTTCTAAAAAAGTCAATTAAATGAATCCTATCATGCCATATTAACCTAGAAAATTAGTGGAATTCATAAAGAGTCTCAAATTACATTTATTTGGGTATTTATAACATCAATTATGTCAATATTTCATTAAAAAGATAATTGTCGCATCATCATTGTGTCATAAATAAATTAAATTATTTTAAGTATAAAAATTACAAATAAAATACCATTATTTAGGAAAATTTTTAGCTTTCTAATGAATATTTATAGTCGAATTTATCTTATGTATAATCGTATATTAAAAATTATATAGTTATTAAACTTTGATTTTAACTATTTTAACCCATCTTTTAATAAATTAATAATAAATGTCCTAATCTAATCCAAGTGGGCCTAAATAGTCATATGTTATTCCTATGGTTGTTTTTGGACGAATTACACATATCAAATAGAATTAGTACATGTGTTAGGGTAATAAAAATATCATATTTACCCTTAATTTCCCTATTTACTTTTAACCGTGGTAAAAAAGTAAAAAGTTACTATTCACCAAAAATTATTTTCATCTCATTGAACCAAATTTTAGTCCTTGATATTAACCATGTCTCTCGGAGTTTCGAAATTCCACTCACAGAAGTGGTAAAATTATGTTTTATGAAAAATTCAGTTTTTTTTAACTACCACTTAGTGGTTTCACTATTCATCAAAAAATGAAAGTTTCCAGAAAAATACCAAAAATTAGGCCTATGCAATATTTGATACTATGAATTAAAAAATGTTGTCTATTTTACCAAATTCAAAACATATTTGTTACATTAAATAATTTAAAAATTAATTCCAGTCGTCAAAACAAATAGCGTGTTTTTAAGAGATAATAACTATCAAAAGATTGAAAATTGTTTATGTCGGGTTTAAATGTGAAATTACATCCAATGACCAACATTGTATTAAAATTTAAAAATATATTCTAAATATACTTTAAAACCACTCAAATTAATAATTTATCACAATTAATTAGTTCGATTAAAAAAATTGTTTTTAATTAAAATTTAGTAATTTTCACTATTCATCAAAATATAAAAGTTATCCGAAAAGTACCAAAATTTCACCCTAATGTAATTTCGATATTCCAAATCCAAAAATGAAGTCCGTTTTGAAAGATAAAATTTATAAAATTTCAAAAATTTGGTATTACTATTCATAACGGCTAGTTCATAATAATATTATAATAATATCTCATTTAGTGAAACTCGGTATTGCGTACTACACACGCTATCGTGGAAGGTCTCAATTGCGTGTAATGAAAGACAAGTTAGGGATGTGTGTAGTGTAAGCTCCTTTTGGTGTAGTGTACAACACAAGACATCAATAAAATTAAAAAGAATATTTTTCATAAAATCTCGGGGTGTTACATTAACTACTCAAAAGTTTCTTTAATAGACACCCACATCGTAAAAAGGAATACCAAAACCAATCTTTAAAAACTAAAATTTGAAACATAATAGTTACCCTAATTAACTAATCACTGGGTTTCCACATAGGAGAACATAGGTGAAAATATGGATATGGAAGAGAAACCTAACCATCATGTTCTGATGGAGAGTGGTAGAGAACATGGCTATGAAAAACCCAACAATCACAAAGCTATAGATTTGTGATGATCTAAGGTACTATCTGATTCATTGGATATTAGGGAACTAAGACAACATTTTTTGTTTTCAAGATCATTTCCCTAAAGTTGGTGAATTAAAAGAAATACTTACATGATTTTGGTACAATCTCACTGTTGTTCGTGAATTGAACAATTTCCACTTCATCCCTTAAAGAAATGAAGATGAATTTGTTATTCGTGATGTGTTAGCAGATCATGTGATAGAATGATGGATCATTCCATCTGTTTCAAACAAAAGGTTAACAAAAGTTATAAGTCCATATTATGGTTAGATTAATCGTATATAGTTCCAAAAATGAACTTATACTTCATATATCATACCGCTTAATAAAATAAAACTAGTTTCTACTAACCAGGGACTTCCTGTAGGCCAGTGGTAGGCGATAAAGTCCATTAACACTTCGGTTGTGGGTTCGATTCCCACAGCCTTGTCTGACATGATGGGCTGTCGCCCGTCTTGCAGGTTGTCCTTTTTCTAAAAGTATATTACTATAACATCCCATCAATAATATCGAAAAACATCTATCCTTAAACAATTCTAACTTATGTCCAGCATAATCCATTCCAATCTTTAGGCTTATCCATAATACTGCAGTCCACTCTCATAATATAGTGAAAACGATTACCAGATATTTAATACCATCGTTGATCCCCATATATCGTAAGATATGTCTTTTTGGTCACATTACAAACATTCGAAAGCCTTAGTCATGTATTCTCTTGAAAAATGAATACCCATTGAACCTTAGTAAAAACATGAATGCAGTTAAAAGTTAACACTTTCCACATACCAAAATACTCAAAATTCTATATACTCGAACCATGATATCACTTAGTCCTTATATCAATCATGAGCTCATGAATACAATCACACATCTCATTATCTTCTTATTCCTTCATTATGTGCATATCATCTACTTTACGAAAATATCTGAATAACCATCCATGGTTACTGTTACCATTCAACATATACTTTCAAATACAATTAGGAAAAACAATAGTGTAACAATCCTTATATGATTCTTTATTCCATATTACCATTAACTATACAACATAACTCTCAATAAACATACAATCATTCCACTACCTTCTAAAACAACTGACTGAGATTCAACACTTCTTTCAGCTCATATATCATTTGTTTTCTCCTCATCACCATCCACATAAATACTACCCATATAACCATGCTAATTCTCTTCATGAGATTTTCTATTAGGTCATTGGTTTTCATAATGCCCGTACATTCCACATTTAAAACATATAATCATTGTTGATGTCGTAGAAATACCATTATCCTTTTACATGGTGTTAACTGAACCTTTTCCGTTGCACTTACTGGCTTTGTGTCCTTCTTTTCCACACCCAAAGCATCTTCCAGTTCCTTTGAAACAATCTCCCTGATGCCTCTTCCCACATGATTTACATGAGGGAAATTGAACTTTCTTTCCTTTATGATCATCATAAAACTCCATCTTTCTCTTATTATCTGAGTCGGTACACTTACCAAAGTTGAGATTATTAATCATATTATCAGATTGCTGATTAGGCATAATAACGATGTTTGGACTTCCAGATCCCATTTCATTCGGTTTCTCATGAATAATATCATTCCATTGTCTTTCATATCCTCCATTATCGTGAATATTCCTGTTTCCAGCCATTTTCTAAAACCCAAAAAGAATAGTGTGAGAGGCAAAAAATCATGCTGGGGAAAACAACACAGTAAAGTGGGAGTTCCCTCAATATCTAACATCTTAGGTTAAATTCTAAGATCATTATCATAGTTCTAGGACTATATCCTATATGTATACTTATCCTTAGGGACATCCCTAGATATACCTTAGAAATATCTCTAGGGATCTCACTAACATCTTCGCATCCTAGTTTCCAAAGGTTGACTAAACCTTTCCTCTGATACCAACTCTAGAGACCCGAAGCTTGACGTACATGAACATTACATTACTTTTGCGGAATAGTTATTACATAGTAAAAAACAACACTCAAGGACCGTAATAGTTTAGTGTCTTTGGAAACTCGGAACATAATATTCTAATTATAGTGAAAGATCTTCAAAATCTCCCATAAATATCTTCCCATTTTGTTTTCCTACCTAAAACCTTTCTTTAAATCCTGGGGAAAAGAAAAAATATAAAAGGGTGAGCTCAAATGCTCAGTAAGGGTAAGAATGGATAAAATAAAACAAATCACATACATTTGAACTTCAAAACATGAACATAATATTTAAACATCAAAATTGTGAGCAATGACATAAATCATGGTAGTACGTAAGGAATAGATCATAAAGAAAAATTAAGCATGATAAAATAGCATGGGAATAAAACATGTAATTTTGGAATCCATTAATCACTTGTAATGATTTCCATAGTATCCAAGGAATTGCTGCCAAGACCATCTTAGTGGACAAAATCCCTTTCTGAATCGAGTTCACTCCTCGTTTCAGTCCTGTTTTACTGAACCGGTTTAACATGTTGTTCCAGCCATGTCTATCTCATGAGATATAAATCTTTACCCAATGCATTGGAGGGAGATATTGGCCCCACCCATCTCATAATGAAATCATTCTTACTTGTGCCACAAAATAAACTTATAACATTCATCATAACCCAAAGAATAAATTGGGTTTCATAAACATTATTCCATCATCACATAATCCATATAAAACAAATGGATATTTCATCATAAGAAAAGTGAAACCATGTAAATAATAGAGACATTATACATGAAAGATACACATATGAAGTAATGTCATCTTAGATGGAAAATGGTTTTGATAAAACACTTGAAATGAATTCTTGAGGAAAATATCCTTTATTCTTCAAAATCATTTTCGTTTCACAAAATTCCAAGCAATTTTAAATGAAAAGTATTTTGTTGAAAATAGTCATGAAATATTTTGGAGGAATCTTCATGAAAATAAGGCTTTATAAAACCGTAAAAATCCGTTCGTGCCGTATAAGTTAAAAAACGTTTTTCTCGTACTTTTGCCGGAAAAGTCAAAAAGTACCTCATAACGTAAACAAAAGACAGATTCCTTACATACCTTGTAGTAAAAGTCAAAAATGGGTAAAAAGGAATTTTAAAATACATGAAAAAACTTTTATAAAACATGGACATGGATGATAGAAATAGCCCCAGTAAATACTTACGAATAAGCAATCTCGGATAAAAATGAGTTTTGCAAAATTACCCCTTACCTTAGGTCTGATAAGCTTCGTACATATCTGAACCTCCTGTATAATGATTTAAATAATGAAATTGACTTATAACAGAATCATATTCATTTTTATGATATCGTATATGGTTCACTTATGACTTTATATTAAGCATTCTTTTGTAAATTCCATGTTAAAGAGCCTTTTGGGTAAAATCATTTCATTTGTTGTCCGTGTTTTGACTTATAATTATTCATAAGATTACATAGATCATGATTACATAATTCCAGAATATAAAACATTATTTAAATATAATATATATTCAGAATATACAAATATATAATAGATCGATAAATGGAAAGAAATACACCGTTCATGGAGACGGTAGGCCGTACGTACTCATGAACGTTGTTTTCGTTTCCTCATTGAATTGAATGGAATTAATTGGATGACATACATATATATATACATAAATCCAGTATCATTATTATGTCATATATTTCATGATTACTTATTATATATACTTTATAATCATTTATGAATGGTTAATCATTTATGAATGGTTAATCATTTAGAATGAATCTCATCGCGCCGTGGAGACGGTATTCCGTATGTATGCACGTGCGATGATATCATTCCCATGATCATGGAATTTTATTGGAGTGTATGTATACTATTACAGAATCAATATCACATTAAAATAATCATATATATTTATTATTTACACCATTATACCCATCCAAGTAAGGTGGTGGTGGAAAATAGATTACACCACGGCGTGGAGACGGTATTCCGTACGTACTCACATGTGGTGATTTCGTTTTCCGTAGGATGGATAGATGGTGAAATAGGGTTTTTTCATACTTATAATAACATATCAGTATATGAGTGATACTTATGTTATTACTTCATAATTAAAAAACTAAAGAAGAAGAAGTGGAAGAAGAAATAAAGATGAAAGAATCGGTAATGGACATAACCTCTTCTTTGAAGCGCCTCTTTGAGACCTCCTCTTAGGGAACTAAAATTAGCCTTTGAAGAATACCAAGACCTACAAGATGTTTTTAGGGAAGTGGAGAAGATAATTTGGCAGGTTTTGGCCGAGCTTGAAGGCTCAAAGTGGTGTGAGGAAGAGAGGGAGGAGGTGCCCTTTTATGAGGGAGGAGAGAGCACCTTTGGAATAACAAAAAAATTATTTTATTATAAAGTCAAATTCGGTTTTTAATAGCTACAAATTGAAATATTTCGAAGATAAGGTGGGGATGAGTCGAAATACTCTAATCCAATAGAATTTAGACAAGTTTAGGTATCAATTTTAACCTTATCATTTAGATTTAACTTTATGTTAGATAATTTAACTTCTACCGTGTCTTCTTGTTTTCTTACACTATAAGGTAAATAAACATACTATATCAAGCCAAAAGAACCCCAAGTTGTTTATTATTAATTTATATAACCTTATATAAGTCATTTGGCAGAACCTTAGATTTTTAGGAATAAAATAAAAATTAATAATATAGTATTTGTTTTAAAAACTATTTTATGTCAATTTTGACACTATTTGGTAATTGATTTTTGTGAAACTCATAAAAGAATGATTAGTTGAAAAAAATTTAATTAAATCAATAATAAAATGTCATATTAACATATAAAATTATTGGAATTCATAAAAAGTCTCAAATTACATTTTTTTGGGTATTTATATCATCAATTATGTCAATATTTCATTAATAAGATAATTACTGCATCATCATCGTGTCATAAATAAATTAATTATTTAATATTTAAAAATTACAAATTAAATATCATTATGTAGGAAATATTTTTATCTTTCTAATGAATATTTATAGTTGAATTTATCTTATTTATAACCCTATATTAAAAATGATTTACTTACTAAACTTTGATTTTAACTATTTTAACCCTTCTTTAAATAAATTAATAATAAATGTCCTAATCTAATCCATGTGGGCCTAAATTCTCATATTTTATTCCTAATGTTGTTTTTCGTCGAATTACACTTATCCAATAGAATTATGACATGTGTTAGGGTAATAATAATATCATTTTAACCCTTAACTACCCTATTTACTTTTAATCGTGGTAAATAAAAGTAAAAAGTTACTATTCACTAAAAATTATTTTCATCTCATTGAACCAAATTTTACTTACTGACATCAACCGTGTCTCTAGGATTTTCTAAATTTTACTCACAAAAGCGGTAAAATTATGTTTTATGAAAAATTCATTTTTTTAACTACCACTTAGTGGTTTCAGTATTCATCAAAAAATGAAAGTTTTCAGAAAAATACCAAAAATTAGGCCTAAGATATATTTGATATTATGAATTCAAAAATGATGTATATTTTACCAAATTCAAAACATATCAGTTGCATTAATTAATTTAAAAATTAGTTCCCGTCGTCAAAACAAATAACGCGTTCTTAAGAGATAATAACTATCAAAAGATTGACACTTGTTTATGTCTGGTTTAAATGTGAAATTACATCCAATTAACAACATTGTATTAAATTGTAAAAATATATTATAAATATACTTTTAAACCACTCAAATTAATAATTTATCACTATTAATTATTTCGATTAAAAAATTTGTTTTTAATTAAAATTTAGTAATTTCCACTATTCATCAGAATATGAAAGTTATCCGAAAAGTACGAAAATTTCACCCTAAGCTAATTTCGATATTCCGAATCCAAAAATGAAGTCTATTTTGAAAGATAAAATTTATAAAATTTCAAAACGTGGGTATTACTATTCATAATGGCTAGTTCATAATAATATTATAATAATATCTCGTTTAGTGAAACTTGGTATTGTGTACTACACACGCTATCGAGGAAGGTCGCGATTGCGTGTAATGCAGCCAAGTAAGGGTTGCGTGTTGTTCAAGACTCCTTTATTGTAACATACAACACAAGACATCAATAAAATTAATGAACAATATTTCTCATAAAATCTCGGGGTGTTACATCTAGAGTAACACCTCATGAACGATGTAGTTCATTTTTCATAACATCCTTTAATGGATGGTCATAAATGTGTATGTAATGATTAAATATTATATTTATTACATTATATATATTATGGATATTATGAAACCATGAACAAGGTTTAAGAAAGAAATTTCCAAATTGAAACATGCATGAAAAAAGAAACTCTAAACACCCCTAATATTGATTTTAGTAGAGAATTATTAATAAATGGATGATTGGAAATTATGAGTGAACAAGATATGGTGATTTAAGTATGAAAATGATTCTTTTATAAATTTTTAATAAATCTAAATTTATTATAAAATATTTTAGAACATGTATGAAGAAAGTTAAGACATGAGGTAACAATTTATGTTATAATCTCACTTTTTATCAGGATTATATATGTTTCAACATAAATTTGGAGAATTTCAAATTATTTCTCTCCTAAAATAAATATATTTTCATCTAATTTTTTTATTTATTAGTTTTTCAATAATTAATTCTGTATTTCCCATCTTTGTTACTCAAATTGAATGAAAGAATGTTTTTAAGAAAAACTAATCTTATTTCCCATTTTTGGCTTGGAATATATCTTCTTCATATCCATGTTATTAAAAAAAATAATTTATATATGTTCTTATATACTTTTATATTATTATAAAATATTTTTCATAATATATTTTAATTTATTTACAAATATTTAAATAAATCTTCTCGGTAGTTTCCAAATGAAAATTTTGACTTTCTTTAAAAAACTAAGAAAAGAATGTTTTTTAATGTTTAGGGAACTATTTTATTTTCCTACCACAATGTAATTTATTATCAATTTAACTTTTGTTAAATGTTTTTATGGTTTTAAAAATAAATTATTTTTCTATTTTTTCAAATAATTCTTGTTTTTCAAAAGACACCAAAATAAATGGATGTTTATAAAAGTTTTTCAAGTCATATTTCTACGATTTTATAAATGTATTTTTCATCTATATTTACACAATTTAAGGAATATTTTTCTTCTATTGGGATTTTAGATAATGATACTATCCACTTTATTTCTCTAGATAGAATATTATTATGATGTTTTAAGGATGTTTTCATGGAACACATTTCTTTCCAATAAGATAATTAAGCTATGTTGAAATGATGAACATTATTGTGATCATGCGTCACACACAAGTATTTTTCCATTATGTAATGGGTGGGATAAAAATTATATACCCATTTATGGAATTGGGTAAATATTGATATATCTTGAGATAATATGAAATAAAATGGGGAGTGAACCCAATCCAAAAAATGGGTCTCTATCTACTAAAAATGAAAAGGGATTGAGGGGTGAAGCCAATAAAATATAGAACTCTATCCACCATGAATGAAAAGGGAATATATGGTTAACCAAAACCACTATGGTACTATAACAACTATTTTAAGATGGTCTTGGTAGTAAACCATGACTTATTAAATGATTTTAAATTCTTATTATTTTAACACACTCCTATGACATGTTCTTATGATTATGATATTCTCTCATTGATAATGATTGATTATTGATAATTCCAAAGTCTTATGAATCATGCATTTTATTATGAAAAATTCTTTCATAACTCATAATTAATGGTCTATGACTTATTGAGTATGTATTAATAAGTTATAATCACAATCTCGTACCCTTATTCTTATCGTATGCTCACTTATGACATTCTATTGATTTCTCCAATGTTCACTCATACTGAGCATTTGAGATCACCATTTCTTATATTTCCATTTTCTATAGGTTATTCAAAAATATATTAATTATGTTATGTCGAATAATGTTACTATGTTTGAATAATCTTGTGGGATATGTTGAATATCTCACATGAAATTATTTTTTTATATATCTAGTTTCCAAAGATAGTAAAACTTTATGGTTATGGGTTGGGAATAATGTTGTAATATATTCAATTTTCATCTAAAATAATGATATATATATACATTTTATGATTGGGTGACCTCAAATGGTATGAGATTAGGGTTAATATTTTTTAATATTAGGTTTTTAATAATGTGAAGAATAAACTTAAGATAACCAATGATGAACTAAAAGTGATATAGGATTAACAGAAAGTGTCATGGGATGAAAAAAAGGTGTCATAATTTATGAAATCATAGGTGAAGCACCCATATATTTTAAAATAATAATTTAATTTGTAACACAATTGTTTTATAGTTTACTTTACACAAAAACATAAAACTTTTAATTAATCACAATTTATTTAGATAAAATATAAAAATCTAAGCATGACTATTTAAACTGAGCCACTGAATTAGAGTGAATGAATATGAGTAAATAATATATAGTATATTTATAGAAATAAGATCAAGGTTAATTTAAATATCAATGTAATTTAATTAGTATATCTCAAATGACTAGTAATATCATTTTAATCTTAGAATTTTATTTTTCAATTCTTTTCCTTTTTCATGATATGATTTTTTTTCTCACAAGAAACAAATGATTAATTGATGTTAATATCTATTAAAATGAATAATTGTTCAAAACTAATTATTAAATAATAAAAAATCAAAAGAATAATATATTGTTTTTTAAATATTCATTTTCCTTAGAAAAATAGTTTTTATTATATTTTATAATTTTGTTTAAAATTTAAATTTCTAATTTTTAGAATTTCAATTTTAATAAATGATTTTTTTTGGATTATTGATTGTGATATTTTCTTAAGATTAATTTTCAATATTTTTCTAAAATGATTAATTTAAAAGTGAGTAGTAAAATATGTCATTTTTTAAAATTCCATGAATTCATGGAATTATTAGTATGTAAGTATGTCTATGAATTTTTGGAAACATTTTTCTTATATATATATATATAATTTATATGCATAATTATAAATTTTAAAATATTTATTCTAGTTTTTAAAACCTATATTTTATACTTTAGATCTTAAGTAATATTTTATTCATGAAATTTATTTTAATATATTATAAATTTATTATTTAAAATTAATTTTTATCATATTTAGAAATTGAATAAAATAAAATGGGTTTCAATTTTTTAATCAGTTGGTCCAAATAAAATAATAAATACAATTTTATTTTTATGTACAAATGATAAATTAATTAAGTAAAAACTATACGGTTGTGGTGGTGTTTTAGTGGTAAACTCCATAATCCTATATCCAAAAACTAGGGTTCATATACTAGAATTCCCCTTTAGGGATTTATAACACTGCTGGTGACATAAGTGATGACACATTCTTGACGTGGTCAGGTAGTGACGTAGGCAAGATTACCCGAAAATGGAAATCCTTTGGGCCGTCATTCGTTGTTCGTGGACCTATTGGACATGGGACCATGAGATATATAATAGTTTTTTTATACCAAGGTAAAAATATGTCTTTTCATTCATAATAAAAAGAGGCTTCATCCCCAAAATTGTTTTAAATTGTTTTTGTAAAAACATGTTTTTGTAGTAAGGTTAAATTGGGTTAAAAGGGATTAACCTTGTGAAAATATCTAAGACTTGTTAATATCATTCATGATAATGTTTGTTTTAGGACATTATCAACCGTATCTCTTTCTTTCCCTATTATTTCTCATTTTTTTATCCAATTTACATGGGGGTGACTTCCCATTATTAAATAATAATGGGTATTTAAATAAATGTCATCCTTTCTCATTTATAAACTGGACCTTTCACAAACCATTAAATACAAATCATAAAATGAATTTCTCCTAAAAAATTAATTTTTTCTACCCCTAAAATCCTATCCCTTTAAATCTTTTGGTCATAATAGAGTATCCTAATCCCTCAATTTCCTTGTAATTCAAGGAAAACTCAAATTTATCAATAAGAAAAATAATTTTTCCTCAAAAGTTTTACCGTTATATATTACCTTTACCATTATAATTTTCAAATAAATATGTAATTTAATAATTATTTTTTATATAATAATTTTATTATGATAATATAATAACCATTAACCACCTTTCCCTTTTTCCCTTAAGAAAAAAACATGATCCAGGCATATGTGTGGACTACCACCTCCACATAGCAACATGTTTTTTCCCTCACTACCCATTGTGGATGGAATAAATATGGAATTTAATATATAATTATGATACTTTTAACTTATTTAATATTCTAAAATTTGAAAACATATTACTCATTTCTCTCATACTATGAAAAGAAAATCATCATCCATGCGTATACACTGACTAGTGTCCCCATGGTATGATGCATTCCAATTTTCATTATCACCTTTAATGGATGGTAAAAAGAATGATTTTAATGTATAAATATGATTTTTATTATATCATTAATTTTATGGTATTACAAATTGGATAACCTATTAATAATGTGATCAATAAATGATCTTCATTAATTCAATTGTATAAAACAAGCATTCTAAATGGAAATCATTTTTATCCATATTGTATAATATTTTCATATCCATAAATTCATCTTATAATTAAATATGAGTATAAAATATAACAGTAAAAAATACTAAATAATATCATTATGTTTCTGGTATAATTATACTAAAACTAAATCAACACATAATCTTCCATTAATCATAGTATGTTCATATTTGGATCTCTTTAACCAAAAAAAAGAAAATTTCTTTGAAGATATATCAAGGATGGATATGAGAACATTGATACTAGTATAATATTATATAAATATGTAAATAATTATTTTTTTCTCAAAAAATTTAACATTACAATTAAACTCATTAATAAAGAAAACACTTTTTATTAGTTAAGAATCATAGAAACACGATCATCGTTGATGTCATCTTCATTGATGGTAAGGAAATATACCATAAAATAAAATAAAATTTTTGTAAATATCATGGAAAATATATTTCAGTATATTTAATTATACTGTTAATATGAAATTTTTAACATTAATGAATACCAACACCATTTTTATGAAACTAGTTCAATACGATCAAAGTTACTTACACCTAATATTGAAAATAGTTAATAAATAACTATAATTCATATGAAGAATGATTATAAATGAAGAGTATAAATGGAAACTACATGATTATGGTTTTTAAATAAGTTATAAATAAATATATTTTAATATATATATGAGGTTAGAGTTTGTTCATGGCATCTAAGATAAAAAGGTAAGGTCTTCCTTCCTCAATATTCAATTCATTAAGACACACTTATTTTAATAAACCATATTGTCTTTTTAAAGGTGTATCTACCAACCAATTTAAATTTTTTTTCATTATAATAAATTATTATTGGTATTTAATGTTTCATTTGAAATCATACATTTCAAGGAGTTTAGACCCGAATGTTTCTAAGGTGTTAACTGTTTTCTTGGTCTCAATTCTAGTTCATTGAGAAATAATACATTTTGTTCAACCTATTTTCTTTGCATTGTTTATTTAAATCCCATGGATTTATTTTTATCATATTTTTTTTATTTCATGGGATACACCGGGAAAAATAATATTTAATTATTCAAAGGGACATTGGTTAAATTATTACCCCAGTAGTGATAATTTTTGGTAACCCAAATTTCATTCATTGAATTAAGATCGTTTTATTGAACTTATTTTATAAAAGTTGGGTATATTTTAGGAATAAATGAATTATGTGGCATTATATAATTATTTTATAAGGATTAAAATTCACACCAAATAACTCATAGTCAAATATTTATCACTTTACACTATATGTTTTCAAAAGGGGATATTGTTAGATCAAAACTTCTTTCCTTGAGTTATAATGTTTTTTCATAAACATCATTCTTCCATGATTATTTTATTCTACTAGAATATTTTATTATATGGTATTTTAAAAAAATTATTTAGTAAAATGATGTTTTCATACAAATAATATTTTTTACTCTTTTTACAATATGATTTTCCACAATGGTAATTTGAAAGTATAAGAAAGGTTCCATCCATCATCATCATAACATTATATTTTTATTCCAATAGTCCAGGGGCCAAGGGACACATGAAAACCAAACTAAGGCCCAGGGGGGGTCAAAAGTAGTGAAGACAAAGGGAATCCCCTTGAATCATATTCACCCCCTTGGGTTTAAAGATATAGATTTATTGAAGACATGTGACATCGGAACCTTGGGCAGCCAAAGTGGAAGGATGATTTACATTCATGGGATTTATGTTTCATGATTTATCCAATAATAAATATATATATATAATTTGGATGATTAAACTTATGATTTAAAATAATTTAATTCTTGATCCCTTTTGTGTGATACCATTCGAAGCATTATTTTGTAAGGATGTTTTTCATTTTTCTAAACATCCATATATGTTTCCTTTGTTTCACAAGAGATATTAAATTTTTCAATCAGCTACCTTATTTCTCTATATAGATTATTTAATATTCATAAAAATCAATGATATGATCCATCTCCACATTTTTCTTACCTAACCATCCACTATGAATACACATTCATTTTATTTTAATTCATTTACATTGTGAATACATTTTTTACTATCTCATTAATTGAAAGGTGTACACCTAGATTCCATACAATGATTGATAATAAAATTTATTGAATTAACCATATAACCCTTACTCTATGTGGTTATATTTTTAGGGATGATAATATGGAAATATATTTTTTATCAAGGAAGTATTGAAAACTCATATATTTTTTATATAGGTGTATATATTTATTCATTACTTAGGAACATTTTCATGGATTTTTTAACAATAAAACATATTTCTATGGAATATTTAAGATAATGTTATTCCTTTTATTAACATTGGTAAAAGTATTGAAATTTTATATTTTGTTATATATATATAGGAATGATTAATATAAATGTTGATTATTTAATTCTAACTCATTGTCTAATATGATGAATGCATTAGACTTAATTAGTTATTGGTGGGGCTTTCCAATATTATCCCCTCGATGAATCGGTAGGTAAAATGAGATGAACATGTTTGGGTATTTGGTATTCCTTCCCAATTCATAAATATTTCATGATTATAGTATTGGAAAATATAATTATTTCTTCTCTATAGCCTTATTGACAAGAATGGAGTATGAGTTGAGGCCTTATTGGTAAGATAAATATTTATTTAATTATGAATTCCTTCACAAAAATTTCATTTATTGTTATCCATGTGATCTATTTATTTTCATTATTATCAATGAATATATTATTCTCTTATATTCATTTAATTATTGAGTCATAATGAGTACCTATTCTTGCAATAATAGTTATTCCATGTTTGTAAAATGGGTTCCTTACTGTTTGTTTTTCCTTACTGACATTTTGGGTTCACCCTTTCTTATATTTCTATTTCCCCAATTTATGGAGAAAAATACTACACATAATATGACTAGAGTAAAAATATTTTATGGTGAATTATGACATATGTTGAATAATTATTATGGATTAATTATTTTATTATATATTGAAATTTTTTCAATTATTTGATAAATTATTTGGCTTTATTAGTTTATGATTTTACTAACCCTAAAATATATAAACCTAATTTTTTTTTTGAATGTATTTAATGCAATATTTTCATTATGTCATGTAATTATAGGAATGTTATGTCTAAGAATCTGTTGTTGGTATCAAATCCGTTATTTAATGTATGCGTTTTTTGGAATAGGATCATTGTGTCTGGGTCCTAGGTTTGGTAGTTGGAATTAGATCAGGGATTAGATAACTTTATAGAATAGGATGTTATTAGTTGAGCATAATTTAGGAGTTATAAATTTCATCAAAATTTGAAAAAATAGGATCGATCATAATTTCAGAGGTAGAGATAATCCTTTAGGATAATATATGATTTACTGTTAAGGTGGTGATGAAAATATTACCTCAGGATTTGGATAAGATAACTTTAGTGAAGCCACTATAGATAAATATAAGTATAGGATAATGTCCTTATGTATTGTTAATATAGTTATTGTGTGGTTCTCCTAGTAATTACATCCCTATATAGATACTGGAAAGTGGATGCATCTGTGTCATATATGCACCTTGGGGTAGTTATCTGGAAGAAGGGTGATTGAGAATTTAATCATTCATTACTCTATCAAATGATGAGTGGCCCTAGGACTACACACCCAACTGTACACTATCATGAGATATTCTTTGGTCTATCATATTATCTTTATGAACCATCATTAAGGATTTATTTCCAAATTATTTTAAGGGATTAGTTTAAGACGTATAAGAGAATGTAAATTAAAGTAATGTAGATTGAATTAAAAAGTATCGAAGAGTGAATTGAATGTGTCATTAAAAAATACTTATTAATATTGATTTTTCATATTCTTATGATCATTTTATCGGAATTTTTTGATAATGTTTTGGGATGTAGTAATTTTTTAAAACAAGATCATGAAAATAAAGTTGACAATGATATGTATCTATAAATAACTATGTATTAGAACCAAATAAGGGAGCACACATAAATGGATATGGATTTTATTATATTCCTTTTATGATAGAAAAAATGTGTTTTCTAGTCTTAGTTAAGGTAAATAGATTGATGTTTTAATAGAAATTAAATATTGAATGTCTTAGCTACCTTAATTAGTGAGTGATATTTATTGATGATATTATGATATATCTTAAAAGATATGAGTATTTTGTGAAAAAATAATTTTGATCATTAGTATTCTTCCTTTTAATGTTTGTAAACATACATTAAATGGTGTTAATATCCTCAAAAATATATTTTAGGATAAGGTTATATTTTTTTGGATAAACATTAAATAAAACATGAATGTGGTTTCAATAACTCTTTGGTTTAATATATTTTTTATGCTGAGGCAATAAAGGGATGATCGATTTCGATAAAAGTGAGTTAGAGAGTATTGATATATTTATAATTCATTATTATGTAAAATAAAAATTTATCCGTGATATTTTGGATTTTATCTCATTTTTTGTTTAATGATATATATTGTCTAGTATGTAACTTTATTAACTAGTGGTTAATACATTGAATGGATAAATATAGAGTTAAATTTTGGAGGAATATATAATATCAATGAGGTTTAATTTCATAGAGATTCAAATGATTTTAGGAAAGTTATGTTACAGGGAATACCTGATCACGGTACATACATACATGGGAATACGACTATATGAATGATTAATATTGTTTGAAGAGAGATAAATTACTTGACATAGCCCAAGAGAGTATTGTATATGTCATGTTAGAAGTTATATATTGACTGTGGAATATGTTAAGAATGCCCTCACCTATTTTTATTTGTAAGTGATAATTAAAATTGTTAGGAAATAATTTATTTATAGAGGAATAATGTAACACCCAGATATTTTAAATTATATTTTACTTTGAAAGCTAATTTGTTCGATAGATTTTTTCACATGAAACAGCTAATTTAAATGATACAATGATACATTTAGACAATATATATATATATATATGTATAATAGTTAAATTCTATTTATTGAATTAGCAAGAAAAAATATGAGTAACCAATTTATGAAATAAATATCAAAGAAAATAAATACAGTCTTTAATATTAATGAAACTGAATTGTTATAACTAAAATGACTAATAAGAATATTTTTATCAAAGAATTTATTTTTTTTAAAAAAATAATTCCTTTTATGCTGTATTATTTTTTATCACCAGAAAAATATGATTAATTGATGGTAAAATATATTGATATGTATAACTTCTTAACACTAATTAGTAAATGATGTGAAATAATAAGAAGAATATATTGGGTTATAAAGATTAATTTTTCCTATAAAATAGTTTTCATTATATTTTATAATTCTATTTAAAAGTTAAATTTCTAAATTTTTAAATTCAAATGTTAAAAAAATATATTTGTTGGATTAATCATCATAATATTTTCTTAGGATAAATTCTTATGATTTTTTCAAAAATATTTATTTTAAAGTGAAAAGTGAAATTTACGACTTTTAAAAATACCATGATTGAAAGACATTATTAGTATATAAGTATTTCATAGAAAATTTATTTACCTTTTTTTTATAAAAAATATGAACTTTATAAAGAAAAATTAAAAATCTAAAACTTTTTATTATATTTTATAAAATATAACCTATATTTTAGAACTTGTGTAATATTGTACTCAATTAATTATTTTAATACATTATATATTTGTTATTTTTAAATTAAAATTTACCACTTTTAGAAATAGAAAAAAGTTTAATAAAATGGGTTTCAAATTTTGAATCATTATTTTTAAATTAAGTAATAATGATCATGTTATTTATATTTATAAAGTAGAAGTTACTTAGGTAAAAACTAGTTATCGTGATAAGATTGAATTCAGATTAAAAGGGTTTAACCATTGAAAAAGGCTCAAATAAGTTAAAAAATGTGTGATAATGTGTTTTCAGTATTTTATCAAACTTATCTTTTACTCAATAAATTATTTATAAATTTTGGATCCGCTTTCCTTGAGTTTGACTTCCCATTATTTAAAAGTTTTGGATATTTACAAAAATTCCATCCATTCTTGGTTAAAAAAGGTCCATATCACCACCCCTTTAATACCAATAATAAAATTATATTTCCTCCTAAAAAATTCCATTCTTCGTTATCATATATTATTATTCCTCATAATTGAGATTCTGTTAAAAATATATAATCCAAATATCTAACATTACAAGGAATTATCCGACGGAAATTGAAAAGTATCAATGTGAGTAATCATTATCTAACATTACTCATAATTTAGATTCTGGTAAATATATAATTTCATCATAATTGGTTTTATATTTAATGTTATTATGAAAATTTAATAACCATTAATCACCTTTACCCTCTTCCCTTAATAAAAACAAAAACATGATTTGTGCTTATGTGTAGACTACTGCCTCTATAAACCAACATGATTGTATTACTTCATTGCCTATAATGGATGGTCCAAAAGTCAAATTAATATATTATTATGGTATTTACAATTTATTTAATTTTATTAAATGATAAACCATATTAATAATTTTTCTCATTCTATAAATACTAAATCATCATTCATGCATACACGTGGATAACCCTCCCCATGGAACTGTGCATTCTTTTTTTCATTACATAATTTCATAGATGGTCTTGAAAATATTTTTAACATAGAAATATAATTTTCATGATGTAATTGTGGTTTTGGTTTGAAAAATTATATAACTTAATAATCATATGACCAACAAAGGATCATCTTTAATTAAATAGTTTAAAACAAGAGTACTAAGAGAGAAATTTAGTTATCAATATTAGTTAATATTTTTATATCCACTAATTATTTATATAATTACATAAAATTATGATATATCACACTAATAATAACTAAATAATATCTTTATAATTATATTATAAAGATATTAAAAATAAACCACCACAAAATCATCTATTAATCATGGTATGATTCAGTTTGGATCGGCTAAACCACCAACATAAAAAATGCTATGAAATTATATCATGGATGAATATGGGAAATTAATTGATGGTATATTATTATATGAATAGTTAAAAGATTATTGTTATAGTTATTTATTTTAAAATTAGTTTGAAACTCATTTATTAATAAAACACGTTTTATTCATTAAGAATCACTGAAACACGACCATTGTCAATTTCATCATCATGGACGATAACAAAAAATACCATGGAATTAAATTATACCATTATAAATATTATTTTACATATATTATTATACCATTAATTATCTTTGTATGATTACATTTATGATAAAATTTAATACCATGACCGTTTTTACCAAACAAGTTCAAAATGATCATCATTACTTACACCCGATTTTGAAAATAGGTAAAAACTAACAATAATTCATATAAAGAAAGATTATAAATTGAAACTATGAATGTAAAATATATTATTAATGTTTTTAAATAATATATTAAGATTTATTTTTTCGTTATATAGTAGGTTAGATTGTGTTCAAGGAAGCTAGGATAAAAGGTAAGGGTTTCTTGTCTAAATTTTCAATTCCATGATACATATTTGTTATTATACATCATTTTTTCTATAGAATGGTGAATATGACACCCATTTAATATATTTCAACATGATCCTATCTTTATTGATTGATATTAATTTTCTATTTGAAATCCTATCCTTCAAGTGGGTTTTAATCAAAATATACTAAAGTTGTAAGGGTTTTATGGTCTCAATACCTTTTCTTTGAGACATAATACATTTTGTGCACCATTTTTTTCATATATGGTTTATTTAATGAACATTGTTGTATTTTTGTCCCAAATATTTTTCTTTAATTGTATGCACTAATAAAAATCATATTTCCTTCTTCAAATGGCTATTTATACAATTTTTACTCCATTAGTAAGGTTTTTTGGTAATTCAACTTTCATACATTGATTTTTGATCATTATGATAGAATTATTTCATATAGGTTGGGAACACAATACACTTTAATGTATAATTTGGTATAATGTCAGTATTTTCTATGTATTTATATACATACCACCTATATCCCTTCTGAATATTTTTTACCTCATGGAGTATGTTTCTTATAAGGGATATTGATAGCCCAAATCTCATTTTTTTTGAGTTTTAATGTTTTATATTGACCATTTTTATTCCATGATTAGGTTATACAAAATTATTATTTTATTATATGAAATTTTATAGTCCTATTTGGATTTTTTTAGTAAAAGGATGGTTTTATTACTATTTTTAAAATATATGATTTCAATACTTGAAATTCTAATGTATTAAAAATGTTCCTTTTATAATAAAATGTTTTATCATTGGATACATTTTTTATAAATAAATTTATTTCATTTTTAAGAATCTATAATTTAAGGTAATTTTTAAAATTAAATGTTTTTAAAAAAAATCACTTCACCTTTTCAAAAGTTATTTTTGAAGTTGACATCTAAGTTTGCATTTTATGTCAATATTAAAATGGCTTTCTAAAAGATCTTTAATGTTTTGACATATATTTTCCTTTTTTTTATTCAAGTGGAATTAAACTAATGGGATTTATGTTTCATGATTTATCTAATAATATATATATATATATATATATAATTTGTGGGATTGAATTCATGGTATCAAATAATTAAATTCTTGATCCCTTCTTATGTGATACCATTCGAAGCATTCTCTTTTAAGGATGTTTTTCATCTATGTAAACATCCATATAGGTTTCCTTTTTCAAACAGAGGATATTTTCTTTTTCATCCATCCATATTATATCTCTACATGGCTTACGTATCATTATAATTTATCAAAGATATAATCCATCACTCTCTTTTTCTTGCCTAACGATCCACTATGAACATGACTAGCTTTTCATCTAATGCCTTTACTTTTTCAATACCTTGTTTTAAATCTATTTGATAAAAGGGTGTTCACATAGATTCTATATAATCATTGATTAAGGAATGTATTGTCTTAACTATACACCGCTTAATCTATATAGTATTAGTTTTAAGGTTCATTACATAGAAATCTATTCAATCTATTGATTATGGAACTATTGAAAATACACAAATTTTTATTCTTATATGGATGATTATTCATTACATGTGAAAGTTCACTATATACTATTTATCTATATACTATTTAACTATATAACTTATTTCATAAATCAATATCCACTTTATTTTAGGGGGTCCTGTGATCCACTAATTTCTGATTAATGGATCTGTACCATGGAAAATATATCTTTCATTCTCCAGTTCCCAGAGCATAATGAAGTTTTCTTAGTGATTTTTAATTTATAATGTGAAATATATCAATGGTGGACTCTTATTAAGATTACCAACAAGATGAAGAAATTGAACCCATCAAATAGAAATAGTTTAAGAGGTTATTTTTTAGTATGTAATTTCCCTAAAGTCTTCATATGAAAAAGGAAATTGAAATACTTAAGCTCTGTAGAAGTATTATGAGTCCATTGTTCCCTATGATTCATATTTTACAAGAATTTTAATGTATAATTCGAGTTTTTTTATTGAACCTAAAAGAAAAATTGATTTATTTGTTAGTATATTAAAACCAAGTCTCTGAAAAGCATTTTCTATTGGGTAATTTAGTGACAATAAATAATATTTTTGAAATAATATCAAGGAAAAGATTGATATTATAAACTATATTTATTATTTTGGATTTATGGATAAGAAAAATAAAATGGATTTTTTAGTAATTTTTCATAATAATTCCCATGGAGGGAAGAAAATTAATCTTAATTCATGAAAAAGGAGTATAAAGAATAATGAGGGAAATTTACATAAGGAGAATGGTAAATGATTAAAGTATGAAAAATAAATCTATTTAGAAAAAGAATTTAAAAGGAATATGAAGTGGTTTGTTAATTAAAAAAATAGATAGAAATCTAAACAGAATGGACCACCCACACTATAATGCTTTCATTGTAAGGAGTATGGGAATTATGCCAACTAGTGCATGAATAAGAGTGTTAATGATGATAATCAAGATCAATAACCTCTTAATTCAACAGATAATTGGCAAGATAATGTGATCATTATTAAATAAATGGTTCATGATAACAAAATTTTGAAAGGCATAATGATCATCCATTATGGAACTAAAAATTTGTTATTTGATTCAGTATATACCCACTTTTATATATGAATAACTTTCTAAGAGTAACACATCAGAAACTCAATGATTATATTTTAAATAATCTATGAAAACATTTATTGGTATAGGGACCACATATCATGTCTATATCTCACCATCGATATACGTTTATGGGAATATACTTTATATAAATATTATTATTTTACCTATATTTGAATTTTATGTGATTTTGGGAATAGATTGGATATATCTATATAGATCCCTTATCAATTTCCAATGAATTTAAGTCACATTTTATAATCTAAAACAACCTATGATCATTTTTTAGTGCGAGTATGAATAAAAAATTCCAGTGAGAATTACTTTCATTATATAGGTATTACTACCTATTAATGAGGGGTATTTATCTAAGTAGGCTGTGGATAAACTCAATATTTAAGATATTCCTATTATTTGGGAATATTATAATGTATTTATTAAAGAGATTCCTAGTCTTCCATAAAATTATAAAGTTTAATTTTCAATAGTACTCATACCTTGTGCTATGCCTATTTAAAATAATTCTAGTAGAGTGACCCTGTCCAAGTTGCAGGAATTATAGAGGAATATCCAAGAGAATCTAGAAAAGGGATTCATTCAAACAAGTGCTTCACCATGGGGGGATCCTTCAATATTTTTTTTGAAAAATATTGGTTAATTCACATCTACATTGATTATCATAAACATTTTTTTAAAGAAGGTAGTGCCTGGGTCAAAGATCAAAGCACAATTTATTGAATAAGAAAGTATGAAAGTTACAAAAGAAGAAAATATGGGATTTTATTACAATATCTATAAAAAAGATGGAATAAATCAGCTGTAAGTGCATCCGGGCAAGTCACGTTCTGGTTAACACTTTTGTTGGAAAGGGCATCACCAACAACATTCGCTTCACGAAAGGCATGAGTGGAAATGTAGTCAATCCCACGAAGTGAATTCAGAAAATTCATCCAAAGAGTAGTAAGAGGCCAGGCTAGATGAATCACACCATTACAAATAGCTTGGAAAATGGTGGTAGAATCACTTTAAATCCAAACCTTTCTCCATCCTCTTTGGAGAGAGAAATCAATAGCATGGATGACCGCCAACATTTCCACTTCCAAAGATGAAGAAAAACCACATCCACCATAGAAACATCCATGACACTAACCATAAGAGTATCTAGAAACAAAATAATTTTACAATTAAGAATAAGTGTCTTATACCCCATTGAATATTTATTAGATAAACTGTGAGGGTATAAATACTTTTTAAAGATTTATTTTCGATCTTTATATAATCAGTAAAGGTTCAAATGAGTTGACATACCCAATAAAACCTTATTTATAATGTATGGAAACTATGAATTTATAGTGATTCCAATTAAACATACCAATTACCCCTCTTTATTCAGGGATCTAATGAATAAAATCTTTAAGGATTACTATTATAAAATTTTGGTAATATTTATAGACGATATTCTTATATATTGAAATAGTGAGAAGGAGAAAGAAGTTCATTTAATAATTTTTTTGAAGACCTTGATGAAGGATAAGATATATGTCAAATCAGGAATGTTGAAATTATGTATATAGATTGTATCATTCTTAAGTCATGCAATTTCTAGAGAGGGAATATTAGAGGATACTTCTATAATAAAATTTATTAAACATTGGACAAAAATAACTATGGTTTTTAAGATCTATTTTTTTCATATAAAGTACTATTAACACTTTTTGATAAATTTCTCATGGATATCAAATACACTAACCATGTTTACATGGAAAAGAGTAAAGTTTATTTAGACTAATGAATGTGAATATAATTTTATGGAACTGAATATAAGGTTGGTTAGTGCACCTTTGATCACACTAAAACATATTGGATAATTGTTTTTGATATATAGTGATGTGTTAATTATGGTACTAAGATATTTTCTCAAGTAGAATAAAATAATGGCAGTGTATGTCTAATGTCAATTGAAGGTTCATTAAAAAAATTACCCAACTCATGATTTGGATGTGGAAGTGGTAATTTTTTCTCTGCATATATAGAGGAATTATCTTTACGTTTAAATGCATGATATATATATATATATATATATATATATCAATCATAAAATCATGAATTATATATTCACATAGAAATAGTTAAATATGCACCAATGGAGATTGTTGCAGTTAATTAATGACTATGACTACCCAATACATTAACAATATGGGAAGGTGAATAAGGTGGATAATGATTTTTTAGAAGTAATTTGATAGAATGTCTACATTGAGGACTTAAAGAGATCCAATATTTATGGAAATACAGTGGACAGTTCTTTAAATCAGGATGGAAGGTGATAAATCATATCTTTCTCAGATAAATGTTCAATAATCCTTTTATTTGAAGATTAAAGAGTTAAATAATGAGGATTTAGAGATATAAATGTAGTTAAAGAAATAGTAAAATCAACAAACCATGTTTTCATAGAAATGAGTCATGTTCATTTAGACTGATGAATGTTAATAGAATTTCAATAAACTAAAGAGAAAGTTGGTCAGTGAAACATTTCTCACACTACCCCATAAATGAGAAGTTTTTTTGATTTATAGTGATATATCAAATAAGGGAATGGTATGTTTCATCATTAAGAATGACATGGTGGTAGAATAATGCTCCTAACAATTGAAGGTTCATGATAAAAATTACCCAACGCATGATTTGTAGTTGGCAGTGGTAATTTTTTACTTTTATGATATTGAACCATTATATTTATAGTTAAAGGTGTAATATATATAATTACCATAAAATATTGAAGTATATATTTAGAGAGAAATAGATAACTATGTACTAAGGGGAAGGTATGAATTAATCAATGATCATGGACGCCTAGTAAATACCCACCCTTGGAAGGTAAACCAAGTGGCTAATGATTTGAGTTAAAAGACCATGCTAAGTATCCCATGATGAGGTTTAGAAGAGATCCAATATTTATGTATTTATATAGGATGGATCTTTAAATCATGATATAAGGTGATACATCCTATATTTCCAAGAAGATTGTTTAATAATCCATTTATATTAAGATTAGAGTGGAACATAATGAGAATTTGGACCTACAAAAGAAGGTAAGGAATGTTATGGAGATTAACTATGATTATGATGGAATAATCATGTTTAGTAATTGATTATGTGTTCTATCTATACTATTATTAAATAAAGAGCTTATTGGATGTGGCACATATCTCATCACTCTCTATCCATCCTAGGAGTAAAAATATGTATAGAGACCTTGATGTGATTTTTTGGTGGGATAACATAAAAAAGGGATATTTTAGAGTATGTATCTCAATGAAAGGTTTTTTAGAATGTTAAGGATAAAAATAAAAAGTATAAGGGGATGATAAATACATTTATCATACCTGTATTAAGATGATAAAAAACACCATTCTTTTTTCCACAGTACACTAGAAGGAATCTAAATGTCCTAATTCCATTTGATTGGTAGTATATCTCCATAAGAATTCAATGAATTTGATAACTATTAGTGAATATTTGTCACCTGACCAACTTTTCATAACATACATTAAGTAAGTGGTAAAGTTTTATGGTGTAAAACTCTAAATTTTATTTATAGAACATATGAGGTTTACCTTGATGTTTTGGAGAAATATTTAATAATCATTGAATATAGAGTAAACCTTTAGCACTGTATATCATCCTCATATAGATGGCCAGTCTAAAAGAACTATTAAAACCATAGAAGATATATTGAGATCTTTATCTATGTATTTGAAAGGAGTTTTGGAGAAAAACCTTCCTCTAGTTGAATCTTCATACAATAAAAAATTTAAATCTATCATTCTGATAGTTCCTTATGAATCCCTATTTAGAAAGATGTATAGAACTCCAACATTCTAGGATTATGTATGAAATTGAAATCTTTTGGGACAAAATCTAGCTCATGAAATGATAAAGAAGTTTAGAACCATTAAATAACACATTTGGGAAACTCAGAGTTGATATAATAGTTATTATATTAATAATTGATGGGATATAGAGTTTTATATTAGAGAGAAATAATTCTTAGGAACATCTCATTGGATGAAGGTTATGTGATTTATAAATAAGAAGATGATAAGCCTTAGATATATTAGTCCCTATGAGATTATTGATTGTATTAGGATCGTAGATTATTATTTGGTACTTCCACTAAATCTCTCCCAAATTTATGATGTATTCCATATATATTTTGAGAAATTATGTACATATTCCATTACATGTACATAACTAAGAGAGCATACCACTGATGTATGGTCTTTATTATGAGGATCAACACATAGTAATATGGGATCATATTAATAAACTGATAGTGGATAAGTTTACTCACCTATTTAAGGTTGCTTGGAGGAATCATGAATTCAAGGAAGCTCTATGGGAACTCAAGGATGTAACGAGGTAGTGGTATCTGGAATTGTTACGACAACCTAAAAATCTCTTCTATTAGTAACATAATTCATGATTCACTATGACTGTTTTATTATGTTTTAAAATATATTATCATAAAAAGACTTTTACATTTCATAGGAAAATTACACATTATGAAAAAATATTGACTATAACAACTATAAATAATATAGGGAGGTAAATTAAAAATAACAATACACACAATAATTTAAAATCCACATACATGATTTCTCTCATTAAGATCACTCACAATATAAATAATTTAAAAAGAAAGGGAAGTTTTAGAAATTTGATATAAATTATTAAGGGAATAATAGATTTATAAAAGAGAAGTAGTGAATGATGAGCTCTGATAATGGTGGTTTATATATAGGGTGTACAATGATTAAGGACCATTAGGATCTGGCCGTTACCTGACTATTGTAATGTGATTGTCATATGATTTTTGGAAGAGTAATCTTACCGTAGGAATACTAATATGACAATTAGGAATAGTAAACTGACCAATGGAAGAGTAAAATAATATTTATGAAAAAAATGAGTTTTTATCATAATATAATTAAATAAATGTGTAAAATATGATAAAATAAATGTTTACCATAATAAAATCATAATTATAATTTTGACAAAATATATATGATTTATCCTGATTAAAATAACTTTTCGTACTAAATCTTAATTTTTTAAATAAAATTTATCATTAATAAAATATTTTCTTGAAACAATATATATTTGTATAAATATGATAATATAATTTTATGAAACCATTAGTAATTTCTCTAAGTGTTAGAAATTTGGTAATGTCATAAAAATGTTTCTTAAATAAATATGTTTTTATTTAAATACTAAATTTACCATATTTAGAAAATTATTTTAATTAAATGTATTCCATTTTAGGAATTATAACAATAAAATTATCTTTGGGTAATTTTTTTGTATTTTTAAATAAATGTTGAATTTTTAATGAATAGTAATATATGACAAATATGAATTTTTAAATTCTAAGTTAAATTCATGATTACTCTAATAATGGATTATTTATGAAAACATTATCTTTTATTTAGATGCATAAATTAGTTTATTTATTCAAAATGTTCCTCAATACTGATGGTCTTGAGTAAAAATAATAAACTAATGAAAATTACATATAAAACACCCTCTCATCCCCTTATAAATACCTCCCCTCACCCACCCATTATCTTCAAACCAACTAAGCCTTAGAGATAGATAAAAATATAGAAATTTCTCTCCCAAACCCTAATCCCCAAGTTAATATACTTCTAGTCTAACCAAAATGTCATCTAATTGATCCTTGAGCAGTATCCAAGAGGATAATCCAAAAGGAAGAGGTAAAATACTCAACCAAATCACTTTTAACTCTTTTCTTCTTCTACCTACAACATATGAATGCCATCAACCTTGAAATAATAACATCGGTATCCTAAATATAAAAAAAAGTTATTATTATGGTGTAATATCCATTTTATACCCCCTTAATCGGCTCTAAAATTAAAATGTTGCTCATATTATGGTTGGATAACTACCCCCATGAATGATGTAGTTATTCTTCCACCACCACCTCCATGGATAGTTTAAATTATATTATTATGGTTAAAAATGAGATTAATAAGTATATATTTTTTCTTATTGTGTAATTATTAAATAAATTTAATATTAAATAAAAATATGTAAGTTCATCATGGCCTCAAAACCTACCTAAATGAACTAACCATATAACAATAAAAAATAAACTCTCTAAATCATGCATATTGATTAACACATTTGGATACTAATTTCCTTATGAACTTTTTCAAACTCATTAAATACATTTAATAACATATATAAATATTTGTAGAACCATACCATATAAACTCTTGTAATTACTAAAAACTATTACAACCTTGGTCAAATGACACGAATGACCATGGGACAAGGAATATATACACAATTTGTCAATTAAATGACAAAACAATAACATAAAATCATAATAATAAATAAAATATAGTAAAATTATAATCTAAATAATGTTTCAAATAAATATAATTATATTATTAAATAGGTTAAGTGAATGTAGAGAATGAATCTGAACCTAAGGTTGGGGAACTCTCCAAACCACCCTCTTTTATTTGTGTTGTTCCTTTTTTATATCTAACTCACTTTATCAATCTTGTTAATGTTATAGAATGACTATAAAATCTATATACATGTCTATTATATTTTTACCTATATTATTCTTTCTTTATTTTCAGATTTTATTAATTCCTTTTGTTCATTTATCAATACCTAATTAAAAATAAAACCTGATTAAGGGGAAGTTTTCTATACCTTGATGTTTTCATGTGATACACTTTCAATGTTTGTTACCCATTCATGATTTAATAAAATTAGAACTATTTTAGGTTTAATAGTTTTCTACCTCTGGTTTCAATTATAATACCATATTTTTTTCTTTAAAAGTATTTTAACAATTCCTTAAAACACTATTTTAAAAATTCATTTATATACCCATTTCTCTACCCTTTATCATGAATTTTTAAATTAATATCTTTTTTTAGACTTATTCTTACTAATTGAACTGCAAAATTCCGCAATATTTTTTTCCTTGTTCTATTTTGAATCATTATGTAATATAATTTGATTATGATTTGAGGTAAGACTATGTTAACAATTAATTTCCTTATATATTCCTTGTGATTATTCCTTATATTTTATTAAATATTTGTAACACACATGAATGTCCATTTAATGATGGGTGTTCCAATATATTACTCCAATTCATTGGGTAATGTTTATATTAGTTGATATGAGATGAATGTGATTAGGGAGAAAATATATTATATTATGGGACTTTTTATACCATGTTAAAATATCTTGATAGTGAGTATCGAATTATGCTTGTGTATTCATTTTTTATGATTATTCCCCATTACTATGAGGCCATGATATTATAATTGAATATCCTTTATGAAATTATTTCTTATGATTATGCACAAGACTTTTATTTTATGATGCCATGTAATGCCATTTTTCTCATATGTTATGCTTTTTTATCATGATTATTCCTTTATATAGCTTTATATATCACTCTATGTTCATACATATTACCCAATTTGTCCTATATAATTTTATAATCTCACAGGGATCATGGATAACATTATTAGTTTAAAATAATAATGTTTTATTTTAGATTCATGTTTATGTTTTTTGAAACTACTCACAGAAATACACATTTACATTGGATCCTTGGGTTTTGTTTCTTTTATATTTATTCTAAAAATCATGTAATAATATGTGTAATATAATTGGGTCATTATTTTGTTTAATTCAAGTAACAAAACTTTTAAGAGTGAAATTATCATAATGGGTAAAATGGAAGACACTGTGATTTTAGAATATATTTACCTTTAATAAATTATATGTGTTTGATAGCTTATAATGCATACAAAAACCAACTTAAATGAATAGAATCTCATTGAAAAATTTAAAAATAAAAAAATATATTTTGAAATGAAATTGATAAAATAAAAGTTTTTATAAAAGGGTCAAAATTGGTTAAAAAATACCATTAATCCCAAAGAAACTATTTTGATCTATTATGTTGAATTCTGATGTTTTTTGAAATTTAATAATTTTACGGAATTGTATCAATAAGATTTATTGTTAAAATTAAATTATCAAAATAATGTAATTATATTAATGAAATAGTTGATGAATGAAAAATAATGTTTGTCAAAAAATTATTGACTAAAAAATGTTTTTTTTTTCACAAATATTGTTTTTATTAGATATATTTTATTTAACATATAATTTATATTATTTTGAGTACTAATATTTTAGATAATTACTATTTAAATTTTTATAAAAATGTGTTAACATTCAAACATTTATTATCAAATGTTGACAAATATAGATCAAATCATTTGAAAGTAAAAGTTATTTTTTCAAAAAAAAAACATTAGGTGCATAGTGTATTTTTTATTAATAAGTTAAATTAATCACTATTAATGAACTATTTTAATGAAATGCTTAGATAATAAATTCAGTAAAATAAATTAACATTCATTTAATGGTTTTTATTATGAAAGCATGTGAATAAAATAATTTTTATTCATAATATTTGTTGTTATTTATTTTATTCTCTTTCCCTCTCTTATATTATATTATTTTATTTTATTATCCTCTTCCCATATCACCATTTTTATATATTACCCTTCAAAATTAAGGGATGACTTGAGGCTTGTCCTGGGGGAGGTTAAGGTGTTCATGAATTTCTTTTAATGTTTATTTTATATTTTTTACAGATAAGAGTGACATGCACAGGTCTCGCGATTGTCCCCCATGACATGCAACTCAAACATGTTTCTATTATTTTCGTTTATTTATTTTCCCTCTATTCCATTGATTATATCCTCACATGATTTACTTGATCTAATCGATTTAATAAATGAAATACGATGGAACTGGGTCTTGAAATATTTCACACCTTCAACTTAGGTATGTGCTATCATCATTGATTAATGAAGGGGGTGATATTTATATTACCTAAGGAATTCGATATTTCAAAACCCTAAATAAAAGGATAGTGGTTCATGCATAATATTTTATTTTTTAATTATCAAACTAAATTTGATAAAATAAAGGATAAAAATGATAGGGCCCAAAACCAAACTTAGGACCATGTTCTTTGTAACACCTTGAGTTTTTATGGAACTTTTTAAAAAAATTAATTTTCTTTGATGTATTTAATTTCATAAAGTCAAACATTCATTTCATATTATTCTTAATTTGCTTGATCTACATGAAAAATGTTCTTGTCTTTTGCTACAACAAACACCGACTTGGCGTGCACTACATGCATCACTGAATTTCTATGAAACATCATTTTATTGTAATAACTATTTATGTAATATATTCATAACCTAGCCATTAATCATAGTAATATTAATATTAATATATACTTTTAAAGAAATTATAATGGTTTTATAAAAATTGAACATATTGATAATGAAAAATATAATTTTTTGGAACATCTTTATATTTTTAAAAAACTATTTTCTCAAATTAACTCCTTTTCATGCCCCTCTCTGAAAAAAAATTATTATCAATTTCAGAAAAATTTAGAAATTAAATCTTTTAAAATAAATATAATTTTTTAATTTATAATTTCTAAATTATCATAGAGTTAAGTTTTCATATATTTCTAGGAACCATCATTTTTGGATGAATTGTGACAAATACTGAATTTTAATTCAAAACTACATTTTCAACTAGTTTATTTACATAGTTAAATTATATTTTAATTTGGTGTTAATGTATAATTAGATAAAATATACACCAAATAACCCAATATAGGTCATTGGAACCAATTTTACACCAAAATTACATATAACAACTTAGCAAACTTTTGATAATTTTTACTTTAAAAACCCACTGCGTCGTTCCATATGTGGGATTAATTTTAAAATAATTTCTTACATTTATGTTATTGTAAGTTGGAAAACTATATTCCATATTTGGAATAATAAAAATTTATTATGTCTAATATTGTCAAATTAGTTTTTTTTCGAAAATGTTAGTGAAAATAATTAAAATTAATTACAATGATTAAAGTAAAATTAAGCTTAACAAGGAAATAAACCACTAACTTAAGGTTCCAAATTACATATCCACTTGTGTATAATTCATTGTTTTGGACATATTTCTGCCATAAATCTCCCATTATTGAATTTTGTTGTTTTTTTATGACTTTCTTTAGGTAAAAACGTGTGTACACCTAAGTTGTTTTAAAAAAATGCCATGTTTGACGCCTCCCTTCCCTAAAAATGCCACCACCTCCCCCTTTATTCAAACCTCTAAAAATACATAATTTTTGTTAAGGTATACCCAATTAACTTCCCAAATACCCTCACATACTCCTTTAATCCTCCATTTGTTCATAAATCTATGAAATTCATCCCTTTTATGGAAACCAAAAAGAGTTACCCAAAGAAGACATAACATATTTCCTCAAGCCCTTTAGTTTTATTTATATTCTCCACCACATAAACACTCCTTGTTACATAATTATAAAATAGAAAAAGTATCCTAAATATACTGATATTTTTTTATTATGTGGTTTATACCTACACATATACAAACTTAGATCTAATGGGTAATGATCATACTGTTTATGTGTATGGTGAACAACCACCTCACGAAACGATGATTGTTTGTTTTTCCATTACCATTTTTCTTGTTTGGAAATTATGATGAAAATTTTATTTATATATAATATTTATTATATTTATTATGTTAATATTCTTCTATAATTATTTTATAACATATATAATTATACTTTTCATCTTTTTTAGATATGATAACAACACTTGTGGACGTGTGGACTACTGCCTCCTCAAAGCGATGTGATTCATCCCATTTTTCTTGTAATGTGTTGAGGATGGTTTTATTTAACATATATGAAATATATAACATATTAAGGATAATTTAATGATAGTATATGCATATATACATATATTTAATTTACTTACTTTCTTTCAATATGACAACAAAATGGAAATAGCGTTCATGCATACGTACGACATAACATCTCTATGAATAGTGTAATCCATTGCATCTTTATATTTTTTTATAGATTATTATAAATCCATATATACTGAATATATATTATATTTAAATAATGTTTTACATTATTTAAGTATGTAAATCCTGGTCTAAGTATTATGATCAATAATAATAAGTCAAAACATGTGCGATGAATAAAGAAGATATTACCTGAAGTGAAACATTAACATAAAATTTCTAATAAGAATGTAATATAAAGTCACAATTAAACCATATATGGTATTATATATAAGTATATGGTTATTTTATAGATTCATAATAAACTTATATTTATTATATATGTGTATTTAATGAGTATAACGAGAGTCAAGATAGGAGGTAAGAGAATTTCATCTCACTTTTTATTTCTGTGAGATACATGCCTTATACACCACTCATTTATTTTGTGTGGTATATATACATTCCATGAATGTATTATATTACACTTAAACTTAAAATTATGGTTCTTTAAATATTAGTTTTATGATCTTTATTTCATTGGGTTTATGTTTCAAATGTTACCAAACAGGTAAAGTAATTTTGTCTCAATTGTATTTCTTTGAGACACATTCCAAGTTTTGCACCCAAATTATCCAATAAGGTGTATATAATACCATTGAGATATTAAATTGAGAATATAATTATTTTAAAGATATTTTAAACTTCATGTATTTTAATTTTCCTACATGGGCAGTATAATTCAATGTTACCAAGTCATAAAAGTTTATCAGGAAAATCTCATAATCTGTTGAGATTGTTTATGATTATTCTACCATTAATAAACTATTTTCATCCATATCTCAAGAAAACTTGTGAATTTTTTATACTCAATATATTCATGATATATTCATGTACTGGTGCCATTTTATAAATATTTGGAACATATATTTATTAAGAAAGTGTTTTATGAAAGTCTGACTTTACCTCTCTCTTCGGTCTGAAATATGTGTTCCTTTAAAATCGTGTTTTCAAAAAGTTTCCAAAAAAATATTTTACTATTATCCTATGATAATAAAAATAAATTTTTACCCATGACTTACCTTTTAAATAAACTATTGTTAAAATTTAATCTTCTTGTCTCTTTCTAGTGGAGGCACTTTTCTAAACTGTTTACGGTGCAAAAGGAATGTTAAACATTTAAGTATTTACCCATTTTCATGACTATAATTCCCTTGAAACCACCTTTACAAGACTAAAAATGAATTTTTATTTAAAATAATTTTTTTATTAATATTATTTAATTCTTTTGTTTTATATTGGGTTTCAATGAAAAAGGTTATCAAAAACGTTTAATGTTTTAAAATTGTTTTAAATGATTTTCAAATAATACATTATATGTTTTCAAATATATTGTTTTCAATGAAAATGATTTCAATGATCTCAAATATTCTTTTATACATTTTGAAAGAATTTTTATGGAAAATGGTTTTAAAATGTTTTTCATATTCTTTTATATGTTTTCAAGGAAAATATTTTTAAAAAGGTTTCGAGCTTCTTTAATAAGATTTCAAGGGAAAAGGTTTTCAAAAATATTTCAAGACTTATTTATATGTTTTCAATTTATTTTCAAAGAAAATTATTTTTATAAGATTTTATGTTTTAGAAATCCTTTTTCAAATAATAAAGGATATTTTTCTCTTAAAATGTTTTGAAAAGATATCTCAAAATTATTTTCCATCTAAGACGACATATGTTGATATTACTCATGATTTTATGGGACATCATCCAAATGTTCCGTTAATATTCTTTCTTTAAATGGTTTATATTTTTTTAATGACGTTTTTGAAGACTCATTTATTCTTGCATGGGTTATATGCTTATCAAACCTATTTCTCTTTAATTGTTATACCATGATAAATGCTTATGATTCCATATTCCTTTCATGGGTTATTCTAGGATGAAATGATTATGAGGTAGATACATTTTCCATAGGTTATGATATTATTAAAGTTTTATTATACTCATTTCACTTCATGGGTTATGATATGATGTTTATGAAACCCATAAATTTTTATGGATCATGATATGGTGCATGTTTTATTATATTTTGGCACATGTATTTATGATTTTATTTTGTGATTGGTGGGGACTATATATTCCACAAATTAATTTGGTAATTATAATTGTTTTATGAGCTCAATGTGTACATAGGCGGGAATCCCAAGACCATAATAAGAGGGTGCGTGGGAGCATATCCCAATCCCAAAATAGGAGGGCACATGTGAGGGTATCCCAATCCCAAAATAAGAGGGTACATGAGATAAAATCCCAAGATGGAATCAGGTACATGGGTGATGAGTTGAAGCCTATCATGTTACTAAGGTATGGGTATGAATCCTTGTCATAATATTTTTATATGGTTATGTGTATCCAAAATTCCATTTAATATTCATTTGTTATTCTTTCATGGATTATGCTCTATTTTAATTTATAATTCATGAAATATGATCTAAAAATATTTATTCCTTGATTCATGTTCATGATATTTGATTTATATGGTATAATATTCTAATAATCAAGATCATGTTCTCATACCATTATGTTGATGAAATTCTTACACATTTCATTTATTTACCCTTACTGAGCATTTAATCTCTCCCATTTCTTATGTTTCCCTTCCCCATGTTTTGGAAAATGGTTTTTAAATATAATTAATAAGGTGGAATATATTTTTTTGGAAACATTGAATATATTTCACTATGTTTGAAGATTTGTGTTCCATGCTTCCAAAGGAACTAGCTAATATGGTCTTTGCGTGTCTGTTTGTGTAATGTATTATGTATTCTGAAAAAGTGATATAATTTCAACGTATGAAAGGAGAGGGTCATTATAGTTTCTATCAAAGTGAAGGTATTTTCAAACATTGGAAAATAGTATAAGGAAACATTAGTGAGATCCCAAGGAATATTTCTACGGATACGCCGAGGGGTATCTATAAGAATAAGTTTAAGGATGAGGAAAATCATAAGAAAATGTCCTGGAATTTAGGTAATGGATAGAAAAAGTGGTTTCCTAGAAAAAAATCCAAATCTGGATACTAAAAGTGGATGTGGATATTGAAAATATGTACCTAGGGGTAACAAATTTGACAAGGTGCATCGGGCCTGACTCAGTGTAACCTGGTACACAACAACAGGCCATGCTGCACACCTATATTGACATTGTAATAGGATATTCTTTGGGAATTGAAAATTTATTCATGAACCATCATGAATGACATAAAATTATGTTGGATTTGAGTAACCTATTATAAACCTTGGGTATCATATATTATGGAAGGATTCATAATTTAGACATCCTATAAATGACTTTTTATGATAATGTGGTTCCTCATTATGATAACAATTTTTACTCTATGATTTTGGTTTTAGTCAATGGATGGTACCCTAATGAACTGTGTTAATGGTGATTGTGATGAAAAATGCAATGATTTTCCTCATGAGAAACCAAATTCTATGGGATAATGAATGAAAAATCATATTTCTAAGCTCACACATATTTCTTAATCTATGAATCATTGGGGGATTCCAAATGAGAAAAGGAGGGAACCAAATTCTATTGAATCCCTAATGAGGTAATGTCTTCCTCTTTATAGTGGGTCTTCTGATCTAGTTGTTGTTGAACAATTGATCATTTCTACTAAAAACATATTCCCCATTATAAAATGTTAGGAATATGAGAAAGTCATTCTAATTGTTTATCACTTAAAAGGTGAAGTATATTAGTGGTGGAATATAATCAATAATACAAGGCAGAAAAAAGAAAATGAATCCATGGATTGGGAAGAGTTCAAGATATTATTTTTCAAAAATTACTTCCCAAAAATTCTTCATACGAATATGGAAAATTAATTATTTAAGCTTAATAATAAGGATGATTATCTTTTCTTTTATTGGAATTTTTTTTACAAGGATTCAGAGGTAATTTTTAGGTATTATCACGCAACCTAAATGAAAAATTGATTAATTCTTTAGTGGAATTAAAACTGGAATTCAAAATTCCTTGACTATAAGAGACCTTAGAAGCTATAAATATTTTTTTGGATGTTATATAAATATTTAAGTGGAATTTGGAGTTACATATCAATATCATGGTTTTGATAAGAAAATGAAGTTGGAATTAAAAGGAAAAATTATCAATTATGGAGAGAATAAAATGTGAATTATACTATTCATAATTTTTGGGAAGAAACATGAATATAATTTTACTAATAGGACTATAAAATTCTTAAATTATAGAATGGAAGGTCATCGAGTTCCTAAATTTCAAAGTGATGAGAGGAAGGTAGATAATGATGAAAATAATTAGAAATACCCATGGAATAAACCTCTCACACTTCAGTGTTTCAATTTCATGGAGTTTGGAAATTATGATAATAATTTCCCTAATCTAAAGAATAATGTGAATGATAAGCCACAAAACCTCTTAAGACAAAGGAAAAAAGAGAAATCTTATTCTATCAGAATGGATGAAGTGAATGAATGTAAATAAGAAATTATTATCCTCCCTTCATTAGTTGAGAATTTCATGTTTGAATTTTTATGAATAATCCCTATGAAAATATTATTTTTCATCCATTAGTGAGATTCCATGTGATTATATTCACCTATCTGGATTATGTAATAATAAAATTACATTTTATATCCTATCCATACAAGGTGGACCAAATTTTCCAATGAAAATGTTTTTAATATAAGATAAGAGCTAATTTAAAGAATATTGGGGAAATTATATTTTTTAAGTGTTATAAGGTTAACCATTTATGGAAATTTTAAGTTAAAATTCAGATAATGGTTGTGAGATAAAATTATTTTCTCTCCATATGTGAATTTATGGTGATTGGATATAATTTACTAACATTTTTTTGTGACAAAGAAATATGGAATGACCAATAATTCTATTTATGGTTCTCATGATATGTTAGTGTTTCAGGAATGATGAATTCACCTTCAATTATTAGAATAAGATATGATGTGTAAATTTATCAAGGCATAGAAAGGGTGTGATTTTGCTGACATCAAGTAAGTATATCCCCTTGTGAAAATTCTTAAAATTTAGGAAATGTGTCTTAAAATAAAATTTTGTCATATTATCATCATTTTGATGACCTCAATGACCTATTTCGTTCTTATTAACCTTACATTTTTGTGATTCTTAAATTTCATTGGATCACCCACTTTCTGATGATTACTGATATTTATCAATCACTGTGATTATTAATTCTTTGCTTCCATGTCCAATCGTCCATTCCCACCTATCTTCTCCTATATTGAAACCTAGTCATGTGACACTTTGGTTAAATATTATGTGTCCAATTTTAGTTTTTTAAAGAATGTTCTAGAATTTATTGTTATGATTTTTTTCTATTAATCGTGCTTTCAAGTATTAATCATATGATAACCTAGATGAATTTGGAGGGATAAATTCATTTTAAGGGGGTATAATGTAACACCTTGGGTTTTTATGGACCTTTTCCCCGGAATAAATTAATTTTAATTGATGTATTAAATTTCACAAAGTAAAAAATTCCTTTCACATGAAACTGAATTGACTTATGATATATGAATCACTGGAATTTCTTTTGCTACACATCACACCATCTTGGAATGCATTAAACGCAACATTGAGTTTCTATAAAACATCTTCTTCTGATATAATTATTTAAAGAAGATAGTTATAACCTTGGTGTTAAACATAGTAATATGTATAGTAATAAATAATTATCAAATATTTTTTATAATGGTTTTATATAAATATAGAATATTGAAAATGAAACATATAATTTTTGGTAAAATCGTTATATGTTTAGAAATATTATTTTCTCAAATGAATTTATTTTCAAGACCTTAAGTGAAAAATAGTAAAATTAATTTTAGGAAAATTTTGATATCTAATTTGATAAAATAATATTCCTTTAAAAATTTAAATTGTTGAAATTATTCTATGGTGTATTTTTGGGATTTTTCTCAGATATATCATTTTTGGATGAATATTGAAAAATATTGAATTCTAATTCACAACTATTTTTTCATCCCATTTAATTATATAGTGAAATTATATTTTAATATGTTTTTAAAGTATAATTATATCAAATATACATAAATTAATTAAATTTAAGTCATTTTAACAAATTTTAAATTGAAATTGGATATCAAAAATTTCAAAACTTTTGATCATTTGTACTTCAAAAACACAAAGTGTCATCCAATATACAAGATTAAACTTAAATTAATTTTTTCCACTTTTATGATTGGAATTTGGAAAAATGGATTAGATATTTGGAATAATAATAATTTATAATGTTTAATAAGTTAAATTTATTTTTTTACCAAAAATAATAGTGAAATTAGTTAAAATTAATTACAACGCTTAATGTGAAATTAAGCTTAACAAAAGAATAAACCTTAAACATATGGGAGAAAATGGCCTATAAACATATTCAGAACAAATATTTTGGGAATATTTCGACCTTAAACCATCCACTATTCAATTTTTTTTGTTTTAGATGACTTATGGTAGGAAAAAACGTGGGTAAACCTAACTTGTTTTCAAAAATGACAAGTGTGTCCCCTCCCTTCCCTATAAAAGGTTACCACCTATCCCCATTATTCACACCTATAAAACCACTTAATTTTATCCATTACAAACCAATAAACTTAAGAAAAACCCTATCTTATTTCTTAAGTCTCAATTTGGGTAGAAATACAAGTAATGAATCTCTTTGGTGCAAACCAAGAGGAGTTACCCAAACGAGAGGTAACATCTTTCCTCAATCTCTTTAGTTTTGTTTCCATTGGACACCACCTCAACTCTCCTTATTCCCTGCTAAAAAAATAGAAATAGTATCCTAAATGTAATTATATATTCATATTCTATTTTTACCAAAAATTATATACACTTCCATCTAATGTGTAACGAACATGTTGTTTATGTGTACGGAGAACTACCGCCTCATGAAAAGATGATGGTTTGTTTTTTCCTTTACCACATTTGATGGTTGAGAATTATTATTGAAATACTTTCTCTATATGATATATATTAAATTTTTTATTTCGTTCTACTTTTGTAATTATTTTATAACACATAATTGTATACTTTCCATCTTATGTAAATACGATAACATCACTTGGGTACATGTTGACTACCACGTCCTAAAAGTGATGTGATTCATTCATACATTAAAAATAATGTTTTAAGGATGGTTTTATTGAAAATATAAGATAAATATAAAATATTAATGACAATTTAATGATATTATATATAAATATATAAATATTTCATTCACTTTCTTTCTTTCAATATGACTAAAAAACTGAAACAATGTTCAAGTGTTCGTACGACCTACCGTCTCCATTAACGGTGTGTTTCATTACATCTATCCATATTTTATAGATTTTTATAAATTAATATATAATGAATATATATTATATTTATATAATTTTTTACATTCATTATGTATGTAAATCAATATATAAGTAATATGACCAAGAATAATAATTCAAAACTTGTATAAAGAACAAAGTAGATATTTCCAAAAGTGAAACCTTAACAAAGAATTATTAATAAGTGGGTAATATAAAGTCATAATAAAACTATATATGGTATTTTATATAAGTATATGGTTTTTATATATATTTATAATAAAATTATATTTATTATAAAAGATTTTGTAATGACTGTGATGAGAGTCAAGACACAAGGTAAGGGAATTTCATCTCACTTTTTTATTTTTGTGAGATACATGCCTTAGACAACGCTATTTTTTGTGTGGTATATATAATTCACATCAATTTATTTTATTAATCTGATAATTAAATTTATTTGTGTTTACATATCAATTTTATGATCATTTTTCTGTGGGGTTTAGGATTCAAAAGTAACCAAATTGGTAAAGTAATTTTGTCTCAATTTACCTTATTTGAGGCACATGCCATGTTATGCACCTATATTTTTCTATGAGGTGTATATACTAACATTGACATGATAAATCATTAATATAATTATTTTAATGATATTTTAAGCTTCATGTAATTTAATTTATTACATGGGGAGTATAATTCAATGTTACTAAGTGGTAAGAGTTTATTGAGAAATCTCATTGTTTATCAAGATTGTTTATGATTATTATTCCATTGATAAAATATTATGATACATATCTCAAGATAACTAATGAATTTTTTTATCCTCTATATATTCAAGATATATTCATGTATTGGTATCATTTTACATCTCTTTGGTACAAACAATGATTAAGAATGTTTTTATGAAAGTCTGATGTTACCTCTCTCTTTGATCAAAAATATGTGTTCCTTTAAAATCATGTTTTAAAAAAGGATTCAATTTTTTTTAATATTATACTATGATAATTAAAATAAATGTTTACCCATTTTTTACCTTTTAAACAAATTTTTTTCTAAAAAATTAATATTCTTTTCATTTTCCAGTTGATCCAATTTTCTAAAAAAATTTACTACGCAAAATGAATGTTTGACATGTATGGATATACCTACTGTCATGACCATAATTCCCTTGAATCCTACTTTAAAATACTACAAAATTATTTTTAATTAAATGAAAATTTTCTTAATATTATGTATTTGTTTTGTTATAAAGTGGGTTTTAATGAAAAAGGTTTTCAAAAACGTTTTATGTTTATAATGTTTTTAAATTTTTTTTCAAAACATCCTATATATGTTTTCAAAAAGGTTGTTTTCAAGGAAAAATAATTCAATGATATCAAAGATTATTTTAGACATTTTAAAATTATTTACAAGGAAAATGTGTTTCAAAACGTTTCTAAGCTTATTTTATATGTTTTCAAGGAAAAAGGTTTTCAAAATGTTTTCAAGATTACTTTATATGTTTTCAGGGAAAATGTTTTTAAAATTATTTCAAGTCTCATTTCTATGTTTTCAAAGTATTTTGAATCAAAATTTATTTTAAAATGTTTTATTCTTTAAAAAAACTTTTTCCAATAAGAATGGATATTTTACTTAATAAATGATTTCAAAGGATATCTCAAAATTATGTTCCATATAAGATGACATCTATTGATGTTACTCATTCTTTTTTGGGACATGATCTAAAATGTTCCATTCATATTATTTTATCTAAATGGTTTATGTTTTCCTGGAATTAAATTTTATGAAAACCCATTTCCTCTCCCACATGTTATTTTCTTATGAAACATGTTTCTCTTCAATGGGTTATATTGTAATGACCTAATGTTTCATTAATGGAAATCCATATTGATATAATTAAATGTCTCTTTATGTTTATATAAAATGACAAATTCTTTGGTTTTATGATAAGAATTTTGATCGTTGCTAATATAGTCGTTGAACAGTGATCACATGATTAGTATAAATATACAACTTTAACAAATCCAATTTACTCAGACAAAAGAAGCGATGGCATCATCCAGTAGAATTGCCCTCTATGAAGACCATTTGTCGGAGCTCGAAAAAGAGGTGGAATCCTTGGGAATTTCTCTTGACCAAGCCCAAGCTAAGCTTCATCATGTCAAGATCGAATGAGACCGTCTACGGGAAATGTGGAAGTTGATAGAAATTACCACTCGGGCAATGCTATCCGAGCCACCCCAAGAGTCTGTCACCATCGCACACCTTACCCTTGGGTCTTATGTGGCTGTTTTAAGGGGTTATGTAACAAATCTCTAGTACTATGTTCATGTATATTATTTTTGTATATAATATTGAATATACCTTCTTGTTTTTTTGATACATTGTAAATAGGTTTAAAGTACAAATAGTGTTTTTAGTTATTATTTAATTAAGAATTATATTTTTTAAATTTATAGGTTTTTGAATTAAATAATATTTTAATAAAATATTATGATTATTTTAAATTAATTTTTATTAAATATAGATGATCTTATAATTTTATGAATGCAGTTATAATTTTTATTATGGTTTGAAAGTCATTTCTCTCAAAACCCATGAATTTTAGATAAATATTGGTTTTTATTTTAAAAGTGAAAATTAACATATTTATAACATTATTTAGATAAAATAAATGTTATTTCTGGAATCATGATGTTGAAATTATCCAACGGTGATTTTTTCATTATTTTCTGAGACAGTCAAATTTTTGGATAAAAATTAAATGCCGTTTAAATATTTATTGTGTTTTATGACATCATAATGACCCAATAGTGATGTAATAAAATAATATAAGATTTATGATAGGCCAATATATGTTTTAACATTAAAATAATTTGATTTTGGGTTTGTTTGACTTACTTTTCAAATCATTAATGGCCCCTCAAAACTTATTAAACACCTTGTCTTTTTAAATTAATTTCCAGGGGAGTGTGACTCAACTCCACATAAGAAACCTTATTATTTTAAGAATTTCAGACTTTGGAATTATAAAATATTGTTTTCCTATTCCCTTTTCCAAAAACCATGGTCAAAAACCATGGTATGGTTTGTGGTTTGGATTAATTTAATGTAAGGGGACCCAAACCTAAATAATAAAGAATTCCATCACCTTTCCTATATAAACCCACCCAAGATACCACTTCCTCCTCACTCAATGACTTTGGTGTTCGTCCAAACTCTGCCCTACTCTCTCTATAATCCTCCCAATGTGCCCCAAGCTCCCAATAAGCCTCTCACAAGCCTCTCTCTAGCCTTAGGAGCACACTTCCAAGTAAGGGTTTTTCTTCCTTTCTCATTTTTTTAAATTTTCATTAAGTTGTATTGCCATTTTAATTTCAATTATGAAGGTTTGGGTATGGTTTCAAACCTCCCACATACTGCCCTCTTATTGTTTGAATGATGGGATACCCCTTTCTCTCTCATTAAATTCCTCCCATGTACACCCGTTACTATGCCGAAATTCTGAAATGAACTTCTCTCTCTTCTTTTACATTCAAGCAATAATTTTATGTCATGAATCTAAATTCCATTAAAATTGTAGGTAAATGTATCTATATGACCTCCTTAATGTCCATTACATGTAAATATGACGAGGAACCACGTTCTCTCTCATTAAAATCCTCCCATGTATACCCGTTACAATGCCGAAATTCTGAACGGAACTTCTCTCTCTTCTTTTACATTCAAGAAATAATTTTGTATCATGAATCTTAATTCCATTAAAATTATTGGGACATGTATCTATATGAACTCATTACTGTCCATTACATGTAAATATTATGGGGAACACCTTTCTCTCTCATCAACCATTTTTTATGAATTCTTATGTCACGCTGTTATGCTGCCGAAATCGCACTGATTATCTAATCCAATGCCATTGTGTAGTGGATACCATTCTCATTTCTCCATCAAGGTTATTCACCTTTGTGAACATTTAATTATTGATTAAAAAGTTTCATGTATGAATTACACACTCCTTTATCAATTAATTAATTATTCTATTTTATGAATTCATGTTTTATGATCCATGTGGCACACTTATGCATGAAATGAAATGTTTAAGAAGGGTTCACCCTTATAGAGCTCCAATGCATTGGGTAAAGTATAGTATCATGATACGTCATGTGCAATGAGTTTTGACTCTTTCTAATTCAAGTGCATTTAGGGTTTAATCTTGCTTCATTTTTAAATAGGATTTACTCATGCTCTATGTGCCATGAGCCTTGGCTCATGCTAATTCCTTGTTAAGTGTTGTTGCCACATTCCCATGTAATGATTATCATGCTTTATCATGCCTTTATGTTAATTTTTATCTTGTGCTCTATTGATATTCCTATTTTATAACATGTATTGTACTACCCATGTTATTCCATGTGTATTCCCTTACTGGGCTTTATAGCTCACCCTTTTCGTATACATGTCCTCAGGTTATCCCATGCAATGCTTCGTACGAGGGAATGTAGTGGTCATGTAAAGAAAGTTTTCAATAAAGATGTTGTTTTTCATGTTTTGAGTTTTTATGTATTGATCTGAAGCCCCAAAGACACTAAACCTCTCGATCTTCTTTATTGTATCAAGTGAAGTTTTATGTAATAAACCATGTTTATGTTGTAATAAAAAGCAGGGTTGTCATAGTTGGTATTAGAGGATAGGTTTAGTTATTTTTGGGATTAGGATTAGAAAACCCTAGTAAAACCTTAGAAACAGGACTAAGTATAATAAAAACATCCCTAAGTTTTGGTGAGTAATGATTAAGTGGTTTATCAATCAAATACATCCCTGTCTAGATACGAGAAGGTAGAGGCGACTCTTGCACAGATGTATCCTAGGGGTAAAACCCAAAAAACCCTGCTTTGAGCTAGACTCAAACGGGAAGTGGTGCACGAAAACAGGCCTTACTGCACTCTTGGTTACGACACTCCCGGGGGATATGCATTGGTAAATTCACAAGCTTATTATGAACCCTTATTATGGGAATAAAAAACCCCTAAGAATATATGTTACAAAGTAGATCATGAAAAGCAAAGATTGAAGCCTATAGACTCATGAGTTAAAGAAATAAAAGTTTATTTATAAGTGATAAACTTTTGTCTTTGTATTACCCTTTATGTGTTACCCCTAGATTTCCTTTTATTCCAGCCAATGGCTGGTAATATGAGGACTCGGGCTAACAACCATTGTGAAGATCAGTGTGATGACTGTACTAATGAGATACCCAATCCAATGGGAGCAGGAATCACGAACTTTGTCACGCTTCTTTATCAGCAAACTCAAGTTTTGAATAGAAACACGGGTCAAGAAAAAATTAAACCCCCCCTAAGAAAGAAAAAGTCTATATCGAGAGCTTCATGAGACAAAGGCCTCCTACTTTTAGTGGATCATCCGATCCCACGATCGCTGAAAAATGGATCAAATCCATTGAAAAGATATTCTCCATCCTTCAATGTTCTGAACAAGATAAGGTTCTACTGGCGGCTTATCGTATGGAGGGTGAAGCTAATCAATGGTGTACGTTGATAAAAATACAAAGCTTGAGGAGGAGATCGAGGTGTTGGAATGGAAGGATTTATGGAATATGTTTTTTGATAAATATTTCCCTCGCACCCTCCGGATTAAGATGGAAATGGACTTCCTTTCCCTCAAGAAAAAAGATGAAGAATCTGTTGGAGCGTATGAGGAAAAAATCACAAGGCTTGCACGTTACGCTTCCGGCTTTGTCATTACCCCCAATGCAAAGTTGACCACTTATTTGGTGGGTTGAAGGCTAGCCTACAGAAAGCATTAGCGATCTGTGACTTCGACAACTATGAGGAAATTGTCCGATGTGCCCTCAAGGTCGAAATAGAGATCGGGGAATCACATGGGTATCATGAGGACAATAAGCGTAAGGTAGAATTTAATGCTGGTGGTCTGATGGATTAATCCAACGGTGCTAAGAAGATCCAGCACCCCACTTTCCAAAAGTGCAGAAATAAGCACCCTGGAAATTTCCTTAAGGGGACGAGGAAATGCTTCAGGTGTGGATCGGAAAGGCACCTAGCTGTTAGCTATCGACAAGAAAGACCCTCGGCTGCGACAGAGGAGAGGAATGCTCCGTTCGAACCTCAACGCATTGTTCAATGCTACAAATGCAAAGAACCGGATCATTTTGAAAATCAGTGCCCTAATCAAAGGGTTTTCACAGGCAACCAACAACCTCCAAGACATCAAGTAAAATCTTTTGCCATCACTTCTGCTGAAGTGAACCCCGACAACGAAGTGGTGACAGGTACGCTAGTTATTCATTGAAGAATAGCGAATGTACTTTTCGATTCAGGATCTACACATTATTTTATATCTATAAAGTTTAGTAGAACAATCCAAGCTCCACCAAAAATCATGGAAGTGAAGATGTCGGTGAGTACGACAAATGGGGCAATCATTGCATCCCCTGAATATAAGTCCTCCCCTGTTATAATCTGTGGATTGAATTTCTTGGCGAACCTCATCATACTCCCTCTGGTGTAATTTGATGCAATTCTTTGCATGGGTTGGCTTTGCTTATATGGAGCCAACATAAATTGTTGGGAGAGGGAAATCACACACCATATGGAGAATCGACCCCCGATTCTTTACAAGTGTCAGGAGGAAGATGAATCTCCTTTAGCTCCATCATCTAAAACATGGATATTACTACCCTATGAGCACGCATATTTGGATCAAATGATTGATTCCAAGGAAGAAACCATCCTTGAAGAAATGCCTACTGTGAGGGAATTCGTGGAAGTGTTTCCTGAGGAACTGCCTGGTCTTCCTCCTGGAAGAGATGTTGAGTTATCAATTGAACTTATACCTAGGGCTTTACCAATATCCAGGACTCTATATAGAATGGATGTTGTAGATCTTGAAGATCTGAAGAAACAACTATAGGAGAATCTGGATAAAGGGTTTATATTCCCAAGTGCTTCACCATGGGGTTCACCAGTCCTCTTCGTCAAGAATAAGGATGGGTCAATGTGGCTTTGCATCGATTATCGTGAACTTAACAAAATCACGATAAAAAACAAGTATCCTCTCCCACGAATTGATGAATTGTTTGATCAGTTTTGTGGATCACAATACTTCTCCAAGGAGGACTTGCGGTCGGGATATTATCAAGTAAGGGTGAAGAAGGAAAATATCCCCAAGACTGATTTTCGCACAAGATACGGGCACTATGAATTCATTGTAATGCCTTTTGGACTCACTAATGCTCCAGAAATCTTCACGGACATAATGAATAGAGTCTTTAGAGATTACCTCGACAAATTTTTGGTAGTCTTTATAGATGACATTCTTATATACTCCAAAACCTAGGAGGATCATGAGGAGAATTCAAGAACTGTACTAGAGACTTTGCACAAGGAGAATCTCTATGAATAGTAAAGCAAGTGTGAGTTATAGTTAAAGGAGGTCTCATTCGTGGGCCATATCATCAAAAGCAATGGGATATCTGTGGATCCCTCCAAAACAGATGCAATTGAGGGATGGTCGAGGCCAACATCGGTAATAGATATCCGTAGCTTCTTGGGGTTAGCTGGATATTATTGACGATTTTTGAATAATTTCTCACTATTGTCCAACCCTCTTTCCAAGATAACACGGAAGGGAGTAATGTTTTCTTGGAGTGATGAATGCAAATAAATATTCAAGGAGTTGAAAAGGAGGCTTATCACTGCGCTCATGCTCACTTTACCCACAAGTGGGGAAATTTTTTGGTATTCAGTGATGCTTCGAAGAAGGGATTAGGCTGTGTGCTGATGCAGATTGATAATGTGATATCCTATGCCTCATGGCAGTTGAAAATCCATGAGTGAAACTATCCAATGCATGATCTAGAGTTGGAGGCTGTGATCTTTGCCTTGAAAATCTGGCGACATTATCTCTATGAAGAGAAATTTGAGATATATACTGACCACAAGAGTCTTAAAATATATTCACACAGAAAGAGCTTAATATGCACCGGAGAAGATGGATAGAGCTCATCAAGGATTATGACTACTCAATACATTACCACCCTGGGAAAGTGAAGAAGGTGGAAAATGCCATAAGTAGAAAGGACCCAGTGATTCTATCAATGATGAGAATTGAGAAGGATCCAATCTTCTTAGACTTGATGAAGATGGACATGGGAATCATAGAGAAGGGAACATCATCAATCCTTTCACAAATTATTTCTCAACCGTCTCTTTTGGGAATGTTAAAGGATGCTCAAAATGATGATGTGGAAATTCAGGAAAAAGTGGAAGCTATCAAAAAAGGGAAGTCCTCGGAGTTTAATGTTAATGAAGAAGGAATTGTTCGGTTTGGGAAAAGAATATGTGTTCCATCACATCTGGAGATGAAGAAGGAACTTTTGGATGATGCACATAGTTCAAATTTCACTATTCACTCAGGGAACACAAAGATGTATCGAGATCTCTGAGAAAACTTTTGGTGGGATAACATGAAGAAGGATATCGCTGAATATACATCAAAGTGCCTAGTGTGTCAGCAAGTGAAGGAATAGAGGTAGAAGTCTAAGGGGATGATGCAACCATTTCCTATACCAGAATGGAAATGGTAGAACATCACTATGGAAATTGTCACCGGACTTCCAAGGACGTCCCAAGGCAACAATGCAATCTGGGTTGTTGTGGATCATCTTACAAAGACTGCATAATTCATTGCTATTCAGGAGGGTTTCTCATTGGATCAACTGGCACAGATATATATCAGGGAAGTGGTAAGGCTGCATGGAGTACCACTATCTATTGTGTCTGACCGAGATCCAAGATTCAACTCTATGTTTTGGAAGAGTCTTCAACATGCTCTGAATACTGAACTAAACTTCAGTATGGCCTATCATCCTCAAACTGATGGCCAATCCGAGCGGACTATCCAAACACCTGAGGACATGTTGAGAGCGTGCTCAATGGACTTTAAAGGAGGATGGGATCAACATCTTCCTCTGGTTGAGTTCTCTTATAACAATAGTTTCCACTCAAGCATCCAAATGGCACCATATGAAGCCCTATATGGGAAAAGGTACATAACACCAACATGTTGGGATGAGGTCGGTGAACGTAAGCTGCTTGGACCAGAAATGGTCGAGGAAATGGTGGAGAATGTGAAAACCATTCAGCAGCATATCAAGGTAGCCCAGAGTCGACAAAAGAGTTATGTAGATAATCATCGATGAGACCTTGAGTTTAAAGTTGGAGACATGGTTTTTCTACGCATATCTCTGTGGAAGAAGGTCATGAGGTTTGGAAAGAAAGGGATTTTATGTCCAAGGAACATCGGCCCCTTCGAGATTCTTGACTATGTCAGGGATGTGGATTATTGACTAGCACTTCCACCTACTATGGCCAATGTACATGATGTCATTGATGTATCATTCATAAATAAGTACATACCGGACCCTTAAAATGTACTCTCTTCTGAGGTGGTACAATTGGAAGATGATCTTTCTTATGAGGAGCAACCAGTAAAGATCTTTGATCGTAGAGAAAACTTTCTACAAAATAAGACAATGCCCCTCGTTAAGGTGTTGTGGAGAAACCACGAGTTTGAAGAAGCGACTTGGGAATCGGAGGAAATGATGAAGCTAAGTTACCCACATCTGTTTTAGTGTGGGAAAAGGAAAATTTCGAGGGATAAATTTCTTAAGGGGGGAATATTGTAACGACCCAAAGATTCCTTAATGGAAATCCCTCTTGATCTAATTAAATTTCTCTTTATGATTATACAAAATGTCAACTTCTTTGGTTTTATGATAAGAATTTTGACAGTTGCTAATATAGACGTTGAACAGTGATCACATGATTATTATAAAAATAGGACTTTAACAAATCCAATTTACTCAGACGAAAGAAGTGATGGCATCATCCAGTAGAATTGCCCAATATGAAGCCCATTTGTCAGAGCTCAGAAAAGAGGTGGCATCCTTGGGCTTCACTCTTGACCAATCCCAAGCTGAGCTTCATCATGTTAATCTTGAATGGGACTGTCTGTGGGAAAAGTGGAAGTTGATAGAAATTACCACTCGAGGGATGCTATCCGAGCCACCCCAAGAGTCTGTCACCATCGAACAGCTTACCCTTAGGTCTTATGTGGCTGTTTTAAGGGGTTATGTAACAAATCTATAGTACTATGTTCATGTATATTATTTTTGTATATAATAATGAATATACCTTCTTGTTTTTTTGATACATTGTAAATAGTTTTAAAGTACAAATAGTGTTTTTAGTTATTATTTAATTAAGAATTATATATTTTTTAAATTATGGGATTTTTGAATTAAATAATATTTTAATAAAATATTATGAATAATATTAAATTAATATTTATTAAATATAAATGATCTTATAATTTTATGAATGCAATTATAATTTTTATTAAGGTTTGAAAGCCATTTCTGTCAAAACCCGTGAATTTTTTATAAATGTCGGTTTTTATTTGTAAAGTAAAAATTGAAAAATTTAGAAAATTATTTAGATAAAATAAATGTTATTTCTGGAATCAGGACGTCGAAATTATCCGATGGTGAATTTTTCATAAATTTCTGAGATAGTCAAATTTTGGGTAAAAATTAAATACTATTTAAATATATAATGTGATTTATGACATCATAATGATCCAATAGTGATGTAATAAAATACTATAAGCTTTATGTTCGGCCAATATATGAATTAAAATTAAAATAATGTGATTTTCGGTTTGTTTGACTTACTTTTCAAAGCATTAATGGACCCCTCAAGACTTATTAAACACCTTGTATTTTTAAGTTAGTTTCCATGGAAGTGTGACTCACCTACACATAATCAACCTTATTATTTTATGAATATAGGACTTTGGCCTTATAAAATATTGATTTCCTCTTCCCTTTTCCAAAAACCATGGGCAAAAACCTTGGGATGGTTTCTGGTTTGGAGTAATTTAATGTAAGGGGACCCAAACCTAAATAATAAAGAATTCCCTCACCTTTCCTATATAAACCCACCAAAGCTCCAATTTCATCCTCACTCAAAGCCTTTGGATTCCATCCAACCTCTGACCTACTCTCTCTAGAATCCTCCCAAGGTGCACCAAGCTCCCAAGAAGCCTCTCACAAGCCTCTCTCTAGCCTTTGGAAGCACACTTCCATGTAAGGGTTTTTCTTCCTTTCTCATTTTTGTCAATTTTCATTAAGTTGTATTGCCCTTTTAATTTAAATTATGAATGTTTGAGTATTGTTTCTCACCTCCCCCATACTTCCCTCTTATTGTTTTAGTGATGGGAGACCCCTTTCTCTCTCATTAAATGCCTCCCATGTACACCCGTTACTATGCTGAAATTCCGAAATGAACTTCTCTCTCTTCTTTTACATTCAAGCAATAATTTTGTGTCATGAATCTAAATTCCATTAAAATTGTTGGGAAATTTGTCTATATTACCTCCTTACTGTCCATTACACGTAAATATGATGAGTAACCCCTTTCTCTATCATTAAATGCCTCCCATGTACACCTGTTACTATGCCGAAATTCCGAACCGAACTTCTCTCTCTTCTTTTACATTCAAGTCATAATTTTGTATCATGAATCTAAATTCCATTAAAATTGTTGGGACATGTATCTATATGAACTCCTTACTGTCCATTACATGTAAATATGATGATTAAACCCTTTATCTCTCATCAACCATTTTTTATGAATTCATATGTCACGCTGTTACGCTGCTGAAATCGCACCGATTTTCTAAGCCAATGCCATTGTGTAGTGGAGACCATGCCCATTTCTCCATTAAGGGTATTCACCTTTATGCACATTTACTTATTGATTACAAAGTTTCATATATGAATTCCACATTCCTTTATCTTGTAATAAATGATTATGTTTTATAAATCTATGTTTTATGATCCATGTGGCACACTTATGCATGAAATGAAATGTTTAAGAAGGGTGCACCCTTATAGCACTCCAATGCATTGGCTATAGTATTGTATCATGATACTTCATGTGAAATGAGTGTTTACTCATGCTAATTCAAGTGCAACTAGGGTTTACTCGTGCTTCATGTGCAATGAGTATTTACTCATGCTCTATGTGAAGTGATCCTTGGCTCATGCTAATTCCATGTTAAGTGTTGTTGACACATTCCCATGTTATGATTATCATGATTTATCATGCCTTTATGTTCATTTTTCTCTTGTGATCTATTGATATTCCTATTGTCTAACATGTATTGTACTCATCATGTTATTCCATGTGTATTCTTATATTGGGCTTTATAGCACACCCTTTTCTTATGCATGTCCTCAGGTTATCACATACAATCCTAAGTACGAGGGAATGTAGTGGTCATGTATAGGAATTTTTCAATAAAGATGTTGTTTTTAATGTTTCTTGTTTTTATGTATTGATCCTAAGCCCCAAAGGCACTAAACCTCTCGATCTTCTTTGTTGTATCAAGTGACGTTTTGTGTAATAAATCATGTTTATGTTGTAATAAAAAGTAGGGTTGTCATATATACAATGATAAATTCTTATGAAACCCACTTCTTTTGATGGGTTATTATAGCATTAAATGATTATGAAACTTATATATTTTCCATAGGTTATGATATGATTAATTTTTTATGATTTCAATTTCATTTCATTGGATATGACATGATGTTTATGAAACCAATATTTTTTATGGTCCATGAGATGGTGCAAGTTTTATTATCTTTTAGAAGATGTATGTATGATTTTATTATGTGATGGGTGGGACCAATATCTCCCTCCATTTGATTGGGTAATGATTAATGTTTTATGATATCAAAGGTTATATGGGGGGTATCTCAAGCCTGACATAAGAGTGAACATGGGAGGGAATCCCAATAACAAAATAGGAGGGTGAATGGGAGGGCATTGCAATCTCAAAACAAGAGGGTAAATGTGAAGGAATCCCAAGATGGATGTAGGTACATATGTTTTTAGACAAATCCTAACATGATACGAAGGTCTTTGTGGGAATGCTTGACATAGGGTTTTTATATGGTTACGTGTATACCACAATTCTATATATTATTCCTATATTATTATTTCATAGATTATGCTCTTAATTTCTTTATTAGTTATGTCTTATGAACTGAAAATATTTATTCCTTGATTCAGGTTCATGATCTTTTATTTTCATGTTATTATCTTCTATTGATTGTGATAAAGTTATCATACCCTTATGTTCATGATATGCTTACACATTTTTTTATTTACCCTTAATGAGAATTTGACATGAGGGAAAAAAGGTTTTGGACCATCTTTATTCTATAACTAACAAAGGATCTAGTGTTACATAGTTAAAAATCCTAATCTCCATGAAACCATAGGGTGTGAATTTGGTAAGAGGGGATGTGTTGGGTCGCCATTATTTTAGGCCTCTATAATGTTTTGCCTATTTTTTGTTTTCATATTTCTTTTCCTTGTTCTTTTTCACTTGTTTTTCTGAACACTCTTTTTTGTTTAAATAATTAATGACATATTTACTAAGGGGGAAGATATGTTTGGGAATCATTGAATATATTTCACTAAGTAAAAATATATTTGATCCAAGTTTCCAAAGGCACTAAACCAATACGGTATTTTGGTGTATGTTGGTGTAATGTATAATGTATTCCTAAAAATTGATTTAATGTTAATGTATAAAAATATAGGGTTGTTATATTATTTATTTCTTAAATAATTCTATTTATAATTACACGATATTATATGTTGACATTTTTATTCTTTATGTTTTTCAATATTTAGATTGTAATCCAAAAACCAAAATTCATATAACAACTCTTTTATAGGTAATAGAAAAAAATAGATTTAAGTGAATTATAAATAAGTAGGTGAAAAAACATAGAATCTCTTCAAGTGATATGGGCTTGTTCGTCCACTTTACTTCACTAGGAAAACATTTAGATAATTTAATTTTCTACACCCCACAATTGATGTTCTTCCAAACATTATCAAGGTTTAATCAATACCCATTAATGTGTGAGATATCATTAACACTATGAAATAATAATAAAAATTAAATTCACCACATATAAGGTTCTAACTTAAATAATAAACGGTCATGAAAACTGTGGATACTAATAGGTTCAACAGAATATCTTGATTCCCAGTAATAGGTGAAGAAAAGATAAAATCCATACCCAGGATCCAATCGAGTTAAATCAACAGAATAAACTGATAATATTTTTATTCACCATTGTCCGTGATTTTAGTCTTTAGTGCTATTGAGTTTTATTGAGTTCCCTAATCAATAACCAATAGTTACATTCCTCCTAAGGTATACACTAGTTTTTTCATCTTTGAATGCTATGAGATGACTTCATTTCTCAAAATGGTATGTAACAGGTCTTCCTTGAAATAAAATAGAGAGAATAGATATTAATAGATTTTCTTATCCATGAGAATAATATCTAGTTTCATCAAATGATGTAATAAATCCCCTTTATATAGGTCATATTTATAAAATGAAAATGTAAATAATAGTTTATAAAATTCAAAACGTCATTTAACTACCAAAACCTTTCGGATATTTTTAGTTATTTAATATAAACATTAAAACTCTTTCAATGTCGAGTTATAGTTTATACATTGTTATCCATTGAAGATTATTGATAATAAATATTGAATAATTGGATAAATAGAATCTCATAACATTCACACATTCACCACAATATAGTGTAAAATACAACGAATAAAAATCTACCATGACATTGCGACCATAACCATGCCACGGTGTATGGTGTGGTGAATATGTTATATTAATCTCCCACTCTAAATAATTCTTTATAATCTATATGAAAAAACATTAAAACTCTTTATTAATCCATCCAAACTCCAATGAATATGATTTTCAATATCTCTCTCAAATTTTAGACAAAAACATTATACTAAACCAAATCCTCATTTCGGGATATTTTGTGTGATCTTATAGACCATTGTAGCATGGAAAAATAATTATGGATTCCATAAAAGAAATTATAACCATAGAGTTTCCTCTAGAAAATATTCAGTTCTACTCAATATATAAATGAGTTTAGAATGTTCTCAATCAAACAAAATTATAGCCTAATATATACATGTCAACGGTTAGATGTATCAATATATACCAAATTTGTGATTATATAATCTATATTTTCATGACATCAAGTAACTACTATAAATGGAACCTTTCAATCCAACCTAGGATAACTCATACATTCATGATTTTATGAAATACACTAACCAGTTTGAATGAGTACACCACATGTCATTCATCTAAGTAGCATAGAAAATCACATGTTTGGAAAAAAGCATGGACATGAATACACATTATCTAAATCAATCATGTTCTCAGATGTATTTTCTTTTTATAAAAGTAGGAAAATACTATATTGGTTAATCCCCAACAAATTTCATGATCAACAACATACCCAATGACCCCCAATTATCTAATCATCAATGATTTCTTAAGAAATATATTTGAGTTAGAATATTATCATGTTAATTACATTAAAAACCATTCATATAAACTACTCATAGTAAACATAAAACTAAAAGTATACCAATGAATATATGAAATTCAATGTGATATAATTCATCAGGATATTCTAAATACTATGCCTCAAATTATTATCTCAGGATTCTATTCTTGGTATCATAGACAACTTATTTTATCAAATATATGATTATTCTCATGACAACATTTATATATCATCAAAACTGATAATACTTGTTGATGATCATTGATTATAGAAAAATAAAAATCCAACATTAGGGGACATTATTATTAAAATATTCATGTAATATAAATATAACACACATTAATGAATGAAAAATAAATATTACCTTTATTATAAAACAATAATACATTTTAAAAACACTATATAAAATTTCTCGTGTTTCTAATACGAAGATATTCAACACAAACCTTAGGAGTTTACTACTATAATGATTTTATCAAAGGATCCTCTATAGTTTCATATATACCGGCTTAATAAATCTTAACATTTATCTAGTCAGCATCCCCTCTAAAAAGATGTTATTTTTAACGTATTTTTTTATTCCCTTGGTGGGACTGAGGTTTGTTGATATGAGAAATAACTCTGTTTTTTCATAAAATGATTATTTTCTACAAATCTACTCGGAACCAACCAATGTTTATAAATGAAATTCTTGATCAAAACTGCATCCTTTGCCACATATGATACAACGATGTACTATTCTTCTATTGTTGAGTCCACTACAATGTTTTTTTGGGAATCTTCCAACTAATTTCTCCACTATTTCTAAAAAACTTGATTGAGATCTCATGTAAACATTATCATATTAGAATCTAACATTAGTGAAACCACACACAATGATATCATATTTTTCTATAAATAAAAATAGAATATACTTACTTTATATTTAGTATTTTACGGTATTCTTGACTGTGACCTTTTTACTCTCATCAGTATTTTATTATTATATAATAATTATTATTATTAATTAATATGAAACATAAGGTAGATTATATTATAGTGTATAAATGATGGATTATATGGAATATGTATGGAGAATTGTATCGATATTTGTTAAATATTTAGAATTATTTTTAATCTTTCTAAATATGATTCCATGAAACATTGGTAAAGTCTCACTATTATAGTTCTTTATTCAAAACTTATTTATCACTTTACTATTTTACGTGTTTTGACCGAGCTTAAGAAACATCATATATCTATCTATATAGATATTCACTCCATGTTTATAGTTTTTTTACCCCTTTATTTCACAAAAAAGGGTTTCCCAAACCAATATTTATAAAATATAATAGTAGGGTATTATTTTTTATAAAGATTTTTTCATCTATATATAGTATAAAAAATAACACAACACTCCCACTAACCAAATTTCATACATAGGAGTCATCTATTTTCTTAATGAAACTAAAATCTTTGATCACATCATCAAACTTAATGTTTTAACTCTAAGAATTATGTATTAATCCATAAATAGAATATTTTAATTTTCAAACCATACTGACTCATTCAGAACTTCAAAATATTTATGTTCTATCATACACAAGTGACCAACTAAATTCTATTTACAAAAAAAAAGAAAATTACAACAATTTGATATATCTCACAATCACAATGAGATTCTATGGTACTTAACATTTGAATGGAATTTACCGTTGAAATAATTAATTTTTTTCATCATAGTCAATAAAATGAATTTAGGTAAAACTGTTAGCCACCAGATGAGATTTATAGGTTTCTACTATACCATCGATGTTAATTTTCATGTATAAAACCCACTTTCACCCTAAAGGTCTCATCCCTTCTTGTGTATAAACCAAATTCTAAATAATGGTTAGTATATATTGTTTAAAACTCATATTTCAGGGAATTTAACAATTATTCCGAATCAAAAATCATGATAGCCTATAATTGGGAAGTTGGTTCATCCTCCGTGAACATTAATTCATCATAATATCCCATAGGAAACCCATATCGCTTGGGATTCAGAAAAAAACAAACCTGACATTCAATGTTCTTGTATAACCTAAGTCTGTTCTTAATCAATAAATATTTATAAAACCAACTCAGAATATATCTAAATAACACTTCTTATTTTTTGGTCTCAAACTCCTATAATTTTATCATACCATAGACTATCTACTAAAAAATTCTATTCTTTCTCAATTAAAACACCATATTGGTCTACACACATTTTATGTTCAATAGGATTATAAAATTAATATCCCACTTTATCATCGGGGTAATTAATAAAAAAGAATTTATATGATATAGAGTCATGTTTATTTGAATCCAAATGCTATGAATATACTACAAAACCACAAATCCTAAAAATACACAAATTATAATACTTATCAGTATATATATCATTTTGTTTCTTTTCATCTACTTTAAATGGAACATATTAAACTATGAATTAAATAGATTACAAATCATATCCCATGAGTGACATAATAAGTTCACATCAACTCATCATTGATTTAACCGTGTATAATAGGGTACAATTCCTTCTATTATATATACCATTACATTGAGGTATTCTAAAAGGAGTGAGTTCTTATACAATTCCATAATATTTCAGACGACCAATGAATATCTTGGTCAAATATTCATCACCACGGTATATTCCAAGAATATTATTACTTTTTCCCACAAAATTATATTATTTATTATGAATCTTCTTGATCCTTTCAATGTTTTCCAACTTATGTATCATAAAAAATATATAACCATACTAACAAAAATAATTGGTAAAGTTTACAAAGTACCGAGTCCCATAACATTCTTAAGTAATCATTAGTCCAAATGATGTAAAGTCACTAATATAGTGATTCATATTTAACAACTCACTAGGATTCAAATGTAATAACATGAAAGATATGCATATCATACCATGTGATATACTGATATCATAGGGAAACATTAGATGTTTCATTTAGACTATATAATATGATGGAATTAGATTATGACATATACTTTAGGTGTTGACATATAAACATTACTCATGTACTATGTGTATTATTTGGTTATAAGTCATTAAGAATTAATTATATATGGATTTTCACATTCATTACAGGAGTTCTATCAAGAAAACCCAACATGAAGAAAAGAACAGGTGAAATGAAATGGAAACTGATACATTCAAGATGGTCAATGCTCTTTATTAAATAAAGTGTGACTAATATTATGATAAAATGATTTCATAGTATACTTTTTGGGTAACCTAATTGAATTTAAATTAATTTGAACTTTTCATCTTCCTAAAACACCCCTCTTCACATAGCAAAGGTGATGGTACCCCATCAGTTTTTATAAATACTCATGATACAATTAGGGAATTAAAATATGGTTCATTACCTATAATGGTAGTAATAATTTTTTTACTTCTCCTTTAATCTTCATTAGAATTTCTCTATCAAGGTAGAGGCTATTTTTAATACTATAAAAGAATTTTTTTTGTTATCTATATTACATGCATTCTTAATTCTATAATGATTTACAAGGATTTTTCATGGGTTATTTCTACAGCCAATGGTCATAATATTATCCTATGAAAACCCATGTCATGACACTCTTTGGTATGTGTTATAAAATTAAGAGGAAATTTGAATTTTTTCTGTTAATATTTTTTATTGAATTAAAATTTGATTATGGATTATGAGAGATGGAGCCTCTTCTTAGATATTTCATTCTATTAACTTGAATACCATTAGTTAGATTAGGTTATCGGGTGATTCTCAGAAGCTTCAAGTGTGAGTTGGAGTTACCAACATATTTATGGCATAGACAATATTTTGGTGTCCGAAGTTTATGGAAACCCATGAGACCCTCTAAGGTTTAGAGTGTTTTAATCTCTATTTCTAAAAAACATGGTTTATGTTCATGATTAGATCATGTATTAGAGGAAACTATCTAATTTTCAAAAAAAATATTTGGGGTTGGTTTTTCATAGGTCTAGGGTGCATGACTTGTGTATAGTTTCTGATAAACCATGAAAGGTGTTGTAAAGTGGTTTAGAACTATTTTTCTTAGTTTGTGCATGGATATAAAACTATGTGTGGTGGTTTTTTTAGGTAATTACTTATGCACATTTGATGCATGGTTTTTAAAACCATGTCTCCAAACCATATGGATTTCCTTGAAGGGTTAAAAATTAGGAAAAGACCAAAAATCCTTCTCAAGATTTTATCCTTTCCCCACACATATTTCCCCCCTGTGTGTGAATATAGCAACACATAAACCTCTCCCTTTATTCATTCAATTAGTTCTTGTTCTTGGGTGTATTTTTGAAGAGTTATTTAACATTTTTAGGTTAGTCTCTCCCTATATTATACCGTTATCCCTATCAATTTTTGTGGTTGTTTTTTTTCCTATAATTTGGGTTCCTATTTGGATTCGATAATAGAATTTTAAAATCGATAGAGGATGATGGGTCATTTTTGTGGCTTAGTGAGAGGAAATCCTTAGATAGTGTATGCATATCATCACTTGTAATTTTAATGGGGTTACAATGACCTGTGGATATTTACTTCAATTTAAATTATATTTAAGGTAATTTCCATATGATTTGTTTTCACATGTTAGATTATTTTCACAGGTTGGTATTAGAGGTGCATTGTGGTACTTCCCTCATTTTTTGGTAATGGTTCTGTAGAGAGGATGCACCTTTTTTATTTTTAAATCATTATTAATATTGTAATTAAATGTAATACTTCATTTCAAATTTTTATTCATTTTAATTTTCTATTGTGTCATGAGTTAGGAGCTTAAATTATTGGGGGAGTGTGGGTTTTCTCGTGAACCTTTTTCAGTTACATTGTGAGGTAGGATAGGTTTTTTAATTTTCCCTTTAACAATCATTTAATTTAAATTAAATAATATCGTTAGTTTTTTGAGAAACCACCTAAGGTTTGATTTGTATTGATTTGGGGGAGGCTTGGTTTTTGAATGCCTTGAAATGGGGGCTTGTTCAAATGTCCATCATTATTAGATCATTACTAATAAAATGATTCATTTATCTCAGATATATGTTCAGTTGTGGGGATAATAGGGTAATTGGGTGACCTCCCCTTACCTGAAAGAAATTGGACTTTCTCATAGTCTCTTGTAGTGTCACCTATTGATTAGGATGTTATGGTGAGGCTCACATGATCTTATGTCCTGAAATGATTTCCTTTGAGTGAGTTGAGGGTAAACAGGGGGTTTCTATCATGGAATTGGTTTTATTACCTTTGGATGAGGTGTGTGAGATATGAGACCTAAGTGATGGTTATGAGATTGTTATTTAGATTGGATTTTGGATTCCATTTCAGTTTTATTCAAGATTGTTTTTTTATGGATCCTAGAAGGCAAGATCATGTGGTATCTCTGATGAGATAATATACTGCCCCTATATATCATGGCGGGATGCTCAATATTAGAGATGTTAGGATTAGATCTTGTTTTTGAAGATCAGAACTATTAGATCCTTAGGGATGGTTTGATTTCAAGTGATTACTATTGTGGTAGTGTTCTATTTTGATGTTGATATAGGATATAAGGGCCTATTATAGATTCACTTGTGGTTAAGATAGTACCCAAGGATGAGTTGTTTTCTAGGGAGTCCAACTGAGGTTCTTTTATAAAAAAAATTTCCCTTAGGTTTCACCTGATCTAAGGATACCTTTAGGGTTTACTAATTTTAAGTTGGTCATGAGAACTATTGATATTTACTTGGTAGGAATTCTTATTCTTTTGGATTCCCTAGAGGTGTGTTATTGACTAATGATAAAACGGAGGTTGTTGAGGGCCTCTTGAGGTCATTTAACAAACCAAGTTTTTCCTGGGATTTTGGTTATGATAGATAAACCCCATATAGGGTTTTCCACTCTATTCATGTATTTTTCCATTTTAGTATTCTTTTTTGGGTGTAGACCGAGATTTGGGGTGATGTAATGGAGTCCCTAGTTGGATGATTCTATATTTTATGACCCCAAGGACCATGGGATCTCTATGTTTTGTAAGTTGAGTGTTAATCAAAATTAATAGATCAGTATTTTGGATAATGGGTTTTGAGATTTGGATCAACCCCCATCCTAGATGTCCATTATCATAGAGTTGATATGTGCTTCTAGTTCACCTTTTTGAATACTTATTTTGATATTTCGATCAACCGATATTCTTGGGGCCTTTGGGTGAGATTTTTGAGGAAATGTTTCTTCAAGAATCTTTTTGAGGAGGATACACCTTGGATATATTGGACAAAGAATTATCCTTGAGTTCTGATATTTTTCTCTCCTCCATGTCTTGGATATGGGTAGATGATATTAGGGATCTAATGGGCAGCCCGGATGATGGAACCCTTCATATTGGGAGCTACATTCTAGATATAGGTTACTTTCTATGGATTCTACGAACTCACAACTAATTTTATGTGACCCTAGGGAGAATTTATATGCCAATACCATGTATGGAAAGGTCCCTAGGATATTGAATTTGTCAGTCCCCCATTTGGAGCATTATTATTTTCTTTCTACGGGACTTTAGAGACATAACAGGTTTTTAGGGTCTAGCTTAGATTCCACTATCTTGTTTCTATTGTTCCATTGGATTCAAAGAGTTTTATAGTTTATTTTTGTATTATAGACACTTAATTGTATTCCTTGGCGTCCAACATTCATTCTTTTTCATTTATATATGTTATAGATTCAATGTAGATCTAATGAATATGCTTGATGTCATGTACTGGGGTGATGGGCGTGCTATAAATCTTTTTTCATGGGCCAGATCAGGCATATATCTACCTCAAATATTAGGATTTAACCCATGATTGGGTTTTTTTATTCTTTTTTTCCACTTTATTTTTATATAGTTGTTTATTTTATGTAATTTTTTATTAGTTTCTTTATAGGGTAAGAATATCATGTGTGTATGCACTTGTTATGACTGCATATTCTGGGTTCACTATTGGGGGTGGCCTACTAAGATTTATCTATCACCATATATAGACACAACTTATTGTGAATGTAGACCTTATGTCTTATTTAATATGAAGCCCAAGTTTTATGATGGATTGGGTGGCAAACTAGGTTTGTTTAATCAAGGTGAGCCACATGTGCAGAGTTTTGGGATCATGTTAGTACAAATTTTGAGTTTTGGAGACTAGTTATGTAGTTAGGCTCAGAGTTTGTAGTAGTGTATGATGTATTGATTATCAGATTTTTTATTTTTTATATGTGGTCACCCCAATGGGAGACCATCTGTTGTTTGTTTTTTAATTCTTTAACTCTATAAGACTGTATTTTAAATTTCATTTATTATTGCATGATATTATTTTAATTTATTTATTATGTATAATATGATGTTTATCATTGTGGATGTTTTGGTTATTTCTACTTTTATATAATAAACAAATGGTGTAGTCTCTCCACTAAATTAGTTAGACCTTCGCTGCATGTTGACAGTCGCTTGCATATGGGTAATGTGTTAGGTCAATCTAGGCTAGTTCACTACAACCCATCAGTGGTATTAAATCCTTGTTCATCAAGGATCCAACATGTTAATCTATTGGGTTTTCAAATAATTTCATATCATCAAGCATATGAAGTTTACTAGTAAAATATGGTTTTAAGAAACCTTTTGTTTTGGTTAACTATATATCCTTATTCACTTATATTGTAAAGTTCAATATATATAAATTATGTTGGTCTAAACAATGTCTTATAATATATTATGTGAAATCATAAAATATAATTATTCCCAAATTTTTTGAAAAAACGGAGTTTCTTAACTTAATTATGATATCTTATATATTATTAAATACAATTGGCATTAAACAATTCCACCTATTATAAGTAGTGATATGATTCATACCCTATGATAAATTCCAATATCGTAGAATATGATTAACATGTAATGCCTCCTCATTCCATTATGATCCAAATATTATGACTAATAATTTGATTATTAGATATAGAATATGAAATTATTAAAAATGATAAAATTTTATTTTTAATATTTTTACTTATAGTTCATAAATTATTTATAAAGTTTATATGTTAGACATTATAATATGGGATTTTTATACCTAAATAAAATTGGAAATGTTAATTTTTATTTCTCATTTTTTGATAAATAAATTAAGTGTTTATTTATTAACTAATTTCTTTAAAGATATTTATATTTATAAATATTTTATAGAATATGAACATTTTGAATGTATTAATTTAGGATATAAATTATTTCAAGGGGATGTAACCCTATATTAAAATATAGTTGAGATATCATAAGATTAAGTTTTAAACTACCTTGACATAGTTTTGTAGAGTAATTAATTGATTTCTTTATGAAGTAAAGTCAACTCAAAGATAATGACATTGTGCCAGACAACCCACTGGTATGGAGGATTTTTCTTTGTTCTAGGAGGGTGAGGGTTTAGAAATTGATCACTCCAGGTTTAATCATGTGGTGATTATCAATCATAGATAAATCTATTAAATTTTATTATGTGTTTATATACCTTATACATGAGATATGTTTAGATATGTATGAATATGTTTGAAAAATATTTTGGGTGAGTAACTCAAAATTTTGGGTTGTGTAAAGAGTTAAACATTATTTTGGTTTGAACACATTAATTTGGTGGATATAATAGGGATTCAAAAGTTAAAATTTTAGAAGTATACATACACAAAAATGAATAAAAACATAAGAGAATAAACATTCCTAGAGATGTAATGTGTTTAATAAACAAGATATGTATATTAAACTAATTTGACTTTTAAGAAAAAAAAATTAAAATACTATGTGTGTGATTCCTTCCAAAAAACATATTTTCAAGACCTCCATCATTTAGTATGCGTAAACCTTACTATTAGGTTCCCATGAATTATCTATTATATGGAATCCAAGTTATGAGTTGACTCTAACTATTAGGTTCCTTGTTATTGGTGGTTTATTTAGGCCACACTTATTTCGGAAAATATAATCATTACGATTCCATAGGAATAGAGTAGAGTGAATCCATAACATATTTGGATAATGTGTTTAGGAATTTAACTATATAGGAATCATATAAGATATGATTGGTAAGTTTTTTCATTCGAGATATAATCATGGATTATTTACATTTTATACCTAAATTAATCCATGATAATGTATGGATCTTGGATCACTAAATATATATGATGTATGGGGCCATCAATTTTAGTGGGAGAAAAATTATTAAAAATATTTTATAAAAATATCTAAAACATGGAACTCACACATAGGTGTGTATTTTTTACATATTCTTGATTACATAATGATAATAGTTTTATTATACCTTATAAGTATAACTTATAAAAAAAATATAAAATAGGTATATAAGGTATACAAGTGTTCTAAAAAAGAAGAAGTCTATGTATTTGAATGTGAATGTTATAAAATTAAATTTTATTAACTATGACTCATGAGTATTGTATACGGTGTGTGCATCACACATCTATGATGATAAACAAATACTCATAAATAACAAAGAATTGAAAAAATTTGATATAGATATTCATTTCGATAATAGATAAAGAGTTTTTATATTATAGGTATATTGTTATGATCTAAATTTAACAATTTGATTAATTATAGAGTTAGAGAACTATTATTATGTTCCCACCATTAACAAAAAATTAAAAACAATTTTTTTCCTATACAATAAAGTATTTTCATTCACTATTAAGAAGAATATTATTTCTTTAGATACGAATGATATATTTTATGGAATTGAGAATAAATTAAATATTTTATAAAATGTAAATATGGATAATATTGTCTATATCATTTAGAATATGAATAATTGGGTAGATTTTAACCTAACCAATATTTGGCATTGTAACATTGGAAATATAAATAAAAAACATATCTAAATATTCCATAGAGATGGATTGTATGAACCATTAAATAATAAATCATTTGAGAATAGTAAATATTTTTTATTAGTAAAAATAACCAAATTAACTTTTAGTGGAAAAGGTAAAAGGTCTGATAGATTATTATATGACATGCATAATGATATATATAGACCAATGAATATTCAAGTATGTGGTTTTGTTAGGTACATTGTTACTTTTACGAAGGACATTAGTCTGTATCGGTATACATTGTTAATGATACTCAAGTATGAAACTTTTTAGAACATCAAAATATTTTAGAAAACAGTATAAAATCAAATGGGAAAATTTATTCAGATCCACTGATAAAATTAGGGTGTTGTATACTTGAGTTAGTAATTCACTAAGAATATTTGGAATTGTATAATTGTTTTGAAACTCTCTCCTCTTGGAACACCTTGGGGGAATAGTATACATGAGAGGGGGAATAATACCTTATTGGACGTGGTTTGATAAATAATGAGTTAATGAGTCCTTATTATTTCATTCTAGTGTTATTATTTATAGACTATTGTGTACATAGAAAATCAAGTTCCATTTAAAGTAGTTGTAAATACACTATAAGAGATATAAATCAAGAAATATCCCATTATATCTTTTGTGAAGATTTGGGGCTGTGAAGCATATGTATGGAATTCAGATTATGAAAGACTCATCCCTAAGTCTATGAAATTATTATTTATTGGTTATTCTAAAGAAAATATGGGATATTACATTTACAATCCTCCTAAACACCAATGGTTTGTATCCTAGTGTGGAGTTTTCCTTGAGTAGGAATACATAAGTCAAGGATCCAGTGAGAGGAAAGTTGAACATGTAGAAATTCAATAAGAAATAATAGAAATTTATATAGACATATTGGTTTATTTGGTTTAGAAAAATTTTATAGAAGAATACTAACTCAATCTATATAATAACCTAGATGTTCTATAATGATTTGTTAAGATATCAGGAGATACAAATTTCTCATAGCTAATAATGATGACGTAATTTTTTTATATGGTGAACCTACTACCAACCATGAGGACATAAAGAGTTTCTATTACGATAAATGGTTTCAATCCATTGAATTTGAAATGGATTCCATGTACACTAACTAATTCTGGAGTTTAATGGATATATTTTAAGGGGTATGACCCATGGGGTAAAAGTGGGGTTTTTTGTATGAAAATGACACATACAATAGGGTTTATAGATATAAATAACACATGGTTTAAAAATGTTTTAAATGAATTCATATTATTTACCGTGAAGAAACCTTTTCACCAATAGTGATAATAAAGTGCATTCATATTTTAATATCTATAGTAGCTCATTTTGATTTTGAGATATACTAAATGGAATTCAAAACCAATTTATTTAATTTGAATTAAATAAAGGTTGTTTATATTATATTTCTCAAAGGGTTTTAAGTGAATAAATGGGAATTCTAAGGTATGTAAGATGTAATGGTTGATTTATATATTTAAATAGGCTTCTAGAAGTTAGACTGTCTTATTTCACATTGTGAGAAAAGAGTTTGGTTTTATAAAAAAACTTGAATGATTTTTGTGTATACATGAATATTTTTGGGAATATTATATTATTTATTATATTATATGAATATGAATTAGATATGAAATCCCGAATCTTCACTAAATGAATATATTGTTTGGAAAATGATTATTGAGCAACAATATAGGAGTAGAAGCCTATATAATGGCCATGAAGATATATGAAGATAGATATAAGATGTTACTTGGTCTTAGTCAAGAAAAATTCTTTGGTAATGTTCTAAATATATTAATCATGGAGAACTAAAAAAGGGCCTTTACTAGTGCTACTTGGAATGGATCTTTGGAAGATTCAATATCTTTTTAAAGAATTAGAAAGGATGGATAAAATTACATTTGAATCCCCCTTATTTTATATAATGTAAGAGTTGTTTTTTACTTTATATAATTCCAATTATAATATGATAACTAATTATGTATACTATTCTAATCCTGGTAAGAGTCACTAGATTTTTTGAAGAATATCCTTGAGTACTTGAGAAGTAATAAGTATATGTTCTTAGTCTTTAGAAGAGAGGATTATATTTGTGCAAAGGGTTAAATGAATATGAGATTACAATTTTATTAAAGTGAATTAAAACTCAAAATGGTTTCATGTTTTTCCTAAATTTTATTTTTATTATTTGGAAGAGTTTCAAAAAATCTATCATAATAGACCAAAAAAATAGAGGCAGAGTGCATCACTTTAATTGATGATATAATAGAAGCTGTTTAGATCAAGAGTCTCTTTAAAAAGTTGCAGTGGTTTCTAGAATTGGGAGATTGATTGATATTCACTATTAAAATAATGGATCTATCTATTGGGAAAGTTAACCCTATTCTGGGATTGTGTTACACAAAATTTGATGTTCTTTTGAAAAAATTAATTTCACGCGACACTGTGTATAGATTTTATTCAATGTATAAAATAAATATGATATACGAAAAACCAAAGGAATCTTGCACTAAATGAAACACTGACTTTTCTTTCATTACATGCAAGAACGTCCTTCCTCGATAGCTTGCATTGTACGCAATACCAAGTTTCATTAAACAATGATATACTATCAAATTATTATTATTTAATGAGATATAACTACCCTTTATGAATAGTATTAACAAAATTTTTATTTTTATATAACATTAACATTCATATTATTTATTTTATAGAAATTATATAATAACAAATTCCATTGTTCAGATAAAAGAAGTATTTGTCAAAAAAATACAGTTTTACCACCTTTTGATGGAGAACCCTTTTTAAATATAGTTTTTAACAGTTTAATGAGTTCTATTTGACATAATAAACTTCATGTTGGGAATTGGTGGGTCAAAATTAACCTTGGATGAAATTTTGGTATTTTTCTGATGAAATTCATATTTTAATGAATAGGGAAAATACTGTATTTTAATTCAAAAATGTTTTTCCATATAATTTATTTATATAGTTATATTATCTTTTTAATTGGTTTTAAATTATAATTGGATTATATTTTAATCAGTTAATCCAATTTTGGGCATTAGAAGTAATTTCACATCTAAATTGGACATAAACACATGTCAATCTTTTTAGAGTTTTTACATCTTAAAAACCCGCTTTCTGGTTTTAACAATGGAAAATAATTTAAACTTAATTAATGAATCTTATGTGGTTTGAATTTTTAAAATTGGATTCTATATTTATAATTTGTATTTCCAAAATTTTGTAATATGTAATTTTTATTTTTTTGGATATTATGAGTAGTAACTATTTTAATTTTTATTTACAACAGTTAAAGGTAAATCCGGTAAATTAGGGTAACAAACAATATGATAAAGATAATAAAATTACCCTAAAACATTAAAAAAATACTCTTGGATGAATTAAAGTCGACAATTATCACTTAAGGGTCTAAATTGATCCATTTAATGGCCCTTTTTCCCTGAAAGTGATGTAATTATAATTAAAACAAAAGAAAGTGACAACATGTCACTCTCTTATATCTAATATGTATAATAATTTTAATATAGTGATAAACGTCCTAAAATTTATAACATAAATATTCTATAGAAATATAATAAAAATATATACATCATGTGAATTAATTTATAATTTTTAGAGATTAAATAATTACCACTAATTATTACACAATACTGATATAGAAATTATCTTATTGATATAAATATTAAATAAATGTTTATAAAAATATTAAAATAAATATCATATGAACTAATTAATTTGATACACTAATTTTATAGGTTACTATGAAAATTTTGATGTGTATTAAAAATTTTGGTTCAAATTTATCTTTTTTTTAAATTTTATTTAAAGTTAAATAAATGAATAGTGTAAAAATTTACACGATTGATATTTTTTAGAAATAACATATTACTAAATTACTAAAATATAAAAAAATATTTAAAAATTACAAAGTGAAAATTATAAGTTCTAAAATTTCATAATGTGTCCAATTATGGACTATTTATAAAACATAAGTAAATATTTATAATAATTTAATATTTTGATCATTATTTCCATAATTAAAACTTAATAGAATAAATAAGGATAAATTAAAATGATAATGTTTAAAATAAAATAAAAACATGTATAAATTTAATTGGATGAGTTTATTTTTATCCATTATCTTATTAGTTTCAAAATAAATGAGTTTTGGACCATTATAAGAAAATTAAATTTATAATAAACTAATCTTTCAAGACTTTCCTAATGTGCCCCTCACCTCTCCTATAAAATGTAATTTTTCCTTCTATTTTATTCACACCTCCAAATCCCTTTGTATTGAAAAACTATTGCACAAATATCCTCCCAAATTCCCTAAATTCATCCTAGAGGCTACACATTGGGCATAAATCAATCCTAAGGATACATTTTTGTGCAAATCAAAAGGTGATACTCGAAAAAGAGGTAATTATTTTATCACCTATTTCAAAATTATTTTCTTCTATTAATTCATATTATTATGTAGTTTACAAAATAAAGTAATAAATAAATTATATTATATACTCTTAGATTTTATTAATATTATGTAAAAACCTTATACCTCCTTTTCTCCATCCTATGAATAACAGTATCACCATCTGTGCATACATACAGTTTACCATCTCAATACTGTCGTGTAATTTGTTATTCAAAAATACATAATTTGGATAGGTATAATAAAGAGTATAATGGATGAAAATTATTAATATAACATGTTAATTATTATTTTTAATTAATATACCATCAAATTCCATACCATTTAACCATTAATTGAATGATATCGTCGCTCATGCGTACGTATGACCTACCGTCTCCATGATGTAATGCGATTAATTCTCCACATTTTCCATTAAATAATGATTATAAAGTATATATAATTAATAATAATTAAATATATGACATAATACTACTATTCTATTAATATATATATGTCGTTTTATTTCTTCAATTCAATTCAATAAGGAAATAGAAACAACGTTCATGCGTACATCCGGCCTACCGTCACCATGAATGGTAATATTAAATTTCATTCATCATTATACTATATATAATTATATGAGGAATATTTATGATATACATTCTTGATGTAATTAAATAAATTTATAATTAATAATATCAAGAATAAGAAGTCAAAATTCGTATGATAAATAAAACGATTATTACCCAAAACATTGCTTTAACATGAAATTGATAAATAAACGGGTAATATAAATTCCTAAAAGAATCATATATGATATAATAAATATTATTGTGGTTCTTATAAAAGTTAATAATATGTTTAAACACACAATATATGAGTTTTAGAAAAATATAGAAGAAATCATACCTAAGGTAAGGGATAATTTAGAAATCTCATTATTATTTGAAATTGTTTATTTGTAATATTTCTTGGGGTATATTTATAATCCACATACATGTTTCCTAAATAAGTATTCAAAGATATTATTTCAATCTTTTTATATTTTTTAATGTCTGTTTTACCCACAGGTGATTTTTTATTAAACATTATGGAAGGAATCTTTCTTTCAAGGTACATTTTGACTTTTCCAGCAAGAATACGAGAAGAATGTTTTTAACATATATGGAATGAATAGTTTTTTATGATTTCACAATGCATTATTTCAATGAGGATTCTCCTAAACGTTTTCATGGTTATTTTCAATGAAATTAATTTCTTTTAAAATTACATGGTGTTTTAAGAAAATATTTTTTTTATAAGAAAGGATATGTTCTTAAAGAAATAATTTCAAGCATTTTATCAAAATTATTTTCCATCTTAGATGAATTTATTTTAATAGGGTTATGTTTCTATAATTATTATTACAATTATTTGATTGTTTTTATGATGGAATGATGTTTATTGAATCCATTTCTTTTATATGAATTATGATGGAACGATGTTTAAGAAACCCATTTTATTCCTTTGGTTATCCTATGATGATTAATTTATGTTTTTGTGGAAATGTCAAAATGGTTTCATTATGAGATTGGTGGGACCTATATATACCTCTTATCCATTGGGTAAATATTCATATCTCATCATATAGACAATACTAGAATAGAAATCAAATCTGGTTCAGTAATGTAGGGTTGAAACGACATGTAAATCTAGTTTAGTAATACATGGCTGGAACAACAAGTAAACATGGTTCAGTAATGGACTATGTCCACTATGGTGGTCTTGGAATTAATGCTTTATATTCTATATAAATCATATTATGAGCTTTTTTTTTGCCACAATTACATGTTTTTTCACATTCAATTTTATCATGGTTAATGTTCCTTTATGGTCTATGTGTTACATACTCCCAAGATTTATTTCATGAATCATGATTTTGATATTAAAACTCTATGATCATGTTTTTACATTCATATGTTTATGGTTTTTTATGTTATTAATGGTTACCCCTATTGGGAATTGGATCTCACACCTTTTCATGTTTCTTTTCCCTAGGATATAAATAAAGGGTTTAGGTAGTAAAACAAAAAAGGGAATATCTTTATGGTAGATGTGGAATATATTTCACTATGTTAGAGTAATGTGTTTCCAATTTCTAAAGGCACTAAAATAATATAGTATTTAGGTTTCTATTTTTTTAATGTATTAAGTATTCCTAAACAGTAATGTAATGTCCATGTGCATCAATATTGGGTTGTTATAGTTTGTATCAAAGTGAAGGATTAATTATCCTTTGGAAATTAGGATGCAAAATACTTAGTGATAAACCTAGAGATATTTATAAAGTATGTCTATAGATATCCCTATGGGTAAGTCTATCTATAGGTTATATACCTAGAATTATGATAACGATCATGAATAACCTAGGACTAACCTAAGATGTAGATATTTAATGAACTCCCCCTTGACTATGTTATTTTCCTAGTATGGTTCTTCCCTCTCACACTAATATTTTGGGGTTTTAGAAAATGGATGGAAACTAGAGATTTTATGTTAATAATGAATATGATGGACAATGGAAGGATATTATTCATGAGAAGACAAATGAAATGGGAGTTGGAAATTGAGACATTGTTATTATTCCAAATTATTAATCTCATAATATGATCAATAATCTAAACATTGGTGAGTTTCCTAAACAAGATAATAATGAAAAAATGGAGTTTCATAGTGATCAATGAAGAAATAAAGTTAAATTTTACCCATGTAAATCATGTGGGAAGAGAAATAAATGATAATGTTTCAAAGGAATTGAAAGATTATTTGGGTTTGGAAAAGGACACAAAGCCAGTAATTTCAATAGAAAATGTTTAGTAAACCCAACGCACAAGGATAATGGCATTGTAAAGACATCAACAATGATTAAATGTTTTAAAAGTGTAATGTATGGGCATTATGAAAATCGATTACCTAATGGAAAATCTCATGAAGAGAATCGACGTGGACATATGGGTAGTATTTATGTTGCTGACAATGAAGAGACAACCCATGATATGTGAGATGAAAGAAGGGTCAAGGAATAAAATGATGAAGCCTGGTCAATGGTCTAAGAATATAGTTGAATGATTTCATGTTTATCAAGAATAATGTTGAATAATTAATTTTATGGTACTATGGAATAATGAAACATCTAAGGATTGTTACATTTTTGTTTTTCCTTAAGTATTTGAAAGTATATGTTGAATGGTACCATTAACCATGAATGATTATTTATATATTTTTAGAAAACACGTGATATGTGAATAATTATGGGATAAGGAGATAATGAGATTTGGGATAGTATTAATGACCTCGGGACTAATAAAAGGACAAAGTGATATCATGGTTTGAGTTTATATAAATTTTGGGATTTTTGGTATGTTGGAAGAGTTAATTTTGACAGCATGCATGTTTTCACTATGTTTCTATGGTAATTCATGTTATATATGATTAAGTTATTCACATGTATGGAATGTGACAATCATGAACTAAATTATTAGATATGGGTGATAAATGATAAGTCAATTTAGGTCAACTCTTTAAAAAAAATTATTTTCATTTTTTGGAAGGATTGCAATGTTATCCATTTATTGATAGTATACATTATATTTTATTTGAATTTTGTTAGATTAATGTATTTTATCACCATCGGTGGACTTATGCATATTTGATTACCTTTGATAAACATATTGTGGAGATTGATGGAATGACCTATCATTCTATCGCATGATCTACTAACACTTCATGAATGAAAATATTCAACTTCATTTCTTTAAATAAGAGATGATGTGGAAAATTTTCAAGGAACGAACAATGAAGAGATTGTACCAAAATCCAGTAAGTATTTATTCACATGAAAAATTATTTAACTTTAGGGAAATTATATTGAAAACAAAAAATGTTATATTAGTACCTTTGTATCCTGTGAGTCCTATGGTCCCATAAATCATCATAGAATTATGTCTTTCTATTTATTAACTTTCACCAAACACAATTTTATATCACTCTCCACCAAAATGTTAGGGTTAGATTTTTCTTCCATATCCATGTTTTTTATTCCCACCTATATTATCCTTTGTGGAAATCCAATGATGATTTACTTTGGGTAACCATTATGTTTCAAACTTTCCTTTTTGAAATTAAGTTTTAGTATTCCTTTCTATGATTTGGGTTTCTATGAAAGAAACTTTCATGTAGTAAACCTTTTATAATCCAGATGAAATTCATGGGAGAAATTCAATTTAATGGGGTATAATGTAACGTCCTGATATTTTATGAGATATATTATTTTTAATTTGTTTGATGTCTTATGTTGAACACTACACCAAGATTATCTTCCACTATATGCTACACTTTATTAGCTTACAGTATACGCAACACTATTCATGGCTTGTGTTACAGACAATTTCAAGTTCTTTTGATAAATTTCATTTCACGAAACATTGAATATAGATTTTGTTCAATTTTTAAAATAACAATTTTATATTAAAAACCAAAGGAATATTTCACTAAACTCAACACTAACTTGTCTTTTATTACATGCAAGAGTGACCTTCCTCGGTAGCTTGCGTTGTACGCAATACTGAGTTTCACTAAAAAATGATATATTATTAAAATACTATTATTTAATGAGATATAAACTAATAATTATGAATTTTATTAACCAAATGTTTAATCTTATATATTATTAACATTCATATGATTTCTTTTCTCGACATTATATAAGTAATTATTCAATTTTTCATTTAAAAGAAATATTTTAAAAAAAAATACAGTTTTACCACTTTTTGATGGAGAACCTTTTTTAAATATAGTTTTTAAAAATTTAGTAAGTTACATTTGAAATAATAAACTTTATCTTTGGAATATGGAAATTAGAATTTACGTTGGAGGAAATTTTGGCATCTTTCTGATGAAATTCATATTTTAATGAATAGTGAAAAATACAACATTTTAATTCAAAACTACCTTATCATCTAATTTATTTATATAGTTAGATTACATTTTTAAAAATATTTAAAGTTTAATTGGATTATATTATTATCATTAAACCAATTTAGGTCATTATAGAAAATTTCACATTAAAATTTTTCATAAACACATGTCAATATTTAGATGGTTTTTACTTCCAAAAAACTCGCTTTCTGATTTTGACAACAGGAATTAATTTACAATTAATTAATACAACTTCTATGTTTTGAATTTAGAAAATTGGATTCCATATTTTGAATTAGTGGTTCCAAAAGATGTTAATAGGTTACTTTTATTTTTTTGGATATTAGGAATAGTAACTGTGGTAATTTTTATTTACCATAGTTAAAGTTAAATCAGGTAAATTAGGGTAACAAAAAATATGATAAAGATAATAAAATTACCATAAATCCTTAGTAAATCCTATTTGATGAATTAAAGTCTACCAATATCACATAAGGGTAGGAATTGAATCATTTAATGGACTTTTTTCAATGAAAGTGATGTAATTTTAATTAAAAAAAGAAAGTGACAACATGTCACTCTCTTATATCTTATAAGTATAATAATTTTTATAAATTGATAAACATTATAAAACATAGAACATAAATATCATCCAAAAACATAATGAAATTATCTACATTATTTGAATTTATTTATAATTTTTAAATACGAAATATTTACCATTAAATATGAAACAATAATGATGTAGAAATTATTTTATTAATATAAATATAAAAAAATGGTCATAAAAATATTTAAATAAATAACATATGAACTAATTAATGTGATACAATAATTTTATAGGTTAATGTGACATATTATGAGTGTATTAAATACATTTTTTCGATTTATATTATGTGTGGATTTTATTTAAAGTCAAATAAATGAATAGTGTCAAAATTAAAACTATTGAAATTTTATAAAAATAACATATTATTAAATTATTCAAAAATTAAAAAAAAATTTAAAATTTAAAATTTAAAATTATATGGTCTAAAGTGTCATAAATTATCCAGTTATGCACAATTTAAAACACATAATTAAATATTTATAACCATTTATTATTTAGAATATTTTTTTACCACAATTAAAATTTAATAGATAAAATAATGATAAATCAAACTCACAAGTTCAAAAGTAAAATAAAAACATGTATAAATTTTATTGGTTGAGATTATTTCCAACCATACTCATTTTATCATTGAAATAAATTATATTTGGACCATTATAAACCAAAAATAAATTTATAATGAATTAATACTTCAAGACTTTCCAAAAGTGTCGTTGCCCTATCCTATAAAAGGGAACTTCTCCTTCTCTTCTATTCACACCTCCAAAGCCATTTTTCTAGGCCAAACCTTGACCAAATCTCCTCCCAATTTTTCTCAATTAAACCTATTTTCAATAAATTGGGAATAAATCCATTGTAAGGATACATTTTTGTGCAAATCAAATAGGGATACTCGAAAAAGAGGTAATTGTTTTATCACCTCTTTCAATATTCTTTTCATATTCTACTTCAGATTATTATGGTGTTTCTATAATAAAGTAATAAATTCAATATCTTATACATTATGAGATTTTATTACAATTATTTAACAACATTATACCTTCTTTTATCTATCCTATGCATAAAAATATCACCATGCATGTGTGTGTACGACTTACTATCTGTACACCGTGGTGTAATTTTTTATTCAACAATACTTAATTTGGATGGGTATAATGATGATTATAATGGATTAAAATAATGAATATAACATTTTAATTAATATTTATAATTAATATACCATCCAATTTCATACCATTTTACAATTTATTGAAAGATATCGTCGCTCATGTGTGTGTGTATGGCCTACAGTCTCCACGAGGCGATGAGATTTGATCTACACATTAACCATTAAAGAATGATTATAATTTTTATATAATAAATAATAAGGAAATATATGACATAATAATTCTACATTATTTATGTATATATATACATATGTTATTTACTTTCTTCCATTCATTTCAATGAGGAAACAGAAACAGCGTTCATGAGTTCATACGACCGACCATCTCCATGAATGATGTATTATATTTAATTTATATATCTATTATATATAAATATATACTTAATATTTATGATATAAATTCTGTAAATATTTAAATCATGATCTATGTTATAATATCAAGAATAGAAATTAAAAACACGTACGATAAAAACATGATTATTACCAAAAATGTTGTTATAACATGGAATTGATAAATAAATGGGTAATATAAAGACATAAGTGAATCCTATATGATATCAAAAATATTATTATGGTTCTGATATAAGTTAATAATATGTTTAAACCCACAATAAATGAGTTTCAAACACATATATAAGAAATCAGACCTATGGTAAGGGATAATTTTGCAATCTCATTATTTTCTAAGATTGTTTATTTGTAAGTATTTACTAGGGTATATTTATCATACACATCCAGGATTCCTAAATAAGTATTCCATGATATTATTTAAACCTTATATATTCTTTTATAGTGTATTTTACCCATAGGAAATTTTTTATATAATGGTATGGAATGAATCTTTATTTTGAGGTACTTTTTGAATTTTCTATCAAGAATAGGAGAAGAATGTTTTTTAACGCATACATCATGAATGGGTTTTTATGATTAATTAATGTCTTACTTCCATGAATATCATGTTACATGTTTTCAAGGCTATTTTTATTGAAATTATTTTCTTTTAAAATTTCATGGTGTTTTAAGAAAATAAAACATTTTTGAAGAAGAAAGGATATTTTCCTAAAGAATTCATTTCAAGTGTTTTATCAAAATTATTTTCCATATAAGATAAAATTATTTTAATAGGGTTATATTTCTATACCTATTATTACTATGATTTTATTGTTTTTATTATGCAATTTTATTTATGAAATCCTTTTCTTTAATATGGATTATGATGTAATAATCTTTAAGAAACCCATATTATTCCTTGGGTTATGCTACGATGAATGATTTATGTTTTTATGGAACATGTAAGAATAATTTCATTATGATATTTTTGGGACCTATATCTCCCTCCAATGTATTTGGTAAAGATTTATATCTCACGAGATATACATGACTAGAATGGAAACTAAATCTAGTTCAGTAAAACTAGGCTGGAATGGAAAGTAAATCTGGTTCAGTAATACCTAGCTAGATCGACAAGTAAACCATGTTCAGTAATGGAATTTGTCCACTATGATGGTCTTGGTAGTAATGCCTTGGCTACTATAGAAAGCATATTATGTTCTTATTTGTTTTCTAAAATTCCATGTTTTATTTCAATTCTATTTTATCATGATTAATGTTCTTTTATGACCTATGTCTTATATACTGCAAATATTTATTTAATGACTCAATATTTTGTTATTTAAACATTATGTTCATGATTTTACAATTTTATGTTTAGGATTGTGTTATGTTCTCTATGTTTACCCTTATTGAGAATTTTAACTCACCCATTTTCATGTTTCTATTCCCCGAGATATAAATAAAGGCTTTAAGGTAGGAAAACAAAAAAAGGGATGATCTTTATGGGAGATGTTGAAGATCTTTCACCATGTTAGAAGAATTTGTTACTAGATTACAAAGGCACTAAACTAATATGGTCTTTGAGTGTCTGTTTGTGTAATGTATTATGTATTGTACAAAAGTAATGTAATTTCCATCTACGTCATGATTAGGTCGTTAGAGTGGATAACTAGATCATGCTGTAATGAGAATCAAGGTTCTAGGGGATGTTGGGATGTGTGTCTCTAGTATTGGTTTTTGTTCTAAAAATATCAATTTTTTTATTATTGGTTTTCTATTTTAAGTTGAGATTTTTTCTATTGTCTGATCATTCTTATGATTCAGTGTATAGCCATATGGATCATAGATATCTTCCATGAGTTCCTTAGGAAGGTTTAGAGGATGCTATTCAAGGGAACCCCCTAATAGATATGAATATCATCGAAACTGTCATACGAGAAGTCTATGCTATTGATCAAGACATACCATGATTTCAGAACATTGTTGTTGATTTACAATCCGAATTTGGAAGAGAGAGAGAGAGAGAGAGAAATCGATCACGAGAGTTCCTTGGGAGAAACTACCTTCCTTTAAAAGAAAGATTGGTCCTCAATAGGCAGAGGACTGGCTGCACATGATTTATTAAATCATCACATTTATTGATACACATAAGAACATCACGGTAAAGTTTGTAGTGTTTAGACTCAAGGGTCCTAACAAGAGATGGTGGGATTCTATGGTTAAGGAAGATAATCACAAACTTGGATTGAAAGGGTTTCAAAACCCTATTCTTTCAGTTGTTTTTTTACAGAGTTTCATATGATAGAGAAGCCTCTAGAGTTCATGTCTTTACTATAGGGAGAGTGTTCGATGTTATAATACACTAATTATTTTGATGATCTTGCCCTTTTTTCCGTGGATATGGTGAATAATGACTAGATGAAAGCTTATAAGTACCTATATTGTTTGTGACTGAATATCAAATTGCAGCTATTTAAGATGAAGCATTATACATATGTAGAGACAATAGACATAGCTATAATGGAATAAATTAATTTGGAAGGAATGGTTGGATTGTCTGCCTCTTCTCTTTAATCGGGTGGATGTTTTAGTGGTGCACAAGTGAAGAAGAGGAAGTAGAAATGTCATCACAGGAGTAGTGGAGGTGGGTCCCAGTCATGAGCCTCCTCTGCACTGTACATTACAATGGGTAATGTTTCTCTGAATTTCAATTAGGGGGGAAAGGGAGGACACACTTGACATTATTTTCCTATGCCTATGAAGATGTGAAACAACTCTGGAAATGTTAGTCAGTTACTACACTTCTTTCAGGCTATGACTATGCCTCGTTATGGTCAGAGTTATTCGGTGCCAAAGGCTATTGTGGTACTATCATAAGATTCAAATAAAACATACTCCTACCACGAGCCTAAAGAGTGAAGTGTTTTCATGCAGTAGATGTGTGTCCAACATAATTTGATCAGGTCTGGCAATAGTGAGAAGTACTATCCTTATTTCAGATTCAGTTTAAATTTCTTTATTTGATATTGGTTCCTCCCACTCATTTATTTCTTCACATTCTTTTTTACGTTCTTAAGCTTCAATGGAACTTATGTCCTTTAAAATAGATTTATAACCACCTCTTAGTAAGAGGAAATAGTCGGGCTTTAGGTTTCCTTCTTGTTCATTAACCTTAGCTGATACAAAGTTGGTCTAGGATTTTCTCATTATTGATCAAGATCTATTTAATGTCATCATCAGCATAGATTAGCTTCTCACTTATCGAGATGCATTTGATTTTTATCATCGGTGTGTTTCATTTCTTACTATTTATGGGAGCTCTCTTGCATTTTAGAGAGAGTGGGGCCCGACATTAGGTCGTGCATGAACATCCTACCCAGAGATTAGGATTTTTTGTTGTTGTTTCCATTGAGCCCTATAACTTTTCTTCTATTGATGATATTCCCGTTTTTATTCAATACATACTTGCTGTTTTCCCAGAATATTTCACTAGTATTCCTCTAGAGGGAGGTATAGTTTTTGATTTATTTGGTACTAGGTACAAAGCAGATATCTATATATTCATATCGTATGGAACCACCAGAGATTCGAGTGATCAAGATTCAATTGGATGACCTTTTGGAAAAAGGTTTTTTTTCACCCTAGAATTTCACCTTGGTGAACCCTTGTTCTCTTTACTAAGAAATTAGACGGTTCACTTTAGATATGTGTGGAATATAAGAAGTTGAACCAGGTAACAGTTAATAAAAAATATCCTTCGCCTCATTTGGATGATATGTTTGATCAATTAAAGGGGGAAAAGTGGTTTTCGAATATTTATATATGATCAGGTTATTATCAGCTTAGAGTTTGAGAGTCTAATATACCAAAAAAAGTCTTCAGAAGAAGGTATTGACATTATGAATATCTTATGATTCCTTCTGATCTAATTAATTCTCCTTCAGTTTTTATATCCATGATTAATCGTATATTCCATAAATATCATAACAATTTTGTGGTAGTGTTCACGGACGATATTCTAGTTTATTTGAAATCTAAGAATGACCATGGGTACCATCTGATTTTGGTTCTGGAAATTTTGAAAAGTCACCATTTATATGGAATGATTTAAAAATGTAGTTTATTGATTCAAGAAGTGATGTTCTTGGGGTACATAATTTATAAACATTGATTATCAATTGATCTTGAGAAGGTAAAGGCTATTTTTAATAGAAGGAACCACATAATGTCTTTGAGATATGAATCTTCCTTGGTATTCAAAGATAATACCGATATTTTTTCAAGGAATTATCTAATATGTTGTCACCTTGGACAACTCTTACATGAAAAGTGATGAAATTTACCTAGGATGACAAGTGTAAGACTTATTTTGACAAACTGAAAATGATTCTGATACCGGCATCTATTATGACCTTACTAAATCCTAGTAAGGGATATGTGGGGGTTGGGATGCTTCTCGTGATGGTTGGGATGTGTGCTTATAGAGGATTACAATGTGGTAGATTGTGGATCTCTTCAGTTTCGACTACATGAAAATAATTACCCCACTCACGATTTAGATCTTTCTACACTCATGCATGCACTTAAATATTGGTGGCACTATCTTTTTGAGGAATAGTTCACAGACTTTTTTTCTCATAAAATTATGAGATATAACTTTTCTCAGAAAGACATAAATCTAATATAGAGATGATGGGTATAATACCTTCATATGTTTGATTTCAATATCGCCTACACCCTATGGAAGGGAAACATTGTTTCAAACACTATTATAAGGGATGTAACAACATGGGATGTTCTGGAATCAATGGAATAGTGGAGCTTTATAGGGATTTTTATTCAGTTGCATCAAGATGATCATGAAGAAGTTTTTAGTATGGTTATGATGAGTGTTTAGTTATAATCATCTCTCATGGAGTCTATTTTGTAGATTCAACTGTAGGATGATGAGTTTTAAAATGCTCGAGAAATCCTTAATGATAGGGAGATCATTTCATATTGGTCTCTCTCTTAATATGGTATGATTAACTTTGGGTAAAGTATTTTTATCTTAATATATGTGAGGATTTTAGTATTGTTTGATTATCATATCTCTTCATGGGTTATTCATCCATGAACTACGAAGATGTATTCTGACATGTGGCTATGATTCTAGTAGGTAGGTATGAAGTGAGACATCATGGAGTTTGTGTCTCATTGTTACACCTATCAATGGATAAATGAAGAGAAATTAAAACATTATTGTTTGATTTATCCTATTCTGGTGCTGATCTAGAAATGGGATGCGATATCTCTAGATTTTATGTTGGATTTCCACAGAGTAATATCAGTTGTTGTTGATCGGTTAATGAAGTATGATCATTTCATTTCGATCAAAGACACCACTATAGTTAAAGATATGGGTAAGTTGTATGTGTCAGAGATTGAAAAGTTACACGGGAGTCCTTATTACATTGTTTTAGATATGGATCTTAGGTTTAGCTCGAGGTTCTAGAAAAGTATCCAAGAGGTGATGGGATCTCAGGTCAAGTTGCACACAACATACCATCCACAAACAGATGGTAAAATAGAGTGATTAATTAATATCATGGAGGATATTCTATGGGCTTGTGTCTAGGATTTCTATGGATCATTGGATAGATATCTGGTACTGGTTGAGTTTATTTTCAACGAAAGTTATCAGTCATCAGTAAGAATGGATCCCTTCAAGGTATTATATATTCTCTAGTGTATATCACCTCTTTGTTGGGATAAGGTGGGCGAGGTATCTTTAGATGGACCAAGTTTCATTCAAGAAATATCTGCGAAGATTCAGGATGTACATCAATGTATGGTTATAACCCAGATTCGATAGAAATCATATGTGGATAGACGATTTCGATGTTTGGAGTTTTCCATAGGTGACTGGTTTTTCTTGAAATTTTCACCTCGATTGGGTCACTGTCAACTTGGAAAGCATGGAAAGTTGGATCTAAGATAAGTTGGACCATTTATGGTCACTTTTATAGATTAGGTAGGTTTCTTATTGGTTAGTAATGTCGGTTCAGTTGATAGTTATTCATGATGTTTCTATATATCTCAACTGAGGAAATATCTCCTTGACCCCAATCACATTCTGAGTTGGGAAGAAATTGTGTTTGATCCTGAGTTTTCTATTCTAGAAAAACCAGTTGAGATCATTGAATCTCATGTGAAATACTTAGGTTGGAAGTCAATTACATTTGTTAGAGTTTTATGGAAATAAGGATCAGATTCTTGTGAGACTTGAGAATGTGAATCATTGATGAGGGAGTAGTGGCCTCATCTCTTTCTGATGATTACGTATTCCACATGACTTCTCAGGGATGGAAATTTTTTATGGTGGGTAGTTTGTAACACCCTATTACTAATTTATCAGGTTTTCGCATAGCCTCATCATGGTTTTCCCCTCCTTTGATATTGGTAGGACACCTATGATGGTGAAGTTAGAAATTTTTTAGATATTAAACATTAACAAGCCGTTTGTGTAGGATGCAGGAGGATTTCATGCCATGTAAATTGGTTTCACATTATGTAATTGTTACTGGGTACAAGCTGTGAAAGGGGATTGACATTATAAAATATTACACACTGTGAATGGTGGTTTCCCATCATGATTGTTTTAAAAACATATTTTTATTCTCAGGAGATGGATTTTTCGACGTATTTCTACATTGTAGATATAACGGCATGTAACTATATTACACATAGTGAATCTAACTATGTCTAGAATTTAATGTGGGTGAGCATCTGTTTTTTCAATGATCTTTCTCCGAACCTACTGGATTTCGAACTAAGGTTCTTACTAGATGATTTTCAGAGACACCACTCTTCCTAGATCGATCAGTTCAGTGTTGGATCTCCATTGAAGCTATGATGATTCTCTCTAGGTAAAAAAAACTTTCCACTTATTCAATGATTTTAATCGTGGTACCACCATTGGGTGGCATATTTGGATATTTTGGTTTAAGATAGTTTTGTCTTCTTGGATTGTCCTGGATTCATTGTGTGATCTCATTCCAGAGGCCTTTTTCTTCATTGGTCATTTTCTAGAAGGTGTTCTCCATTGAGGTATATAGGTTTCCACTCTTCCACTAAACCCTTTTCTTCTAATTTTAATCAATCTTTATGTGTATTTTATTCTAGTTCCTTTTTTGACGTTGTTGGGTTTTATTGATTTTTTATTTCTATTACGGGCTTGTGTGGTCCGAGTTTTGAGGTAAGTGGTTCTGTATCTTGCATATGATAATAGATCTTATTATGTTGCTTTACAAATTGATTCTTAATGATGTTGGCATGATTGTTTTGTGTGTTTTGAAATTGGTTTTTTTATGAAAAATGGTTTTCCTTGGTTATTTATAAATCGAGAGAAAATGGATATTTTCAAAGCATTGAAATGGTATTTTGAAATGGTTTTGAAAGAATTAAATAAAATTGTGAAAAATAGAACATGGGTTTCCCTGGGTACTTAGGTTGACAGTTTATCTTGGGGCCATCATCCATTTTTTGTGATTATCAAGGTTGTTTGTCTTAGGGATTTCCTATATTCACTAGGATCATTTTTCTAGGGTACCGATACTAACATTGTTTCGGGGTTTACTCATGGGGTATTCTTTTACCTTCTAGAAACATTGTTATAGTAACTGGTTTTTGCACGTGATTATTATGGTATGAGTAGTCTGCAGCCTAGACCTATAGTATTCATTTGTGTGGTCAAACATATGCTTTTATTTTGTTTATGATCGATTTCTGAGTTAGCCTTGATATGAATGTTTATGATTGTGTAAAATAATATGGAAAACGTGCTTGAAATTTATAAACCTTCTTTTGTTTAGAACTATGGAAAAGGTAAAATGTTTACCATATTTTCAATAAAACTGTTTTAATTCTTATCATGCAATGTTTTATTTTAAAATAATCATAAAGGGTTTTCTATAGAAAAACTTTTTATAGAACACTTGGGTGGGATCCTACTGAGCCTTTTAGATCACACCCTTAGCACCTCTTCGGTTGTGTGTAGACCTTTGTTTGTCTTCCAATGAAGGGAAAGGAAATGTTCCACAGTAAGGTGACAAGGTTTGTGTCACCTATTTGGGTAGCTAGTGGTGAGATGGTGGGATTTTTTCTATTTTATCATTTGGAGAATCTGTTTGGTTTGGTTCATTTATAGTTAGAATTCTATTTTGGACTTTTTAGAAACTTTTTTTGTTATTTTTTTTATGTTTCTTACAATTATGGAGTATATATGTTGTTCGTATTCTTATATTACTTTTTCTAAGTACATATATTCCATGTGTTTGATCTAGTTGGTAGAAATTGTTCCATCTGTTGTTTTGTTCGAGGCTTGGGATCTTATCATCAGCCTGTGGGGATCGAGAAAACCCTTCATGTACGTAACAGAATGGGTTGGGTGCTGGGTTTGAGGGTAACCCAGGTAGGTTTGTTACAATATTTTTAGAGAATCCCCATCTTGATTATGCTCTAATGGAAATCATGATAAAAAACATAACCAACCAATAATTTATCAGCTATGTCAATTTTCTTACTTTACTAAAAAAGTTAACAAAGTATTATTGTTCTCGTGATAGGTATCTCTCCAACCTTTGGTTATAAGGATTGAAATTAAGCATAAACCCCTAAGTAAATCTATGAATATATGATATATTTTTTGATATACTTTTGTTGTCTAGTCTATGTAATTTGTCTCTACTTATTAACTCATGAATTTATTCTTCACATATCATAAAACTCTTTAGAGTTTGTATAAGATTATATTAATTATAATATTTAAGTATCAATCCAACCCATAATACTATGTGATGATCATCGACCCGACATAACTCAATTTCTTTACATATAGGGGATATTATCATATAATCATTCATATAAAATAAATTGTACCAAAAATTAATTAACTATAAATAGATATTTACCTTTATTATAGAATCTTAATATATTGTATATCCATTATATAAATAATCATGTACTAAAATCCTAGATACCTAACTTGAACATCATGTTGTTTTTTTGGCAATGGATTATCTAAAGATATAATACATTTTCCTTCATAGCCATATAATAGATCCTTACATCATTTCTTTCAATGATCATGGGTATGATATGGTATTTTCAATGGATTTTTTGGTCCATTAGTGAGATCAGGGTTTTTTGTGTTGACTGATATCTCCATCATTATCACATTGATTCACAATTTCTCTTTCAATGATTGGAATCACCTCATGTTTAGAGATAAATTTTTTTATCTAAACAGCTTCAATCAAAGAATTTGATGTAGTGATGTACTCTACCTATGTTTTTGAGTCTACTATGGTGAATTATTCTGAAATCCTATTTGTGATATCACCAATATTTAGGGAAAAATCTAGATTTTTGTTAGTATGATCTCTATTAGATTGGGAACTAAAAATTTTGTAACCTTTTTTGCAGAGTTCATCACATCCTCCATTGACAGAAACATATCCTTATACCTTATCAAGTGCTTACGAATATTATTTATAGTAATTGAGTGACTTTTTCTAGGATTGGATTAGTATCAACTATTTATTCTAAGGGCATAAGAAACATTAAGTTGTATTACAACCCATATCTTTTATACACTTAATTTCTTGATTTATTACATAAGATCAAGAGTCCTAGCATCTTTTTAAAATTAGATACATAGAACATTAACATGAAATAGGTATACAAAGAAATTATTTAAAACTTTAGAACATTCAATTAACATCCATTGATCCCCTAACACTACTAGGCATAACCTGAGTACATATATAAGAAAGGTGTGAGATATAAATCTTTCTAAGTTAATATTCAAATCATAACAGGATATAATTAATTAATGTGAGTCAATATGCATATAAAGGTGATATAAAATGGTGATAATCATAAAAATGATAATCGAATAATGATATAATATGATAACATCAATGCTACATAGGAATGTGGGAACAATATAAAACATAACATTATAAGCATAAGTCAAGGATAACCACCGATACATCATATAATAGTATTCTTAATGACACTTCCCATTCACCATAAATCATATTTCATCATATAAAAATATTACCCAATTCATTATAGGGCTATGTAATTATGGGCCCACCCATCATATTCATATTGTGTACAATAATTTTTTTTCCAAATTGATGATACAAAGTAAGAAAATATTTCATAACATTCAATCCCACAATTAAGGAGTTTTGGTTATATATATTTAATTCCCCAATCAGTTGGTTATAGCTATAACTAGGTGAATTCACTTGAGTGGAAATTGGGAAGGGTACTTAGAACTTAAACATTCTGCCTGGAAAATCATTCGATATTTTCAATAGCATAATGGGTGTACACAACAGTTTGGGGTAGGGTTTAATGAGAGAGAATGGTGATCTATAATTTCATGTAAATCATAAAGATATTAAATGGGATGTGTAAAAATAAATTACATTTCTGATTATTTATAAATAAAAAGGCATCGTATAATTAAATTACTTGATAAAAATGAAGAGGGGATAGTCCCTTAGTTTGGCACAATAAAAGTTGAGTTAAAGATTATAATGAGAAGTGATAAATGATATATCATTCTTATAAAATCAATTGGATAGTTTAGGGATATTTATAATGTAACTTAAACTTAATCAACTATGATTTAAAATGAAAATTACAAAGATGGTGCAAGAATGGAAAAGAAGAGAGAGAGAGATCCCTTACCTTGTGAGGGTGATTTTAAAATATTAGGATGATATTCATAAGATCTTGGAAAAAATATGAAATGGAATTATAGAGGGAGAGGGAGATGAAATTAATGCTAATTTGGTTTTATGTAAAGTGTATTAGGATCTTGGGTGGGTATTTATAGAAAAATAGAGGGGAATTCCTTTTTAATTTATAAACAATGGTTTTAGCCTATATATGGAAAAAATATAAAAAACCACAAACCTTTACATGTTTTTTTCATTGGTTTCTCCCAATTAAGATTTGGTTTAATTATTTTTCAAGTCCAAGAACCTAATATATTAAAATATTACAATAGGTTATGTAGAAGTGAGTCATGTTCATAAAGAATTTAATTTAAACCATAAAATATATTATGCATTTTAATGGATTCATTAATTTTTTATAAAACCAATAAAATTATATAAAAACATTATTTTAAAGGTAAAATATATATTTGTCATGGAATTATTTTATATTGTTAATTACATCACTTATGGGTCATTATGATTTCATAATACAAATCATATATTCATACCATTTCTATTTTTTACCTAAAAATTTGAATGACTTAGAAAAGTATGAAAAATTATCATTGTATAATTTTGAATTGATAATTTAAAAATTAATATTTATTTTATCAAAATGATTCTATAAATATAACAATTTTACCTTTAAAAAAAATCCCTATTTACAGAAAAATAATTTTTTTGTGTGTATTGAGTAGGGTTTTATATGAAAAATGGGGTTTCCATACTAATTGATAAATGGAGAGAAAATGGGAATTTTAACATTATTGAAATGGTATTTTTAAATGGTTTTCAAAGAATTGAAAAGAATTTTGAAAAAGAGAACTTGGTATTCTTAGGTACATAGGTGAAAGGTTTAGCTAAGGGCCACTATCCATTATTTTGTGATTATTACGAAGGTTTGTCTTGGATATTTCCTATGTTTCCTAGTACTATTGTTCTAGGGGATCGATATTGACATTTTTGGGGGCTTTACTCATGGGATATTCCTCTTCTTCCTATGACTATGGTTCTAGGAACTAGTTTGTGCACTTGATTATTGTGATATGAGTAGTCTATAGCTGGGACTTGTATATTCATTGGTGTTGTGATACATGTGCTTCTGTTTTTTATTTCATGGGATTCTGAGTTAGGCTTGTTATGAATGTTTAAGCTTATGAAAAATTATATCAAAAATGTTCTTTGACACTGAGATACCTGCTTTTGTTTAGAACTGGATAAAAACAGAAATTTCTACCATTCTTTCTATAAAACTTATTTATTATTTATCAGACCTTATTTTAATTTAAAATAAACATACATGATTTTCTATATAGAGATTTGTTATGGAACACCTTGGGGATCCTACTGAATAGTTTAGCTCACACCCTACGCACCACTTCATTGTTATGCAGACCTTTGTTTTCCTCCTTGTGTAGGGAAAGGAAAGGTTCCTCAGTGAGGAGGCATGGTTTGTGTTAGCTGGTTGGGTAGCTAGTGGTGAGATGTTGGGAGTTTGTCTATGACATTATTTGGAGTAGCTATTTGGTTTGGTTCCTTTGTTATTGGACTTGTCCTTTGTTGTTTTTAGCTACATATGTTGTTTTCTGTTTCTACAGTTTTATTATAGTTATGGAAAATATATCTTGCCTGTATTCCATTTTTCCTTTAGGTTTAGTACTTATATTCCATTTTTTTTTATCAAATTGGAAAACATTATTAACTTTTTTTTGTTGTTCGATGCCTTGGTTCTTATTGAAAAACCGGTTGGATTGAGAAAACCTTTAGGGTATCTAACAAAATGGGTTGGGTGCTGAGTTCGAGGGTAAACCAGGTCGGATCATTACAATTTGGTATCATAGGTGGTCTATTATCAAGACTCCATGTCTTGGGACATCTGTTAGACTAGAGATAGGATTTTTCGGGACATGATAGGTTTATTGTGATAAGTGCCTGACCATCTCTTGTCATAATGAGACTGAAGTTTGCAAGGGATTTTGGGATGTGTTTCTCTTGTATTGGTTTTTTAATCTTAGTTTTTTCTTTTGGTTTTTCTAGTTTGAGCGATGAGTTTTCTGTTGTATGATCATTCTTATGTTTCAGTGTGAAACGATATGCCTATGAAACTTTTTCCATGAGTTCATTAAGAAGGTGCAGCTGATGCTCCTCAAAAAAACCCACATATAGATCCAAATCTCATTGAGACTATCTTAATGGTAGTATATGCTAATGATCAATATATAGAAAATGTTTAGAATGATGTTGATGAGGTACAACCAGGAGGTGGAGGAGAGATAGACCGATTGTGGGAGTTCTTGTGGGAGAAACCACCTAAATTTAAAAGAAATACTAATCCTCAAGAGGTAGAGGGGTGAATGGATAAGATCGATCAAATATTCAACTTCCTAGAGACACCTAAGAACATCAAGGTAATGTGTAGGGAATTCCGATTCGAGGGTTCTGGAAAGTGATAGTGGGATTCTATAGTCCAGTTAGATAAGCACGTAGGCTTGGATTGGAAGGATTTAAAAACCATGTTCTTTTTGTAGTTTTTTCTAGAGCCATGGATGCTGGTGAAGTCTCTAGAGTTATGATATTTACAATAGTGAGAGCATTCAGTGTTGTAATACACCAATAATTTTTCTATGCTTGTCCACTTTATCCCGGACATTGTGACTAATAACGTGATAAAGGTATAGAAGTATCTGTAGGGTTTGTGACTGAGTATCAGATTTTCAGGTTTTTATACTGAAGCTTTATACCTATACTAAGATGATAGATAGTGCTATGATGGTAGATATAAATTTGTAAGGGAAGGTTGGATTTTAAACCTCTTCTCTTCCATCGGGTGGCAGCATTAGTGGAGAAAATGGGAAAAAGAGGAAGTAGAAATGTCATCGCAGGAGTAGTGTAGGTGGGTATCCGTAGTGAGCCTCCTCTGCACTATATGTTATAGAGGGTACTGTGACTTTCTATCAGTGTGTTGAGGGATGAGACACCATACATTCTTTTATTATTCCCATGATAATGTGCAATAGATACGAATGCGTTGGCCAATTATAACACTTCTTTTAGGCTATGACTATGCCTCCTTATGGTCAGGGTTCGTCAACATCAAAGGAAACTACTGTGTAGTTAGAAGCATCAAAGACTCTAGGGAACCAGCCACATGCCTCTAGAGTGAACCAGTTTCACACAGTAGATGAGTTTCCAATGGACATTTATATAGGTCCGACAATATTGAGAGGTATTATCCTTAATTCATATTCAATATAAATTTCATTATTTTATACTAGGGCCTCCCACTCATTTATATATGCACATTTTTTTGATGTTCTTAAGAATCCAATGAAACATATGTCCTTTAAAATGGAGTTAGAAACACCTCTTGGTAAGAGGAAAGAGTTGGGCTTCAGGTGTCCTTCTTGTTTGTTAACGATGGCTGATACCAAGATGGTCTGGGATATTTTCATTCTTGATCTGGATATTTTTGAAATCATCATCAGTCTAGATTGTATTATCTATCATTAAGCTAAGGATGATTGTTATCATTTACAAGTTTCATTTCTTGTTTTTTATGGGATCTCTCAAGTGTTTTAAGGGTTTTGGGGCCCAAGGTAAGGTCATGTATGAGCTTACCATCCAGAGCTCAAGAGTTTGTTGGTATCTATTGTGTTTGAGCCCAATGATGTTTCTTATTTTGATGATATTCCCATTTTTTCAAGGAATTCCTAAGTTTTTCTGAGATGATATCTTCGGTCTTCCTCTAGAGAGATAGGTAGAGTTTATGATTGATATGGTACTAGGTATGTTGAGTCAATAAGGTTTCCTTATGACTTTTCCATTCCTTCATGTTTCGAAAATTGCAAACACCATATCTTAAGGAAAATTTCATTTACCCTACGATTTTACTTGATAAGGAAAATTTTCCTTCCCCAAGGAAAATTTATCCTTACATATTTTTCATTGTTCATAGAATATTTTCTCTAAACCCAACTCATTTTATTTCTCTGTATGAAATTAAATTTCGTATCTAAAACATCAGAATCTTATAAATACTTAGATATAGAGTATTCTATTTTCAGGATTCGGATTCAGGTTATGAATTCTATGAATTCAGATTTTGAACTTTCTGAGTTCAGGTTCCAAATTCTCTTAATTCAGAATCCGAACATTCTGAGTTCAGGCTCCGAATTCTCTAAATTCAAACTCCGAACTTTATGAGTTTTGACTCTGAATTCTTATGAATTCAGACTCTGAATTCTCAGAATTCGTACTCTTAATTATTATGAATTTAGACTCCTAATTTCCTTGAAATTCAGACTCTGGAATTATATAGAATTCAGTTTCTGAATTCTTTGGAAAACAGAATCCAAATATTTATATATTATAGACAACAAATGGTTTTTTGTTAGAATCTGAACTTTTATTTTTCCTTACATTCCAAAAAATGGTTTTAGTTAATCAACTATATTTTTTCTTACTCTTGTTTTAGTTATAAAACGATTTTGGACATTCAGTTACTAACTAACCATTATTTGAGTGACATGTATATAGGTCCCTCCAAAATTCAAGGAAAAATATGACCGTTGGAGGATAGAGCTAACTTTTGAAGATGCGCCTATAAATAGGAGCTCATTTGAAAGAGCTCACAACGTTAACAACTTTGATGAAAGTTTGAGAACTCTTGAGATTACATGCTGAAGTGATTTCTTGAGAGAGACTATCGTGCTTAGTGTGTACTGAACATGTTGTTTATAATTTCTTTGTGTGACTCCAAATGTTGTTGAGTACATTCAAGGGCTTACGAGGATAGGAATACATAGGTTCCAACTACCTTGAAGTTCGAGGGTTTGCAGGGATAGCAAGACAAACTCCAATCTTTGTATCGAGGGTTTACCCTGGTGTGGGTAAGACAGACTTTCTTGAAATAATAAATCAGGGTACCTTTATCCAAGGTTTTTGTATACAATAATCTTTGGGTTAAAATATTTACTACTTATTACTTGTATTGTTACATGTTTTCTGCTGCATTTTGATTGATATGGAATATATAACTATCTTATACTTTCTTGTACTTGTATACTTTGATTAAGTAAGATTATATAATCTTTAAGGTAGAATCTTTGTTCATTTTAAGATTTTCTTAAGTTTCATTTCTAGAACCACATTTACGAAATTACATTCTCATAATCATATTTCCATAATCAAGAATGTTTGTAAAACTAATAGGTTTTTTGAATTATCCTTGTTTAATTTTGTTAAATATTACCGTCTTTAAAAGTTCCAGAGGAATTTTTTAAAGTATAAAATTCACCCCCCCCCCTCTTGTATATTGAGCATATACATCATTATTCTGATACTACAATAATTATCATTTCGATCCTACAATTGGTATCAGAGCAGGTCTCTAAAATACTTATGTTCACATATATGTTTTCTTCCTCATGTTTTTCATTGTTCTATATTTTACTTGCTTAGGATATTTTTTTTCCTTTTCTACAAACTTTTATTACGGACATGTTTTTGTGGAAAGATTTCATTCTTTAAGATGGAAGGAATGAATTTTGGTTTGATTGAAAATATTAATCCTACTATACCACCTATTTAGAAGGGAATGATTATGAATATTGGAGAGATCGTATGAAGACTTTTGTTATCAATACTAGAGTTGACAACTTTGTTATGCTGCTTGTAGATTAGATGATTCTTGATAAGGAAGTAAGAACTTTTACTATTCAAGAGAAGTCAGAATATCAACTTAACTATAAGTTACACAATACTTTGTTGTGTTCCATGACCTGAAATATATATAACCAGATTTCTTCATGTGAAGTAGCAAATTGTATTTGGAAGAAACTTGAAGTTACTCATTTTGGAACTTCTAAAGTTACTGAAACTAGAAGATATATTCTTAGAGATGATTATCATGGTTTTTGATTTCCTTATGGAGAAATTATATATAACATACAACAGAGATTTATGACTACTGTAAACAACTTACAATCCATTGGTGAAAAAAGGTTTAGATGATGAGGCACTTATAGAAAATGTTATAGACAACCATCCTAAGGAGTGGGAATTCAAGAGAACAACTATTGATGAGAATAGGAAAGTTTCACAGATCACTCTTGATGAGATTTTTGGAACTCTTCCTCAACATGAGACTAGAATGATGAGAGATGCTGACAATGTTAAGAAAAAGAATGGGAATGGAAGTGTTGCTTTTACCACTACTTCGAATCATATAAAATCCAAGACTCATGTGAGAGTAACAAGATCTAAATCGAAGAAGGTTACTATTTTATTTGAATCAAGTGAAAGTGAACATTATAAGAATGAACTAGATAATCTTGCTCGAAGGATGAATAAGATAGTTGGGAAAAAATACTTCCAGTAGAGATATATGAAAAAAGAATGAAAGGATAAGAAAGGCTCTGAATTCACTTGTTATGAATGAAAAAGATCTAGACATATAAGGCAAGATTGTCCTATGCATAAGAGAAAAGATAGAAAGGAAAAGTATTCTGAAAGGAATATAAATAAGTACTACAAAGCTAAAGCTAAGAAATTTTTGAAAGCTAATGACACCTATTGTGCCAGTGGTGGAGACTCTTCTGATGAATCCTCAGATTACGAATCATCTGGATAGAGTAATCTTGGTTTAATTTTCCAAGGTAGCTATTGAAAATCATTATTTAATGGCTAAGGTACACAATGTTGAATCCTTCACCAATGTATCCTTGAATGATAATTATAGTGATAGTAAATATTATGAATCCTGGTATGAGGAATCTTCTTATGATGAAGATAATACATTACCTACCAATAAATAAGATTCTAGGTTTTCTATCTTCCTTGAGAATGAAAATTCTAAAGTCAAGAAAAATCTTGATAAGAAAATTTCTAGGTTTTTATTCTTACTAAGGAAATATCAGATCTTTCTAAAGATCTTGATAAGAAAACTTTTTATTTAGAGTATATTTCAAAAAACCTTGAGGACGTAAATTCTGAGAAGGATAAACTTTCTAAGGATCTAGAAAAAGTAATTTCTATGAAAATTGTTTTTGAGCCTAACTCTAGTGCTAATGCTAATGTTTTGGAAGATAAGAACTTAGTTATGAGATTGATGTCAGAAATATTTTCATTAAGGAAGTTTTTGTCAAACATTACCTTAGGTAAGGAAATTTTTGATAAGATATATTCCCAAATTTGACCTCTAAGAAATAATTATGATTTTGGTTATACTAGTTCAAAACCAATTTTTAGTAATAGTTATTTTGTTCCTCAAAGTGCTCCATTCTGCACTAAGTGTTTTTGTGGTGGGTATTGGGAAAAAAATTGTTCCTTAAAAAAAACTCAGTCTTTAGGTTTTCATAGAGCTTATTTTTCAATGAAAATGTGGATTCCTGATTTTTTTTTCTGATGTTTCTGGATTCAAGAAATATTGGGTTCCAAAAGACTAACACTCTTATTTTTAGGAAAATAAAGAAAGTACCAACAAAAATACATGTTACATGGATCGTGGATGTTCCCAACACATGACTGGTAACAAAAACATCTTTGAAAAGATTATCAAGATGAAAGGAGGAAAAGTATCTTTTGGAGATAATTCTAAAGGAGATACCATTCTTCAATTTATCGGAACACAAGATCAAATTTGCTGATATTTTCAGAAAATATTTACCATACTATAGATTTGAATACATTAAATAGAATCTAGGAACGATACCCATAAGATAATCATTCTTATTAACTTCTTTTTAAAACCGATCTCTTTACGGTAACAAACTCTTTTTCATAGGGGGAATACATTTTCTTGGTAGTTATTTTTAAATTTTTCATCATGAAAATTTTCATAGTCAGATTTTTTAAATTTTTTGTAATGAAAATTTTCATAGTCAGTTTCTTTTAAAATTGTTCCTAATTAAAATATTCATTGTCATATTTTTGAAATTTTTCATAATGAAAATTTTCAAAGTCAGATTTTATAAATTTTTGGTAATGAAAATTTTCATTGTCAGTTGCTTTTAAAATTATTCGTAGTGAAATTTTTCATAGTCATATTTCTTAAAATTTTATTTGTATTGAAAAATTTCTTAATAAAGATTTTTGTACTTAAAATTTTCATAATGGAGATTTTCGTATGAGAAATTTTTGTAATCAAAATTTTCAGAATCTAATGTTCTTCAAGAAGATTTTTTCCAATTCAAATAATCTTCCTAGAAATCAGAAAGGTTTGTTTCATTTCATAAATTTTTGTAATCATCTTTTAATTGTTGGTATTTTCATCTGTTTTTAAATTTTCATTTTCACTTTTTATTAAATCTGAATGTTTTTCTTAAAAAAACATCAAAAGATCGGATTCTATCAAAATTTCCTTCCGGCTATCATCTCAACCATTGGATCTGATCAGATGGTTTTTCAATCGTTCAATTGAGTTTGTAAGTTGAATCGTCGCCTCAATTTCCTATATAAAGGACCCCCAATGGTTGTCCCTTATCTAAACTCAAGCCCTCGCATGATGAAGCTCTACCCTCTTACATAATCCTATTCCAAAAATCTCAGATCTTTCTTGCTTCCAAATGTCTGCTGAAGTCTCCTCTCAGAATGATATGTCAACTGTAAAACCAATCTCTAAATGGTAGATATATAGAGAAAGGTTAGTTGATCTGAAGTTTTTCACAAAGTATGATTCTATTATCTATATGAATATAAAGCTGAATGGATGGGAAAGTGTTTTCCTTTCAATACCTAAAGCTCGGGATTTGTTATATCTAGATTTGTTAATATAATTCTATGAGCCAGTAATTTTCTTCACGGAATAAGGGAGTAGTATGTTTTCTTTCAAGTGTTATGGAAAGACATATTCACTTTCTTACACCAAGGATGCAAGCTTGGTTGGTATTTCTTATGAATGGGAAGCTGAGTTTTGTTCTCATAAACTTTCTGATGTTCAAGGAATCTTTATTAAAGAAAATGCCATGGCTTGTCTTGGTCTTTCAGAATTAAAGACTCTGATGATTCTTCAGCTGACTACAAATTATCAGATTTTAGAATTGTGGGTTCAAGGATTCATTATACTGATAAAAGGAGACAACATTCTTTGAATAAAAGTGATATGTACATTCTGGATTTCATGGTAAACCTAAGTAAGATAAACTTGGTTAAGCATATCTTGGTTACGATTGAGAACATAATGAATGGAAATCTGAAGGCTCAGATTATTATGTATCCAGTAATTCTTTCAAAGATTATTTTCCAGTGTCTAGAATCCGTCAAAATTCATTAATGATCTATGTCGAGGAATTGAAAAGATATGTTGTTGACTGATGATACTCTGAGAAGGATGAATGTTGGATTTTCTAAAGAATCTGGAGAATTTTATGATTTGCAAGAGGAGGAGGCAGGAACCTTATCAATGAAATAGGAAGTGGCTGAGACTTCCAAAAAGTGTGAAAGGAAGAGGAAATAGAAGGAAGTGGAAGATAAGGAAAAAACCCCAATGGCTATGGAAACCCAATCTGTACCAACAAATCCAAAGAAATAAAAAAAGCCTATCCTAATGAGGTTGTGGATAAATGGAGAGAATACAAGAGAAATCAGAAAGAAGGGGAGCCTATGTTTGTCATGAGCCCTGCTGAGGCAAAATCCTTGAGGGAGAAGGCATCTGAAAAACTTGACAAGCAAGAAAATTAATAGAAGAATAAGAAAAAGATGTCTGAGGCATACATAGTTCAATCACTTTTTAAGGATTTTGAGAAAGATTTTGAGAATATTCAATTACCAAAATCGTTTTTGTTAGAACAATTAACTGAGACTCTGGGAATGAAGTTTGTAATTTAGGGAAAACATCAAGAAGAAGTTTTCCAACAAGAAGAAGTTGTTGAAGAAGTAGTAGTGGAAGAATAAGAAGAAGAAGACAATGGTGATACCGAAGATCTGATAAAGAAAGTTGATGATTTGCATGATAAGTAAATCCCTTATGAAAAATTATCATTCCAAACCACTCAAGACGAATAATAAAAGCTTTCTAATTCTGGGAAGGATGAAGAAAATGTTGAAGACGAAGTAGAAATTACATCTGAAGAAGAAATCATCAATAAATATTTTATTTACCCAGTGGATGCTGAGGTAGGAGCCGAAAAGGATGAATTTGATGATGACAAAATCATTCATCTATCTCATAGTAAACATGAATATCCTAATCAAGAGGAAGTCATTCTGAAGGCTGATAAGGGAAAAGAGGTAGTAGTTGACACACCTACCAAGGCTATGGTAAAGAAAGAAAATATCGGTGGTTCTTCAAAGAGTAAAGCTGCTGAGTTAGAAAAAGATACCTCACCAAGAAAAATCTTTGATTCAGAATATTCTTCCCTTATACATGATTTTGTAGTCCAATCTTTAAAGAAGTTAGTTCAAACTATACCAATATTTCCCAGTATAGACTCAATATGTCAGATGCTTCATCATTCATCGAATGAAAAATCAGATTCAGTATCCATAGTGATGGATAAGTGTGTCAAACATGAGGCAGACTTCAAGACTTTTCTTATAAGCTACGAAGATTATACAAGATCATGTAAAAAGATGACAAAATGGTCAAGGAATACAGTTGAAGAGATGATAATTCTTAATGATTTCCAAGAAAGTGTCAAGGATGCATTTTACATCGAAAATGTGAAGATCGAGGATCTCACAAATAAATTTTAGGTGAAGCTAACTCTAGAACTAAATTCTCAGATGCAAGAAATGAAAGATCTGAAAGGGAAGTTGTATTCAGTTTTTCAGAGTTGGAAGAGAGAAATAGATCCTAGAATCGAACTTCGGGAAAACTTTTCTATGCAATGAGAAGTTCTAAAGGGGAAAGAAGAATCTATTAAGGCTCAAGAAGAAAAAATCAAAGCCTTAGAGAAGAAAATAGAATATCAGGATCAGCTTCTCAAACGTGAAAATGAAGACCACAAGGAACTCAAGAAGATCAAAACCAAAGTAATGAAGCAGATGTCGAAGCATAAGTAAGGATAATCTTGTTCAATTATGATCTTTTGTTTTATTCCTTACTTGTCCAAATTTTTACAATCGTAATGAAATTTTGGGTTGCTCTTCATATATTTTGTTGTCTAGTAATAATTCCTCTGGTACCATAATTTCTTTTCTATTCCCTTTAATCCTTTTTAAAAATCACAAAGGGGGTGAAAGGGAAAAAGAATACTAAATAAAGAAGAAATTTACTTAATTAAGGGGGAGTTCTTATCCAAGAAGATTTTCGTATGCAATAAAATGTTATGTCCCAATCCAGAAATCTAGAATACAATACTTAGTGTTTCCAAATCCTATGGAGGAGTTATTTGTATTCATTATTGCCCATTTTTTAAGGGAGATAAGATTTATTTTCAAAGTTTAGTAAAATATTTTCTAAGTCCTAATTTTATTATAAGGATGTTTGTGCTTTTCAAAAAGGGGGAGATTGTTGAGTCAATAAGGTTTCCTTCTTACTTTTCCATTCCTTCATGTTTTTATAATCATAAACACCATATCATAAATAAAATTTCATTTACCCTAAGATTTTACTTGATAAGGAAAATTTTCCTTCCCCAAGAAACATTTATCCTTAACTGTTTTTCATTTTTTATATCATATTTTATCTAAACCTAACTCATTTTATTTCAAAGTATGAAATTAGGATTCGAATATAAAACTTCGGAATCTTATAAATACATTGATATAGAATATTCTGTTTTCAAGATCCGGATAGAGGTTCTGAATTCTCTGAATTCAGATTCTGAACTTTTGGAGTTCAGGTTCAGAATTCTCTGAATTCAGACTCCCAAAATTCTGATTTCAGACTCCGACTTCTCTAAATTCAGACTCCAAACTTTCTGAGTTTGGAATCTGAATTCTTATGAATTTAGAATTCAAATTCCTTGAATTCAGACTCTGAATTCTTATGAATTCAGACTCCAAATTTCCTTGGAATTAAGACTCCAAAATTCATTAGAATTTAGGTTACAAATTCTTTGGAAAACAGAATCCAAATACCCATGTATTATAGACACTGGATGGTTTTTTGTTAGACTTTGAACTTTTATTTTTACTTACATTCTGAAAATTGTTTTGGATAAGCAACCATTTTTTCTTACTCTTGTTTTAGTTATAAAACGATGTCGTTCATTCAGTTACTAACTAACCATTGTTTGAGTGACATGTTTACAGGTCCCTCTGAAATTCAAGGAAAAATATGACCACTAGAGGAGGGAGCTGACCGTTGAAGATGTGACTATAAATAGGAGCTCATTAGATAGAGATCACAATGTTAGCAAATTTGATGATTGTTTGAGAACTCTAGAGATTAAATGATGAAGTTATTTCTAGATAGATACTCTCATGCTTAGTGCGTACTGAACATCTTATTTCAAATTGCTTTGTGTGACTCCGAATGTTGTTGACTACTTTTGAGGGCTTCTGGGGATAGGAAGACAGAGGTCCTAACTACCTCGAAGTTCGGGGGCTTGTGGGGATAGCAAGACAGACTTCGATTATTATATCGAGGTCTTACCCGAGTGTGGTAAAGATATAATTTCTTGAAAGTATAAATCAACAGACCTTTATCCAAGGTTGTTGGATACCATACTCTTTGGGTTAAATGATTTAATACTTTTTACTTGTATTGTTTCATATTTCCACTACATTTTGATTGATAAATAAAGTATAACTATCTTATATTTTATTGTACTTGTAACTCTAATTAAGTAAGATTCTATACGCTTTAAGGTAGAATTTTTTTCTTTATAAACTTTTCTTAAGTTTCATTTCTAGAACCACATTTCCAAATTTACATTCTCAAAATCACATTTTCAGAATCCAGCATGTTTGTTGAACTAAGATGTTTTGTGAATTTTCCTTGTTTAACTTTGTTAAAAATTACCATCTTTAAAATTTATAAAGGATTTTTTTAAAGTATACAATTCACCCCCCCCCCCCCTCTTGTCTATTGAGCATCTACATCATTATTCCAATACTACAATCAGTATAATTTTGATCCTACATGGTACACAGTCGATATTGATACCTTCATACCATATGGAACAAAAGTAGATAAGAGAGCTCAATATTCAATTAGATGACCTATTGGAAAAAGGTTTTGTTTCCCCTAGAATTTCACCTTGGGTATCCCTTGTGCTCATTGTTAAGAAATCAGATGGTTCACTTCAGTTATGTGTGGACAATCAGAAGTTTAACTGGGGTAAAAGTTAAGAACAAATATCCATTGCCTCATGTAGATGATATATTTCATCAGTTAAATGGAGAAAGTGGTTTTCAAATATTGATCTTTGGTCAAGTTATCATCAGCTTAGAGTTCGAGATTCTGATATACCAAAGACATCCTTCAGAAGAAGGTATGACCATCATGAATATCTTGTGATTCCTTTTGGTCTAACAGAAAATCCTATAGTTTTTATGGCCTTGATGAATCAGGTATTCCATCAATATCTTGACACTTTATTGTTAGTGTTCGTGGATGATATTCTTTCTTTTTAAAAATATGAGCAATAGTATGTGCACCATCTGAGTTTGGTTCTGAAAATTTTGAGAAGTTTCCATTTTTCTAGAAATCTTTTAAAATTTCGTTTATAGATTAAATAAGTGAAATTAATGGGGCACATGATTTCTAAACTTGGATTATCAATTGATCTAGAAAACGTAAAGGTTTTTTTGATGTTGAGGGAACTGCAAAATTTCTTTAAGATATGAATCTTCCTTGGTAATGCTGGATAATACTGACAGTTTGTCAAGGACTTCTCTAAACTGATGTCACCTATGAATTCTCATACTAGTAAAGTGGTGAAATTCACTAGGATGGGAATTTTCAAAATTCATTTGATGAACTAAAAAGGATTCTGACATCTACTCCAATTATAATCTTACCTGAGCCTAGTAAGGGATATTTGGTGTTTTTCGATGCTTCTGGTGCTAGATTGGGATGAATGCCTATGTTGGATAACCATGTGGTATCGTATTGTTCTCTTTATATTCTACTTCCGGAAAAGAATTACCCCACTCATGATTTAGAGATTTTTGTAGTCATGCATGTGCTTAAATGTTTGTGGCACAATCTTTTTGGGGAATTGTTCATGGTATTTTCGGATAATAAAACTCTAAGATATATCTTTTATCAGAAATACATATATCTAAGATAGAGGTGATGGGAAATAAAACATTTTGACGTTTGAGTTTGATATCACCTAAACTCTAGGGAAGGGAAATATTGTTGTAGACACTATTAGTTGTAATGTTCCATCATAGGCTGTTCTGGAATTGAAGGAATAGTGGAACCTTATGGGGATTTTTGATCAGTTTCATCTAGATGCTCAGGAGGGTGTTTGGGGTATGGTTTTGACCAGTGTTCAGCTATCATAATATCTCATGAATTATATTTTACTGATTTAGCATCATCATGATGTGTTTTAAATGGCTCGGGAAAGTCTTTATAGTAGGGAGACTATTTTGGGTTTGTCTCTATTATCATATGGTATACTTCACTCTGGGAAAAGGATTGATGTCCCAGGATATGTGAGGAGTTTAGCCTTGTTTGATTGTCATATCTCTTCATGGTCCATTCATATAGGAACTATGAAGATGTATTATGACATGAGGTGGTGATTCTGGTGGCTAGGTATGAAGGATGACATCACAGAGTTTGTGTCTCATTGTTACACCTGCAAATAGATAAAGGCAAATCACTTGACACCTTTTGGTTTTCATTAGACTATTCTGGAACTGATCTAGAAATGGGATAAGATATCCATGGATTTTGTTGTTTGATTACCACAGACTCCCTAAGAGAAGAATGAAATCATAGTGGTTGTAATTCGGTTGACTAAGTCTTCTCATTTCATTCCGATCAAACAAAAAAACAAATGTAGAAGATATAGGAAAGTAGTATATGCAGTATATTATGAGGTTACATGGGAGTCCTTCTATTGTCTCATATAAGGATCCTAGGTTTACCTTGTTGATCTAGAAGAGTCTCCAAAGGGGATGGGAACTCAGGTCAAGTTGTGCATAGCTTACCATCCACAGACATATGGTCAAATAGAGTGATTAATTCATATATTGGAGGAGATTCCCCATGTCGGTGTCTAGGATTTCGGAGGATTATTGGATATCCATATGTGTCTATTTGAGTTTGTTTACAACAATATTTATCATTCATTGATAAGATTGGATCCGTTTGTGGAATTGTATGGTTTCCCATCTAGATCACCTCTTTTATGGGATGAGGTTGGAGAGGTATCTTTAGTTGGACCAAATTTGGTTCAAGAAATGCCCACAAAGATTCAGGATGTACATAAACATCTAGTTACAGCCCAGTGATGACAAAAATCATACGTGGATTAGTGGTATCTACCTTTGGAGTTTTTCATAGGTGATTGGATTTTCATGAATGTTTCTCCTCGAATGGGTCATCATCAACTTGGAAATTAGGGATAGTCAGCTACAAGATATGTTGGACCATTTAATTTCATTGAGTGGCTCAAGAAGGTTTCTTATCGGTTAAAAACATCAGTTCTATTGATAGGTATTCCTGATGTTATCAATATATATCAACTCAAGAAATATCACACTAATCCCTATCAAGTACTGAGATGGGAAGAAATTTAGTTATAGCCTGATGTTTCTATTATAGAGAAACTGGTTGATATTGTTAACAATCAAGTGAAAGTCTTGCATGGGAAGTCGATTCCATTTGTCAGAGTTCTATGGAACCAAGGATCATATTCTCATGAGACTTGAGAAAGTGAATCATTGATGTGGGATTAGTGGACTCATCTCTTTTTGGGGATTATATCTTCCACATGACTTATTGGGGATGAAAACTCTTTATGATGGGGTGTCTGTAACATCTTGTTACCATTTTATTTGGTACTCCCTTAACGCCATCATGGGTTTTCCATACTTTAAGATTGGTAGGATAACTATATTGGTGAAGTAATATTTTTTTTTGAATTTTAACATTAACTAGACATTTGTGCAGGATACAATAAGATTTAACACTGTGTTACTAGGTTACATGGTGCGTAATTATTTTTGGGTACAAGCTATGAAAGGGGATTCACACTGTGAAATATTACACATCATGAATGGTGGTTTCCCATCATGAATGTTTTAAATAATGAATTGTTAATTGGAGGCACCAGATTTTTCACCATATTTGATCACCGTGGATTTCACAGCGTGTAACTATATTACACGTAAAAAATGGCCAACGTCCAGATTTTAATGTTGTTGAGTGGCTATTTTGTCCTGGATCTTTCTCCAAATATCTTCGATCTAGAACAAATTCTTCTCCTATTAGATTTTCAGAGACACCAATCCTCTTAGATTGACATATTCAGTGTTGTATCTCCATTGTGACTATAATGCATCTATCCATGTAAGAAACCTTTCCATTTCTTCATTTCTTTTCATCATAGTATCATTGTTGGGTGGAATATTTGGTTAAATTGGTTTAATATGGTGTTTATTCTTGGTTTCCCTAAGTTCTATAGTGAGTTCTCCTTCTAGAGTCCTTTTTCTTCATTGGTCATGGGGGGACAAGTGTATTTCATTGAGTTATATAGGTTTCCACTCCTTCGCAGACCCCTTGTCTTCAAAATTGAATCAATCTTGATGTGGATTTGATTCTGGGGCCTTCATTGATATTTTATGGTTTTATTGATTTTTTATTTCAGTTACCAGAGTTCGTGACCCAATTTTTGAGATAGGTTGTTCCATCTATAGCCTATAATAATGGATCTTATTATTTTTCTTTACCAACTGATTCATATTGAAATTGGAATGATTTTTTTATGTGTGTTGAAAATGGGTTTTTATGAAAAATGGGTTTTCCTTGTTTATGGATAAATAGAGAGAAAATGGGTATTTTTAAAGCATTGAAATGGTATTTTGAATTGGTTTTCAAAGAATTGAAATGAATTTTTAAAAAGATAACATGGGTTTTCTTAGGTACTAAGGTGGAAGGTTTAGCTCGGGGCCATTGTAACAGCCCGAGATTTTATGAAAAATATTCTTTTTAATTTTATTAATGTCTTGTGTTGTACGCTACACCAAAAGGAGCTTGCACAACACGCATCCTTGACTTTCCTTGCATTACATGCAATCATAACCTTCCTCGATAGCGTGTCTAGTACGCAATACCGAGTTTCACTAAACAACGATATGCTATTAAAATATTATTAAAACTAGCCGTTATGAATAGTAATAACCACTTTTTGAAATTTTATAAATTTTATTTTTCAAAACGGACTTCATTTTTGGACTCAGAATATCGAAATTAGCCTAGGGTGAAATTTCGGTATTTTTCTGAAAACTTTCAATTTTTGATGAATAGTGAAACCACTAAGTGGTAGGTTAAAAACTGAATTTTGCATAAAACTTAATTTTACGGCTTCTGTGAATGGAATTTCAAAAATCCGAGAGACACGGTTAATATCAAGGACTAAAATGTGGTTCAATGTGATGAAAATAATTTTTTGTTGAATAGTAACTTTTTACTATTTTTACCGCGGTTAATAGTAAATAGGGTAACTAAGGGTAAATATGATATCAATATTACCCTAACACATGTCCTAATTTTATTGGACAAGTGTAATTCGACCAAAAACAAACTTAGGAATAAAATATGACCATTTAGGCCCACTTGGATTAGATTAGGACATTTATTATTAATTTATTTAAAGAAGGTTTAAAATAGTTAAAATCAAAGTTTAATAAGTAAATCATTTTTAATATGGGGTTATACATAAGATAAATTCGACTATAAATATTCATTAGAAAGCTAAAAAGATTTCTTACATAAGGGTATTTTATTTGTAATTTTTAGACATTAAATAATCTAATTTATTTATGACACAATGATGATGCAGTAATTATCTTATTAATGAAATATTGACATAATTGATGTTATAAACACCAAAATAAATGTAATTTGAGACTTTTTATGAATTACACTAATTTTCTAGGTTCCTATGATATATTAGTGTTGATTTAATCAACTTGGTTCGAACATATAATTCTGTTATGACTTTCACAAAAATCATATATCAAATAGTGTCAAAATTGACACAAAATTGTTTTTAAATTAAATATTAAATTATTAATTGTTATTTTATTCCTAAAAATCTAAGGTTCGGCCAAATGACTTAGATAGGGATATATATATTAATAATAAACAATTTGGGGTTCTTTTGGCATGTTATAGTAAGTGTATTAACCATATAGTGAAAGACAACAAAAAGACATGGTAAAAGTTAAATTATTTAACTTAGAGTTAAATCTAATTGATAAGGTTAAAATAATACCCTAAACTTGTCTAAATCCTATTGGTTGATATGATTTCTACCCATACCCACTTTAGCTTCGAAATAAGACCCTTTGGAACCATTATAAAACGATTTTGACTTTAATATAAAATAATATTTTGAGATATTCCTAAGGTGCCCCTCTCCTCCCTTATAAAAGGGCACCTCCTCCCCCTCCTCCTCACACCAAATTGAGCACTCATGCTCGGCCAACCCCTGCCATTTTCTCCTCTCCACTTCCCTAGAATAATCCTAGAGGTCCTGGTCTTCTCCAAAGACCAATCTTAGTTCCTTAAGTGGAGGATTCAAAGAGGCGTTCCAAAGAAGAGGTAATATCCATTACCGATCTTTTCAATTTCTTTATTCTTCAACTTCTTCTTCTTTAGTTGTTTCATGATAAAGTAATAACATAAGTATTACTTACATACTGATATGTTATTATAAATATGAAACAACCCTAATTCACCTTCTATCCATCCTACGGAAAAATGAAATCACCGCGCGTGCGTACGTACGGAATACCGTCTCCACGCCGTGGTGTAATCTATTTTCCACCATCACCTTACAAGGATGGGTATAATGGTGTAATGAGTAACTATATATGATTATTATGAAGTAATATTGATACTGAAATAATATATATATACTCCAATACAATTCCACGATCATAGGAACGATATCATCACTCGTGCGTACGTACGGAATACCGTCTCCACGATGTGATGCGACTCGTTCTACATGATCTTCATTTCATAATGATTATATAAATGAATTGAATGAATGAATATGGTATATACTACACTAATACCATTCTGTAAATGAATTATCTATAACCTAAAAATAATAATAAGAATTTATTCGACAAAACACGCATAAGAACAAAAAGTTATAAAGACCCGAGTAACAAGTAACAATGAAATATTACTAACAAGAAGCTAATAATATGACCATATATGATATCATATCAATATGTATGATTCTGGAATAAGTCAATAACATTATTTAAACCATTATACAGGAGCTTCGGACACGAACAAAGCAAATCGGACCTAAGGTAAGGGAAATATCACAATCTCATTTTTATCCGAGATTATTTATTCATAAGTATTTACTGTGGTGTATTTTATCATCCACATCCATGTTTCATCAATATGTAATATTATTTCCATCCACCTACAATTGTTTAAATCCATTTTTACCCTTCGGTGAGTTTTTAGTAATATCTATGAAAGGAATCTTTTGTCATACGAGGTACTTTTTGACTTTTCCGACAAAAGTACGAAGAATGTTTTTTTAACTTATACGGCATGAATGGATTTTTAAAACATTGTTTCCAAGAAGCTTCCTTTACAAGTTTTCAAGTTTATTTTTAATCAACTTCTTTTATTTTAAAGTTGTATGACATGTTATGAAAGGAAAAATGTTTTTGAAGAAGAAAGGATATTTTCCTCAAGAATGAAGTTCAAGTGTTTTATCAAAATTATTTTCCATCTAAGATAATAAAGGGTTCTGTTTTTATCCCTACTATTAAATTGATTTGTTCATGTTGTGATGGAATTATTTTTATGAATTCCTTTATCTTATATGAATTGATTTATGATGTCATGATGTTTCAAGAATCCCATTTTTGTTACATGTGTCATGCGATGATGTATGTTTTATGATTATGTGGCACACAAAAGAAAGGATTCATTATAAGATGGGTGGGACCTATATCTCCCTCTAATGCATTGGGTAAAGATTTTATATCTCATGAGATAGACATGGCTGGAACGGAAGGTTATTTCGGTTCAGTGATACAGGACTGAAACGAGGAGTGAACTCGGTTCAGAAAGGGACTTTGTCCACTAAGATAGTCTTGGCAATGAGTCATGACTAACAAGAAATGATTTTCCATGATTATGTGTGCATGCCACAAAGTTTCAAGTTTTATGGGGATCTCATTTTCACTTCTATGATTTATCCCATGTTATGATATTATGAGCTCTTTTTCAGTTTAAGATTTCCAAAAGCTATGTTCTTATGTATATGATGTGATTGATATTTCTTTTGTTTACCCTTACTGAGCATTTGAGCTCACCCTTTTATGTTTTCTTTCCCCAGGATATAAAGAAAGGTTTTTAGGTAAAAAAAAAGGGAAGATCTTTATGGGAGATATTGAAGATCTTTCCCCACGATTAGAAGATTACGTTCCGAGTTTCCAAAGACACTAAACTATTACGATCCTTGTGTGTGTGTTTTTGTTATGTACTAAGTATTCCGCAAAAGTAATGTAATACCCATGTACGATAAGCTTCGGGTCTCTAGAGTTGGTATCAGAGGAATGGTTTAGTCAACCTTTGGAAACTAGGATGCGAAAACGTTAGTGTGATCCCTAGAGATATTTCTAAGGTATGTCTAGGGATGTCCCTAGGGATAAGTATACGTATAGGTTATAGTAATAGAATTACGCTAACGATCATAGAATTAAACCTAAGATGTTGGATATTGAAGGTACTCCCCCTTTATTATGTTGTTTTCCCTTGCATGATTTTTGCCTCTCACACTATTCTTTTTGGGTTTTAGACGATGGCTGGAACCCGAAGGAACCGTGTTGATCAATGCAATGGACAATGCAATGATTTCCCTCTTGAACAAACAAATGTTATGGGAGATGGAGTGAAAAATCTTATTGCTATACTTACACAAGCTATGAATCATTCTGGACTTCCAAATGAGCAGAGAAGGGAACAATATTCTATTGAGTCCTTCATGAGGCAACGTCCACCTTCTTTCAGTGGGTCTTCTGATCCACTTGTGGCTGAACAATGGATCAGTACTACTGAAAAATTATTTTCAGTTCTTCAATGTTCTGAACATGATAAAGTCATCTTAGCAGTATATCGTTTGGAAGGTGAAGCTGATCAATGGTGGAATCTTATCAAGAATACGAGGCCAAGAGATGAAATTGAGTCCATGGAATGGGACGAGTTCAAGAACTTGTTTTTCAGTAAGTACTTCCCTCGTATTCTTTGAACAAAGATGGAGAAAGAGTTTCTTGAACTGAAGCAAAGGGACGATGAATCTGTTGGTACCTATGAAGCAAATTTTACAAGACTTGCAAGGTATGCTTCTGGTATTATCATCCAACCTGAAAGTAAAGTTGATCGATTTTTCAGTGGCTTAAAACCAAGTCTTCGAAGGGCATTAGCTATAAGAGACTTCAGTAGCTATGAAAAAATTGTGCGTTGTGCTATCAAGGTAGAAATGGAAGTTGGTGTTACATATCCATCTCATGGTTTTGACAAGAAACTAATGATGGAGTTCATGGAGAAATCTCAGAATAATGGTGAAAAGAAGATGAATGTTTCCTTATGCTCAAAGTGTGGAAAGAAGCATGGTGGAGATTGTCTTAAAGGGACTAGAAAATGTTTTAAGTGTGGAAAAGAAGGTCATCGAGAAGATGAGTGTCGAAGTAATGGAAAAAGGGTTTCTAATGATGTGAATAAAGCAAACACTGCAGAGAACGCACCACCAACACTTCAATGCTTCAAGTGCAAGGAAATGGGGCATTATGCTAATAATTGCCCTAATCCAAGGGTTAGTGATGATCAACATGAGCAACCACTGAAGGCAAAGGACAAAGGGAAATCACATGCGATCACTATTGGCAATATTGAATATGACAACGATGTGGTGGAATGATTAAGTGTTTATGTAATGGGATTCCAAAATAATGTTGTATCATTGAGTATTGCAATATTTATTGATGTGGTATTCAAAGTGATTGAGATATTTTTTGGAAATAAGATGATATGCGCATAATGAAGACGAGAAAATGAAATGTTTAATAGTATTCATGAGCTCATGATTGATATAAGGACTAAGTGATATCATGGTTTGAGTATATAGAATTTTGAGGATTTTGGTATGTGGAAAGTGTTAACTTTTAACTGCACTCATGTTTTCACTAAGGTATTCAAGAGAATACACGATTAAGGACTTTGAATGTTTGGAATGTGACCAACAAGACATATCTTATGATATGTGGGGATCAACGACAGTATTAAATCTCTAGTAATCGTTGTCACTATATTATGAGAGTGGACTGCAGTATTATGTATAAGCCTAAAGATTAGACTGGATTATGTTGGACATAAGTTAGTATTGTTTAAGGATAGAAGATTTTCGATATTATTGATGGGATGTTATAGTAACGTAGTTTTAGAAAAAGGACAACCTGCAGGACGGGCGACAACCCATCGCTTCGGACAAGGCTGTAGGAATCGAACCCACAACCGAAGTGCGACTGGCCTTTATCGCCTACCACTGACCTACAGGAAGTCCCTGTTTAGTAGAAACTAGTGTTATTATATTAACCAGTATGATATATGAAGTATAAGCCCATTTTAGGAACCATATGTGATTAATCTCACTATAGATCGACTTATGTATATAAATTTTGCTAACCTTTTGAGACAGATGGAATGACCCGTCATTCTATCACATGATCTGCTAACACTTCACGAATAACAAATTCAACTTCATTTATTTAAGAGATGAAGTGGAAATTGTTAAAGGCACGAACAACAGTGAGATTGTACCAAAATAAAGTAAGTATTTATTCTAATTCAAATTCTTTAACTTTAGGGAAATGATCTTGAAAACCAAAAATGTTGTCCTAGTTCTCTTATACCAGATGAATCAGATGGTACCTTAGATCGTCACAAATTTATGGATTTGTGATTACTGGCTTTTCCATAGCCATGTTCTCTACCACTCTCCATCAGAACATGATGGTTATATTTCTCTTCCATATCCATATTTTCACCTATGTGGAAACCCAGTGATTAGTTTATTTGGGTAATCGTTACATTTCATACTCTAGTTTTTAAAGCCATGTTTTGGTAATTTTTTTACGATGTGGGTTTCTATTAAAGAAACTTTCGAATAAGTAAACCATTTATAACCCCGATGAATTTCGAGGGCGAAATTCATTTTAAGGGGGGTAGAATGTAACAGCCCGAGATTTTATGAAAAATATTCTTTTTAATTTTATTAATGTCTTGTGTTGTACGCTACACCAAAAGGAGCTTGCACAACACGCATCCTTGACTTGCCTTGCATTACATGCAATCACAACCTTCCTCGATAGCGTGTGTAGTACGCAATACCGAGTTTCACTAAACAACGATATGCTATTAAAATATTATTAAAACTAGCCGTTATGAATAGTAATAACCACTTTTTGAAATTTTATAAATTTTATTTTTCAAAATGGACTTCATTTTTGGACTCAGAATATCGAAATTAGCCTAGGGTGAAATTTTGGTATTTTTCTGAAAACTTTCAATTTTTGATGAATAGTGAAACCACTAAGTGGTAGGTTAAAAACTGAATTTTGCATAAAAATTAATTTTACCGCTTCTGTGAATGGAATTTCAAAAATCCAAGAGACACGGTTAATATCAAGTACTAAAATGTGGTTCAATGAGATGAAAATAATTTGTTGGTGAATAGTAACTTTTTACTATTTTTACCGCGGTTAATAGTAAATAGGGTAACTAAGGGTAAATATGATATCAATATTACCCTAACACATGTACTAATTATATTGGACAAGTGTAATTCGACCAAAAACAAACTTAGGAATAAAATATGACCATTTAGGCCCACTTGGATTAGATTAGGACATTTATTATTAATTTATTTAAAGAGGGGTTAAAATAGTTAAAATCAAAGTTTAATAAGTAAATCATTTTTAATATGGGGTTATACATAAGATAAATTCGACTATAAATATTCATTAGAAAGCTAAAAAGATTTCCTACATAAGGGTATTTTATTTGTAATTTTTAGACATTAAATAATGTAATTTATTTATGACACAATGATGATGCAGTAATTATCTTATTAATGAAATATTGACATAATTGATGTTATAAACACCAAAATAAATGTAATTTGAGACTTTTTATGAATTACACTAATTTTCTAGGTTACTATGATATATTAGTGTTGATTTAATCAACTTGGTTAGAACATATAATTCTGTTATGACTTTCACAAAAATCATATATCAAATAGTGTCAAAATTGACACAAAATAGTTTTTAAATCAAATATTATATTATTAATTGTTATTTTATTCATAAAAATCTAAGGTTCGGAAAAATGACTTAGATAAGGATATATATATTAATAATAAACAATTTGGGGTTCGTTTGGCATGTTATAGTAAGTGTATTAACCATATAGTGAAAGAAAACACAAAGACATGGTAAAAGTTAAATTATTTAACTTTGAGTTAAATCTAATTGATAAGGTTAAAATAATACCCTAAACTTGTCTAAATACTATTGGTTGATAGGATTTCGACCCATCCCCACTTTAGCTTCGAAATAAGACCCTTTGGAACCATTATAAACCGATTTTGACTTTAATATAAAATAATATTTTGAGATATTCCTAAGGTGCCCCTCTCCTCCCTTATAAAAGAGAACCTCCTCCCCCTCCTCCTCACACCAAATTGAGCACTCAAGCTCGGCCAACCCCTGTCATTTTCTCCTCTCCACTTCCCTATAATAATCCTAGAGGTCCTGGTCTTCTCCAAAGACAAATCTTAGTTCCTTAAGTGGAGGATTCAAAGAGGCGTTCCAAAGAAGAGGTAATATCCATTACCGATCTTTTCTATTTCTTTCTTCTTCAACTTCTTCTTCTTTAGTTGTTTCATGATAAAGTAATAACATAAGTATTACTTACATACTGATATGTTATTATAAATATGAAACAACCCTAATTCACCTTCTATCCATCCTACGGAAAAATGAAATCACCGCGCGTGCGTACGTACGGAATACCGTCTCCACGCCGTGGTGTAATCTATTTTCCACCATCACCTTACAAGGATGGGTATAATGGTGTAATGAGTAACTATATATGATTATTATGAAGTAATATTGATACTGAAATAATATATATATACTCCAATACAATTCCACGATCATAGGAACGATATCATCACTCGTGCGTACGTACGGAATACCGTCTCCACGATGTGATGCAACTCGTTCTACATGATCTTCATTTCATAATGATTATATAAATGAATTGAATGAATGAATATGGTATATACTACACTAATAACATTCTGGAAATGAATTATCTATAACCTAAAGATAAGAATAAGAATTTATTCGACAAAACACGCATAAGAACAAAAAGTTATAAAGACCCGAGTAACAAGTAACAATGAAATATTACTAACAAGAAGCTAATAATATGACCATATATGATATCATATCAATATGTATGATTCTGGAATAAGTCAATAACATTATTTAAACCATTATACAAGAGCTTTGGACACGAACAAAGCAAATCGGACCTAAGGTAAGGGAAATATCACAATCTCATTTTTATCCGAGATTGTTTATTCATAAGTATTTACTGGGGTGTATTTTATCATCCACATCCATGTTTCATCAATATGTAATATTATTTCCATCCACCTACAATTGTTTAAATCCATTTTTACCCTTTGGTGAGTTTTTAGTAATATCTATGAAAGGAATCTTTTGTCATACGAGGTACTTTTTGACTTTTCCGACAAAAGTACGAAGAATGTTTTTTTAACTTATACGGCATGAATGGATTTTTAAAACATTGTTTCCAAGAAGCTTCCTTTACAAGTTTTCAAGTTTATTTTTAATCAACTTCTTTTATTTTAAAGTTGTATGACATGTTATGAAAGGAAAAATGTTTTTTAAAAAGAAAGGATATTTTCCTTAAGAATGAAGTTCAAGTGTTTTATCAAAATTATTTTCCATCTAAGATAATAAAGGGTTCTGTTTTTATTCCTACTATTAAATTTATTTGTTCATGTTGCGATGGAATTATTTTTATGAATTCATTTATCTTATATGAATTGATTTATGATTTCATGATGTTTCAAGAATCCCATTTTTGTTACATGTGTTATGCGATGATGTATGTTTTATGATTATGCGGCACACATAAGAAAGGATTCATTATAAGATGGGTGGGACCTATATCTCCATCCAATGCATTGGGTAAAGATTTTATATCTCATGAGATAGACATGGCTGGAACAGAAGGTTATTTCGGTTCAGTGATACAGGACTGAAACAAGGAGTGAACTCGGTTCAGAAAGGGACTTTGTCCACTAAGATAGTCTTGGCAATGAGTCATGACTAACAAGAAATGATTTTCCATGATTATGTGTGCATGCCACAAAGTTTCAAGTTTTATGGGGATCTCATTTTCACTTCTATGATTTATCCCATGTTATGATATTATGAGCTCTTTTGCAGGTTAAGATTTCCAAAAGCTATGTTCTTATGTATATGATGTGATTGATATTTCTTTTGTTTACCCTTACTGAGCATTTGAGCTCACCCTTTTATGTTTTCTTTTCCCCAGGATATAAAGAAATGTTTTTAGGTAAAAAAAGGGAAGATCTTTATGGGAGATATTGAAGATCTTTCCCCACGATTAGAAGATTACGTTCCGAGTTTCCAAAGACACTAAACTATTACAATCCTTGTGTGTGTGTTTTTGTTATGTACTAAGTATTCCGCAAAAGTAATGTAATGTCCATGTACGATAAGCTTCGGGTCTCTACAGCCATCCTCCATTGTTTTGTGATTATCAAGAAGGTTTGTATTGGGGATTTCTTTTGTTTCCTAGTCTTATTTTTCTAGGGGACCAATATTGACATTGTTGAAGGGGGTAGGGTTTATAAATGTTGTATTCCTCTAATTCCTAGGCCTTTTTCTCTAGGAAATGGTTTGTGCACTTGATTATTATGATATAAGTAGTTTACGGCCTGAACCTATAGTATTTCTTAGTGTTGTGATACCTATTCTTGTATTTTGTATTTATTGGATTTCTATGTTAACTTGGATATGCATTTTTATGCTTGTGAAAAATGATATGGAAAATTTTCATTGAAATTCATATACCTATTTTTGTTTAGAATTGTGGAAAAAGGTAAATGATTACTATGTTTTCTATAAAACTGCTTTACTAATTATCATTCCATGTTTTGATTTAAAATATTCATACTATATTTTCTATTCAAAGACTTGTTATGGAACAACTGGGGTGGGATTCAACTGATACTATTAGGTCACACCCTTTTCACCTCTTTAATGGTGTGTAGTCCTTTTTTTCTTCCAGTATAGGGAAAGGAAAGGCATCGTAGTGAGGCAGCAAGGCCTATGTTAGCTGGTTGGGTATCTAGTGGTGAGATGGTGGATGTTTTCCATGCTATCATTTGGAGTAGCTATTTGGTTTGTGTCCATTTTAGTTGGTCTCTTCCTTTGGAGTTTTTATCTACTCTTATTTTTGTATGTTTTAGCTATTTCTTACAGTTATGGAATATATATATCTGGTTCTTCTTCTACTATTCCTTTTTTAGTACATATATTCCATGTGTTCGATCAGGTTGGGAAAAATTGTTCTTTATGTTGTTTTGTTTGATCCCTAGGTGCATCTCACCAGCCTGTGGGGATTGGGAATTCCCTTCAGGTGTGTAACAGAACAGGTTAGGTGCTAGGTTTGAGAGTAACTCTGGTCTGTTCATTACAATATATGTGGTGAAGCCCTATCTTGATTGTACTCTAACTAAAAAATGATAAAAAACATTCCCATACAATAACTAATTTGCTTATTAAAATTTTAATTTAGTTAGAAAGGGATCAAAGTACGATGGTTCTCATGCTAGGTATCTCTCCATCCTCTGGTAATAAGGATTGATATTAAGCATAAATCCATAAGAATATCAATAACTATATGAAATTTAATGTGATATACGTTAGAAATCTATTCCATGTTATAAGTATCTACTTATTACCTCATGCATCTATTCTTCGCATCTCATATACAACCATTTAGAGTTTGTATAATATTATTTTCATTCTAATATTTAAGTATCAATCCAACCCATAATATTATTTGATGATCATCAACTAGGGATAAGTCTATATTTATAAATTAAGGGGATATTATCATATAATCATTCATATAAAATAAATTTTAGCACAAATGAATGAATAATAAATATATATTTCCCTTTATTTTAAAATCATGATTTATTATATATCTATTATATAAATAATCATGTATAACAAACCTAGATAGCTAACATGAACCTCATGTTTTTAGTGGAAATGGATTCATCAAAAAATCTAATACATTACGCTTCGTAGCAATCTAACAGATCCTTACATCATCCCTTTTGATGATCTTCGATATGATATGGAATTTTCAATGGATTTATTTAGTCCTTTAGTGAGAATGAGTTTTCTTATCTTGAGTGACAGCTCCATTTTTGTCACATTGAAGCTCAATTTCTCCTTTAATGTTAGGAATCAACTCATGTTAAGAGATAAAATTCTTAATCTAAAGTGCTTCATTCATAGTATATGATGTTGTGATGTACTCTACCTATGTTTTTGAGTTTGCTGTGGTGACTTTTGATTGAACTCCTCTTAGTGATATAACCAAAATTTAAAAAAAGGCAGATTTCTATTTTGTATGATCATTATTGGATTGGAGACAAATATTTGTGTTACCTTTTATGCAGAATTCATCCTATCCTCCAAAGACCGAAACACATCCTTAGTCTATTTCAAGTATTTAAGAATATTATTTATAGTAATCAAGTGCCTTTACTAGGATTGGATTGGTATCTACTATTAATTCTAAGAGCAATGGAAACATCAGGTGGTATGACAGACCATATATTTTATACACTTATTTTTATGATTTATTACATAATGATACAAATAATGAGATATCAGATGATCTAGATTCCCGATGTCTTTGGGAAAGTAGATACATAGAACATTAACATGAAACAGGTATATAAATAAATTATTTAAAACTTCAGAACATGCCCTCAAAATCAATTGATCCCCTAATACTACATGGGATAACCTGAGGACATATATAAGAATGAGGTAAGCTATAAATCCCAATAAGGGAATACTCAAATCATAACAATATAAAATTAATACATGTGAGTCAATATTCATATCATGGTGACATAAAAGGGTGATAATAATAAACATGAACATATAATAATGATTTAAAATGATAACATCTATGCTATGTAGGATTGTGGAAAAAATATAAAACAAAACATCATAAGCATAATTCAAGTAAAACCATCGATACATCCTAATATATTGTTCTTAAGATAAATTCCCATGCACCATAAATCGTATCTCATCAGATAAAAAAATTAACGAATTCATTAGAGGGCTATATAATTCTTGGCCCACCCATCATATTCATATTATGTACATTAATTTTTTTCCACATAGATTACTCAAAAAAGAAAATCTTTCTTTACATTAAATCCCACAATTAAGGAGTTTGGGATAGATATGTTTAATTCTATAATAAATTTGTTATAGGTATATCTAGTTGAATTCATTTGAGTGGAAATGGGGATGGGTATTCATAACTTAAATGTTCAGTATGGAAAATCATTAGATATTTTATGTAACATGACCGGAGTACATGACGATTTTTGGGAGGGTTTTAATGAGATTGAAAGGTGATTTATAATTACATGGGAATCAAAAAAATAGTAACTGGGATATGTAAAAACACAATACATCATTTATTAGTTAGAAATCAAAAGGCATCAAATAATTAAAGTACTAGATAAAAACGAAGAGGAGAGAGTCCCTTAGTTCAACATAGTAAAAAATAAGGTGATGATTATAATGAGATGGGACAAATGATCTATCATTCTTATAAAATAACATTTATATTTTAGGGATATTCATAATGGCACTTAAACACAATCAACTATGATTCAAAAGGCGAATTAAAAAGAAGGTACAAAAATTGAAAAGAAGAGAGAGATCCCTTACATTGAGATAGAAATTTAAAAATTTTAGGATGATATTCATAAGAGCATGTAAAAAACATGAGATGGATTTAAAGAGGTAGAGACATAAGAAATTCTTGTTAACTGGGTTTGGAGTAAAGTCTAGTGGGATCTTGGGAGGGTATTTATGCAAAAGTGAGGGGAATTCATTTTTAATTCCAAAACTAGAGTGTTATACTATATATGGTAAAATAATCAAAACCACAAACCATAACATGGTTTCTTTCTTTGGTTTCTCCCAAATAATATTTTTTTAATTACTTTTCAAGTCCATGAACCTAATATATTAAAATATTACAATTGTTTATATAAAAGTGAGTCATGTTCATAAAGAATAGAATTTAAAACCATGAAATATAATATTGGATTTAATGCATTCATTAAATGCTTCTAAAACTAATAAAAACATAAAAAAAATTATTTTAAATATATAATATCTATTTGGTCATGGATTTATTTTTAATCATTTATTACATCACTTCTACGTCATTATGATGCCATGATTCAAATCATATATTTATACCGTATTTAATTTTTACCAAAACAATTGACTACCATAAAAAAGTATGAAAAAATAAAATTGTACAATTTTGACATGATAATTTCAAAATAAATATGTATTTTATTGACATAACTATCTAAATATGATAATTTAAACTTTTAAAAAAATATCCTTATTTACAGAAAAGTACTTGTTTTTACGATAATAATAATCTTATGACACTTATAAAAATCAAAATGGAAATTATTAAATTATATTGATTTTTTTAAAATAAATTAATATTATTTAAAAATAATATTATATAAAATAAATATTAATTTCAAAAATCATGAATTTATTAAAAAGCCTGTTAAAAACAAATATTTTCAAAAAATACAATTTTTGATTCTTCATATCAAATTATAATTTTCATCAACTAATATATAATTTTATATATTAAGTTATATTAAAAGGGGATAAATATAATCATTATTTTATAAAAAAAAATAACATAAAGATTTATACTAATATGTTTTAGATGCATAGAACCTTAATTAACCAGTGTACTCCCTAAGGGTAAGGTGTTTAATGGTGGTACTTTCTTGGGTTTTTTTGGAAATAATAGTTTAGGATGAGATATTAATAAGAATGAAATTATCCCTTAAATGGTTTCATTGGTGTTTTAGATACTAAATTTAAAACTTGTCTTGGTCAAGTTCAAAGGACAATGATGTCATCTCCCTTGAAATATCTGATAAATGGGATTCATTTGGTATGGTCTTGTTGATTTAGTCCATCACTTCTTCCATCTATGTCAATTATACTTTATTATAACCAATAATATATAATAATCTTAAAGGTTACTATAAAATAAAAATATTATCAATGATTGGGATGCTTAAAAGTCATTTAAATCTTATAGATTATATTTTCAAATAGTTTATAATTATAATGGTAGTTCATTTGTCTTCATTAACTATAGTACATAATAAATAATTTATTCATTTAAAAGGAAATTTCATTTATAAAATTTTGGTTCATCACATACCTCTTCCTTTAGAAATATCTCCCTCAAAATTTCATTTCTTATTCTAAAATAGATGAGGATACTTCTATTTTATCACCTATTCCATTTCCCATTTTTCTTTCTTAAACATTTTGGGTTTTCCACAACACTTTGGTCATGTGAGTTTTCTTAATTCATATATCATTATCTCTAGGATATAAGATCTTCACCAGTTTCTCCTCACATGTAACATCATTTTACCAAGGTACTACCTTCGGATTTAGTACATGTGTGGGTTCCAATATGTACTTCCTCAAGAGGGAGATAAGGAATACATCATGTACTTGATATATTTTATCTGGGAGTGCTAGTCAATATGACACAATTATGATTTGATAAAGGATATAAAAAGTGATTACATTTTTAGGACTATTATTTCCATTCTTCACAAATAGTATAACTATATTCTATGGTGATATAAGAAGGAACACCTTATCTCCCACAAAAAACTCTGTATCTTGTTGATGATTATCTGCAATGCTTTTATATCAACTTTTCATTCATTTTATATAATGATAAATTATTTAAAACATCTCAAAAATTTATTAGAAAAGATTAAGTCCCATAATAATTTTCACTCCAACTTCATTCCTGTGTGTTGATGTCTAAAACCTCTTCTTATATAGAGCCTCACAAGGTGCTATTTAAATTCTATACTAGAAACTATTTTTATATGAGAACTCTACTAGGGGAATTTGATGATTCAAATATCCTTTGAAATCCATAGAACATATTCTCAAAATATCCTATAGATTCGGAATTATTCTCTCAACTTTTCCATCCATCTAATGGTGACAAGTAGTACTGAAACTCGACATAGTATCAAATTCTTATTGAAAGATTCTATAGAAACTTATGGTAATCCTTGGATATCAGTCAGATATAATGGAGAGTGGAACTCAATTTCATCTTACCACATCCTTTATGTGCATCATGTCATGGATTTAATTATATAAATATTCTTTGATAGAAATTTTATGTACTGACTTTCTAGGGTGATTTACTACCACCCATGTGGTGTTATTAACTTTTAATATCTTGGGGTAGTCCAATAAATAAATCCATGGTTATTTTTTCAAATTTCCATAATATTATGGAATATAGATTCATTATTACCTTATAATTCTATAATTTCTCCTTGACTTATTAGAATAATAATCATCGAGATAAAAATTCTAAAATATCCCTCTTATATATCCCTTTAGAAGTTTCTCTTAAGACCACTATTAAACTTAGTGCTTCTTAGATGAATAAATAAGGATGAGCTATCCACATAATCAAGAATTTTACTATTCATTTATTATTTTTTGGGATACATATCAATGTTTAAAGAAATATGATTCTATATTTAGTAGTGTCGAACTCTATAATATTCTCCACCTTTCGTTGTAGCTATATATCATCTTTTATGGCCACATTGATCCTTTTCTGAATGGATGGTTCAGTAGTTATTTTTGAAAGGTAGTATGATAATAATTTTATGAGTCATATTTTCATAATTTTAATGTACAATAGGATTAGATAAATTTAAATCCTCATCATGGATAGGGTTGTTTGATCCTTTCACTCAGAGCATCAGCCACTTTGTTCACCTTCCCAGGATGGTAATAGATTAAAAAACTGTAATCTTTGATCAGATATGAACCCCTTTGTAGGGACATATTGACATCATTTTGTTTTAATTTATACATTAGGATTCTATGATCCATATACATGTCACAAAGTTTCCCATAAAGATAATATTTCAAAAAAAATAATGTAAACATCACTACAACAAATAGCCTTAAATGGGTTGGTTAGTTATGCTCATGGATGTTTTGTAGAAACCCTACCACAACAAGACCAAATTTGGTGTCGTGCTACCATTACACTAGCATAATATACAAGTAAATCATGTCCCAAAGGACAAAAAAATTTAGTATTCATGGTATTAATGATACATACATGAGTTTTGTATTACTAAAGAATACAAAAACCTATAACACATTTTTTTCCTTTCTAGGATAATAACTTTATTCCATCTAGAATATTATTTTTCAAATATTTTTCGTACAATTTATATAATCTTTTGGAAAGGGAAAATAAAATATGTGAGATGAAATTATTAGTATGTATCATTCATAAAATAATAAATAATAATTCCATAAGAATAATCATTATAACAAGGTAAATAAATGAACACACATTCCATGTAATCATTAAACTGAGAAGTAAGTGTATAAAAAATATGGAATGCTAAATAAAAGAAAACATATTCCATTTAACTAACTTGATAAGTCATAATCAATATGGTTTATCATAGTACTATAAAGACATTTCATATGAGAGTTTAAATCTATGGGTAGAAACCCATCTATTCTACTTTGATACAAACATGAAGGGTTTTCGCCTAATTATATCATCTCATGAGACAAAAAAATAATTGATTAGATTAATTTAAATGTTCCCCAACCCATGTCTTTAATTTCCAAACCATTCATAAAATATTTAATAACCAATTTAATTCAAAAACAATATTCCTTATCAAGTATCTGTATTGAGAAAAAAAAACAATTTTTTCAATATTTCCCCAGTAAATAAAATATTATTCAAAGTTAACACCATATGTAAAAATGGCATATTGTTTTTGTAAATGAATATATCCATGATAAGTGATATAGATAATTTTGGGAAATTCAATTTTCAATTATCATACGAAATTGAATATTTCAAGGGGATATGAAAAATTAATCAAGGAAGTGAATTTCAATACATTCCTTGGTCAGATGAATAAAAAACATCCAAAAGAAGAATCAGGATGTTATAAATACAACATATCCAAAGTGGAGTAAAAATAAAGGGTTGTGGTCATTTATGAATGAAAATATTATAAATATTTATCTTAAAAACATTATTGGGGGAAAATTCCCACTTTGTTTTGAATTTTTTTATAATCATTTAATATGGAAATCAATGTTTTTTGGAAAAAAAATTCTAAAAAAATTAACCTTTTAGAAATTTAATGGATGATTCAAATAAATTAAAATATTCAAATATTTATAGGTTGTAAAAGTTTAATAGAACATTCCTTTCTTATGGTATAAATCTCACAAAAGTGGATAATTTGGAAAGTGATAAGAAGATTCCTTTTATAAAATTTTTAAAGAAAAAAGGGTAAAAATTTATTTAATAAATAATTTTGGATAGGTTGAAAATATTTTTGAAAACAATTTATAGAACATGATCTTCTTAAGAAAATAGCTTCTCTAACTAAAGAGAGAAATGAAGTCAGATTTTCATAAAAATATTTTCTAAAAAATATTGAGTACCAAAGATTGGAAAAAATGGTTCTACTAATTGGAAATGATCATGAATAAAAATAGGAGTGTAAAATTTATGGTTTTATAATACGATGATTTTATAATTTACTCAAATTAAAATTCAAGTGTAAACAATCCCAAAAAAATGAGATTGTGAAGTAAACCCTTGAAAAAACCATAACATTGATGTGAGAATCAATCAAAGAATAGATTATGTGTTCCAAATGTAAATCCACATAAAAATATGAAATAAAACAATAGATATTAAAAGGTTATTACATACATAATTGTATAATATTAATGACAACAAGGAAGTAATATAACCCAATGAAATAGAATTAGGTTATTAAATCATGTACCACTTGGTAAATATGAATTCAAATCCCAATCAAATAAATATTTCATATTTAAACTCAAAATACAATGAATATATACATATTCATGATATAAATTTTTAAAATGGTGATTAAATACACCACAAAAAATAAGTAAGTGTTGAATATGACATTTATCTCATAGATGTAAAAAGTCAAATGAAAATCACATACCTTGTCTGTCTTTTCGGGTGAACAACCTTAAAAATCTTGTATGATGGGTTTAAAAATTTACCTAAATTATAAAATAACCATAATAATATTTATAATATCAAATATATTCAACTTAGAATATATTACTTCTCTTTTTTTAATAATATTTCATTATTTTCATTATTTCAGGTGTCAATGGTCATGCTTTTTGAGTATGTTTTTCCATGCTACTTGTTGTTCCCATCAATTAGATATAGATATAATCATCTCAAAAATTTAAAACATGATTTAAATATCATATATATTTATTAAATATGTGTTTATAATAATAATTAATATTGGGAGATGGGTAATAAAATTCCCCATTCATAGAGAGGGTAGACTGTTCGTACAGATGAATTCTACTTTCATTTCATTATCATATTACTATAAGAAAAATTAAATGATATATATGTATATTATAATGAAAGTATAATATTTTTTCATATATTTCATATTGTTTTATTAAAACCATCCTTTATATATTTCATGAATAGTGTGAACAAATCACATCACCTTGAGGAGATGGTAGTCCACAATTCCACAAACGATGTTATCATATTTAACAAAAATGGAATGAATGAGGGTATATGTTATATAAAAATTAAATAAGGATTAAGAGAAATTATATATTATATATATCATATAAATAGAGTTTTTCCATCATATTTCCCAAATGTGAATGGTGGGAAAGGAAAAATGAACGACATCGCTTCGCGATGAGGTACTTCTTTGTACATGAATGGAAAGTTCATTACCCATTTTATGGATGTGTGCATTAGTGTAGGTATAACCATTAATATAACAACATATAAGTATATTTAGGATTTTATTTATTATATATTTATGTAATAATAATAAATTAATTTATGAGAAACAAATAAAACATAAATACAAATTTAAGAGGATTACCTCTTTTTCATGCAACTCCATTTAGTTTATACCAAAATACATCATTGGTGAGATTTATAACCAATGTTAGGATTCTATGTTATAGTATGATTTTTTTTGGATCTTATTTATGTTTATTATTTATGAGTTGTAGGGTTTAATAGATGTGAATAAGTGGGAGGGTTAATTGCCTTTTTATAGTGGAGGAGGAGTGACATTCTGGTAAATTCTGGGAAAGGGAATTCCACCAACATTTTTCCCATGTCATGTGGAACCAATAATAGTAAATATTATATAAAAGGGATGATATTATAGTAATATGGATATAAAATTTATTTTATACAAGTTTATATATCATTTCGGACCATAAGATTAAAGTTTAGTCCCTTGTTTAGACACTTTTTCTCGTAATCACTATAATTAATTCTAATTACATTCCAAAATATTTTTGGTCAAAAACTATTTTGAACTTATTTGAAATTATAAATTATTCGGATTCCAAATATATATTCCATTTCTTTAAATTAAAAAAACATAAGTGGCTGAAATTAATTTTAATTTAATCAAATAGACAGGATGAAAAAACAGATTTTTAATGTAAAAATGTTCCAACCTTTTAGATGTTTTCATATCCAATTTCAAATTAAAATTGATTAAAATTTCCAAAATTGGATTAATTTTATAAAATTTATCTAATTAAACTTCAAAAGAAATCAGAAATATAATTTTTCCTTAAAAATAAATTATATGAAAAAACAGTTTTGAATTAAAATTCCACATTTTTCATTGTTCATCAAAAAATAAAACTTCTCTGAAAAAGACCAAAAAATTAACCTAAGAAAATTTTTATGTTGAAATTTAAAAAATTAAGTTCATTTTGAAATATAAAATTTATAAAAGTTATAAAATATTGATTTAAAATAGTTTCTCCATTGAATGACGATAAAACTATCTTTAGAAAAATATCTGTTTTTATTCATAAATTAAGGATTCTTCTTATCTTATGCCTATAAAAACTATTTAATGAATATAAAAAATATTTGATTGAATATATAATTTATATTAATTTCATTAACATCATTCAAAAATATTAATTAAATTAATTTATTATGACAAAACAACTTTGTTAGCATAAATACATTTTTTTATTAAAACAATCCATTTAGATTCAATTGGTTCTTATATTCATTTATAATTAATAGGTAGCCAATGAATTTGTATAATATTTTTATAGAAAATTTATTTTCATAATTTAGTTAATATTATTCATAACCTCTAATTTTTAAACTAGTTTATTTCTTATTATATTAAATAATACTATTTTTTTATATATTAGGGTTTGGTAAAACTTGGTCTGGGGTGTAGAAAAAGTCATCGAAGAAAGTTGTGGTTTCATGTAACGAAAGATAACTCAGTGTTTCATGCATTGAAAGTTATTGGATATTTAAAATTTATGCATGATATTAAATATACCATAACATCTCAATAGGTTATATTCATTTCTACATTTTTTGTTGCATTCCATACATGTTATTGAATAAAAGTCACTCTGTTTTATTTTTCTGGGTGATACATTCTCCCCACCATAAATAAATTTCATCCTCGCAATTTAAACTAGATATTATAAATATAGTGTTTGAAATTTGAAAATTTTTCATTCTTGGAATCCCACATTGTGAGAACAGATAACAAAATGTACTCTTAATAAGAGAGAATGAGAAGTATAAAGGTCATAAATAATAACATGTAACATTGTCTTTATGTGACAAAAAAGTAGTAGAATGTGTAGATATGTACATGGAGAAAAATTATAAATATTTATAGGGTGATTGAGGTCATCGATCAGAAACAATTAAATGATAAATGGAATGTTGAGGACCTAAAATCCATAAATCATTGTTGATTTTAAAGACCATCAGTTCACAAAATTAAAATATTAGGATAATATTTTCTTTTTATGATCGTTTTCCTAATGTTAGGTGATTGTTTTATTGGCCAAAAATGTAAGAAAATATATTTACTTGATATATTTCAATTTCATAAGAACAATTTCATCTTTTTCATTGTGTTTCGATAAAATTCTAATCCATCCCTTACTCCATGAAATGGAAATCCTATAATGAACATGTTTTATTTATTAAAAACTAAAATTTACTTTTTATGGATCACAAGGTCCATTAAACAAGTCTTTACATTTGAATCTAACTATTTTCCAAAACTAATATGCTTAATAAATTAATATATGAACCTAAAAAGTGACACCGATGGTTCATCATTAATATTTATTCATCAAATTATTTAACTAAAAATAATGAAAAATTAACTAGGACATCTCATAGGCTAGTTGTTGGTGTGAAACCCTTATCGTCCTTTAGTCATGGGTTCAAGCCCCACAACCTTTCCTGATTTTATGTTTCATCACCCAACATATATATTTTCATTTTCTAAAACCATATTATTATAATTTAGAAAATAAATATGATCGACATCCTTGAAACAAGGTTAATCACTAAATACATGTTTAACTAATTTTTTCAATACAACCTCAATACATAAATACTTCATTAATTTTATTTCAACAATGGACCTTCCTTGGTCTACGGTATATAAAATCTTATTAATTGTCTTTATATTTTCAAATTACTCATAATGGTTTGTATAGAAATGTGAATTATCTGAATAATATCTGAGAGAGTGTAAAAATAGGTGCACAACAAGGCCTATTTTTATGTACCAGGTTTCTCTCAAGTCTGGTCAGAAGAACCATTTCAGATTCGTTACCCCTAGGTACATTTGTTCTAGAACCACATCCACTTTTACTATTTGGACATGGATGTATTGCTAGTAAAACCACATAATATCTATCTAACAAGAAAATAACAATGTTATTATATACATATCCTCAAATTATACCTCATGGTTTTGTTCTCTAATATTTATTCTCCTAAATCTCATTCCCAAAGATTCTATTAAACCTTCTATGATAAAAATAGAAGCGACCCGACCCTAGAAAGCATATATCCAGTTTCATTATTCCATTACATTGGCATAAGATATATGTAAATTTCATCTCAAAAGACTGAATTGTTTAATATTCTAGGTAAACTAGATACATACATGAGTCTTTTAGTACTAACGAATACACAAAATTACAAAATAATGTTTCATTATTTCTAAAATAATAACATTATTCTATTTTGTGTATCCTTTAATATCTTTAATTGTATACATCAAGGAATCCAAGTATAAGAAAACATAATAAGGGTGAGATCAAATGCTCAGTAAGTGTTAAGTATACCATAAGAAATAATGAATCCCTGAGAATAATCATTATGGAATAGTAAATAACTGAAAACACATTCCATTTAATCAATAAACTGATATGGAAGTGAATAAGAATTAAGGAAATGTAAATAACTAAAAAAAATTCCATTTAAATAAATAGATAAGGAATAATGAATATGAAAAGGTAAGAAATTAAAAACACATGTTCTTTAATCAATAAATTGATAATGAAATGCATCCATAGACTTTGTCATAGTGAAAATATCCTTGATAAAAAATAATGAATATTAATGAAGGAAAAGATTAATTATTGGAAATAATGTTTCCCAGGAACATGATACCTTTATTACTAAGACATTTAAAAAGACGTTTTAATATAATAAAATCTATACCATTCATAAGATAGTTTAAATATATATATATAAACCCATCTATTCTACATGGAAACAAACTAGAAGGGTTTTTACAAAATAATTTCACCTCATGAGATTACTGATTCATTGGGGGATTACTTTAAGTGGTCCCCAACCTATGTCTTGCATGTCCAAAACATTCATCAAATATCGAATAAATGATTTAACTCGAAAACAATGATCCTAATCAAATATCTGTATTGAGTAAAGGATATATATTTATCAATATTTCCCCTGCAAATCAGATAACATTCAATGTAAAAATTTTATGTAAAAATGGAATATATTTTTGGAAATTAACATATCCTTAACAAATGATATGGATAATTAGGTGATATTCAATGTTCAATGATGATTAGAAATTGAATATTTCAAGGTAAATAGAAAGATGAATCAAGGTAGGGAATGTCAATACTATCCTTGGTCAAATAAATCAGAAACCATCTATATATAGAATAAATATGGTATAAATACTACATATCCTAAGTGGAATATAAATAAATGGTTTTTTATGATGATGAATTTAAATATTATTAAAATATCTTTTAAAAACATTCTTGGGGAAAATATCCCATTTAATTAATTTTTTTGAAAATCCTTTTCCTTGAAAATCAATTTTTTATAAAAAACATTTCCATTATAAATTAGACATTTAAAAATGAAAATTATGTTTTAATGAAATGTCAAATGGTAAATATAAATAAGTCATTCTAGGTAAAAAGAGTATTCATTTATCATGGTAGAAAAGTTAGAAAATTCTTTGTTTGGAAAGAGAAAATGAGATTAAATTGAAAAAAATTATAAAGAAAAAATGGGTAAAAATGTCTTTAATAAATCATTTTTGAATGGTTATAAAAAAAATTTAAAACATTTTTTAAAATTGGAATTTTATAAGAAAATACGTTGTCTAACTAAAGAGAGAAATGAAGTTAGGTTTTTTTAAAACACTTTCTACAACATTTTCAGTACAAATAAGTGTAAAATATGTACTATTACATGGAAAATTTAATGAATAACCTTAGGAAAATAAAATTAAAGGATTTATTAAAAAAAATCACTTTAATGTAAATTCAAGTTTAAATAATCCCAAACAAAATGAGATTATGAAGTAAACCCTTGAAAAGTTCATACAGTTGATGTGAGAATCATTCAATGAATTGATTATATGTGTAAAATTTTATTCCAAATAAAACTATTGGAAATAAAAAATACATATTAAAAAATTTATTAAACACATAATCTTAGAGTAATAATGAGAACGAGGAAGTAATATAACCTAATGAAAAGGAATCAGGTTGTGAAATTCTATACCAAATTTTAATTAAAATCCTGTAAGAAGAAATAATTAACATTGAAAATAAAAATACCTTGAATATAAAATAATTAATGACATAATATATCAAAATTAAAATTATATACACAACACACAAAAAGTAATTGGTAAATATGGCATTTATCACACAGATGTAAAAAAGTTAGATAAAAATCCATTACCTTGTATTTCCCTTCAGGTGAACATCCTATAACATCCATTATAATGGTTTTAAACTTATCAATAACATATAAAGGAACCTTAATAATATTTATAATATCATATATAATATTCTAATGACATTGTATTACCTTTTGTTAATAATAATTCATTATTTTCACTATTCAGTTGTTAATTGCCTAGTTTTTCGAGTATGTTTTAACTTGTTACTTGGTGTTCCAATTAATTAGATCATGATTTAATTATATCTATAATTTATAAAAAGATTTAAATATATTATATATTCATTACTTTGGTATTTATATTAATAAAAAAATATGGATATAGAAATTAAATGCATCGTTCATGGAAATGATAGGTTGTACGTATGCATAAATGCTACTTTTACTTCTTTTTCGTATAAAAAGATTGAAAAGAAAATGATATATATGTATATTATAGTTATAGTATCATATTTATGTCATACATGTAACATATTATTATAAAATCCATTCTTTATATGTTCCATGTATAGTGTGAATGAATCATATCACTTTGAGGGGACGATAGTCCACACTACTACTAATGATGTTATCCTATTTACCAAAAATGGAAAGAATCAAGTTATGTGTTACATAAAAATTAAAATAGAATTAAGAAAACATAAATATCATAAATATCATATATATCATATAAAAACAATGTTTTCATCATAATTCCCAACCATGGGTGGAGGTAAAGGAAAAAACGAATGACATCATTTTGTGAGGCGGTAGTTCTCCATACACGAATTGTATGTTCGTTACACATTTGATGGAATTGTGTGTATTTTTAGGTAAAAAACTTATCATAAAAACATCTTAGAATATTTATGTTACTTTTTTTATTATATAATCATGTAATAATAAGATATAAATGGTTATATAAAAAATATAAATGAACATTGATGAATGTAACCTCTTTTTCGGATAACTCCTTTCATTTTATACTAAAAGACTTCCTTGGATGGATTTATTCACAAGGTGAAGATTATATGTTGATTTAATGGAATTTGGGAGATTATTTTTCCAGATTTTGGGTGATCCAAAGAGCTTGAGAGGTGTGAATATGTGGGAGGTGTGAGTGCCTTTTGTAGCGAAGGAAGGGTGATATTTATATAAATTTTTGGAAATAGAATTCCACCCACATATTTACCATTCAAAGTGGGCCCAATAATGTTATGAATTTTATAAAACATATTATAGGGTCAAAATATGTCCATCCAATGGATTTTAGACAAGTTTGTTGGTTATTTATTTCCTTATGTTTACAGTTTAGTCCTTTGTTAAGATAATTTTTCTCTTAATAACTATAATTAATTCTAATTACATTCACTAATATTTTTTTGATAAAAAATAATATGAGAATATTAGACATTATAAATTATGATTTTCCCAAATATTGAATCCATTTTTCCAAATTCTAATCACATATGTGGTATAAATTAATTAAAATTTAATCCCACGGACGGGATAACAAAGTGGGTTTTAAAAGTAAATATGTTCAAAAGTTTTAGAAGATTGTATATCTAATTTAAAAGTTGTGATTATTAAAATTACCTAAATTGGATTCAATTATATAACATTTATCTAATTAAAATTTAAAAACAATTAAAAATATATTTTATACTTATAATAAATTAGAAAAAAAGAATTTTTGAATTAAAATTCAATATAGTTCATTATTCATCAAATCATGAAAATTATCAAAAAAATACAATATTCACCGTTAGATAATTTTTATATTCCAATTTCAAAAATTAATTTTATTTTTATAGATAAAATTTATATAATTTCTGAAACATTCATTTAAAATAGTTTCACTGTTGAATTGATATAAAACTATCTCTTGAAAAATATAGGGTTTTATGCATAAAATTGTGTTTGTTATTGTATTATTCCTATATAATATATCTTATTAATATTAAAAAAATTTGATTGAATATAATATATATATATATATATATATTATTAATATCATTGAATGTTGGGCAAAAATCCCTCAAGGAAACATTACATCGTTTTTTGTTTTGATTGTGTTTGTTGATAAAGCAGGTTTCCATAATGAATTGTCAAGTTGCAGAGATATTGTTGACAACCAAAGTTGAAAAAGAACCATGATAAATGGATGGACTATTTGGTGGTGGTACAAAATGAACATATACAAGGTCGCACCATTTTCTAGTGTTTGCCAAATTTTTGGGGTCCAAAATTTGGATTTTGATGAGCATCACAAAAAGTGGATATCCGTGAAGATATCATTTAAATATGGAAAAGGCATGAGTTTTGAGAATATAGGCTTCATGGTTTGGATTTCGCGAAGACGAGAAGAATGTTGATGGTGATGTTTCGCGATTACGTCAAGCTTCGTGAACAGAAGTGTTGAGGAGCATTACGGCGGCGAAGGGCTTAGATAGTATAGATTTGCGGCGAAGGTGTGAAGTAAATGACTATGATGCTCCATGATTACGATGAGCTCCGAGATCAGAAAATTTATGGGATGTATCGAGATTTTGAGATAATTTTAGCAAGAACTTCGTAGCTTTGAGATTTGTGATGACGTAGTGTTGAATTTTCGTGGAAGGTTAGAAGGTCGGTAGAATCTCCTATAAATAGAACTCAACCTCCTCGAGCGAAGTATAGAAAAGGAGAGAGTTTTCAATGAAAATTATTTGCTCTCTGCTCATGAAGGTGGTACATGAAGGCACTGTGCTTTGCGAAAGAAGAGCTTCGTGGCAGCTAATCTAGCTCTGCAAAAGTTGCGAGCTCCACATTGGCTCAGTGAACTTCACGAGGGAAGTCACTCTACAACAACTTGTGCTTCACGAGAGTACTTCGCAAAAGGGTTGGAGCTTCGTGAGGGCATGTTTGAGCTTTGAGAAATTTGGAGCCTCGTGAAGTAGGGTGCTTTGCGAAGGTATTTCCAAAGGAATTGCCTCGTGTTCAGTGGAAAAGGGGTATTCATCAATGGATGAAATTTGGACTTCAATAAAGCATCTATATTCATTGGATGATGAATTCATTAGTAGTAATGAAGAGATCAATATGCCTATAAACTATGAGTGTATCTTCTGAAGAAGCAGTGAACTCACTTCAGTTGAGAGAGCAGTGAGTTCTCAAATTGTGAGTGGTTGTAAACCAAGAGGGGCAGTGAGTCCACTTCGAACTTATAAACAGTAGTGCACTTATAGTGGAATTGTTACATCCACACACTGCCAATGTATACTCCTTAGACGTAGCCCAGTGAGGGTCAACCAAGTAAAAATTGTTGTGTCATGTGCATGCTTTATGTTTTATTCATAATATGCATCGGGAATGATAGAGAAGAGGATTTTTTATAACAGCAAAACAAGATCAAAAGGGGTAGTTGTTTTAATCTGTCATACCCTGATTCACCCCCCCACTTAGGGTATCTAGCCTAGTGGACCTAAATTTTAATAATGGAAATTAATTTAATACTTTATGGTAAAAAAAATTCGAGAAAATTTTTTTTATAATAATATTCCCTTTATATTCAATTGGTTATTATATCATTTATAATTAATTGGTAACCAATGAATATATATTATATTTTTATAGACCATATATTTTCATAACATAGTTAATAATATTCATAACCTCTAATTTTACATCTAGGTTATATCTTATTATATTAAACAATATTTTTTATTAATATATTTGTGTTCTGTAAAACTCAATCTTCAGTGTAACAAAAGCCATCAAATAATGTTGTTGTTGTGTGAGACACAAGATAACATAGTTTTTCATGAATTTCAAGCTATAAAATATATTAAATTTATTCAATATGCTAAATATACAAGAATGTCTCAAAAGGTTATATTACTTTCTATGTTTCGTGTTGTATGTCATACACGCTATCGATTAAATGTTAATCTTTCAAAATTTTAAGGGTGTTATATGTTTAATTATAGGGAGGCATAGACTATAATTTTTTCATCTTGCATGAGTTCAAAACATAATTTTTTTTGGATTAATCACTATAGATCACAAATTCTTCCATACTTGTGGGTAATTAGAGCATAGGTAAAATGATTATCCTCTTATTTAACTCTTTTAATATCTCTTTTAATTCATCATTATTGATAAAATTACCTCCCTTATGTGTTATATTGGTTAGTGGGATTGCAAATTGGTATAATTTTCTAACAAATCGATGATAGTACCCAACTAATCCAATGATTTCCCCTTCATAGTTATTGGTTTGTTCCATACTTCAATTGCCTCTATTTTTTAATGGATCCAAATATATCCTTTCTCTGGTGATAACATTCCCCAAGAATGTTACACTCTCCATCCAAAGCATGTATTTAAATTATTTCACATATAAATTGTCGTTTCTCATGTTCTTTATTACAATATTTAAATTCTCATTATATTCCTCCTTTGTTTTGAAGAAGATAAGAATACCATCTATAATGACTACCAAAAATATGTTTAGATAATTCATAAAGAGTCTATTTATTCAGTCCATTAAGATAAATGGATAATTATTGAGTCTAAATGAAACCATTATGAAATCATAGTGCCCATAAATTTTATAAAAATCAATCTTGGGGATATCCCCCTTCTTCACCTTTACATGAAAATATCCTAAATGAAGATCCATCTTAGATAAGTTTTGGAGCCCACATGGACAATTGAATAAGTCATAAATATATAGTATAGGACACTTATTCTTTATCATGATCTTGTGGAGAACATGATAATCAATGCAGAGTCACATTGACCAATCTTTCTTCTAGATGAAGATGACTAGTACTCCAAATTGGGAATCAATTAGGCATATAAATCCTTTATCTATATTTTCCAATTTTTTCTTATTCATCTATTTATGTACAAAATTTTACATTTCATATAGATTCTTGGATATTATAAAATATTTGGGTAAAATATCGATTGAGAACTCAACCTCCCGACTAGGAGAATGATCATAAAATTCTTTGTGAAACATATCAGTATATACCCTTATAATGTTCGTGTAACGACCCAATGTTTTAATGGAAATTACCCACTTATAAATATTCCATAAAATCACATAATAATGAACTACTAAGTGATATGTGACCTTAAAACATAAGTTTTTCACTTCTATGTTTGGAATTTTGAAAATCTGACATACACAGTTGTGTTCAAGATGTTTTTTGGAGTCTAATAAAACAAAAAAAAATGGTGAATAGTAACCTACCCTAATGAATAGTAACATACCCTTATGAACAGTGATATACCCTAATGAATAGTAACCTCACCTGTGATAGTATAAATATAATATTCATGTTGGAGGTACGATATACCTATATTTTAGAATGAGTTACTGAGTGTTTTAAAACTAGTTTTTTATAAAAAATTATGATGTTAATTAAAAATTAAAATAATCATATTTAGAAAATTAGTTTTGAAAAATGGACTTCATTTTTGGATTCTACACATCGAAAAATGGTTCGGGTGAATTTTTGATATTTTTATGAAATACTTGAATTTTTGATGAATAGTAACATACGGTAATTTACCGTATATATACATTATAAGATAAATAGAATATTCCTATCATTATGGCAGATGTCACCACCCATGGTTCTAATTCACATGACCCATTTACTATTTTTGGTCATGGAATACTTACTATTCTTAGTCTTGTTAAAAAATAATAAATTAAGGATTATTATATTATGAAATCCCTCCTCTCCTCCACTATAAAACCCCCCCTTCACTCCCTCTTCTCTCCACTCCTCTCAAGCTCCAAGACTTCTATAAATTCTGCCCAAATATCTCTCCAATGTCCTCCCCCACATCCAAAATCTTTCAACCTCCTCAAAATACCAAAACCTCTCCCCTTAAGAGGTTCTCAAAGGAGGAAGTCTCAAGAGGTAAATTCCTCTTCTCAAATTTCATCTTTTCTTTCAAGTTCATTTCTTTTTATTTTCTTTCCTCACCTCCCTTCACCATAATAGTATGATAAATATAGTAGCATACATTTACTGTAATGTATTCGTGCTAGTGGTATATTTTATTATCTTCTCCCCTTTCCCCACCCTTTTATTTGAATGAAATGAAAGCACCGTTTGAGATTTGCTAATTTATCACATTCATGGACAATAGTTTATCAATTTCTATTATTATCTTTAATTCGGGTCATGAAACCATTTTTGTTATGGTTGAACCAGATTATTATATATGTAATATATCCTATTTTTGGTTCTATAATCCTTTGGTAAAAATGGAATTAACTTATAAATCAAGACATATTCTTTGTAATCAAATCCTTCGAACAACAAAAAAGGTTATCACTATGGTTATATATGTCTAATAATTCAACTTCACTCTAAGGAAACTAACTAAAATTAAAACCATGTAATCTCTGGGATATGAACTAAAGAATATAACTTCAATTTTGGACAACCACTTTCATCTAGCATATAATTAAAACTTTAATATAAGTGAACCGATCATTAAAGCCAAGTAAACAAATGAGCTCGAACAATGAAATTGAAAATTATAACTAATCAAAAAAAATTAATGAACTAAAAAGGGTTATAATAAATCAATTACATATAGAATAGGTTCCGGAATTATTAATTAATTAGCAAAATTTTTTTATTCAGGTCATTAATAACAAGTGGAGAACACCACTAGATTTAAGGTAAGGGATCCCCTCCTTTTCTCTCTTAATCAAGATTGTCCTCTATACTATGCCTTTTTATGTGTACTAGAAAATGATGGGGTATGTTTAAAAACATCCCCATACTTCCTTATTTATTTATAAGTTATGAGAAACCACATTTCTCTCTCATAATCACTCTTGGTCACACCCAACACCATGCCGATAAAATCGTAACGAATTCTACCTGAACCTTCTTTGTTCTTTTAGGTTTCATTATCTTTCTTTCAAAATGGTTTTATCTTATCTATTTATATGAGTCTTATGAATTATGGTTATTTGTAAAAGATTCTTATATAAAGACCCTTTCATCTCATTCATTCAGGGATATACATGATTTTGGAAAGATTCCCTCCTTAGAACTTTCCGATAAGCAAACCTGTTTTAAGGGGACTTCCCAAATTTTTTTACCCAAATTTCAAGTGCACTCTATCCTATGTTTTAAAAAACCATTTTATTTATAAAATCATTATTTTTATTATGAAAACCTTTTTTTGTTAAATTCTGGTTTTATATAAAAGAATGCCCCCTTTTCATTTTGAAAATCTCTATAGTGTTTTCCTTAAAACTGCACCAAAAAGGTTTTAATGGTAATGTTTCTAAAATACATTTATAATATGTTGTAACTTATATTTGACACCACTTACCATTATATATGCCTATTTTACCCTATTAATGTCCATGTATGTACTAATCCTTTCCTTTCATGGACATGTTCGTGATACGCCCGTTGGATATGTTTTATGTCATGATTGTGGTACCCAATTCTTTCCATGGGTACCCTTATGTTTATGTATGGTTGATTATGTATGATTATTTATGTGGTAAGATTATTTATGTGGAAATAATATTCATGAATATGTTGAGATGGGAGCACCCAGATAGCGCTCCAATTCATTGGGCAAGGTTAAGTCTCATGAGATGCGATGTGAAACGGGATTGGCGGTTAACCATGACCAGTACTGAAATGGGAAATGGGATTGGCGGTTAGCATTGACCCATACTAAAGATATGATTTCTGATTCTTAAAAATTTATATGATTCAATGTTTATATGATCCCATGCTTATATTAAATTATTTTATAATTTTCATTCTTTGGATATCATTATGTCATGCCTCCTAACTCATGTGATTGAGATGTATCCTTATGTTCATTTCTTTACTGGGATTTTTAGCTCATCCCTTTGTTCATGTGTTCCCCAGGGTACCCTATGCAGATGTAAGAGCTCAAAGGAAGTTAGAAGCTCTTTATGGAGATTAAATAAATATGTTATTTTGTCCTTTTGTTTTATGTTATATGTACCTAGTCTTTCAAGACACTAGACATAACGATCCTTGGCGTGTACTATGATGATTAATTATGCTTAAAATAATGATATTTTATATGTAAAAGTCCAGGGTATCTATAGTTGGTATCAGAGGATGGCCTAGTAATTTTTAGAGATTAGGAATAAAGCACCTTAGTGAGAACCTTAATGATGAGACTAATTATAATAAAATAGTCCTAAATTTTGGTGAGTATATAATAAGTGGTTTATCGAGAAAATACATCCCTGTCTGGATACGAGCTGGTAGAGGCGGCTCTGGCACAGATGTATATAGGGGTAAAACCCGAAAACATCGCTTTGAGCTAGACTCGAACAGGAACTAGTGCATGAAAATGGGCTTGATGCACTCTGGGTTATGACACTCTTGGGGGATATTCTTTGGTAGATTCACAAGCTTAGTACAGACTATTATTAAGGGAAAAAACCCATAAGAATATAAGTTACGAAATATATTGAGGATAACCTAGATATAAACCTAAGGAATCACAAGTTAGGATGTACATCTTCTTTATAAGTTTATCCTTTAATGTTCAATGTTTCTTTTTTATGCTCAATAGCTAAGTATTAAAGACCTCTAATTATACTTTTTTTTCTTAGTTAAGGGCAGTAAATAGAAGAAATCATTCCAACCGCCAATGTGAGAGGCAGCGTAATGATTTCCCTAATGGCATGCCTAATGTGATGGAAGCGGGTACTCAAAACATCATGGTAGTGCTTTCTCAGCTGGCTCAAGTTATGAATAATAACATGAATCATGAGGAACGTCCCCCTCCTCAAAGGAAAGAGAAAGTTCCCATAGAATCCTTCATGTGACAAAGGCGTCCCATGTTTAGCGGGTCTTCTGATCCCCTCCTCACAGAACAATGGATTAACTCCATTGAAAAGATTTTCTATGTCCTCCAGTGCTCAGAAGACGATAAATTTGTACTGGAAGTATATCATTTTGATGAGGAAGCTAATCAGTGGTGGACACTTATCAAGAATATGAAGTCCTAAGAGGAAATTTATTCCATTGATTGGGAGGAATTCAAGAGGATGGTTTTTAACAAATATTTTCCTCGAACCCTCCATATCAAGATGGAAAGAGAGTTCCTAGGACTCAAGCAGAAGGAAGATGAATCCATCGGGGCGTATGAAGAGAACATTACAAGGCTAGAAAGGTACGCCTCTGGCTTTGTCATGAACACCAAAAGCAAGGTGGATCACTTCTTTAGCGGACTAAAGATTATTCTATGAAATGTTTTGGCAATTTGAGACTTCGATAGATATGAGGAGATTGTTCGTTGTGCCCCCAAGGATGAAATGGAGTTGGGAGACTCTCATTAGTCTCAAGGGCCTAGTGAAAAGAAGCGGAAAATGGAGAACAACATGGGTGGTTCATCAAAAAAATCCCATGATGAAAAGAAGTATCACTTTCCCCTTCGCAAGAATTGTGGGAAGAAGCATCATGGTGACTGTCTCAAGGGAACCGGGAATTACTTAAAATGCAGAAAGTTTAGTCATCTGGCCAAGAACTGCTGAAGGGTTATGAAAAATCCAGCTAATGTTGAAGAAGAATGGATGGTTTAGATCAACACTCAACCTACAGTGTAGTGTTATAACTACAAGTAGCTTGGGAATTATGCGAACAATTTCTCTAAGATGAGGGTTTTCAGAGGCAATCAAAAACATCCTCCAAGGCAACAAGGAAGGTCTTATGCTATCACTACTGCTGAGGTGGAGCCGGAAAACGATGTGGTGATAGGTAATCTTGTTATTAATTCAAGATTAGCGAATGTACTATTTGATTCCGGTTCTATGCATTCTTTCATATCTTGCAAGTTTAGTAGAACTATTCAAACACCACCTCAAAATTTGGAGGAAAAGATATCTATGAGAATAATGAATAGGGAAATTATTACATCCATGGTTTATAACTCCTCCCCGGTTAATGTTTGTGTACTGAACCTCCCAATAAATCTTGTCATACTTACTTTAGTGGAGTTTGATTCAATCTTGGGAATGGACTGTCTATATTTGTACAAGGCCAACATCAATTGTTGGGAAAGGGAGATTACTCTTCAAATATTGAAGCATCCTATGATTATTTACAAGTGCAAGGAGGAAGATGAGTCTACTTTAGAAGAATTGTCTCAAGTGTGGATATTGCTTTTTTATGAGCATGCACATCTAGCTCAAATGATTGAGACAAAGGAGAAATCATGCTTGAAGACATGCCCATCATGAGGGATTACACTGATGAATTCCCCCGAAGAGTTGCGTGGTCTTCCTCTTGACTGAGAGGTTGAGTTCTCAATTGAACTTATCTCTGGATCTATGCTAGTATCAAAGGGACCTTACAGAATGGCCACCGCAGAGCTGGAAGAGCTGAAGAAGCAGTTACAGGAGAATATGGAGAAGGGTTTTATATGCCTGAGTGCTTCACTATGGGGTGCTCCAGTCCTCTTCATCAAGAAGAACGATGGATCAATGCGCCTCTACCTTGATTATCGTCAGATCAATAAAATCACTATAAAGAACAAGTATCCCCTTCCTATGATAGATGACTTGTTTGATCAGCTTCAGGGGGCCATTTATTTTTCTAAGGTGGACCTTCTATCAGGATATCACCAAATAAAGGTGAGGAAGGAAGATATTCCCAAGACGGCCTTCCGAACGAGGTATAGACACTATGAGTTTATAGTGATGCCCTTCAAACCCACAAATACACCAGCAATATTTATGGATTTAATGAATAGAATCTTTATATATTACCTCGACAAATTTGTGGTGGTCTTTATTGATGATTTTCTAATATACTCCAAGAGAAAAGAGGAACATGAGGATCATTTGGAAGCTATGTTAAAAACTTTGAAAAGGGAGAAGTTTTGTGCAAAGTACAGTAAATGTTAGTTCTAGATAGAGGAAGTATCATTCCTGGGGCATGTTATCACCAAGAAAGGGATATCTGTGGACCCTTCTAAGACGAAGGCTATAGAAGAGTGGTCGAGGCCAACTTCTGTAACGGAGATCCACTGCCTTTTAAGTCTAGCTGGGTATTATCGACGATTCGTGATGAACTTTTCACGATTGAGAAACCCAATGACCAAGCTGACATGGAAGGGAGTAAAGTTCATCTGGACACAGGAATGTGAAGATTGTTTCATGGAGTTGAAAAAGAGGCTTATCACTGCGCTGGTACTCACACTCCATTCAAGTGGATAACTCTTTGTGGTGTATAGTGATGCTTCTATGAAAGTCTTAGGCTGTGTGCTAATGAAAAATGATAAATTGATAGCCTATTCCCCAAGGCATATGAAAATCCAGGAGCAAAACTATCCCACACTTGATATGGAATTGGCGGCTGTGATCTTTGCATTGAAAATATGGCAACATTATCTCTATGGGAAAAAATGTGAGATATATACTGACCACAAGAGTCTAAAATATATATTCACATAGAAAGAGATTAATATGTGCCAGCAAATATGGATAGAGCTCATCAATGATTATGACTGCTCAATACACTTCCATCCTGGAAAGGCAAACAAGGTAGCAGATGCTCTAAGTAGAAAGGATCCTGCATGTTTATCAATGATGAGAATTGAAAAGGATCTGATCTTCTTTGATTTGCAAAGGATGGACATGGGAATAATTAATGGAGGAAAATAATCAATCCTTTCTCAAATGATTTCTCAACCATCCCTCATGGATAAAATAATGGTTTCTCAAAGAAAGGATGTGGAAATTCAGAAAAGGGTGAAAGCTATTAAAAATGGGAAATCCTCTAATTTCAAAATTGATGGGGAAGGAGTTGTAAGATTTGGGACACGATTATGTATACCATCTGATTCCGAGATAAAGAAGCAACTATTAAATGATGAACATAGCTCTAACTTCTCTACCCATCCTGGGAGTACCAAAATGTACAGTGATATCTGAGAACACTTCTAGTGGGATAACATGAAGAGGGAGATTGCGGAATATATATCAAGGTTCTTGGTATGTCAGAAAGTTAAATCTGAGCGACAAAAGTCCAAAGGTATGATACAACCATTGCCTATACCCATGTGGAAATGGGAAAATGTTACTATGGAATTTGTCACAGGTCTCCCGAAGACGTCGAAGGGAAATAATGCGATATGAGTTGTGGTTGACCGACTCACCAAGACATCCCATTTCATCACTATTCGGGAAGATCTCTCACTTTAACAACTTTCAAAGTTATATGTGAAGGAAGTGGTGAGACTTCATGGTGTTCCACTCTCAATTGTCTCTGACCAAGATCCAAGGTTCACATCAAAATTCTAGAGGAGCCTTCAACATTCCTTGAGTACGAAATTAAATTTCAGCACGACCTATCACCCCCAAACTGATGGCTAGTCTGAAAGAACAATTCAGATTCTTGAAGATATGCTTAGAGCGTGCTCTCTAGAATTAAAAGGTGGATGGGATTAGAATCTCCCATTGGTTGAGTTCTCATACAACAATAGCTTCCACTCAAGTATTCAAAGGGCTGCATATAAAGCTCTGTATGGAAAGAGATGTAGTACTCCAACTTGTTGGGATGAAGTTGGAGAATGAAAGCTACTTGGACCCGATCTTGTTCAAGAGATGACAGAGAAGGTTCAAGTCATCTAGAAACACATAAAAGCTGCTCCAAGTCGGCAAAAGAGATATGCAGATAACCGTCGAAGGGACTTGGAGTTCAACGTTGGGGATAAAGTATTCCTTCTAATATCTCCATGGAAGAGAGTCATGCAATTTGGGAAGAAATGGAAGCTAAGACCAAGGTATATTGGCCCCTTTTAGATCCTTGATCGCATAGGAGCTGTGGCCTATCAGCATGCACTTCCACCGAATATGGCTCAAGTTCATGATGTTTTCCATGTATCACTCTTGATGAAGTATATACCGGATCCCTCACATGTACTAGACTCAGAGGTGGTGTAGTTGGAAGATGATCTCTCCTATGAGGAGCAGCCTGTAAAGATTCTGGATCAGATAGATAAGGATATACACAACAAGACAACCCATATTTTCAAAGTGTTGTGGAGGAACCATAAGTTTGAGGAAGAAACATGGGAATTGGAGGAATCAATGAAGGAAAAGTACCCGCACCTATTTTTGGCTTAGTATGTAAAATGAAATTTCGAGGGAGAAATTTCTTAAGGAGGGAAGAATGTAACGACCCAATGTTTTTAATGGAAATTACCTTCATATAAATATTCCATAAAATCACATAATAATGAACTAATAAGTGTTAAGTGACCTTAAAACATAAATTTGTCAATTATGTGTTTGGAATTTTGAAAATCTGACATACACGGTTGTGTTCAAGAAGTTTTTTGGAGTATAATAAAACAAAAATAATTTTTGGTGAATATTAACCTACCCTAATGAATAGTAACATACCCTTATGAATAGTGATATATCCTAATGAATAGTAACCTCACCTGTGATAGTATAAAAATAATATTCAAATTGGAAGTACGATATACCTATATTTTAGAATGAGTTAATGAGTGTTTTAAAACTAGTTTTTTATAATAAAGTATGATTTTTATTAAATATTAAAATGATAATATTTAGAAAATTATTTTTGAAAAATGGACTTCATTTTTGGATTCTACACGTCGAAAAATTGTCAGGGTGAATTTTTGATATTTTTCAGAAATACTTGAATTTTTCATGAATATTAAAATACGGTAGTTTACCGTATATATATATATATATATTATAAGCTAAATAGACTATTCCAAGCATCATGGATGATGTCACCACCTGTAGATCTAATTCATGTGACCCATTTACTTTTATTGGTCATGGAATACTTCTTATTCTTTTTCTTGTGAAGAAATAATAATTTAATGATTATTATATTATGAAATCCCTCCTCTCCTCCACTTAACCCCCCCCCCCCCCCCCCCCGTCACTCCCTTTTCCCTCCACTCCTCTCAAGCTCCAAGACTTCTATATATTCTACCCAAATATCTCCCCAAGGTCCTCCCCCATGTCCAAAATCTTTCAGAATCCTCAAAATTCCAAAACCTCTCTCCTTAAGAGGTTCTCAAAGGAGGAAGTCTCAAGAGGTAAATTCCTCTTCTCAAATTTCTTCTTTTCTTTTAAGTTCATTTCTTTTTAATTTATTTCCTTGCCTCCCTTCACCATAATAGTATGATAAATCCAGTAGAATACATGTAAAGTAATGTCTTCATTCTAGTGGTATATTTTATTATCTTCCCCCCTTTCCCCACCCTTTTATTTGATACAATTGAAAGCATCGTTTGAGATGTGCTAATTTAGCACATTCAAGGACAATAGTTTATCAATTTCTAGTAATATCATTAATTATGTTCATGAAAACATTTGTGTTATGGTTGAAACTGATTATTATATATGTAATATATCCTATTTTGGGTTCTATAATCTTTTGGTACAAATTTAATTATGTTATAAATCAAAACACATTCTTTGTAATCAAATCCTCCGATAAACAAAAACGGTTATCACTATGGTTATATATGTATAATAATTCAACTTCACTCTAAGTAACCTAATTAAAATTAAAACCATGTAATATCCTGGATATTAACTAAAGAATATAACTTAAATTATGGAAACCCACTTTCATCTAGCATATAATTCAAACTTGAATATTAGTGAACCGATATATAAAGCCAAGTAAACAAATGAGCTCGAAAAATGAAATTGAACATTATAACTAATCAAAAAGGATTTGAATGAACTAAAAAGGGTTATAATAAATCAATTAAATATATAAGAGGTTATTTAATTATTAATTAATTATCCTAATTTGTTTATTAAGGTCATTAATAACAAGTGGAGAACACCACTGGATTTAAGGTATGGGATCCCCTCCTTTTCTCTCTTAATCAAGATTGTCCTCTATACTATGCATTTTTATGTGTACTATAAAATGATGAGGTAAGTTTAAGAACCTCCCCATAATTCCTTCTGTATTTATAAGTGATGAGTAACCCCATTTCTCTCTCATAATTCCCTCTTGGTCACTCCCGACACCATTCTGATAAAATCGTAACGAATTCTACTCGAACCAACTTTGTTATTTCGGGTTGCCTTATCTTGCTTTCAAAATGGTCTTATCTTATATATTTATAAGAGTCTTATGAATTATGGTTATTTGTACAATATTCTTATATCGATACCATTTCATCACATTCTTTCAGGGATATACATTATTTTGGAAATATTCCCTCCTTAGAACATACCGATAAGCAAACCTGTTTTAAGGCGACTTCCCATTTTTTTTACCCAAATTTCAATTGAACTCTATCCTATGTTTTAAATAACTATTGTATTTATAAAATAAGTATTTTTATTATGAAAACCTTCTTGGTTCAATTCTGGTTTTATAAAATGGAATGTCTTCTTTTTTATTTGAAAATCTCTAGCGTGTTTTCCTTAAAAACGCACAAAAAATGTTTTAATGCTAATGTTTCTAAAATAAAATTTTAATATGTTGTCACTTATATTGGACACAACTTACCATGTTATATGCCTATTTTACCCTATGAATTTCCATGTATGTTCTAATACTTTCCTTTCATGGACTCTTCTGTGATACACCAATTGGACATGTTTTATGTCATGCTTGTGGTACCCAATTCTTTCCATGGGTACCCTTATGTTTATGTATGGTTGATTATGTATGATTATTTTTGTGGTAAGATTATTTATGTGGAAAGAATATTCACGAATATGTTGAGATGGGTGCACCCATATAGTGATCTAATGCATTGGGTAAGGTTAAGTCTCATGGGATGCGATGTGAAACGGGATTGGAGGTTAGCCTTCACCAGTACAAAAATGGGAAACGGGAGTAGTGGTTAACCTTGACCCGTACTAAAGATATGATTTATGATTCTTCCACATTTATATAATTCCATGTTTATATGATCACATGATTATATTAAATGATTTTATATGTTTCATGCTTTAGATATCATTATGTCATGCCTCCTAACTCATGTGCTTGAGATGTATCCTTATGTTCATTCGTTTACTGGGATTTTTAGCTCATCCCTTTGTTCATGTGTTCCTCAGGGTACCCTATGCCGATGTAGGAGCTCAAAGGAAGTTAGAATCTCTTTATTGAGATTAAATAAAGATGTTTTTTGTCCCATGTTTTATGTTATGTGTACCTAGTCTTCCAAGACACTAGACTTAACGATCCTTGGCTTGTATTCTGATGATTATTTATGCTTAAAATAATGAAATGTTATATGTTAAAGGTCTGGGTATCTATAGTTCATGTCATCAAGGATGAAGTTTTTCTTAGTCTCAATATTTTGAGATAGGTATTCTTACTCATAAGGATATAATATCCAAGACTTAGATGATGATTATAAAGGAAAATCATCTATCTCCTTTGACTTTTATAGGATCAGAGGGAGATTTGTGATATGGAGGGTGATTCCATTCTCTGGAGAAGTTATATTGGATCTATATAAGGAAAAATAATAAATATTTATAATCCCTTTTAAGTCAAATAAAGGTATATTTACAAGGATTTCTAAGAAGTCAAACCCACAAATATGTAAATAGGAGAAGTTATATACTAGGGATGAAATAATTTTACAATTTTTAATTTTTCATTGATAGCTTTACTTTGATGATTATATATGGGGTTTTAATTGTTATACTAAACTTGCTTTATGTGAATGAATGTGTATAACCATAGTCACAAAGGATATTTATCATTCATGAATGGAATATAATTTTGTCTTCCACTATTTGATTCTGATTCTAGTCATTTACTATATATAAAATAAATTTGGTGATGATAATTTTCAAACTATTATTCCAATAAAATGAAAACTAAAAACATTAATGGAATAAATAATAATTGTTATAAATTCCTTAACATATGAATTTCTAGGTTATAATATATTTTATTAGTGGTATATTTCTTAACAAAATATTTTATGTACATTTTTATTCCCTTCGTAATCGTTTGTTAAGAGCTTGTAAATTTAAGAAAGAATATACCTTGGGAGTGTTAAACAAGGTGAAAAGCATGGCGCCATGTCATGAACTATATGAAGATCAAGTTAATACACAACACACCCTTTTTGGTTATTACCCCTAGGTACAACTATTCTAGGGACACATCCACTTACTGTATACATATTGGGATTTTGTTGCATGGAAACGATTTACTCTACACATTAATAATTTTTTTGGATATTTTTTTATGTTTAGTATTAACCCTATGTATTTCACTAAGGTTTTGTAATCCCTAATACAAAAATTAACTAGACCGTCCCGTGATACCACCAATGACAACACATATATTTTATAGGATTTTTTAATGATTTATTACAAAAATATTAAAAAAAATAAAATCCAAAAAAATCTAGAGGCCTTGTGTATTTGGGAAATTAGGTACACAAAACATTAACATGAAATAGAGGATATAAATACATTATTTAAATCTCCAGAACATTCCATTAAAATCTATGGTTCTTTTAATACTACATGACATAACTTGTGGAAGTACATAAGAAATGGATGATCTATAAAGCCTATTAAAGAATAATAAAAGAATAACATGATGAAATTAATACACATCTGTAAAGAGTCATTTCAAGGTGAAATAAAAGTTTTATAATCAATAACATGAACATAAAATCCTGATATATGATTATAACACAAGGAATCATAGGAAGGTGGAACCAACATAAAAATGACATGATAAGCATAATTCAAGGGTAATTATTGAGACATAATAAAATAGCATGATTAGGCTAATAAAATATTCACCATGCATGATATATCATAAGAAAAAAACATTACTCAATACTTTATTTGGATATGTAATCTTGGGCCCATCCCTCACATTCATATAGTGTACATGCATTTGTGTTCCACATAGATCACACAACATAATAACATTTTTCATAACTTTTAATCCCCTTATGTTGGAGTTTGGGTTACATATATGGAATTATAAAATCAATGAACTATAGGTATAACTAGATGAATAACCTTGATTGTAAATGGGGATGGGAACTGAAAATACAAAAAAATTTCATGGAAAATCATAAGATAATTTCGGTAGCATAATAGGTGTACACAATTTTTTTTTAGATGATTTATTTAGAGGTGAAGGTTGTATATAATTATATGGGAATCACAAAGGTAGAAAATGGGATCTTTAAAAACACATTACAACATTATCATTTGAAAATAAAAGTCATAGTATAAATAATATAGTTGAATATAAAGGAAGAGGAGAGAATCCCCTACTTCGACATAGTAAAATCTTAGGTAAAAGTTATAATGAAAGGGGATAAATGATTGATCATTCACATAAAATTAATTTTATATTAAATTGGAATTTATAGAGGAATAAAAACTTAATAAATTGAGATTAAAAGGCTAAATTCCTAGAAGGTTCTTAAATGGAAAAGAAGAGGGAGAGAGAGATCCCTTACCATGAGAGGGAGTTTCTAAATGATAGGGAGGAGTTATTAAAATCTTAGGAACACCTAGATAGGGATTTAAAGAGGTATAGGGAGAGTAAATTCATGATTAATGAGTTTTTAGTGAAGTGTATTTTGATGTTGTGTGGGTATTTATAGAGAAATAGAGGGGAATCCAATATTAATTTCTAAACCTATTTTTTGAAATGTATATGATAAAATAATAAAAACCCCAAAACATATCATGATTTGTTTCCTTGGTTTCTAATAAAAAATATTTCTATGAAATGTTTTATAAGTCCAATAACTAAGAATATTAAGATATTAACATTGGTGATGTGTAATTGGGTCGTGTTTTAATGAATTTATTTTAAAACCATACAATATAATATAGATTTTGGAGGATTCCATAACCATTTATAAAATTAATAAAATAACAACAATAATACATTATTTTACAGGATATATATATTTGGTCTTTTATACCTTTTATATCATTTATTATATCACTTTTTGGCCATTTTGATATTGTAATTCTGACCATATATTTATATATTATTTAATTTTTATCCAAAAATTCTACTATCTTCGAAATATAAAAAAATTAACCATTGGATAATTTATAAATGATGATTTCAAAAATAATATTTATTATATAAGAATAATTATATATATATGATAATTTAAACATTAAAATAAAACATCTTATTTTTCTAAAAATACTTGTTTTATGCCAATAACAATTTCTGACCCTTATAAGGATTATGTTGGAATTTATTAAATTTTATTATAAATTGTATATAAATCAATGTAATTTAATAATATAATTATATTAAATTATTATTATTAAGAATACTATATTTTATTTGTTTCTTAAGTAGTATTCTTAATATACAATGTTGGTTTCTTCGTATCGAAATATAATTTTCATCAACTCATAAATAATTGTATATATAAAGTAATAATGAAAGGGGATAAACATAATAATTATTATATTACAAAGAAAAAAATAAAAATTTATAGTACTAGTTTAAAGATACCTAGACCCTTATTACACCAATTTACTCCCTATGGGTATGGTGTGAGATTGTGGTACCTTTTTTGGGGTTGTTCGACAAACATGAGTTTGACTATGATCTCGATAATCCTGATCATCTCCCTTAAATTTTTTTATTCATATTTTTGTTACTAAAATTCTTATTAGGATTAGTTAAGGGAAAATTCTTGTGATTCAATCTCTCAGAAATGCTTTGATAAATTTGTTCCATAGAGTATAATCCTATTGATCGAGGCCATAACTTCTTCCATATATGTCAATTAGTCTTTATCATAACCCTTAATATATACTAAACATACTGGTTAGTATACAATGACTATATTATCAATGTTTATGAATCTTAAAAACCATTTAAATAAACCATGATAAAATTTATATTAGTATAAAATACCGAATGTAGTGCATTTGTTGTCTATAAATACATTGCTTAATAATGAATTTATTAATTCACAGGGGAGTTTAATTTTTGAAAATCCTGGCCATTACAGGTTGGGTACACAACATAAAATACATGGTAGAAACCATAGTGGGAATATAGATAATTCTATATATCCTTGTTATCTCTTTATAAGAATCGTGAATCTTCTAATGATTCATTCCATTTAACATAAGTGAAAACCCATTTTTGAGTTCTCTATGATAAATGTGTTTTGCACTTTACCAATGTATGTCTCCTATTTGTATCCAAACAATCTCTTGTATCTATCCATATAGATCTTCGTACCTAGTATATAGGTAGCTTAACTCATTCCTTTCATTGAGAAACACTTATCCAATAAAATATTCATGGAGTGAATAGTTGGGATTTTATTTATGATAAAGAGTATCTCATCAATGTACAACAAAAAAACAACACTATTCACCCACTAGTATACTTATATACATAAGAATTATTTGAGTTATTTATGGAAAAAACTCTTTCATTACATCATTAAAAAATATATTACAACTTCAAGAATAATTATTTAATACATAAATGGACCACTATAGCTTGAATACCTTATAAATGTAATCTAGAACATCAAAATATTTCAGATGTATCTTATACACAACCTCAACTGAATTCCCATTATGGAAGTTTGTTTTGAAATCCATTCAAAATATATCATAATAATAATCAATTGTTATGTATATAAAATTAAAAATAAACATTATTATCACTGCATGTGGAATTTTTTTTTCATAGGCAATACTAGGATTTTTAATATAATATTTCTCCACCATAAATTCAATATTGGTAGACAATCCACCTTCCATTTAAATTTTCTGATGGAAACCCCACTTGCACTATATGGTTATTAACCCTACCGGAGCATCCAAAAAATTATAAACTTCATTATTTTATATACATTCCATTTCATATTACTTAGATTTTAACTGTTTTATAGAATAATAACTCTTAATGGATTCCAAATTGATATTAGGTTAATCTCCAGAGAATTATACTTCTTCATCATTTTTTATGAGGAATACATATCTCTTTGTTTTTTAATGAATCATATTAGGCCTTCAGGTTTATTTTGTAAATTATGTTATTTCAACTCCCAAAACTATTTATGAAATCATCTTAACCTCCATCTCAATAATATTTCATATTTATTGGTCTTGAGCTTCTCTAAGTTCATATTTCCTCCCACTGAATCCTTCAATAATTTATTCCTACTCAAGGAATACACCAACTTAGGCCAAAACCCCTTTATTATTAATAGGATTAAAAAAATAATATACCATATTTTCCTTAAAATAACCAAAAAAATAGATTTACAATCAAGCATATCAGAATCTAAATTTTATATAATTTTTTTTACATTGAAAAATCATTTTAAAATACATAATGGGAAGTTTCCAATTTAATATGTCAAATGGTATCTTTATGAATGCCTTATATGGAACATGTTTTAGTAGAAATGTTGTGGTTTCAAGAGAATTACCATGGAATGAAATAGGAAGGTTTCTTTCAATCATCATTGATTTAACCTTTTTTAATAGGGTAAGAATCCTTCTCTCAAAAACACCATTAAAATGTTGTGTTATAGGAGGAATGACATGTGAAATAATTCTAAAATCCATCATAATTTCAATAAATTCCTGGTATAAATGTTTACCACCCAGAAATGATTATATAATTTAATAATTTTTATTATTTTATTCTATACATTTTTTTGAAACACTTTGAATTTTTCAAAAGATTCATACATTGTTTTTCATTAGGAATGAATATTCATATCAACTAAAGTCATTGGGGAATGTTATGATGTACCTAAAACCACAACTTACTTGAGTACTTGTTAGTTTAAATACATCACTATGTATGAGATATAATAGTCGAGTATCCATTTAAAATTTTCTCCCAAATATTTTCTTGGTCATCTTTCCTAATAAAAAATATCCACATCTGTACAATGATTTATAATTGAATGGTTATAATAATCCATATTTGTGGTGTCTTGGGATGAATATATCCTTTGAATTCCCAAAATAAAAATTACAAATGTAGGTTGGACTACAATGAACACTTCACTTATAATTCTGAATTTTATAAATAGGATTATCCATATCAAGAACACATAAACCATTTAATATATTCCAAATGCTATGAAAAAATTGAAACATATATAGAGAATAACTTTTTTTCATGATATTGAATGGGAATCCCTTTTCATACAAATAAGAAAAAATGCATAAATTTTCATTTATGGTGGGAACATAATAGTGGTTCTCTAATAATATATTAATCCACTTATCAAGATCATATGTTCCAATCTTAAATGAAACAACTATTTCTCCATTACCTACATGAGGATCCACTTAATCCTTCCTAAATTCCCTCATATCTTCGAGTCACTGTTTATCATCACAAATGTGTGAATACATGTTGGGTATCTAATTACCATGAGTTAGAGTTGGTGTAATAGATCTCTATAACATTCACACGTAGATACTCAGAATTATTTTCTTTGATAATATTTATCTACCCAAGATCTCAATATTTTACTATGTTATAGGTCATTACTATGAGGAATCTCAATACAACTATCATGAATTAATTTGTAATCTATATTATAGACATACATTTGGGTGAGTATCAGGTGTTATATCATTTCATCGATGATTTTTAATTAAGTTTCTCCACCTAAAAATTGACGAGACTATACATTATACACCTTTAGTGAGCCAAGATCAATATCTTACTATAAAATGAGTCTGATTTTGTGTTTTTATCACCATTTATATATTTAGGTAAGGAATCATCTGAATCAATACAATTTTTATTCATGAACAGTTGTGGAAAATATTTCTATTTATAACCATCATACAAATCATTCCAAAATATATTCCTTTAGAAACATAATTTTATTTGGATTTCATAGCTATTAAAACATAAAACAAACATCAAGAATAATTTAACCAAGTAAAATAAAATTAGAACTAAATTTTCCATGACCAACACAACATGATAATACATAGTTACTTATTACATTCATTCCTTACACAAGATAATCTTAAGGCACCCATATTTTTCATGAACTACCTAGTTGGATGATTGAGTTCTTGAAATTTTATACTTTAGAAGGAACCTTACACATAGTATTTAAGGATTTTTTTAAAGTATAAACTATTTAATATACATTATATGGATTTTAAATTTATAAATATTTTCATCAAATTAAATATTTATCTTCTCATGTTTTAATCCTTTTTGTATGCAAGATTTTAAGGATTTAGTTTTGGAAACCCTCTTCCAAGTACCATATTATTGTGCTCAGATAACATTAATGTGTTACTATTTACACAACCAATAGTTTGTGTTACTCTCCCAAATATAGGATCCAAATATATTTATACATATCCATTTACATCTTATATATAAGGAAAATGAACTATTCATCAAATGTTTTATAACTATATGAGTTTGATAAACTCCTCATGAGTAATCTTCGTGCCAAATATAGATAATCCCACCTCTATAGAATAAGGAATACGCCTCCAGTCCAATGGGAAATCTGACCTAGTGTTCATCTTATAATAGATAATTTACACAAAAAAAGAATCAAATTCACAATAATTTTAAAACCTAAAATGAATAAACTATGATCAAGAACTAAATCCCAGATAATAACTTGAATTACAATCTAAGGTCAAGTTAGATGAAAACTAAATTTTACAGTCATACCTAGAATGAAATGATGGGATATATCTTATAAAAATTAATTTATCACATAAATTTTTCATACACAATATTAATATTCAATAAAAAATTACTAATCCTGAATATAAAATTAATTTGATAAATAAATATAGATTTTATTTATTAATAAAAACATGAGATATAAATATGAACTTATTATATATATTTTAGATTAGAAAATAATTTTTCAAATTTGATCAATTATAATTTATAAATATTTTATAAACTATTAGAAAAATTGACTAAATATTATAATTTTATTTGAACAATATTTTATATATCCACCTAACATTACATTGAACATCAACATATGTCATGTTTATACCCTATACTAAGTTGTCACAAAACATAGTGTTGTGGAGGAGTCGCAACCCTAATATTACATTATCTGACAACATAATAGTAGTTTCCAACCTCACACAATGTTGTTACTCAACATTATATTAGGAAGATACCATAAACTATGATGAGACTCAACATCATATTAAGTATCCAAAATATGGTACTACATTTTCTATAGCGTGGTCATAGAATATGTTATTCTATAATTTACATTGTTACCAACCTTGGAATTACATTAAATATTTGGGGTATTTCCAAATTTTAGTGCACAATACATCGACTCATTAACGTAATATAGGGAGAGAATGGATATTACATTTTCACACAACATATCCTTAATTGGGGACATTGCAGTTTACATTATGTTAACTTGTTCTTCAATAAAAACATTGAAGAAAAATATTGATCCATCAAAGAATGTAGCTTTGATACCACTGATTAGTTATATAAGGTTCATATTATGAACATGGAAATAGAAGAAAACATAGATTTGTGTGATCTATCCAAAAAAATCAAAATATAAATGAAATATTAAGAACATAAAAAATAAATACCTATATCTTTCAAGATACAAACTCTCTATAATTCTTGTTAAAGGGTAATATGTGATATAGATCACCAAAGAAGCTAAAAAATCCTCCTGCCTCTAATGGATCACAGTAGTTGTTGAATCTATTATTTTATCATGAGAATTATTATACATCAAGCTGCGTGTTGGAACCTCCATTGTATGAAATTAATGATGATACATTAAGGAAGAGATATTAAAAAAGAATTGCATGAAATTGATGATCATTCAACACTTATAATAGGAGGGATCACATCACTTAATATATCCAACCTCAATGCTCTCTATTTAACGAATCATGTTTTCCATATGTAACTTATCAGGTTTATACGTAAATTCCCTTAGAGGAATCCATTGAACCCATTTAATGGAAATGAAATCTATAATTAATCTGTTCATAATGTATTAGTAATAGAAAAAAATGGATTATAAGGTGTCATCAGAACTATGCACTCAACCTATGAGGTGGAAGATTGACTAACTCATCCAAAATGGTAGTAGATTTATACACTAATCCCATATTACATTAGGTGAAACATATTTTATAATATATATCATATACATATGTATTTGGTGTATAACCAATAATAAACACCCAACATGTACGGTCACCTATAACATACTTTACATAAATAAGATAATTCTTGGGTTCCTAATGGTAAGGATCATCCATATTAAATGATTGAGGTCGTAACAAGTTTTGTCCTTAGAATTAATCTCACACATTGTATTTAAGGAATTTTATTACCGATTTCATATTGAACATATTATTATTAAATCAATATCCGTGGCATCACATGGAAACATTATTTTTTTATTTTTTATTTCCTTCGGTATGAATTCTTCTACTGATTTAGTTTTTCAATCCCTATTCCATCCACCAAATTAATATTTTCAAACTACATTAATGTGTAACTCATTAAAAAAATCATAGTTTATGTTACTCACCCAAAATAGAAGATAAACGTATTTACACATATCCAAATATATCCCATGTATAGTGTTCATGGGACTATTTTGTAAAGGTTTATAATTATATGGAATTGAAAGTCTTTATATGAGTAATATTAGAGACAAAGATAACTGGCCCTAATTTTTCAAGAAAATTAATTAGCCTTTGATCGAGTGGGAAATCTAACCCAATGTCCATTTACCAAATGATACTTTAATTATGATAGATTTTAATTATATTATGACTCTAAAAAATTATATTTGTAAACTATATTCAATGTCTAAATTCAACCTAATTACTTCATTAAAAACCAAATATAACGTATATGAAAACTAAATATTATGTTTTCATACTTATAATGTCATGAGAATTTAATAAGAAACAATTTATTAAATAAATTTATGAATACCTAATTTTCACATCAAATAAACAATTTATATACATGAATAATAAAATTTAAAAAAAAATAAATAAATTAAAAATAATAAATTTCTAAGATATTTTTTTTAAAAAAAATGAACAATACCAAAACCACTTTTGATATGGTCTAAAGATAGGGTCTACATGAATTAATGTATTTGATAGTTTAAGAAATAATAAATTTCTTTAAAAATTCTAGCAAAACACCATGCACCCGAACATAGTGTAGGATGTTCTGGACTTCAAAAAAATTATTGTTTTATACCCATTTAATAATATATTTTAGATAGACGAATCATTTTAACCAAGGTGTTTCTAGAAACTAGGTCATTTTGTGAAATGATTTGTATTTTTAAAATGTTTCGTGTTGTGTCTTATGGTGATGTTTTACCATGACACATATATCGCTAACCATGATAAAGAGTATACGTGCATGATGATTTTTATCATGATTTTTGAATTATTCCCAACATATAAATTTCAGGTTAATTATTCCATGATGAAATTAAAATATAAACTGAAACTCCCATTTTTATTAAGGCCATATCATGGTGATAAATATCAATGATAGAAATGATAATTTTGATGGAGAAATGTTGTGGTATCTGGGTAGATGAAAATTTAATTTATCTTGATTTATCCAACTTAATTACCTTTAGTAGTTTCTATGATACCATTCATGGGTTCCATGGGACATCTCAATGACTATTAGTTGTGTATGAAAACATGAAAACCATACCATTGATTCTGTTGATCTAAATCAATAGAATGAATTGACAAAATTATAATCCTTGAATAAGTTATAATCAATTATTTTATTCTTTATTGTAATTGAGTTTTCTCAATTTCTATGAAAAACAACCAATGGGTATTGATCACTTATAGTATCCACCAACCAAGAAAACCACTGAATCCTTTGATCAGGCCTCCCTTCTCAAAATAGTGTAATAAAAAATCCTGAAAGAAAATGGATTTTAGAGAGCCAAATAGAGTTTAATCGATGATAAAATAATTTCCCTTTTCATCCAATGAAGAGATCAAACACCTTTATATAGTACATATTAATAAAATGGTAATGTCTTTTAGAGTTCATAACATTCCAAATTTTATGTAATGACCAAAAACTTTTTCTCCACCTCATTTATTAATATTACCATTGAATCTATTTCAATTCCTAATTATATATTTGGAATCATAACATTATATAAAATTATACTCTTACATGAATTGAAACATAGTGAAAAATACCACAACTAAAAAACCACTATGATTAGTGTCTATTACCACACTGTGGTCTATTCTTTAATGTATATTTTAAATCATATTTGTGCAACAATCCTTGTGGATATAATTTTAGGATAATTATTTAGAGAAACAAACCCAGGATAATATGAAGTGTAAGACCTGTGACCCATATATTTTTATCCACAAATTATTCTATATACTTATGTTTAACTAAATTCACTTCTATGAATTTCATCATGAGAAAAATATGATTGTCATGTATCAATTTTTATTGATGTTTTATTATAAATAAAAATGTTTAGATCACTGTTCCATTAGTCGATGCTTTAGCAAAGTGTTCCCTACATATACAGATACCTAGATCTAGTCCTACCCGAATGGGTTGATAAAGTATTTAGTCATATAAATAAATAATCCAATATTTATTTAATTAGAACAGTTCACCATGTTTTTTAATATTTATGGGGCATGAGAATACTAATTAATAATGATACATATGAACATTAGTTTGTAGAAAAGGATACATCCACTATGTTTTAAGTGGATTTTATCGACATTATTAATTGTATAATGTTCTATATTTCTAGGATTAAATTGAAACATTTCAGAGGTGATCTTTCTCTAAAATAGTTGTATAGTTTCCATTACACTTTGATTGGTAACACCATAGCTCCCAATACTGTGATATTCATCAAAAATCTATATTAGTTAAGTGAGTATCTCTGCCACATAAAATATCTAATAAAATAATTTAATAAAAATGAAATATATTGCATAAAAATTCATATCCCCTTTGTAATGATTCTAGAAGAGGATATAGATGTTGAAAATTTTGTTGAGGCTAAGAATTGCAAGGATGATTAAGAAGTCAAAGAAGAAAAATGGAATGAGGATAATGATAGAACTGAAGAGGATGAATAAATCCATTATAATGTGTTAAATTTAGATTATTATTATATTTAATAATGAATTTTAATTAAAACTCATATTATTTTCCCAATCACCCATTGAAAATAATAACATATCTTTTCTTTCACAATCTCGAGAATACGTACTAAGAAGAGAGGAGTCTCGAGAAGTAATAAATTTGTTTTGGTCATGGTAAGGAGAAAACTAGGATTTCACTCAATATTTAAGAGATATTTCTAGTACCATTGTTAATGGATCTAGATATATAACCTTAATAGAGTTTCACAAATCACCAGAATCAAGAAAAGGGGGTAATAATTCACTTAAAATATTTCTTATTAGTTGGTGTAAAAACCATCTTTTACTTATGGTTTCTCAATAAACTTTGTACAAATTAGATAAATCATTTTGATTTCAGATTAAAAAAAATAAAGGGGAGTATTTCCCTGATATTAAGGAATAATTTTCCATGGAATTGGAGGAAAATACATTTTTTAAGACAGAAATAGCATCAGAATACCCAAGCTAGGTAATAAATTTGGAACCAAGGATTTTCTCTTAAAATTTGTGTTCCAAACCCATATTAAAATATTACACATTAAAACACTTTTTCAGGGAGTCTATAAGTAGTGTTTTTCAAGAAATATATGAAATACATCTTTCCTTAGGTCAATACTTATATAATTCAAAGGTTCCATCATGTTGAGGATAGGAAAAATAGATCTCAAAATTTTAACTAATTAATGACTTCACATTTTTGTCATATATTCCTTGTTTATATTTATAATATAGGATTTAATATGATTATCAAAATGGAAATAAACATAAATCAAGAAAATTATATAGTAGACATAAAAGATATGATCTCTATGTAATATTTATTAGGTTTTATAACTCACATAGAAAAAATAATCTCTTTTACATATATTTCTACATTTTTTTGAAATGAGGAAAAATAAAATCTTATTTTGTGATAACTATGTTTCTTTCCCATTTTCAAGACATGAATTTATGAGATTAGGGAGAGAATACTTATGTAATCAAGGGATAAACTAATTTATTTATAAGGGAATGTAGTGAATTTTTCTTTTCCATTAAAGGTTTAATAAACTATAGTTTTCAGTATAAAGGAGTCAAAGGAAAACATATCACCTATACAAGACTTCTAAACTTTTGAACTCAAGAGGGATACTGAGATTGTGGGTATTAGAATAACTGAGAGTGATAGGAAATCCATCATCTTTCATAAATAACATTTTAACTTATAACTTATCACTTTTATAATTAAATTCACAATGACAACACTGGTAATTATTTAATAGTAAAATGTTTTTTTAATTATTCTTGAATCAATAATTAAGACTATAAATATCATTATAATCCATGAAACAATATTACAAGAACATGTATATGAAAAAAATCATCCTTTAAGTGAGAAAATTCAAAAGTATTAGTTATTTCTAATGATGAGAAGGATTCATAATCAAAATCTAATGTAGTAAACTATGTCGTAAGATAGAGAGAGTTTCATAACATCTATGCCCATATCACAAGAACCCCTCTGGGTGATATTGAAAAATGTATGGGTAACATACTATAGATTTTCATATCATTAGGATATGTAGATATTGATAATTATGAAACCCTAGACCCATATACGTATATCCAGTGCTAGAAATATTCTTTACAAACTTTCATTGATACTAATTAAAGTGACCCAAACATAACTATATATAATTAAAACCTAAAAAAATATAATTTAATTGATTACATACCCAAAACCTTTTATATATTGAGTTTAAGAGACTTATGAAAAACTCATTAGGTAAAAAAACCCATGCCTTTCTTATCAAATGATAATTTTACCAGTTATAACTAGAATTTTTTACTTTACATAAATACTTAAATATCTGTAACACCCCAGGTAAATAAAGAATATGACATTTTTATATTTATCCCTATTTTTGGAAAAAATGTCAATATTAATTTAAAGGGAACACTCTGCTCGATGGCTTACCCAACACGCAACAATGAGTTTCTTGGGAATCTTACGTTGCACTCTAATAATAAAGTAATATTATTTTAAATGGTAGTTAACATGTAGTCGTTGTATTGGTGGGAATGGATAGAAATAACTAAAATATGATTATATATGTTTTTAAATGTTTCTACATTTATCCAATAAAATATAAAGGCTTAAAATACGGAAATAATTCAATTTTAGGTGTATATGCCCTAGTTTCCACTAAAGGTTCACTTATCGCCTTTTGATGGCGAACCGTCATTAAATATAGTTTTGTTCACCCTTATACATTCTATTGGACCAAATAAAAATCTTCTTATGAATTGGGACATCAATATTTACTTTGTGTAAATTTTTGGTATCTTTCCGATAAAGTTCATTTTTTAATGAATAGTGTAAAATGTTGTATTTTAATTCAAAACCTATTTTTAATCTAATTTATTTATATGATTAGATTATCTTTTAAATTGTTTTTAAAGTGAAATTAGAATATATTTTTACCATTAAATACAATAGTGGTCGTTGGAATTGATTTCACTTTGAAATCAGACTTAAACTAGTGTCAATCTTTTGATACTTATTGTTTCATAAAAACACGCTATTTGCCCTGACAGCGGGAATTAATTATTAAATTAATTTATGTGACTTATATGTTTTGAATTTTTTAAAATAGACTTCATTTTTTAATTCAGAATATCAGATATAGCTTAGGGTGAATTTTTGGGAATTTTCTGAAAAACATCAATTTCTGATGAATAGTGAAACCACTAAGTGGTACTTATAAAAACTGATTTTTTCCATTTCAATGAAATTTTTCCATATTTGTGTTTTGAATTTAAAAAATCAGACATACATGGTTGTCATTATGAAGTAAAATTTGGTTCAATGGGATAAAAATAATTCTTTGTTGAATAGTAACTTATTAAGTTTTTCATCGCGATTAGAGGTAATTATTGTAGTTTATGGTAAGAATAATGTTTTAATAAAATGAAATGACCTAGACACATGTCCTACCTTCATTGTATGTTTCATGGACGACCCTGAAAATCCATGGGTCAACTTGGGGACCCCATGGAGCCACTTTTGTTAGAAAATGACATAAATATCTTTTTATTTAATGGTAAAGTAAAAATGACACAGACATGAGATGTTTTACTAAAAAAAATTTTACATGGGGATATACAAGCCATATATTTGACTATAAATAGTAATTGGAAAGATAAAATGATTTACTACATTATAGTAGTTTTTTTATAATATTTAGACATTAAATAAATTAAATTATTTATGACATCATGATGATGCAGCGATGACCTCATTATTTAACGATTTAAATAAAATGGAATGATAATGTAATATCTAAAACCTAAACAAGTCCAAAACCTATTGTATGAGTGTATTTCGAACCCTTATCACCTTATCCTAGAAATAAATCAATTTGTGACCTTTAAAATCCGAAACTCTTTTGAAAATAAAGTAACATTTTGTAACTTTACAAGAGTACCCCTCCTCTCCTCTTATAAAAGGCCCCAACCTCTACCTCCTTACCCACACTCCCAAAGCCTTTGGCTCGGCCAACCCCTGCCCAGTTTGTCTCTCCACTTCCCTCTCTTACTCCTTGAATCCTCACTTTGGGAATAAGTCTTCCCAAGGAATCCTTTGAGATCAAACCAAATGGAGTTACCCGATTTTAAGGTAATGTCTTCACTTGTGTCCTTTTGTTTTATTTTGCTTCTCCAACCCCCTAAACTCTTTTTATTAATTTATTTTGTAACAAATAAAGTATCTTAAATATACTAGGATGTTGTTATAATAATTATTAGAGCTACACTTACACACACCTACATCTAATGGTTAAAGAACATACTGTTTCCGTGGATGGCGAATTTCTGCCTCCCGAAACAATGATTGTTCAACATTCTTCTAACACCTTAAAAGGTGTCCATTAAGATGAAAATATATTATATATGATATATAATTTGTTTATGTTTTACTTAAGCTTCTGTATTTTTCATTTATGGCATACCTTTATGGTTTCCATTATGGGTAAACGTGATATCTTCATTTAAGGAAGTGCGGACTACCGCCCCCTCAAAGTGATTTGATTCGTTAATACCATATGTGGTACGTATAAAGGATATATTTAATGATATTATATATGATACCATACTGGAATTAAAATACTATTATGTATCATTATGTTTTAATTCCATTAAATATGAAATAGACATGGAAGTAGCGTTTATGCGTACGTACGGCTTACCGTCTCCATGAACAGTACATTTCATTTCTTATCTCAAAATGTTATGTAATATTATAAGTACATATATATAATGGATATATATGTAATATATTACATCTAAATTATTGATATCATTATGGAATTATAACATATATATATCTCTCTCATTTTTTTTAATTCCATTAATATTACAAAAAAATGAAAGTAGCGTTCATGCGTACGTACGGCCTACCGTCTCCATGAATGGTTCTTTTCGTTTTTTATCTCCAAATGATATGGAATAGTATAAAATTAATATTTACTGGATATATATGATATTTTAGTCATTAATACTATTCTGGAAATTATTTACTTATAACTACATGGGAAATTCTTTTTCAAACAAGTTCATTTTTGACTCATGTACAAAACATCAGCAAAAACGTCTGATATGAACTAACATTATTAAACAATTATTATAACATTATAATATGTGATATGAACTGAATAATAATATCTAAAGGAGTTAATTAGGCAATTATTAATTGACCAAAGTTTATTATTCAGGAATATAAAGAAACAAACAAGACAAGTTGGACTTGAGGTAAGGGATCTGACTCCTCTATTTCTTTTAAAGTACACTCTTTTATGTCATTCCATTTAAAGATAATCTTTCTTGTTATTGGGATGTTATTTTATATTACTCTTACTGTAATTTTTATGTTCATATGATTAGATACCCTATTCTCTCTCATCAATCCATTTTGGATGTTTTGAGTGGCGCCGTTAGGCTGCCGAATTTTCGTAAGAGATCTAACCTCTCTCTTTCTCTTTAAGTACTCTCCTTTATGTCACTTCTTTTAAGCTCTTATTTGTTATGATGGGGGATGTTATTTTATATTCCTCTTGCTTTATATTTTTTTTTAATGTGATGAGATACCCTATTTGATCTCATCAATCTATTTTCGGAAGTTTTAAGTGGCGTTGTTAGGCTGCCGAGTTTTCGTAAGGGATTTTTCATCTCACTTTTATTCCCGTGATATTTATGCTACATTTGCCACAATTTCCTTTGAGTGGTGTATGTACTGACCATTATTATACTCATTTTTTAATATTCTTTCATTTATGAGTATTTAAATCAATGTTGTATTGTCCTTCTTTCACGGGGCGTATGTTTCGAAAGATACCCATGTCGGTAAGGTAACCTTTCACCCTCCTCTTTTTAAAAGACTTATTTTGTTATGTATTTTAATTCACATAATATTATTTTTGGATATGTTCTTATATATCTTTATTGATGTAAATTTTATGTCCAAGTGATGATATACCCATTTTATCTCTCATCAACTCTTTTTCTGAATTTTGAAGTGACGTTGTTAGGCTGTCTAATTTTTGCAGGGGAACTTCTTAACCCAATTTCGATTCTTTGGGATAAACTTGTACACCTTGAATATGTCGTTCTATGATTATTTTTGAATGCCCTCTGATTTTTTTTACACTTAATACCGACTTATATTTCATGTATTCATTTTTCACACATAGTTATGTAACTGATTTATCCTTAATCCAAGGATACCGTCTTTATATGGGACTTCGTCTCAATCTCCTTTCATTGAGGCATATTTTGTTTTATACACAACTTTCTTTTATATGGTGTATTAACCACTTTTAATTTTACGTTTATCCAAAAGAAATATTTTTATACGAAGCGTTTTACTAAACGACAAAAGGGAATGTTTTTGTCGTACGTATGCGGCGACAATGACTTCTCTGCCGCCGTGACCATTATTTGAGTTTCATCTTCCTCTACAAGCCATACCTTCTTTTTAAAAGAAAAATAAATACCATGGTTTAGTTTTATTTTATTTTGGTATTGAAAATGGTTTTCATAATGTATTTATATCAATGTGTTGTATTGATATCTTGTTATTGAAAGGAGGAAACGTTATGTTTCTTTAATGCATGTTTTATGTGATACAATTATGTTATGGTTCTTGGGCATTATTATGAAGACAGGTGGTTCCGTGATAAACTAAGGGCGGGTGAGCCCGACATAGCTCTCCAATGCATTGGGTAACGCGAAGGAGTGAAACGTTAAGGTTTGTCGAAAGAGATTTAGGGAATATACTGTGATGGGTATTCCAAACGTAACCAAGAGGGTTACTCCCTACGTAATAATGTTATGAATGCCTCAAGTTACCTTTTATGTCTTATGATTTCATTGATTTATTCATGATTTTATGAGGTATGTTAAAGTGCCTATGTTTTATGGGTAAATTATGATTTCATTCTTATATATATATGAACTCATGTTTCCTTTCCATATTTTTATGACCCTTACGGAGATTTTTATGCTCATCCCAAGTTTTTGAAATGTTTTTCACGGGTCAATGGAAAGGTACATGATGGGATAATAGTGTCAAGGATGTGTCAAGAAAGAATCCATGTTTTATTTTAAATATGTTTCCGTTTATTGGAAGAATGAATACTATCTTTTATGTAACCACTTTGTTTAAATGTGGAATGTAATGCATGTTTCATGATCTAATTCTCTAAAACTCTAAACCTGAAAAGATCTTCAATGTGTAATCTTGTAATAACTCAGGATTAAGTAAGGTTTAAGGCTGGGGCCTTATAATATCTCACACAATATTATCCACACATGATATACTTTTAAACATATCACACAATATATTCTTATTGATAACTATATAAATAGAAACATAAGAAGAGAAATCTGAAATACTCAATGAGGGTAAATATAAGCATTAACAATCATATGTCATAAGATAGAAAAAAATGACCATGTGGGTATGAAAAAATACTCAATATAGGGGAACATTACAGAAATAAAATCATACATAATGAAACTTGGATCATAAATTGGGGGTTATAGAATGAACATTAGCATAATAAATGGGTTTATGTAGTGTGAAATCAGGATTCAATAATCATGAGCCCTGAAAACATAACACATATATCTTTAAAATTCTCAGATCAATAATTATATAAAACAATTTTGAAAGAAACTATAAAATCAATATAATGATAATAAAGGTTACTTGGGAAAACATATTTATATCACCCTTTCAATGGGATTACATACCAGTTAATTCCAACATCATAGATCTAAAATAGAATAACAGAATTTGTTAATTCCAACATTATTTATTTAGATTATAATTCATTATCCAATACATTAGAGAGTTATATCAGAGCTTATCCATAATCATATATAATTTCCAAGATACGTATCATGAATAAAACACATTAAGGGGTTCCTTTTACCATTAAATGAAAAAGAACATACATTTCAACTCATAAACATACGAACATAAGTTAATTAATAATAACTTAATTAACCCATGAAAAAGAAAAGTGTTTCATAAATATTTATTTAAACATCATCATAATTCATCCATATAAAGAAGTTAAATATCCAAAATAGGTTAAAGACCCTAATAGGGGGGGTTGAATCAGGTTATGGTAGATTAAATCAACATCCCCTTTGGATCTTCTTTCATCGTTAAACAAAACACTATGAACTCCCTTTCCCATAACAATGTATAAGGAAAAATAAAAATATACACAAGACACATCAATTTTAATTGGTCCACCCAAACAATGCCTTTTCCAAGGAGTATTCACAGGAAATGTGAATATGTACCAAATATACTACAGTGAACCACTATTAAAAAGTTCAAAGTATACTCGCTGGCCCTCCTGGTTCACTAATATTCACAATTTAAAATCTAAATAATATCTTTACTGAAGTGTTATCACTACTCTTTAATAAGATTATTATATTGATAACTTGAAAAAAAAAATTCACACATCATTTGGTATGCAATTAATCTCTAATTTTATCCACATGTTGAATGCTACTTTACCATAGAAATTCTGGGAAAATACTTAAAGCATCTCACAAATTTGGATTTCACCCAACCATTACATGAATTGTATGAAACTCATCCTTGTTTCATACAAATTTAAAGTAATAAATATTTAGCTTGATGCAGAAATATATATTTTTTTGAAACTTTTGGATTCTGATAAAATCAATTTTTATTATCTAAACAAGTACCTTTTCTATAAAAACCCGAGGTTTTAGTTATTTCTTTGCACAAAAATAACTTAATGAAAATCATACATAATTTAGATCATTGAAATTATCAAAGGTTTGGACTTTTTTAAATAAGGTTAGGAAGGGTAGATTACAATTTATAGACATGTATAAACCCTCATTAGCTACATTGTGTTCCATTTTTTATTCACGTGACATTACTTATGCATTTAACTTCAATTATTTAGCATCTACATTAGCATGAAACTCATCACTGTCACACAACTGCATCTATATTTCTAGGATCATGCAACTATGGTTTTCATAAAGTTTCAAAATAAGTGAAAAGCTCTCACCATTGTCATATTTTAAAGTGGAGGCGCCAAACCTTTACTTTTACACAACATTGAAAAAATACCTTTACCCTTTCACGTAACTTTTACATTTACACAAAAATTATTCCTTTTCTAAAAAAACCAACTTCATTACTCTGAATTTTGGACCCAAAAAATTTATATAACAGTAGGAAAATTTTTCCACATTGTACCCACAGTATCCTACACCACTTATAGTTCTTTTATACCATCATATAGAATATTTTTTAGTATAGATAGTTAACAATCATGTTGGAACTCTAAAACTGACCTTTTCAACCTGCTTTGTTAACATGCACAACCAACCCAAAAACATAGTAGAGTCCCATTGTGGGATTTTTCCCAGTAAAAGTGGATGGTTTGAGTATATTATATCACTATTGAAACTTAGTAATCATTAATGTATGTTATCATAGATAGAAAATAATCTTTCAAAATCTTTAGAAATATTCTTTTAAAAATACAAAGAAATATCCTTTTCTTTTGGGATTTTTTTTAAAAAAGTGATAAAACAATTAGAATATGATTCTATTTATAAAAACATGGAAAATAGAAAATTAATCTTCATAAATAGTAAATGTAATGAGTTTTTAAAACTTTAGTGAAGCGGTAAATGTAAAAAAAAATTCACGATTTTGAAATTTAATTCAAAATTAACCTAGAGAGAAAATATTGAAAATATTCCTTTTTAAAAATATTATAAAATGTAAAAGTTATTTTAAAATGACCTTAAAATAAATTTATGTATAGATAATAAAATTTTTGAAATAATATAAATAATATGGATACGGTGGGAAAAAATTGGGTTAAAATAATTCAAAACCTTTAAAGAAACGTTTTTTAAGAAAATTGTTTATATCTTTTCAAATCAAAATTATATGGAACAAAGAACTTGAAAATGAACTTTAAATTCCATGAATAAAAGTGAATAATGATCTAATATGTTAAAAATTAATTACATAAACAATATAAATGTATATAGTTGGATGATATGAAACAAGTCTCAAAGAAGGAAAATTGAGATGAAAAGCTATTATAGATTTTGTAACATTTTACTAACAACCTCTTAAAGTAGTTAAATTTATTTATAACATTAAATTAATTTAATAAAAATATAATCATTATATAAATTATAAAATAGGTGGTTTACACACTATATAAAACAAAATAGGATCATATTATAGAACATGTCTCAAATAAGAAAATTTAAAATGAGAAACCCTTAAGAATTTTATAACAATTAAATAAAAATCCATTTAATGAAATAAATTTATTTTTATATATAAATATGATTAAAAATATTATATGAAAAAACAATGTATATGAATCAAAATAATACTATATAAAAGGAAACATGGTATATAATATGAAACATGCCACATGGAATTGAATTGAGACCAAAAAACCCATACCATAGAATTCCACATAGTTGGAGACTTCCTAAATTACCTGTATAAAAAATTTAGACATAAAATTAAAATGAATAATAACCTTAATAATAGTTATTTAAATTAATATAATTATTTTACAATTCCTTGTTCTGCATATATTCACTTTTTATTGTTAAAATTATAATTCAAGTGTTAACAATTCCGTTTTCATTACATGCATCAATTTGTTGGTCTAGGTCCATGAGTCTTGTTCATGGACTCATGACCTTCATAATGCTCATGGAAAGTTAATATAATTTTAACATAATTATGGATTTCCATGGACATTCCATGTAACTTATGTATACAGTTTTCATGGAATTCTAAAAAATTTCATTTTTCAGTGATTGTTGAATTAACTAAAGAATTTAATTATAGAAATGTATAATATTTCATATTACCAATATAGAATAAAGAAATATATTAAATTCTCTATTCTCACATATTATTATATGTATTTAATTTTTCTTCGTCATTCTTGACATAAACATCATTACATCATTCATGTATGTTGTGAAACCAACCCAACCAAGGACAACTAATAATGGTTTAATGACTATGAAGATCTTATTGTACAGTGATATTATCACTTTTAGAGGAGAATAATATTTTTAATTTTTTTTATTAAAGTGATGAATCATATTTAATAAGAGGTATTTGAATAATATAAATGAAATAGAATGAGAATAAGTTATTATTTATAATTTTTCTCGAGGTGATCATTTTAGGAAGTTAAATTTTGTGATGAAAAATTATTAATAAAATGTTAAAAAAATATATTACCAAAACATTAACCATGTTATAAATATCATTTTTATTCATTAATTTAATTTAATAACTATCCATATAAGTCCATGATGAAAAATCAAATACAACTTTCATGGAAGCGGTAATCTGCACGTAACACGGACAATGTATTCATTTTCCAAAAGAATGGGAGGACGGTAGATAATGGTTGATACATAAATATATTAAATTATTATTATACTAATTATAGTAATTTAATTATATTATTATCTTTATAATATATTTTTAGGGGGAGAAAGAAGTTAAATTTTAAAGGGATCGGTTAAGACAATTACCTCTTCTTTGAATATCCTCCTTTAAGTCATGCCTTAATACCTCTTAGATTGGACTTTTGGAGAGACAAAAACATATAGGACTTGAAAAATAGGTTTGGATAGAGTAATGGTCGTATTTTGGTCAAATTATGAGGCTTTAGGTGTGTGGATAAGTGGGGAGGTGATGTGGGCCATTTATAAGTGAGGGGATTGATAGACTTGTAAATACTTAATTTTCATAATATATAATAAATTTATATTCATGTAAAGTGGAAACCCCGAGTTTTTATTAAAATTAGATGATTTGCGATTAAAATACCCTTAATTAAATCAATTATAGACACATTTTTTGTGATATTTTTTCATTATCATTTAGTTTTACCCCTTTTAAACCCTTTTAACCTTTATTATAGTGAAAACAATTTACCATAGTAACTTATTTATATGACCAAATATAAAACGTCACTTTTTAAATAATTTATATCTTCTTATTAAAAATATTAAAACCATTTTATAAGATTCAATTTATAGAGGACATAAATATTAATTTTAAAATATATGGGAATAAAACAATGAAAAGTAGATTTTAGGAAAATTCCCTATAAGGATAAAAATGAATTTACACCAAAATTGTTCATGGTATTGATTTAAAATAAATTTATTGGATTAATAATAAAAAATTTAGATTCATGTGACTTTAAATAAAATCAAAAATGAAATGGATCATTGTGAAATTCTTAATTAATGTAAAATCACCAAAATATTATTTATTTGAATGAAATATAAATTATCTACCATAAGAGAAATCATATACTTCTAAATTTAACATATTAATTTTAAATGAATTAATTAACTCCATAAATAATTTTTTGTTTGTGTGAAATTTTCATAAGTATTTAATCCATTCTTATATCTTGAGGATGCCATAAAAGTTACATTTGTTCAAAAATGATATTTTTCACCATTCACCATAAAATAATTCTTTTTAGAAAAATCCAAAACATTCATCATAATAATTGATATACTAAAACCCAAAATTAATTTTATTTTATCAAATCAAAATTATAAAATTTATAAATTTAACTTTGAAATAAAATCATATAATCTGTGTAAAAAAATTATTTAGAATAAAAACTATTTTTTGAAATGAGAAATAATTTTCTTTCCTTATACCTTGATGAAATTATTTATAATGATTTCATAATAAAAAAATTAGTATGAATTTATAAAATTAACATAAATATCCATTTATAATGTTTCTAAAAAATTCATTTTATTAAATTATATTTTACCTTTAATTAAAAAATATTTTATATGATAATGTGAACATAATAATTTCAAATGTATAATTAGTATATAATTAGTAATATAGTATCATTTTAAACATGATAAAAACCTATAATGGTTTTTAAATCATGTATAAAAATTCATAATAATGAATATTAATTAACCATAAAAGTGACACCTTATTAAAAACTATTGGGTGTTACATTATCCCCCCTAAATGAAATAGAGTAATTGAAATTTTATCTTGAGTCCAATAAAAATGGGTTTATAAAGTTTATAAATAAATCTAAAGATTTAAATAATCTATTAAAAATTATAAAAGAGGACTTTAAAATCCTTAATTTTCAATAAAAAATTTTATAACGACGCCTATAAAGGAAATAAATAATTTGGGAAATATAAAATATTTATATTGAAGTTTTTATAAATATATTTTACATTATTTAGAATTGTGTTCGTACTTTTATAAGATTCAGACTTGTGGAAGAGTTTCTAAGTCATACCTTGATAAATGTATGATTTTTTATATAGTAACAGATAGATTTATCATCTTTTTTCATGAGTTTGAGAAATTATTTTACCATGAAGATATAGAATATGAGTAAATAAAATCTATTTGTTTCCATTTATAATATCATTATATCATCCTTCAGTTTTTTTGACTGATATTTTTTCACCAATGATTTATCTCGCATTATAAATGATGAATGATAAATATTAATTTTTCGTACATGGAACAAAAAAATTTAAACTTCTAATGGATCATGATATCAAAAAATTATGAAATTTTATTCCTCATGTTTCTATCCATTTAAAAAAACAAAAAGGTGATCCCAAGTTAAGATAATACCCAATATAAATAAACTTTCATGTGAATAAATAATATATTAATCTCCAAAACATCAATAATAACACATAAAGTTAAACTTAATTTATTACATAAATAACTAACCCTGAGACTCTTAAAAATAATCATTACCAAACCCAAAACCCCAAAATTTGGATGATTTGATAACATATACATCCAAAATCTAATTAACTATTATCTCCAAACAATACTAATAAACAATAAATACACATACCAAAAATGTATATTCCTTAATAATATATTCTCCATGATATATTAATACTTTGAAAAAATATATTGAACATCTTATAAATTGATTTTAACCACAAGGTCACCAAATTATTTTTGAATCACATTATAATCTATATTATAAAACATATGTTTCTAAAAATTTAATAACCCCATTTTATATAAGAACCTAATAAAAAACATATTATAGACATAGTTTTTTCATATCAATCATTCATGTATTCCCCTTAAAACCGAATAAACATCTCCAAGAATATCGTCAATCACCTTAAAATAAAATTAAATATTACAGGAAGATTATATCTATACCATTAAACTTATGAACAACCTTAAACTTTTGAAAACATTAAGATATTTATAAACCCTAAATAATCCTCATCCGATAATAATATAACCTCTAAAGTAGTTTGAACCCTTGTTTAATATTGAAAATAATTCCCCAGATGTATACACTAAAACCAAATACTTAAAAAATATTATTTATATATTGTCTTTGATACCAACTGAATAGACCATTACATAATAATACATAATTACAATATCAATAAAAAAAATTGAATCTCTTATATTCCCAACACTTTTTAAGTATAAAGTTTTAGAGTGTTAAGAAAAAAAATTATATAACCAAAACCATGTTATTCTCATAAAATGGTAATTTTTCACATTATACAATGAATTTATTATTTTATATATTGTTTTAAACATCTCCCACAAAATTCATAAAATATGATACGTTTCTAAATATATCCTATGTAATATTATTCTTCATATCCTGGGGAAATGTAAACTTAATAATGGTGAGCTCAAATTCATAGTAATGTTAATAATAATTGTTAACAATAGAAGATCATAAGTGATTATTAGATGATTATATGGGTATGAAAACATATTCAAGACACATGAACACAAAATAAGGAAATCATGACCATGAAAACATCGATTATAAATAATTATTCATAGCATGAATCTTAGCACAAGAAAAGAGTTTAAGGAGTGTGAAAGAATTATTCAACAATCATAATCCATGAAAACATAACATAGATATGTTTTAAATAAATATCTCCAAAATTCAATAAAAATCACATAATAAAGAATAAAATCAATAGAATAATCATAAAGGTTAATGGGGACATCATATTCATATCACCCTTTCAATGTAATAACCTACGTATTTAATTCAAACATTATAACCACATAATATAATAACTTGAACCTTTATTTCAAACATTGTTTATCAAGATAATTAATTATTACCCAATTAATTATATATCTATATCATGGGATCAAACCAATGATTAAATGGTTAAATTAGTCTTTCACCACTATTCCTAAGTTAGATGAATGATATTCACATTAGTATCACTACAAGTCTCTAGCATAGTTGGGTAATTTTTATGCCAACTACGTTCATTGGATGTGGTATCTATTTCTCATGATCCATACATTGAGTCTAACCCTAATTCTCCATCACCTTACAACACCATGGAAAGACATTATCCTCCATCAAAATTTGATTGGAAAAAATTAAATGATGCATCATCTGTATGTGGTATTTATGTTCCAAAGGTATCTGCTATAATATATAAGAACCATATCATGAATAAAACACATAATTTCTTTTCGTTTACCATTCGGTGAATAAAAACATATCTTTCAACCCATAAAAATGAACATAAATGTATATATCCTAGTTTAATTATCTCTTTAAACAGAAATGAGTCTCATGAATTTTTTATTAAAACATAATCATAATACATATAGAGAAATAAAAAGTATGATATTATTAGAGTATATATATATTAAAGCATAATAATTATTAAAGGATATTGACATATATGAAAAATACTTGAATAAAAGAATTACCCTTTTCTTTTAGAAGCTTTTAAAAGATGAAAAATTCATTGAATAATTTTAATATGATATTCTTTGAAAAACCATGTATAATTGGAAATTATTTTTAATAATTGATAATATACATAATTATGGGAAAAAAATTTCAAGAGGTATATGTAAAAAATCATTATTTTCAGACATTTGTAAAGAAAGTCAAAAGCAACCCATACAGAAAACATAGAAACAATTCGACCTAAAAACTTTATAAATAAATTTTAATATAATTTTAAATGAAAATTAAAAATAATTGGAATATTTAAGAGAAAATTATCAAAACAATAAAAAAAATATGGATACAGAGTATAAATTTATGGGTAAAAACATCAAAACAATTAATGAAAAGTTATGAAATAAAAATCATATATTTCATTATAAATGAAAATAATTTGGAAGAAATAAATTGAAAAGTAACTTAAAATAAAATGAATAAAATAAAAATAACATCTAATATATCAAATAATAAATATATAAACCAAATAAATGAATATTGTTTCATAGTGCAAAACATGTCTCATGGAAGGAAAATTGAGATGAGAAACCTTTATGGCTTTTGTATCTTTTGAATCAAAACCTTATGAAGGAATGATCTTGAAATAAAACATTAAATACCATGAATAAAGAGATAATAATGAAAAATAATGTTAATGTGTCATTAGATACACAATATAAAATAAAATAAGTGCATATTAAAAAATAATTCTCAAAGAAAAATATTTAAGAGAAGAACCCCTTATAAGTTTTATCACACTTGAGAAAAATTAAATTTAAAGAAATAAATTTTTCTTTATTTTAAAATATCGAGAAAAATATATTATAAGATATTCATGTGGTAGAGAATTAAAAAAAAATACCATATAAAAGTAAACATGGTGCAAAATATGAAACATGCCACAAGGAATTGAAATTGGGACCAAGAAACCCTTACCTTGGGATTCTTCTTAGTTGGACATGCTTAATTTTTATGGTATAATAAACCTAGATTTAGTATCCATATGAATAAAAAACTTATTAATATTTATTTTACCATATAAACTCCATTTATAATTCCTTATTACCTATATACATATAATTAATTGTTAAAATTTTCAATTGGGTGTTAAACCTTACACTATCCTTAAATGACCCGGTTTCACGATTTTGGTCCTCATGTATTGTTCATGGATTAATCACATCACCAAAGTTAATTAAAAGATAAAATTATTTTTGAAGTAGTTTGAGTGTCCCCTATACATTTCAGGGAACTTATGTTGTTGGTTCACATAGAACACTAAAAATTTCCATTTTTCAATGATTGTAAAATTATCAAAATAATTAAATTTATAGGTTAATGTAATTTTTAATATTACTAATTATAAATTATTAAAATATATTAAACTTAACATTATTATATCTTATTACTGTTATTTATGTTTTCTTGACCATTCATGAAACAAACATTATAACATCATTCACGTTAGAGGTAAAATCGACCCAATCAAGAACATTTTGTCACATTTGAATTTGAAAAAAAATGTTATTTTATACAAATAATATTTTTTTTAAAAGAATTTTTATTTAAAAAAACACTTTATTAAATTTATAAGTTAAAATAAATAATAAGTAGATAGAGAAGACAAAATTGAGAGAACTAAAGAAAGTTATTACTTATAATGTGTCTCAATATACTCATTTTAGGTGTTTAAATATAATGGTGAAAATAATTAATGGAAATAAAAAATTATATTTCAAAAAAATTAGGATATAAATACAACATTTATTAATGAAATATATTTTATTGACTATCCATGTAAGGTGGTGATGAAAAATGAAATACATCATTCATGGAGGTGGTAGTCCACACATAACACAGACAACATTTTCGTCTTCCAATGGAATGGGAGGAAGGTAAATAATGGTTTTTCCATGAACATAATAATATTTAATACAATAATTGTTGGAACCACTTTGTGTATAGGATTGAATTTGTTGTCAATAGTTGTCAATGGAATATCAAAATGACAGAGATCAAGAAGTACTCCAATAAAATGGAGAAATGGAAGCTCACAATGAAGGAGATCTTGTAGTACTCCGATGAAGTAGAGGAGTAGTGATTCAGACGATTGTTGTGATGATCATAAGTTCAAAGAACATGTGTCAAAGGTGATACATTGTTTACAACAATGAAGAATGTGAGGAGTAATCCATCCAAGGATGATTAAAGAAGGATGGTGTTTTTGGTTGAAGACCATGCAATTCCTCCTTATTGCATAAGGACCATGGGCTTTGATGAAGACCATGCAATTCCTCATTAGTGATACATTGTTTACAACAATGAAGAATGTGAGGAGTAATCCATCCAAGGATGATTAAATAAGGATGGTGTTTTTGGTTGAAGACCATGCAATTCCTCCTTATTGCATAAGGACCATGGGCTTTGATGAAGACCATGCAATTCCTCATTATTGCATGAGAACAATGGGTTTTGATGAAGACCATGCAATTACTCATGATTGCATGAGAACCATGCTAGAGACTTCTTGACGGATTGAATCACATGTTTTGCATGAAGTTGATCATGACAGCCATGCTAGAGACTTCTTGACGGATTGAATCACATGCTTTGCATGAAGTTGATCATGACAGTTGATGAAGATGACAATGTGCCAATGAGTTGACTTCTGAGATGGCCATGCAGAGATTGCAATTATGAGATGGCTATGAACATCACATTGTATCAGAAGATAATGGTACTAAAGTTGTTCCTTCAAAGAATACATATCACAATAGTGGAGTTTGTGATAAAAGCCAAAGAGTTGCTGAAGGATACAGATCACCAAGAAGAAGTGATGTTGAGGTGATCGTGCTTGTTGACAAAGCAAAAAAACGACATACAAATTTGTTGACAAAGGAGATTCCATGGTGACATGTCGAGTTCAAGAGTTGTGGTCAACGATCTATGTTTGATTCAAGAACATTGACAGAGGAATGGATGATCTTGAGGCGGTACAAAAAGAGCAGATGCAAGGTGGTGCAGTTTTCCAGTGTTTGCCAAATTTCAGGGCCTCAAAATCAACAAATGAAGAATAGTGATTTTGGAAAAGGTACTTGCACGCCATACTCTTGGAGGATAAAAGACATGCGCGCCATATGTTTTTGAGGATCAGAACATCAAAATTTGGCTAAGGAAAGAAGGTCGTGCAAGTGTTGGTTGGGTCGCGCAAGTGAGTTGCGCGACAGAGGTTACTGGAGACAAGACTTGCGCACCGTTGAGGGACTTGCGCGCCTCTGCGCAGGGGGTCCAGTTTGCCTATAAATACTGGACCACCCCTCCTCATTTCCCACGGAGCTCAATTCTTTGAGATTGTTCGAGCTCTCGTCGCGCAGGTGGTTGAGCCGCGCAAGTGGTAGTTTGGTCGCGCAAGTCGAGGTTGCGCGCCAACTGATGGTTGAGAGCCCTAGGTGATTTGGGCAAGGAAGGAAGTGAGTCGCGCAAGTGCTTTGGAGACACTTGCGCGCCAGTTTATACTTGCGCGCCTGAGACTTGCGCGCCGCCGGGAGACTTGCGCGCTGGGCTTGAAAAGGAGACCCAAACACTGTTAAAGTACGCCCGCCTTTCTGGAGCTGCACAATAGCTGAACTATTGCCTGATACTACTGGTGCAAAGTGAGATTGAAGAAGAAATATAAATGATACATGCATGATCTCATGCATACATGGAGAACTGATTCTGACAATGCCGAGTAAGCTGAGCTTCATTAAGTAAGCTATCACATCAGTGATTGTGATTCAGGCAAACGAAGACAAGGGGATCTAGTGCATTCATTCATTGCACTAAAGAAGAAGGATTGAACTAAAAGGAGCATCAAATCTGAACCCTGATGCAAGCAATGTCTCATGCTGAACAGGAGACGAAGAACTTCAATGCACACCTATTGAAGAGACCTTCACATCTATAAACTGAGTGGGACTTCACCAACGGTAGTGAGCCAGGGGGAGTCAACGGGAGTGACCAGAGGGACGCAGTGAGCTATCCCTAAACAATTGTAAAGGCAGTGAGCCTGGGACAGAGTGTCTGTACCCGAACATTTGTATCTGCAGCTAGTGAAGCATAGTGGATTTAGGTACGACCGGAAACCTGTCGGCGTATACTCCTTGGACGTAGCCCTTAGTGGTGAACCAAGTAAAAATAGTTGTGTCATCTGTCTCTGTATGTGAATGTTTAAATTGCTGATCATATCCATCATACAGGTTTAAGTAGTTCCTACCAACGTGGGAACAAGATCCACAACTTTAAAAAGAAAAAGTTGCCACCCTGATTCACCCCTCCCCTCTCAGGGTGTCCCGGGGTCCTACAATAATGATACCTATAAAATTTTATTAGTATTGTTATAATATATTTTGGTGAGGTGGATGAAGAATGAAACATTAAATAACTTGGTTAAGATAAATACCTCTTCCTTGGGTATCCTCCATTAAGAAAACCCTTAATCAATTTTGGAGGGGTCTTTTAGAGAGTCCAAAACCTCTAAGACATGTGAATAGGTTTGGGGAGAGGTTTGGGTATATTTTAGTTAAGTAAGGAATCTTGTAATGTTAGGATAAATTCTGTGGTGAAGGGGCCATTTTATAAGTGAGGGGAGTGGCCCTTTTGTAAATACTTGATTTTCATATTATATAATATATGTAACACAAAATTCAAGTGATATTGTTTTTATAATTTCAAAGATAAGATTATTTGGATATAAAATATACTAAAATATTCAAATTTGGACATTTTTTTTATATTTATGGACTTATAATTTATTTTAACCCTCATTTTAATACTTTTATCCATTAGTATGGTGACCAAATTATCCCACGGTTACTTTTTTTATGAAAAAAATGAAATTAAATTTATTGAATAATTTTAAAATTTTGATTCATATTTTTAAAATCATATTACAATATTAACATTTTAAAATACACAGAATTTCCATGTAATTTTTTTTAAATAAATGTGAATTTTATGAGTCCGCAAAAATTTACAGCACGTGATTCCAAGACCCAAAGTGGTCGGAATGAATTTTAGATGTTTTGTTTGGTTACGTTAAGTAAACATACGCCCATGTTTTTCTAAATTTTGAACTGGTGCTCGGAATTGAAATCTGAGGGCACCGTTGAACTTGCAGTGCTGGTGTTTGCTTTAAGAGACTTTAACCTCGACGACAGTTGGTTGAGGGTGAAAGTTAGTTTTTAGGTTTTACGTGAAGAAATAAAATAAAAATAAAAGTGTGTGACATTTTTATTTTTATTTGCAACACCCATGGGGTGTTGGGAGGTGGGGTCCACCAGAAAAAACCTCCATGTGGAAGTTGGTAGTGGGGACCACCAAACCTTTACCTCCCATGAGAGGTTATGGTGGTGGGTACCACCCGATCCTAACCTCACATGGGAAGTTATGGTGGTGGGCTCCACCTGGGATTAAACCCCCTTGAAATCCCCCTTTTAATTGGGAGAAAAACTACAACTCCCTCAATAATGTGAAGGAGACTCTAGAGATTCCTCCATATTAATTGCACCAACACACATACATTTAATTGTTCCAACTTAGTTAATTGGCTTGCCCCCTATTTAAATTAAGTAACATAATCATTGGAATTTAGGAAGGTTTTAATAAATAAACTGTCATAAATTCCATGATTATTACCTACATTTCCACCTCTCCTATATATAAGGATCTTGGGAGGAGGTTTTGGGACGGCTTCAACAGGAGACGAAGCACTGGTAAAGAGACGTGATGCCTAACACTTGGAGGATTATGCTCTCCAATGGAGAATGTGTTCTCCAAAGAAGAACACGCTCCCCAAAGAAGAACACTGACCTCCTTTGACCTTATTCCTTGGGACTTCTTCCAACGTGGAACGTCCTCATCTATGGAGAATTGATGACCATACTACCTTCTTGTTCCAACACCACCAAGAGAACGAGGTAGGAGTTTATTTGGTGTATGATTATATTACCAAGTTCTTCCTATCTTTAAAACGAAGAACGCAGATGTTTTATTTTGTGGGCGGGAAACAATCATTGCGGGAGGGTTTGACGTTCTTCACTATTGTTTATGATGAGCCGTTTTCTACTGCCCTAATGTGGAGAGTGAGGTCCAAACTAACATGGAACGTCCTTTTCGTAATCCTTGTATTGAATTTAGGTGTTCTTAGAAATGGAGGAAGGCGACAAAGGCAACAGTGCTCCACAAACTGCGGCCTCCGCCGCTCCGTGCCGCTGCCGAACCGCCGTCATGCTGAGCCGCCGAGCTGAGCTACCACACCAAGCCGATCCGCCTCTGCGCCCCCCGTGGCACCCCAGCCGAACCATCATGCGCCACCACTACGGTGCTCCGACCTCCTGGCCGAACTGGCCCTTGCCGCCCGTGTCGCGCTCCGGGCTCCCGGCCGAACCAGCCTGCGCCCCTCATGGTGCCCCACCCAAACCAGCTCGCGCCACCCCCGCGGCGCTTCGGTCTCTAATCCTAACCAGACTGCGCCCCTTACGGTGCCCCGGCCGCACCATCATGTTCCCCTATGGGTGCCCTGGCCGAACCAGCCCACCCCATTCGCTAGGCCCCCACCGAACCGGACCGCACCCCTAGCGGCGCCCCCACCGAACCAGATCACACCCCTCGCGGAGCCACTGCCAAACCCGCCCATGCCCCTCACGGCACCCCAGCCGAACCGGCCCCATACACTGGCAGTGCTCCGACAAAACTGACCCTTGCCCTGGCGGCACCCCCACGGCCGAGCCACCATGTGGCACCCGTGGGCTATGCAGCCCTCACGGATTCCGGACCTGCAGTGGACGGGGCCACATCACAAGTCATGCCTGAACTAGTGGGTTAGGCTGGGTCAACCCATGCCAGGTCGGGCCGAGTCGGTCACACCGGGTCGGACCGGACTCGGGCCCACTACAACCCATTTATGCTCCTTCATCCATATCTTTGGCACCAGATGTTCGTTTGATGAACCATCCGCAGTGTTGTACTTCTTGGACCGATACAGTACCTTTGAGTATACTCCACTAGAGTTTTTGTTTGAGATGGGAAAAGGTCAGGTTGGATCGAGCATGAATCCAACCGGGCCCTCAGGAGTAAAAGGCTAATAACTCACAGACCGGGCGTCCGATTGATGCACCATCTATTTCGTTGAGAACCTTATGACATGGCTGAAATTTGAGATACTTATTTGTGGTACTTAATGATAGTTGGAGTATCAACCATTAGCTCATGGAGAATATCCTCCCAGAGACGAGCGACCGGAGTGCGGAGACCTAATAACTAGATGAGACCTGATGACTGCTTACCATTTTGACTTGGAGAGACTCGACTAGCCCAGTGGGGAGCACCTTGGTGTCGCGGAAGACCCACATTGGGGAGAACCTTGGTGTGGCGGCAGACCCACGGTACTCTACAGGAGGAGTACCTCACCAGGTTACGAGGGGGAGCGCACTTGGTGACTCAGCAGACCCATAGTGGGGAGCACAGTTTGTGACACGGCAAATCCATGGTACTCGACAGGAGGAGTAACATAGTAGTAGAAGGTTAGTGGGGAGAGCGCTTGGTGTCCCAGCAGGCCCACAGTACTCAATAGAGGAGGAGTTCTCTAGTATCCTAGGTTTCGACAATGTGACTGGGGATGTTACTTGATACTACTCCTAGAATAAAATCATGATTGAGATGAGTCATTTTTTATGGGTTTTCATCATGATTGAGATCGATCACATGATAACTGAGGTATATGTATGGGAATATACCTAAGTAGGGTTATCTGTTGATTTCATTCTTTGAGGTTTATCCATGGTGGATTTTTATGAGACCATAAGGGTCTCAGGGTCCCTACTGAGTATTGTCATACTCACCCCTGCACAGGCTATGCCCGTACCTTGATGTGTTGGATGCAGATGACGAACATCGTTAATTGAAGATGAGAGTTCAAGGACTGGATGGTACCCGGAGGTGGACCATATGGCGTGATGATGCATGGAGGAGATAGACGGATGTGGAGTGATGAGGAGGCGATCTATAACTACACATCAGGTAGGAACCCCAGAGGATGATCCATTAGTTGTCTTTCCTTTTTCTTTGAGTTGTATTGTATCACGATTGTACATGTACTTTCCAGTTGGTCTTGTATTCTAGCCCCTTTTACCTTCAACACTCTTTTATTATTTAGTTTACTTGGTGTTTTGTATCTAGATGTGTGCTTTCTTGTGTGTGTGTGTGTTACAATATATAAAGGCAATACCTTCCCAGTTTTAGGGAGTTATGCCTTTGGTGCTAGTCGCTAGCCCCTGGCCTATGGAATGCGGGTTTGTGGTAGTCACGACAGGGGCCCCAGGGGACGAGTTGTGACAAATTGGTATCAAAGGGGAGTTAGTTCTACCACATAATTTAGGACTCTGATATTTTCTGTGAAGCACTAGTGTTAAGTGTATTGTGTGTGGCTTTTAGTTTATGGAGTCCAGTATTGGTGCGACGACCGACGTATCCATACACTAAGACCCTGACTACTAATTTCTGACTGAGTTCACAAAAACACTGATTGCATGTGTGTTTTCAAAAGTTTTTTATTAAGTCAACTCACCAGGTATAACTTTTCGACCGTAGTACACCTATCTCTTTTCAGGATGCCTCCACGCATACAACCAGCTAGAGTTCTGAGAGTTATATTCACTGATATCCCATTGAGCGATGAGGGCTCAGTGTAGGGCCCTTCTCTAGTGGAGGGACCAATGGTACCACTCCCCGTTGGGCCACCGATGCCACCAGCCGTAGCAGTAGACGATGCACGCCACTTGAGCGCGTTGCACGAGTTCCAGCGCCAGAGGCCACCCTGGTTTAGGGGAGAGATGGACCCACAGGTGGCTGAGGATTGGTTGGAGGCTCTGGTGAGACTTTTATGACTGTTAGGAACACTAACATATATCATGGTGATTCTTGATGCCATCCTTCTTCCTGCAGCAGCAGGCAGATTGTGGAGCTTGATGCTCCAAGTCCATGATGTGGTGATGCTTCTCTGGGTAGACTTTGAGAGCTTGTTTCGGGTAGAGTTTGTTATAGTGAATCTTCGCTTAGTGCGCATACTGGAGCTTCTTCATCTATAGTAGAGCAGGATGATTGTGGCTTAGTACTCAGTGGGGTTCACTTACCTCTCACGTTACTCCACCGATATGGTTCGGGACCCTTTCATAAGGGCCCGAACCATCGAGCAGGGGCTCAAGCGGGTGATCAGGGCTACAGAAATTTTCACTCAGCATCCAGACGCAGGCGGGGGTTTTAGAGAGAGCCCACCTAGTGGAGAGTTTCCTTGATGGGTAGTCTTTATGAGTGAGATCCACCACCAGTCATCATGTAGTGGAGTCTTCTACAGCTGGAAGCAGATAGACGTCACAGAGGTCCAAGAGGACCAGACATACCGGTGTAAGACCGCATGACTTAGGGTCGGTTGTGTGGGGAACATGAGACAGAGAAAGTCATTCCAGGAGTAGGTAGTGTTATGCTTGCGGTGGGAAAGGTGACGTGGATTGTGACTATCCGACCAACCATTCGGATGATCATCAGACGGTCTAAGGACCACCTAGATAAATAAAAATATTCGATTGAGGTAGGTTTTAGGGAGAAGGAAGACGTGGAAAAGGAGCTGGTCGTGCAGCTGGCGGTGGGTGACGATTCGTGATGTTACCACCACCACCACCAGGATGTCCACCCCGACTGTAGGGAGCAGGTGGACTAGGGAGATCTCTTCTCTAGGCAGCTGAGGCTTATGATCACGGTTCTCTGGAGATGATTTGAGGTACGATCTGTGTCTACTCCACCATAGCTTCAGTACATATAGACACATGTGTCGGTCATTCTTTTATTTCCACTACCCTAGATCGGAGCTTGGAGATTCCGATGGAGCTGTTGGCTCGATACTTATGGCTAGATACTCTTATGGGAGTAGATTAGATGATTATACACTAGTGCTGGCAGTGTGAGTTTACTCTAGGAGAAGAGATCTTCAGCTGTGATCTCCTAGTAGCGGCGTCAAGGCCTTACGACTTAATTTTGGGTATGGACTGGTTATCTACAGTCTATACTTAGATTGAATGTATTAGGCGCAAAGTGTAGTGTGTCTATATGGATGGGACTAGGTTTACCTTCACCAGTGAGAATGGAGCCTATGCAGAACAGGTTGGACTTACCCGGAGGAGAGTTCAGCTGATCACTCATCTGTTGGAAAGCCTTACCCAAGGGGTTGTTGATGTGGAGTGTCTGAGATATCCTGTAGTGGTGGACTAGTACATGGATGTCTTCCTTGATGATGTTCTAGGTCTACCTCCTCGTAGAGAGGTGGACTTTTATATTGAATTGTACCCTGGGACGGAACCAATATCTACACCAGTGTATCAGATGGCTCACGTAGAGCTTCCTGAGTTGCGGGTATAGTTAGAGGACTTTTAGGTGATGGGATTCATCCAGCCCAATGTTTCACCTAGGGAGGCCCCTATTCTGTTCACCAAGAAGGTGGACGGGATCTTGAGGCTTTGTGTTGACTATCGGCACATGTACTAGGTGACCGTGAACAACAAGTACCCACTCCCAAGGATTGAAGTCCTCTTTGTTCAGCAGAAGGGAGCATGGTGGTTCTCGAAGATATACCACAGATCAGGCTATCACCAGCTCAGAGTTCGAGATGAGGATGTGCAGAAGACAACCTTTAGATGTCGGTACGACCACTATAAGTTCTTGTTTATGATATATGGCATAACCAAAACTCCAGAAATGTTCATGGGACTCATGAACATGATCTTTCAACCATACCTAAATAGCTTTGTCATAGTCTTCATTAAAGACATTTTGATTTACTCGACTATTGAGGAGGAGCATACCTACCATTTTCAGGTAGTACTGGACACACTCCGAGAGAACCAGCTTTATGGTAAGATATCAATGTACCAGTTTTGGATCCGAGAGGTTCACATTCTATGACATGTTATAACGGAGGCTGGAGTTGTAGCGGATCCAGCGAAGATTGAGGCGGTACTTGCATGGGAGCCACCCAGGAGTGTGACGGAGGTACAGAGCTTCCTGGGTTTGGATGGATATTACTGGAGGTTTGTGCCAGAATTCTCTAGATTTGCAGCACCACAATCATCTTTTATGAAGAATGGGAAACCCATTTTATGGTCGGAGAGATGCCATTAGAACTTTCAAGAGCTAAGACAGAGGCTTACTAGTTCCCCCATCTTGAGGCTTCTAGAGGAAGGCGTAGGGTACATAGTGTACTGCGACGCATCATGGACCGGACTCAGATATGTACTGATGAAGGATCAAGAAGTGATCGCATATGTTTCTCGGTAGTAGAGACATCATTATCATAACTACACTACCCATGACCTGGATTTAGAAGCAGTGGTCTTCGCCTTGAATATGTGGTGACACTATATGATGGGTGAGCGTTTTACCGTGTACTCTGATCACTAGAGTCTCAGGTATATCTTATCTCAAAAGGACCTGAACCTGAGACAATGAGGTTGGCTTGAGTTCCTCCAGGAATATGACTCAAAGATTGTCTATACTCCTGGGAATGGGAACGTTGTTGCAGATTCACTCAACAGGAGGTCTGGTATACAGCTGCTAGGTGAGGCGATGGAGCAGCTGGCCGCTTTGCAGATATCCTTTGTGGATCATGACTGAGCGTCTTTTCTTCAGTCTCTTACTGTCACTCCCCCACTGCTTCAGCGATTCAAGGTGGCACAGAGTGGGGACGCTAACTACGAGGCTCGACGTGCTCAGATATCCACAAGGCAGGCACCTTATGGATTTTATGAAGGTGGGGAGCACGTCATCCTCTTCAGAGGACGTACCATGGTGCCAGTGTCGCTTCAGAAGGAAGTGTTGAGGGAGTTCCACACATCCCCTCTAGCGGTACATCCAGGAGTGGTGAAGATGTACCAGGATCTCCGATGATAGCACTGGTGGCTGAGAATGAAGAAAGTAGTTTCAGAGTTTGTCTCTCAGTGCCTCACATGTCAGCAAGTGAAGGCAGAGCATCAGGTACCAGCAGGCTTGGTTCAGCCTTTAGAGGACCCAGAGTGGAAATGAGAAGGGATATCCATGGATTTTGTGACAGGACATCCACGTAAATCCAAGGGATATGACTCTATCTGGGTGATCGTCGACCGACTCACCAACTCGGCTCACATCATACCGATCAGAGAGAAGGGTTCAGTAGAGAGATTGGGGTGACTATATGTGTAAGATATTGTGCGGATACATGGAGTACCCATGATGATTTTCTCTGATAGTGATGCATGTTTTACTTCCCGACTATGGAAGGGGTTGTAGAGGCTTTCTAGATGCAACTTCGTTTGAGAACTAACTTCCATCCTCCGATGGATGGCAAGACTGAGCGGACCATTCAGACCCTCGAGGACATGCTGCGTGCTTGTGTCCTCGACTTAGGTCCTAGCTGGGAGGATCACTTGACTTTGGTGGAGTTTTCATAAAACAACAACTATCACTCCACCATTGGGATGGATGCTTTCGAAGCATTGTACGGGTAACCTTGCAGACCACCTTTGTGTTGGACTGACCCAGGGGAGTCAACACTCGTGGGACCAGTGATGGTACGGGCTACCACAGATAAGTTGCAGATCAGCCAGGAGTAGATGAAGACTACATAGAGTAGGAATAAGTCATATGCAGACAGAAAATGGATACCTCTGGAGTTCGAGGATGGCGACCATGTCTTTCTACGGGTCTCACCTGGATGAGGTTTGTGGATATTTTGCTAAGCCGGCAAGTTATCTCTGAGGTTCATCAGACTTTTTCAGGTTCTCAGCTGAGTTGGTGAGGTGGAATACCACTTAGATCTTCCACCTTAGTTTCACTTGATACACGACGTCTTCCCACGTATCCCAGCTGAGGAGATACATTCACGACCCTTCTCACATCATCGACCATGGCGATCTGGACGTTGACGATAGGGCTAATTTTACAGAGGTTTCAGTAGAGATTGAGGATCGACAGAAGAAGGTCCATCGTGGAAGGTCGATTCCACTGGTGTGCATTCGCTGGAAGCACGACAACCTCCAAGAGAGCACATAAGAGTAGGAGGCTCAAATGTGTGCTCAGTACCCCAATTTTTTTTACCTAGTTTGAGTTGTGGCTTACGGGGACGTAGATCCATGACGTTAGAAGAATGTAAAGACCTGGAATTTCCATTTAATATTTTTGTAAAATAAATGGGAATTTTATGAGTCCGCAAAAATTTAAGGTCCATGTATCCGAGGACTAGAGTGTCTGGATTGAATTTCGGAAGTTTTGTTTGGGTAAATTCAGTAATCGTCCAAGCGGGTTTTTCTAACTTCTGAACCAGTGCTCGGAATTGAAATTCGAGGGCACCATTGAACTCAAAGTGCCGGTATTCACTTTAAGAGACTTTCATCTCAACGACAGTTGGTCGAGGGTGAAATTTAGTTTTTGGGTTTTAGGTGAAGGAATAAAATTAAAACAAAATTGTGTGACATTTTTATTTTTATTTGCAACACCATGTGGGTGTTGGGAGGTGGGGTCCCTCATAACTAAACCTCCATGTGGAATTTGGTTGTGGGGACCAAAAAACCTTAACCTCCCATGAGAGGTTATGATGTTGGGTACCACCCGAGCCTAACCTCCCACGAGAACTTATGGTGGTGGGGAACACTCGGGATTAAAACCCCTTGAAACCCCCTTTTAATTGGGAGAAAACCTTCAACTCCATCATTAATGTGTAAGAGCCTCTTGAGATTCCTCCACATTAATTGTTCCAACACACATACCTTTAATTGTGCGAACTTATTTAATTGGATTGCCCCCTTTTTAAATTAAGTAATAGAGTCGTTGGAATTTAGGAAGGTTCTTAATAAATGAACCATCATAAATTCCACGATAGTTACCTACCTTCCCCCCTCTCCTGTATATATGGAGCTTGGGAGGAGATTTTGGGACGGCTTCACCCAGAGAAGAAGGGTTGATAAAGTGACGTGACGCCCTACACGTGGAGGATTACGCTCTCTAACAAAGAACATGTTATCCAACGAAGAACATGCTCACTAACAAAGAATGCTCTGCCAACGAAAAAATGCCAACCTCCTTTGACCTTCTTCCTCCGGACTTCTGCCGATATGGAACGTCCTTATCTACAGAGAATTGACGACTGTACTACCTTCTTGCGCCAACGCCAGCAAGCGAACGAGGTAGGGGTTTATTTTGTGTATGATTATATTCCCAAGTTCTTCCTTTCTATAAAAAGAAGAACGTAGATGTTTTATTTTTCAGGATAGAAACAATCATTGATGGAGGGTTTGACGTTCTTCACTCTTATTTATGATGAGCCTCTTTTTACCACCCAAATGCGGAGAGTTCGGTCCAAACTAACAAGGAATGTCCTCTATGTAATCCTTGTGTTGAATTTAGGTGTTCTTCGAAATGAAGGAAGGCGACAAAGGCAATGGCGCTCCGCCACCCGCGGCCTCCGCCGCTCCACGCCGCCACCGAACCGCCATCGTGCCGAGCCCCCGAGCCATGCCTCCATCCCATGCTGAGCTGCCTCCGCGCCCCCATCGCACCCCAACCAAACTGGACTGGCCTGTGCCTCTCATGGTTCCCAGGCTGAACCGGCCCGCGCCTGTTGCGGCATCTTGGACGAACCGAACCACGCCACCCACTCGAAGCTTCGGCCAAACCGGTCGGTTCCCCAGCCTAACCGGCCCGCGCCCCTCACCACGCCTTGGCCAAACCGGCATGTGCCCCTCGCGGCACCCCTGCTGAACTGTCCCCGCACCCCCACAATGTTCCGACCGAACCAGCCCGTTCCCTCGTGGCACCCCCGCAGTCGAGCTGCCCCACGGCACCTGCGGGCTCCGCGGCCCCCTCACGGCCCTCGCGGCTTGCAGGACCCCAAGCAGACCAGGATGAATCATAGCCCATGCCTGACCCAGCGGGTCGGGCCAGGTCATCCTAAACCTGGTCGACCCATGCCTGGTCAGTCGGGGTCGGTCCGACCGGGTCGGACCGGACCCGGGCCCACTACGACCCATTTACGCTCCTTCGGCCATATCTTTGGAACTAGTCGTCCGTTTGATGAACTATCTGAGGCACTAGAATTCTTGGAGCGATATAGACCTTTTGAGTATATCCCACTGGAGTTTTGGTTTGATATGGGAAACAGTCAGGTTGGATCAAGCATAAATCCAACTAGGCCCCCAGGACTAAAAGGCCAATAACTCACAGACCGGGCATCTGATTGACGCGCCGTCTATTTTTTTGAGATCCATATGACGTGGAATACCTTTGAGATACTTCTTCAAGGGAATTCATGATAGTTTGAGTATCTACCAGTATCTTGTGGTGTAGATCCTCCTGGAGATGAGCGAGTAGAGTGCGGAGACCTAGTAGTTGGCTGAGACCTGACATCTGTTGACCATTTCGACTCAAAGTGACTTGAATAGACCTGTGGGGAGTGCCTGGCTGTTCCAGCAGACCCACAGTGGGGAGAACCTTGGTGTTGTGGAAAACCCACGGTACTCGACAGGAGGAGTACCTCAGCAGGTTAAGAGGGGGAGTGCACTTGGTGACGCGACAGACCCATGGTGGAGAGCGTGCTTGGTGATGTGGCAAATCCATGGTACATTCCAGGAGGAGTGCCTCAGCAGTCCTAGGTTGGTGGGAAGCACGCTTGGTGTCACAGTAGACCCACTGTACTCGATAGAGTTGGAGTTCTCCAATAGTTTAGGTTTCGACAATGTGACTGGGGATGTTACTTGATATTACCCCTATAATAAAATCCTGGTTGAGATCAATTAGTTTTATTGTGTTTTCCTTATGATTGAGATAGATCACTTGATAACTTAGGTATATGTGTGGGAATATACCTAAGTAGGGTTATCTATTGATTTCATTCATTTTGGTTTATCCTTGGTGGAGTTTTGTGAGACCTTGAGGGTCTCAGGGTCCCTACAGAGTATTGTTATACTCACCACTACACGGGCTACGGCCGCACCTTGTTGTGTTGGATGCAGAAGAAGAATAGAGCTAACTGAGGCTGAGATTACTAGAACTGGACAGTACCCAGAGGTGGACCATATGGCATGACGATACACGGAGGAGACGGACAGTCGTGGAGTGCTGAGGAGGCGATCTGTACCTACCCTTCAGATAGGAACCCCGGAGAATGATCTGGTAGCTGTCTTTCCATTTTCTTTCAGTTGTATTGTATCACTGTTGTACTTTTACATTCTAGTTGGGATTTTATTCCAGCCCCTTCTACCTTCAGTACTATTTTTTATACAGTTTACTTGGTGTTTCGTATCCAGCTGTGTGCTTGTTTGTGTGTAAGTTACAAGATATAAAAGCAATGCCTTCCCAGTTTTAGAGAGTTACGCCTTTGGTGAAAATCGCTAGCCCCTGGCCTATGGAAGGTGGGATTGGGGTTGTCACAGCATGGACCCCGGGGGACGGGTCCTGACAAATTTAATAATAAGGTAAAAATATTTTTAAAATACGTAAGAAAAATGTAATAAAAACATTTTCTTTAAAAAATTATTTATTGAGCATAAAAATAAATTTACCCCAAAATAATGTATGATATTTATTTATAAGAAATTATATATTTTCATAATAAAAAAGAGAGTTATTTTACTTTTAAATAAATCTGAAACCGAATGTATCATTGTGAATACATAATTAAAGGAAAATGAACAAAATAATTTTTTTATTAAAATAAAATATTATTTATGTTCCAAAAAGTCAAGCATAGATTATAAAATTCAACATATTTATTTTAATTGAACTATTTAAGTACTTAAATAAAAATTGGGCTGAGAAAAAAGTCTCATAAGTTTTTAATTCATGCTTATATCATGACGATTTCATAAAAAGGTGGTATTTTAAAGAATTGTATTTTTCTCTTTTCACCAAAAAATAATCCTTTTTAGAAAAATCCCAAATATTCACCATAAGATAATTTTGTTATGATTAATCCTAAAATGATATTTATTTCCACCAATTAAAATAATAAAATTTATAATTTTATCTTTTAATTGAAATCATATAATAAATGGAAAATTATTTATTTCGAATGAAAACTATATATTTTTCAAATGAAAAGTCATATTCTTATCACATAGCTTGATATAATTATTTATAACCATATAATAATAATAAATATCATTATAAATTTATTAGATTAAAATAAATATTCATTTATTAAATATTTAATAAGAAATCATTTTAATAAAATATATTTAACCTTTAAATAAAACACATTTTCTATAACAAAGTAAACATAATATTTTTAAATGAAAAGTTTGTATCTCATTTATAATATTATATCATTTGAAACATTATATAATCATATATAAGTGTTCAAATAATATATATAAATTTATAATCATGAATATTAATAAACCATAAAATTGATATATTATTACAAATATCTGGGATTTCATAATTATCATGTCATCAACATCGTAGTCATATATGTTTATTTCCTTAGAGTAAGTGGGGGAATAATTAAAAAAACTTCTTAGATAAAAAAATAATGTGGGAAATTCCAAACCACTTTAGCTAGATATAAAATAGATGGCTTAATATGGGAAGGGGTGGAATCAATTTCAATCATTGATAAATTAAAAGATAGTCGTAACCAAACATAATACCCCAAAATGCCATTTTATCAATGTTTATTTTGTCTTTTTTAATGTTTTAAGATAACAAAAATTCATGGGTCTAGTATTATTTTTATATCCAATGAAAAACCCATTGTAAATCATTTTTCGATAGTTTTTTGGTAGCAATTTTCTATTTTTTTAAAAAAAATTAACAAAAATATTTTAAAATTATTTAGTGGAAAATTTTAAAACCACTAATAATTATTGTTTAGTGGTTTTATTTTTTAATATATATATTTAAACAATTTTTTTTTAATTTTGATGGGTAAAATTTCCCAAATTTCTTGAGGCCACCAATCCCATTCCTACTAGGCCTTTATCGGGGCCACCTAACCCAGGGCCACGCACAACCCATACCCACCATTCCCTATAACATTAAACATATATTTTGTATAGTTATATTTTAACCTCTTACCTCTTTGTTATTCGATGAAATCTTTACCACTCCACCAATACTTTCATGTGGTTATGAGGAGTATGTTAATATACTTGTATATATGCTAATAGATATATAAAATTACATATATATTCATATATATTTATTCCAAATCTTCCTTCAAAAAAATATATTTATTCAGAATCTACTAATATATAAATATAAATATATAATTACTTATAAATTAATATAAATATAGTTATGTATATATTTATAAATACATGAAAATATAAATAAATATAAGTAAATTTACATAAATATATTAAAATTACACACACAAAAAATTGAATATAATTATATGTATGTGTATATACCTATATAAATAAATGTATATACTAATATACAACCACATAATTAATATAAATATAAAGAGGATGAGGTTTGCGTGAGAGTTTCTTGCATAGCGTTTCCATGGAGTATAGGGTTCCACTCCTAGGGAAACTCGGTTAGGCCCTTTTATGTACAAACGATTTCTAGATTTAAGGCTCTTTGACTCAGATATGCATTCCTATTTCAGATTGGATGTTTGAAGGGTTGGTTGTGGTGGGTTTGGATCGGTTTTTTTGCCTTCCATTGGTGTGGGAAGTAGTCCATTCTCTCTCTAAAAAGAATCTCTTATTGATTTTATGTGTAAAAAGGATAAAATTTCCCATGTAAAATCTTATTATTAAGAGTTCTCATAATTTTTGAAAGTTTTAAGAACTCTATTATTTCATGATTAATTTTCCCATGGGGGTCTAAGCCGTAGAGAGTTGAATATCAGGTCACGCGGCTTTTGGCTATGTGGGGATTTGACAGCTAGAGATGTTTTTAGACTATTAAAGGCTTATTTTTTAACCTTTTCCCACATAAGACATGAATGTCGGAGTGGGGTCTTGAACAGATCTCCCTCTAGCCTAGGGTTATTCATATCTGAGAGAGGGATAGGAATTTCAATCCAATTGAGGTAAGTAATTCATATTTTAAATTATGGGTCAATTTTTTTGGTTTAAATTGGATATTGTGGCATCCAAATAACCATTATGTAATTGAGATATCAAATGATGTTCCTATTGAACTAGACAAAGAGACTAATATGACCCTATTTGGGCACTATTCCCATTTTCTGGTCAAGGTCGATATGGTTTCCACATTGGTCGATATATTTTTTCTCTCCACCGATTTGGATGAGTTCATGGTGAAATTTTAATTTAAAAAGGTAAATAAGTTTTTTATGGAATTTAAGATCATTGGACATGATATATTGAACTTAAAAAGAGCTTTGATTTGTGACTTCTATACATATAATGGGAATGATGAGTTTTCTTACAACAAGAAGCCTTGGAATGTGAATTCCATTGTTCTAAATGAGAACACTGGGAAAGAGAAGATTCAAGGTGGTGGAATTATAGGAATCTTGGGGAGGACCGTGATGATAATTGAACCCGAACACTCTTCCCAACTGGTTACACAATATGGGGCTTGCAGGCAATATGTTGCTTCACTTTTGGATGGTCCTTCAGGGGTGGATAGGTGGACTGTTATTGGATTGATCAGGTTGACACTACCTCAATAAAATGGGATGGTTTTAGATTCTTATGATAATGTATCAAAATTTGAGCATGATAAGATTTATCAGGGAAAATCCCTGACTCCACCAAAGATGTCTTGGGCTTACATTGTTGTAGAGGACCAGAATAATTCACCATCACAGTATGTTGTTTCTCCTGATTCTAATATAAATTATCTATCTAAATTTGACGTTGTAATAAAAAAATAGGTGGATAGAGAAATGTTGTAGGAACATGATTTAGATAATTACAAAAGGAATGGTAATGAAAATATGGTTTTGGTTTCCCCCTGTTCACCCAGGAAGTCTTTTGTTGGTAATTCTGGTCTTTCCATCATTTTTCAACTCCCATATACTATGGTAGTGTTGTCTCTAGTAACTTTGTTTGGTTGGTAGGATGAAACATAGGTGAATGTACCTACCATAAAGGGTTTTTAATTTGATGGTAACAAAGTGAGGAGATCCTTATATTCAGTAGAATACACTCCTTCTAATTAGGATCCATCCAAATTGGTTCACCCAAAAGGAAAAGAATAATTCTATAGCATCGAAAAGAAGTGTGGTGCCTCATATGGCCATTGGTTTTGAAGGGGAAAAATAATCTTTTTTCAAGTTAGTGGATGTATAAGGATTATAATTTCATCTTTTTAGTAACTCCAAACCTCTTTCCATTGAGCCTAGTTAGGATTCCATTAATTTATCTTCTGGTAATTTTTTATTGGCCCCTCTGGTGTTCCCTCTTCAGAGAGAGTGTCCATCATACTCCTCTACATTCAAGAAGTTTGGTTCTATCTTCTATCAAATTCCATGTGACACTTCACCCAAAAATTTATAGGGTATATAAGAAGTGCTAGACAATATGCAGGTGTCTACTCACAACCTCTTCGGTGCGCATGATTCTTTTATTGATGCATAAGGGGGAGAAATGCATAGTACTTTGGTATCTAATGAGAAATCTTCGTAGGAATTTTTAGGTTATGTGAAGACCCCTATTGTCAGAGTTAATGAATACACCTCGATTTCTAAACTATCCAAGAGGGAGGAATCTCAGTTCGATGATAAGAGATTTGACTGCAAGAGCACTAATGTTGAAAGCATCTGGCAACAAGAGGAGAATTGGAAAAAAGTAATACATCCTAGAGGTCAAGGTCATGGGTGTGGTAAAACTATTTGGAATAAAATATTCAATTAGGATCCAACGATAAGATCTAATATCCGAGGAAATCTTGGTCTTTTGACTATTTATTATTGATGATGGAAGTATTTCCTTGTCCGAACCCATCATTTACATTCTCTGTTTTTCTATCATTTAATAAGTGACATAGTTTTCAAAAAAATATAAATATATATATATAGATAAATTTATATAAATACATGTAAACATACACACACACACACACAGAGAAATATATATTTTAATATAATTTTATATAAAAATAATTATATATAAATATATACAATTACAAATTTTCACAATTTTACATATATATAATTATATAAATATATATATATATATATAAACACATATAAATACACACACACACACATATATATATATAATGAGAGTGTATATATAAATATATATATATAAATATAAACACACACACACACATAAATATACCTATATGCATATAAATATCTATACATAAACATAAATATATATTATTATAAATAAATATACATAAATACTCCCACACACATATATTATTAAATACAATTATTTATATTGATAGATATATATAAACACATATATATATATATACACCCACATAATATATATAAATATGTATAAATATAAATACATATAAATTTATACAAATATATATATATATATATATACATAAATATATATAAACACACACACACATATATATATTGAAATATAATTATATATAAATATAAATAAAATACACAGACACACCTATATATATATTAACACATATGAATACACACACATAGATATAAAAATATATACATATACACATACATATATGTGTTTGTATATACTCAAGAAGGTTTCAACATCCTAGATGAATTCTCATGCTAATTTGGCTTTCAATTCTTATTTAGCTGTCTTAGAAAGTAACCGAGTAAAAGTGCATGGTATGGTTTCAAGGAAAGATCATACTGGGAAGGACGTGTCAAATATTCTAAGATAGGACCATTCTATTGGTCATATTACTGATGGGACTAGTTGCATTAACAATTCTACTTTTAATCTACCAAGGGGTATTGAACAAACTATTTCTTTTAAGTATTCAATATAAAAGAGAAAGAATAATATGGGGTGAAGATGGTTTAAAAAATGTTCTTTCTGGGAAATCTATGTCACATAATATTTATCAGGCTGTCTATTCACATGTTCAAAATTTTGAAACTTATTTGGATTTTGATCAATTGTTAGAAATTTTTTTGAGTGGGCAATAATGGGTCTAAAACTCTTGGATAGGATATGTTGAACATGTGAACCAGACTTCAGCAAGGTGATCAAATAGGGGTGGTTAAGTATGACCTCTATTATTTGATCCCTAATGGAGGAATATTTTTGGTTCAATACGAAACTCCCCTTAAGGTAGAGATTCTAGTGAGTGGACCTTCATATAAGATGGGGGATGGTGTTGGGTCTTGTGTGTATGGTGAATATATATAAGAGGATAACATTAATAGACAATATGATGTCCAGTCAAGTATATAGTCTTCAAGGGATACACCAAGTTAGATAGGTGGTTTTATGGGATATGTTTTGTAGACTTGGTTGACTGTTGTGGATGAGGGATGTATTAAGCAGTATCCCCACCGCTTTATTTTTCTGATTAAATGAAATAGATTTATGATTGTTTTGGTAAATCCACATATGGGGAATGTGAGGATTCGAGGACTAAAAACACCATCATTAAACCAATAGAGGATCTTGAGTAGGAGAGGTTTCCTTGGGGCCCTAGTGACACTTTCACAAATTTGTTGGACTCACAAGCTGTGTATTTAAATATGAATAAAATTGAACTTGAATTTTTTTTATATAAATTTCACCCCTCAGTTTTGAAATTTATATCCCCTAAAATTGAAAATAATATATTATCCAACCAAAATATAGAAATTCGAGATTTGTTATGGAAATACAATGTATGTTTTATCTCTATGGAATACATTGATACGCCATCCGATGTTGATCATGAACCTCGATAGAAATGGAAAACGTAGAGAAGAGGTCAATGTCCATGTGACTAAGATAAACATAAGAATATATTTTATATGAAAGAACATGTAATGACTAATTTTTTATGATTTTAGAATCAATGAATATACTATTGTTTGGTTTCCATGATAAGGGTAGTTTTCATTATGTTTGGCACAATCTTCCTCTCCTGTATTTTTCATTGATTCTAATAAATGGTTTAGATACTTTTGGCTCAACCATTGGCATATTTTAACATATAAAAATATATATACACATATAAATATTAATATATATATAAACCCAATATATATATATAACTGTTGATACATATAAATATACATAAATAAATATATATATATATATTAAAAAATATACATATATACATACAAATATACACAACCGCATATAAAAAAATTACATATATATATATAAACATTTTAAAAATTAAATATAAATATATAAATATAATATATATAAATATATGTATATATGTATACATATGATGTGGCCCTAAAATATATAGACTTTACACATATTTTCATTAAGATTTTAATGATTTAATTAATTAATTTTATTCTTTTTGTTAAATAATTTCTTTTTGTGATTTTATAATTAAATTTGGTATTTATATCCTTTAAAATATTTAATTTATTCTTTGATTTTAGTTTTTAAAATTGTCCTTTTTTAATTTTTAACAGGTTATTTTTTCTTGACTTATTAGTTTTATGATTGTATCATTTAATTAATTGAATATATTAATAAAATTATATTCATATAATTAATAGTATCTTTAATTTAATTTTTAATCCCTTAATTTTTTTATTTACAAATATTATGACCATTTAATTTGATTTCAATAATTAATTTAATCATTTATTCAACTTATAATTCCAATATCAATATTAATTAATTTTTCTTCTATTTAAATTATGTTATATTTTAATTTAAATTTATTTTTGGTTTTTAGTTTTATGATTTTAATTTATTAATTTGTTAATTATTTTAAATAAATATTTAGTGGATGTTTAATTTTTTAAACTAAGAAAATTATGTTTTTTTTAATTTATTTTTCTTTTCTATTAATTATTTTAATAATTGTTTATTGATTGATTTCTATTTTGAAGTCAAAAATTTGAGTTAATATTCTAGTGAAATGGTGACTCCAGTGAGTCACTTCCAAACCCAAGTATTGGTTACCCAATGATTCACCGCTCTTGCTAGCCTTCCCCTACCTTCTTAATGTAACCAATTACCACTAACCCTTCTTCCATTTCATCATGGAAAACGTTACTCAATGAGTCACCGTTTATTTTTATACATTGTTCCTTCCTCTTCCCTCATTTCCCCTTAGATCTCACTACCACCGTTGCTATCACACAACACATCACTATCACTATTGTGGTACACAACCCTCAACCCCATGACTCACTGATCCCTAACCATCTCGCCGATGAACATCCATATCGTCAACAACATGAGTTCTCACCATCATAATTTCTCACCATTGCCGGATATGGAGATGAAGATAGATCCACTCACCCCAACCGAGATCTTTGTAAATTAGTAAAAAACATAGATATGAAAGACCCATTCTTGAGGATAATGTCCACACAACTGAATCTAGATTGATATCTGATGTCCTTGAGCTGAGCCTCTCAGATTTGGAAGCACTGAGAAATCTCCAAAGATGGTCACTGATGCTGGAGGGTGTTTGCATTTAGGAGTACCAGGACATATCCGAGCAGTTGTGGATCATCTTGTGAGACATTGATTCCCATGAACCCACCAGGTTGGAAAAGAAGCCTATGCTGATCTGTAATGTTCTTCGATCCTTAGCCGATTCTTCCACCCATAGTTTCCACTTACCATCTGGAATTGCCTCTACTAAGTGTTGTAGAGTACCGCTGTGGATGAGGACCACACGAGACCCATGTCGTCACCACTAGAGAAGGAGTTGAAAGGGAGGATAGTTATTGTCGCTTGATCGAGAAGTAGAGTAATTCCCCCTATGCAGGCCATGAATGGATAGAGGGGAAGAGAAATTATAAAAAAATAAAAATGAAACAAAAAAAGAGATAAAAAAATTAAAAAAATTATATAAAATTAATTTAAATTAATTTAAATAATTAAAATAATAATGATAATAATTAAAATATAAGAATTAATAGTTAATAAAAAAATTCATTATTAAAATAATATAATGAAATGAATTAATTTAACATTGTATGTTTAATAAATTAAAATATATATAAATTATAATTATAAGTAAACTTAATTAATAAATTAATAAATTTATTAATAATAAATTTTAATATAATAAATAATTACTAATTATCTTAACAAAATAAAAAACATCAATAATACAATAATAATAATAATTTTCTTTTATAAATAATGATAATATTAACTTAAATAATTAACAATAATTAATAATTTTTTAAAAAGTAAATAATAAAATAAAATAATAAGTAATTAAAATATTAATTATTTAAAATAATAATTAAGATACATTAATTACAAATAAAATTAAATAAATATAAATTAATTACTATAATAAAGTGTAATGATAATTGATTAAATAAGTTTTTGTTTTAAACAACATAATATCTAACTACTTTTTATTTTTCTTTGTTTATAATTTTCAGATTCATTCCAAAGACCATTTTTATACAAGTTCATGAAGAAATAGTGGATAAGTGGTTATTACAGTGGTTTTGTTTAAGTCACATGCATTACAGGAATGAGGAGAGTGTAGATGACACAAAAGAACAGAACCAACATAAGTTGGTGGAAATAGTGGGTGACCAATTAGAAGTTGACAAGGAACTAAAATTTAGAAGAAATAATAGTAGACACAAGAGAACCATATCATTCAAATTTAAATATCAATCATTGGCCACTGGATAGAAGGAGACAGGGAGACGAGAAGTAGGAGGAGGAGGAGAAACAAGATGAGCAACACAGGAGGCACAGTGGTGATCACCATTCTTGAGGGAGATTATTTCATCCTATATTATTATTTTCTTCATTGTGTATGTGAATTTTCTAAATATTTATCTTTTCAATAAATCTTGGAAATTTTATTTTTTGAGGGATTTACAATACTACTGGTTAGCTTTATTTGTCTCTTCACGAATCATTTATTATAGATGTTAAAATCGATAGGCGAGATCGATTCTGATTTCAATTTTAAAATTGTTTGACTCCATTATTTTTAAACAAAAAAATTTCCAGATCAATTGGAGATATTGATCTTGATTACTTCTCTTCAAACCTAAATTTCTAGACATTGGAATATTATGATGAATGTTGTTCCATCATCACTACTCATTAATTATCATTATCGTTCGATGATTGTTAGAGTGGGGAACATAAATATTTCATCCTTCTATGTGTTTAATTTCATAGAAAGGGTGATTCAACCAATATATTTACAAGGTTGTGAATTCAATTAATATTCTACGAAGAAAATTTCATTTCTTATCCAGCAGTGTTAGAAATCCCGAACAGTTTTTATGATTAGTTTCTGCTCAATATCTATTATTATTTTCTGACACTAATTTTCATATAGTTCATTTTAGATCTAGTTTCAAACTTAGTTCATTTAGAAAAAACATATTTCACATACTATTTTTAGAAAAATATTTAAAAAGTATAAATGTTAAAAAATTTACCCGCTATTTTCAATAGTGGGGTTTTGTTTTGAATAACATGGCCACTCAACCTTTTGCTATGGGTTCTCCCCTACTTAACTCTATATAGTAGTTATTATGAAAATATAAATAATTAATCTTTGACACATATTAATCAAAATACAGGTAATGTTTTTGGGGATATTGCTGGGGTAGTCTTTGAGTGACCATTTAAAAAAACATTTTTAAAAAGAAATTAATTAATAAACATTAAATACAAATCATGGAACATGTTGTATGAGATTAATTTCAAAATTATTTTTGCTTTTATTGAATATAGGTGTTTGATTTGATTCACTATTTTTTATGTTGTTTTAGTGGTGTTTTGAATTTTTTACTGTAATTTTTATTCTATACTAAAACTACAATGTAGTTGTTTATGAAAATTTATAAAATTAGTGTATCAAATAGACTGTAATCAAGAGTGTGATATTTTTTGTTTTTCTTGTGGTTACTATCAACACACTACTTGGTAGTGTGTTTATAATGTTCCACAACATAAATACGTAGAAAACATTTACTATTATAAACCTATATCGAATTATTATTCCAAACTAGATCAAATGATATCAAAAATCATAGAAAAATTTGATGAATTTAATAAATGACATAATTAAAGAATAAAAAGGTTCAAAATATTACCTTTGAATCACAGGAAAACATAAGGCATCAAAAAATTTAATACAATTATGAAGAAAATCATTTTTAAGAATTTGAAAATGAAACATTCATAAATATTGTGGATGAAAATAAGAAAAAAAACCTTTTACATTGAATAATCTAAATATGATATAGAAAAAAATGAAAAAATAATTAACACACTGGATAATGAAAACATTTCTGATGAATTTTTTAAGAACATAAATCGAGATGAGTTAGAAAACATTGAAAAGGAACTAAAATAAATTGAATAATAATTCCTTGTTCTTTACATGGTTCCTTCCTATAAAATGATTTATATTTATAGGATATTTGAAAAAGTGATTTCTCATGTCATGGAAAATATAGAAAATAAAAATATGAATATGAAAAATTCCTCACTTTACATTTCTAAAATATTTAATGATAAAATTTAAATTGAAATTAGGTATACTCTAGGAGAGAACAACAAGCCTAAAATCCCAGATTGGTATAATTTTGAAACTATTTATAAGTGTGATCTCTATAATTTTGAATGTTTAATCCCAAAAATCATTGAAATAAATTATGATTAAGTGGATGAGGCTTTGATATTTTAAGAAAGGTTAACTGATTAGTATTCAATTCCATATTCTAAGATTAATCATTTTTCTAAAACATTGTGTATTGAAATGGAAAATAGTGCAAACCAACCTGGGGAAATTGTTTAAATTTGAACATTATAGAAACTAAATTTATAGAAGGTGAGTTAAAAACTTATTACCATGAAATTGAACTTCAACACTTAATAAACATTGTATTTATGAATGAAATTTTTTGAATGTGAGCATATAAAGAAGGTTGAACACACACATGCTGATTCATGAAGAATTTATTTTTCATAATTAGTGATTGATAATTTATTATTCTCAGAAGAAGAACTATTGGACGAAATTAATAACTTAGAGATGTCTATGGTTTTACAAGAACATAAATTAATTATTCCTTATTTTTCTAAGTCTTACTCAACATAGTTTAGTTCATAATACCATTTAAAAGATAATATTAGTTTAGAAGGGTAATTTTATATGAGTTCTAATGTTTCCAAATCTGATGAGTATACTATTTTTACCCTTCATGAACCTGTTAGTCATAAATCATCCACAAGAACCCTTGAATTTGATTTTGTTAAGGATTGTTTTGAGAGAGATATCGTTGAATTTAATTATTCACCTTTAAGAGAATCCATTTTACTGTTATCCCTTCATGAAAATTTAAACCTGGTCAAATATAAATTTATTATATAAGTTGATAGTACAACTACCAAGAGTAACATTCATTTTTTCTGAGCATAAATTTATCCTTGTAGAGAATTAGGGGGTTCCTTCTTTTTTTTACATGAAGCCAAATTTTTAGAAAATACTTAAAATGTGAATATGGGTGATGATTATTTTGCTCATCTTGAAGACTCCACTTAGTTGTTCCAAAATGATAAAGGGTGTTTCATAGAGATTTTTTTGTCAATGAAAATTTAGTTTATATTTTCTTATGTTATGGTACCCATGAATTTAATTTTTTATTAAAAAATGGAAAAAACATGTTTGGTGGTTCCTACTAAGAAAACGACATGCACATAGTGATTTTTTTAGTGTCTAGGGGAGTTAGGATTGGGACATAATTACTACTGCATTATGGGAGGCAACCCATAAATTTATTTTGTTGAATAATTTTTTTATGCCTTAAATAAAGTATAACTAAAGACTTAAAATATGATGATTCATGGGAATTAACCAATATCTTTTCTTTTTTTCTACATTTATTCCTATTTTAATTTTTGAATAATGTGCTGGTTGATACTATCATATTATTCTTTATATATTTTAGACATGTCTTCTTGGTCTTGAAAGCTATTATTTGAAGAATATAAACTAAGTTGCTATTGGTGTAAGTGAGGAGAATAACATCCCCTTGTTCTTAAATTCACATGGATATTCATGGTTTAGTATCTTTGAAAAAAAATTAAATAGGGATGTTACTTATTTAAATTTAGGCATTCATTTTTTCTTCCCCTTATTACTTAAAAATAATATTCCATTTTAGGTCGCAATTCGTCTATAAAATGGTGTTTCTTTGACTCCCCATTGCATTTGAGTCACCTTTCCACTACTAGAGGTGAGTCACCATAATAGTGTCTCACTCGTAAGTTGTTGGTGGTGAGTTATTAATTTATATTTTTATAGTATAAATTTTTTCAATATATTCTTGTTTGATGGAAATTGTGTTTCAATGGTTTAAAAATGTCACTGTCTAAACTTAAGTGTGGGTGGAATCACCCCTAGTTAGTTGAACTTTTATTTGGGGTATTTAGAATTTATTTTTTTCATCTCTATTGTACAAAATTTTTAATCAAAATTTTGATATTTATTGCACCATATTCAATGTGAACTCACATGTTTTACACTCTATTGTTTGAATTTAATTGAAAAAAATGTTAATGGTTTAAATAATAATGGATGTGATGTTATAGTAAAATATTTTTGTGGAAATAAAAATGTTTGTACTACAATGTGACCATTGTACATCCCATTAATTTTCTTGAATAAAAATATATTTTGAGATTTAAAAGTTAAATTTATGTATTCTCCACCTTTGAATTCATCTTTTGGGACAATGATGGGTTTTAAGTGTGCGGTAGGGGGTCAACATATGTTAAGAAAATATGTGATTTAAAGGTATCCCACCAAATCCCACTACCTTTAAGCTTTTTGTAAAAAAACATTCAACTTTTTTCAAAAATTCAATCACAAATTGAGTTTCTTTAGGATTTTTCCTACATTACAAATTAGTTCAGACTAAGGATAATATCTTATTGGTAGTTAACAGTTGATTTTAGTCTGAAATTTTTGAGAATGAATGATTACTGAGTGAATTTTATTATTTCATTTACAAATGTTTTATTTAGGAACTATGTTTTAGATTGATATAGGATACATTTTTTATAGATACAAGATCTTAACTTTTGGAAACTATATGTTTGAACCTTTTCCTAGGGGACTGGATTTTTAATTATTAAGAAAATAACTTCAGTGAGCCAATTAAAATTGTATTAATATAAATCTTCTGAAAATAGATTAAAATGGGCATTTGGGAACCCACAATGATTCTTTGATACACTTGGAATAGTGTGTGTGAGTAAACCCTATGTACAATTCTAATAAGTTCATTTTCACAGTGCTTAAAAAATATAACATGGGTAGAATTATTTTTATAAATATTATCAATATATAGTTCCAAGTTGTACAAAACGAGTTCATTAAAGTGAGGGTAATTATGAACGCCAGATGAAGAATGTGAAATTTGATTTATATAAAATCATTTAAGTTGTATCAATAAGGCAATTGTAAAAATAATAATTAATTTTTTCTTTTTGGAATCTAGGAGAAAGTCAATGTATAATGTGCCATTGGTTATGTTCTTAATTTTAATGATATTTAACCTATTATCACTCTTAAAGTTAGAAATTTGACTTGAATTGAAGTTAATATAGTAGGTAGCTTCATATATGAGGCATGAAATCCTTATTAGTGGATGATTCTTCACATTATTTATTAGTTTCAAATATTTGAAATTAAGAAGAACTGCTTTTTGACATTTCATTTCAAAATCCTATTTCACAATTTTTGACCCTCCAGATTTTAAAGTGTTGAACATGCTTCAAATTTGAGCTATTTAATGAAAACATATGTATCTCTTTCAAAAGATAATAAAAAATGAAATTGATTAAGGAAATAAATTCTTAAGTGGGGGGGGGGGTAATTTAATGTGGCCTTAAAATCTACTGATTTTCCACATCTTTTCATTAAGATTTTAATGATTTAATTAATTAAATTTTCTATTATTGTTAAATAATTACAATTTTTTGATATTATAATTAAATTTATCAATTTATCATTATCTATAATAATTTTGTTTCATATTTATATTCTTTAATATAATTAAATTTTACTTTCCTTGTTTTCAGGTTTTCAATTTTTATTTTTTCTTTTTTTAACATTTTATTTTTTCTTAACATAATAGTTTTATATTTATATCTTTTTATTAAATAAATCTATCAATAAAATTATTTTCATTTAATTTAATGTTTCATTGATTTAATTATGAATCATTTAATATTTGTATTTATTAATATTATATGCATTTAATTTGATTTTCCAAATTAATTTAATCTTTTATCCAATTTTTAATTCCAATATAAAAATTAACTAATTGTTAATTATTTTCATTTTAGTCATATTTTAATTTATGTTTTGTTTTTTTTAGTTTTATGTTTTTAATTTTTTAGTATTTTAATTTTTGTAGTCATTTTTTATGTTTTATTTATTTAACTAATCAAATTATGTATTTTTTTTAAAAATTTATTTTTCTTATATATTGATTATTTTAATAATTGTTAATTGATTAATTTTTATTTTACAGTTCAAAATTTGTGTCATTCTTCTTGTGCAATGGTGACTCTAGTAAGTCACCATTAGACCCGTGAAATTTTTACTCAATGAGTCACTGTTACTGCCATCCTTCCCATTCCTTCTCACGAAATTTAGTTTCAACCAGATCATCTTCTATTACTTTCTGAAAAGATTCACTCAAAGAGTCGCCATTCATTTTTCACATTGTTGATTCCTCTTCAAGTCTTTTCCTTGACTTCTCACCCCTTCTGTTTTTGTCTCTCTACACATCATTTTCACTGTTTTGGTACACAACCCTCCACCCAATGACTCACCAATATCCTATATTCTCACGGCTGAACCCTCATACCATCAGCAACATGAGTTCTCACTATGATAATTTCTCACTCTCGTGAGATTTGGAGATGAATTGAGATCCACTCACACCGACATAGATCTTTCCAAATCAATAAATACATATATATGAAGACACAATATTGAGGTTGATCTCCACACCATCAGATCTAGTTCGAGATCTGAAGCCCTTGAGTTGAGACCGTCAGATATGGAAGCACTGAGCTATCACCGGAGATGGTCATCACTACGGGAGGGTTTTGTCAGTAAGGATAAAAGTGAAATAGCTAGGCATCTGTGGATTATCTTTCTAGATGTACATTCCCATGAACGTTCTAGGTTGAAGAAGAATCCTATGTCAATCTATGATGTCCCTTGATCTTGAGCCTCTTCTACCACCCATACCAGCCGCTCACCATCTGAAGTCGCCTTTGCTAATAACTGTGGAATTTGGTTGCAGATGAGGACCACCCGAGTCCCTTCTCACTACTACTAGAGAAGGATATAAAAGGGAGGAGAGTCGTCGTGTCTTACTGGAGAAGTAGAGGAACCCCCCCCCCCCCCCCCCCATGGTCCATGAATGGATAGGGGGAAGAGAAATTATAAAAAAATAAAAATATAACCAAAAAATAAAAAATAAAACTAAATTAATATCAGTATATAAAACAATAATGATGATAATAATTAATAATTAATAAAAATGAAAATTAATTATTAAAATAATATAATCAAATTAATGACTTTAAATTATTATTTATAATAATTTGAAATTGATATGAATTATAGTTATAAGAAAACATAATTATTAAATTAATAAATTTAATAATAATAATATTTATTAGATTAAATATTTAGTATTCGAACTAAGAAAATAATGATTTTCAATAATCTAAAAATGAAAATGAAAATAATTTTATTTTATAAATTATAAAAATATTAACTTAATTAATTAACAATAATTAATAAATGTTTTAAATAAAATAAAAAAATTAAAAAAAATAATTAATTAAAAAAATAATTAATAAAATTTAATCGAAAATAACATTAAAAAATATAAATTAATTAACATAATAAATTCAAATAACAATTAACTAAATAAGTTTTTTTAAACAGCTTAATATCTAATTACTTTATATTTTTCTTTGTCTATAATTTTCATATTCATTCCAGAGCCCGTTTGTTGTCCAGGTTCATGGAGAAACATAGTAGAAGAGGTTGTTACAGGGGTTTTTCTTAAGTCACGAGAATTGTTGGAATGAGTAATACGTGGATGACACAAAGGAAGAGAACCAACTAAAGGTGGTGGAAATTGCGGGCGACCAATTAGAAGTTTACAAACCACTTAAATTTCTATGTAGTAGTAGTAGACACGGGAGACATATATCATTCAAATTTACACTTCAATCACCAGGAGCTAGAGACCAAGATACCAGGAGATGGGAAATAGTAGGAGTAGAGGCACCAGGAGAAGAAATGCATCATGCACAATGGCGATCACCATTTTTGAGGGATATTATTTCTTCCTATGTTATTCTTCTCGTCATTCTGTAATTGAATTTTTTAAATCTTTATCTTTATAATGATTCTTGGATAATATATTTTTTTCAAGGATTTACAATATAGCTGTTTAGCTTTATTTATCTCTTCGTGAATAATTTTTTATGGATATCAGAATCAATCGGTGAGATCGATTACAAATTCAAATTTAAAATCAATTTTCTCATTTATTTTCAAACATAAAACATTAAGGATCAATTAGGGAAATTGATCTTGATTTACACTCTTCAAACCTAAATTTAATGACTTTATAATATTGTGGTGAATTTTATTCCATCTTTATTACTTTTTAATTGTTAATACAGTTTGATGAATCATGGAGTGGTAAACTCCATGATTTCATCGTTTTAGGCATTTTATTTACTCACAAGTGACATTGAACCAACATTTTTCCAAGGCTTCAAATTGAATTAATATTCTGTGAAGAAATTTTCATTTATTAGCCAATAGTGTTTGAATTCACATGAATTTCTCTTGATCATTTTCTGCTCAATCATTGTTCTTGTTTTATTATACTCCTTTCCCTATAGTGGATTTTACCTCTATTTTCAAACATATAACTTTTAAAAAAAAACTTGTTTCTCATACTATCATTAAAAAATATATTTTTTTTATAGAAAAGTTAAAAAATCCACCCAATGTTTTCAATATGAGGGATTTATTTTGAAAAACATTATCACTCCACATTCTCTATGGGTTCGACCCAACTTACCTTTATATAGTATTTAGTAGGAAAATATACATAATTAAACATTGGCACATATTCATAGACATATGGTTCAACATATAAATATAAAAATAAATATATGTAAACTAATATATATATATACACACAATCACAGATATAAATATCTATAAATACATAGACACGTGAATAATTATTGTTTTTAAACATTCCAATTTAAATAGTTTCCAGGAACACAATGATTAACCATGAATTTCATCCAAATTCAATCGCTGATATTCAAAAGGAATATAAAACCAGGGAAAAAATTCATACCACACCCAAAAGGATATGATGACCCTCTTAAATGATAAAGAAGTACCACTGAAAAATCTACAATTAGGTACCTTAACATTAAACTTAAGTATGGACACCTTATGTGAAGCTCAAAAAATGGGATCAATCTTCAAATATCTTGTCATATTCTATAATTTGATAGGTCACTGAGCCCAAACCAAAACCCATATCAAAAGTCATTAAAGTTGAACTCCAATTTTAAACTTCTCTTATAAAATTCATATATTGTTTGTTATTAGTTATTACCAAATTCTAATATAATACTATCATAGTTTTTTTGTAAGCATTTATTTGATATTTATGAAAGCATAAAGGGACATAGATATCAAAAGTTATGGTCATTGGAAGCTGAAGTACAATTTTCAATTTCTCTTAGAACACTAGTTAAGCGAGAATTCTTCAACCACAGTTTTAATATATACACATATATATGTGTATGTGTGTGTAAGTATAAGCATATATAAATAATTACTAATTAATAATTAATTAATAATTTTTTTAGTTTTCAAATAATTTCCAACAAATAATAATAAATAATCAATGATTAATAACAGAAAATTAATAATTAAATAAAAGTTTAAATAGTAAATAATAATTAAATATGAATATAAATAGTAAATAATAAATAATAAATAATTTTCAAGTAATTAAAAAATTTAAATCAATCATTAATAATTAAAAATCAAAATCAAAAATTAATAATGAAGAATTAATATAATTTATTATTACTAAATAATAAATATTAAATCATAAATAAGTACTAATAAATAATTATAACTTAATGATTAATAATTTATTTATTTTTTATATAAATAATAACTGATAATTATAAATAGTTAATAATTAAAAATTAAAAATCAATTAGTGTTATAAATAATTAATAAAAAATCATGATAAATAATAAAAATATAATTATTAAATAATAATTTATAATTATTAAATATAAATAATAATTATTAAATAAAAACATAAATTTCAAAATAAATAATAACCTTTTTCACAGAATTTTTAAAAAACTATCATTAAAGATAAATAAAATAATATTTTCATATTTAGTGAGATGATTAACCGTTATTAAAAAAATACATTAAACTAAAGAATTTATTTTATAAGCCCCCAGGAATTAGCATTAGTTTCCTCAAACTACCATTAGAAAAATAAAATGAAACATTTAGTGGTGGTTTTGAAAACCATCACAAAATTTCCTTTTTATTACAGTGATATCTTTGACAGCTGATGATTATTCTTGCTAATGTAGTAGTGGTAATAGAAAGGGTAGGGGAAGTCTGGTGGAGTGAGAAAGACCTTATTTTAGATAATTGTAAATTGTACATGAAAGAAAAATATGAAGTTACATAGTTGGATAAACTATAATAGAAAATTAAATCTTCTCGTCAATCATTAATAATTTTGATCAGCCTCTACCATAATGATTACAACTTTTTAAACTTATTTATTTTACACAAAACATGACTTATAACGAGAGGCTGAAAATATGGATTACCCATTACTCATTGATTGATAAAATGATCATTTCATAAACATTCTTTTTCACAATTTCATTATCATACACATGATGTGAAATAAAAATCATGCACTAAATGAAAATTACTATTATGAAGTTGTTATCTCGACACATAGGAAAGTGTCTCTATAAGTATACTCTTTACATATATTAAGCTCATGCATATTCTATCATAAAGGAGTAGTTAATATTTTCTCTACACTTTTTCCTAGAACCGTGGATCTATAAAGTGTAGCTTGGATTTTTTTAGGGTTTAAAGTTGATTGCACAAGATTTTTATGAAAGAATCATTATTTTTTTTAGTTTACAAAATTTATGTGGAGATAATATTGAGTTTATTTATTAATGTGATCATTCCATGGAAAGGTGGAATTTCCATTTAAATTTTATATTACTATGGGATATATATTACTTTCATTTAATAGAATAATATTCTTTTTGACATGAGGAATACTAGAGATATTATTTTTATAGTATGTGATTAATGAAATTTTGAATAATCATGGGAAATGTAATGTTAATTGTTTGATTTTAATTTGAAATTCTTGACTTGGATTTTAAATAGTGTCCAATCAGATGTTTTAGAGGAATTGGAATATTTGATACCATAAAATATATTATAGAGGGAATTGAAGTTATAATATATAATTGACCATTGGATGGTTGTAGATTGAGAGATACGTATATTATAATGGAATTGAAATAAAAATATTTGAATTTTTTATTGGATGAAATTTTATACAGAAAATTTTTATAAAAGAGTAGGGAAATATGGAATATCACTAAAGGGGGTCACACTATTTACTCCTCTTGGATCTCTATTTATGTTCTCCATCAGTGGTAGTGAGACTCATAGCATTATGTGATCATAGGATGATGGGATAGATGAATTATTAATGGATTGTGAAGGAATATTATAATACTATATCAAACTAATAAGAACATTGTTAATTTTTATGATAGTATATCCTTAGGCCCTAAGAATCATATCTTCCCCTTTCTCCCTCCAAAAGGTGTTAGTGGGGGATTTAAAAAAAAATTGGGAATGGGGTTGTCCCAATCTATAGAATTTACCCTATAACCATTCATAATTTATACCATAGAGATTGTGAGTTACATGAGGGTCATGCCACTCACTTGAGGCAATATACTCTAAAACTAATAGTTATACTGGGCACATGCCATTTTGACATAGGTTATTTCAATTCAATATAGGGCCTTTTTTAATGTGCATATGTTGTCCTAATATATTTTAAATGGAAAGCCTAGTAAGTTTGGTTTAATAGCTATAATTTATTAAAAAATTATATTTCATGACTTGGTGGATTATTTCATTAAGGTCATTAACTAAAAACATATAGAAAATTAAACGAAAAATATCTAAGTTAGGTTAATATTATTTATTCCCCATTTAACTAAAATTATTTTACTTTTGATTGTTTTTCTTTGTAACTAATTGATTTAAATTTTTTTTTTAAAAATAATTTGGTGGAATTGATTTTTTAAATTTTGATATACCTATATTATGATAAATGGAAAATTAAAATTTATAATGAAATTCATGAATATGGATCTTTCAAAATCATGGTATTTTTAAAAAAAATATAGACTATATCTTAAATTAATTCTTAATTTAAGATGATTTGATTTTATGGATTTGAAAAGTAAAACAATTTTGAAAATAAAAAAATCATTTTAGAAACTAGTTTAATGGAATGAGCACCAGGAACTCCATGGTTGGATATAACAATGTGCTATGGTTAGAAAGAGCCATTGATAGGGTTGAAACAACTCATGAAATTTATTTGGTGGGATGATGATTCATTGTAGTTTCCCTATGATCATAGATGGATTTATTTATGCTTAGATTCATTATTTCTTACTTTTATATTGCTCAAGAATCCATAAATTATAAAATTATTGAATTTTTTCAAAAATAAATAATAAAATGTTTTGAATGGGATTTGGTATTTCAAGAGAGTTTTATTATAGATCCTTTAGTACCTTTAATGGGTTTCTAGTTTTGTTGTTGTATGGCACCCTCTTGAGCCCCTAGTTACATTATAATGATAAAAATTATGGCCCTTAAGAGAGGATATTGACTATTATTGTGATACTAATAACGTTAAAAGGTACTATTACCAATAAGTGAATTAGATGTCAGATGATATACATGATATTACTATTATCGATGAAAAAGGTATTTATTTTTTGGTACATTTGTTTTTCACTTCTACCTTATCATTTTTAGATGATTCCTAGCGTACAATAGAGGTAAAAATTCATGTTACATTATTTTTTTCACATGATTCAAATGGACCCCTGTTTTATAGTACTCCAATGCTAGTGGGGTGGTGCAACACCCTAACCTGAACCATGAGGTCTGATCTAGAGAAACAGATGATCTCATGCATGCCTCCCCATATAGAAGAGTTTTATGACTAGAAATAAGTGTCTAAATGCCATCAGTGGGGAGACTATACCCATAGTAACATGTCATTACACTAATAATAATAATAATAAATATTAAAAAACACATGGAAAATATGGTGGGTGAATATAATGTAAAATATCACACATGTTATGTTACACATAAATAAATGCGCTCTCAAAGTGTAAAGTTTAACCAGAGTATATGTGTAACAAATAAGTAGATAGAACCATAGTATCCTCCAGATTCTATCTCAATCCAACCACCAACTCCATGCTCTATTTATCAACCATCTACCATAGTCCCCTTTACCTTACTTGGATCCCTATACATGATGTCTATACACACATTGATATGCCTATGTCGGGTGTGAGTCATAAAACCCAGTACAACACCACAAATGAGTCCTTAAAAATATTTACATGTAGTGATGGTGTATTCAATGAAAAAAAATAAATTCAAAAGAATGGATAAAAATCACCTACTGAGAACCTTTGTATTATCTAAGCCACTACAAGACCTGAATGTACCTATATCATCTTAAATCTATAAGGCTGATTATGATTTTAAAAATAATCAATTAATAGAAACAAGATTAGTAATATGTCAATCAAAAATCTCAAGTCATCGAGTGGAAATTATACTTAGTGTACACAAGGCATTGAGTTCCGACAAGTTCCTCAGTATCCAAAAGGCATCAAGTTCTATATGGGCCACAAGGTTATCATGCTCCTACCCCATGAAGGGTTTACCTTCATCATCACTACATGTCATGCATGCTCCCCCTCTAAGGGGAAAACACACAATGATGGTCTACCTATCACTAATACATAGATCAAACATCCAATTACATGGTAAAACCCAAACAGGTAGATCTTAATAAGATAACCATAACAGTTCATCATGATAATATAGTATTAATCATAGAAAAACATGTAATCAACATCAAGCATGATATCTAGAAACTTTAACAATACTTAGAGAAACAATATTATATATGGGTATCAAGGCTATACTCACACCCACACAAAAATTATCATTAATAAAGAGCAAAAATCATTAAGAACAAATCTTGAACCAAAGAAACAAGATTATACAATAGCCTCAAAATTTAATGAACACATTACCTGATGTTTGATTATGATGTAATATAAGGGTAATCAAAGGATAAAAGATCAAACTATACACCCACAGAGAATGATCTCACATATCAAGGATACCTAACTTGGGTTCTGGTTTGAAAAGAAATTGGTTTAGAATATATACTTAAGAGGATTCCAAGTAAGAGGGTTGTTCTAAAATAACATGCCTCGAAGAGTCCGCAAATAGAAAAAATTATGAGGTATGTTGACAGAGATGTATCCGATTTACAAGAATCTTTTTCGATTGCCAAACATATCATGAATTCTTCTTTGATCAAAGAATATAAACTCAGATATTTCTAACAAACGTCGACCCATCACCATTCCATCAATAGAAAAAATATTCAAAAAGAGATTCAAGGAGAAGAGAGTCTCAAGATGATTGATCTATTATTAATGACTTAGAATGTCCATAATTCATTAGAATTTTATCTCATATCAAGGGGATGTATTGTATCATTGATATATCTATCAATCTTCAAAGGATCATCAATTAATTAATGTTCTATCATCAATCATTCATTAAGAAGAGGTCTGGGAATATGATCCATAAAAACAATCCCATATAATATCCCTATCTGATAGAAGATCGTTATTTGATCAAGGTGTAATGTCAAATTTCTATATCTTCCATATTTCAATGAATAAGGGAAGGGAACATCAATAAATATTCATGGAAAACACATAAAACAAATATATATGCTTATCTCTCAATAAGAGAGAAGTATTTTTCATAGATCTAAGAATAAATCACTATTCTATTGTTTTCGGATTGTGAAAATGTTAAAGATGAAAGGGAATGAGAATGGGAGATATTAGATTTAATGGGAGAGGCCTCAAATTCAGAACATTTCCTTTAGGGTTGGAAGTATATTTTAGAGAGGGTTAAAATAACGTATAATAAAATCACATTGGGTGTAATTAATTCACCCCCATATTGGGTGCACTAGAAAGTCGGTGGACCTCACTAGAAGGTCGGTGATCCTGAAATAACCATAGGCTAGTTAGTGGGGTTTTTAGAATCCTATAAACATGTAACAACTCTATCGATCTTCCAATGAAGTCCACTGGCTAGCTGGTCATAGTTTTTAGAAACCATTCATCTACACCTCTATAGAAGGATTCATCCTTAAGAACCTAGGACCATATTCACTAAAAATAGACATTTTAAACACCCTAAAAAGATATTAAACAACTAGTAATGAAGAATTTGTAAACATTAACATTTCATACATAAAAAAGAACATATGTTTCTACCCTAATGATGCTAGCACTACGGGATAAACCATTATTTGTGACGGACTATTTGCTATGGGAATAAATCCCATCACAAATAGTCTATCGAAGAGGTTATTTGCGACAAGAATAGGCACCCTGTTACAAAAGGTTATACATGGATTGGCACGGTTTGCACGCCAAACTGCGTGAAAGAGTATTTGCGACAGGTTGGCACCGCCCGTCGCAATTTCCGAGAGGCGGTAAGACCTAGTTGCGACGGGGGGATCCCACGTCGCAACTAGATCAACCCCCGAAGGATATTTGCAATGGGACCCATCCCAAATAACCAGCAGCGGTAAAAACATATTAGCGACGAGATGTTGTCCCGTCGCAAAAAGTGTGTCGGCGGGTCACTTTTTGCGACGGGACCCATCGCAAATAATCTTTTAACTGTTGACCGTAATTAATGTGGCCATAGGTTTTTGCGATGGGACCCGTCACAACTAATCTAACCTATATATACCCCCTCCATTTTTTCTTCTCTCTGCCCGAATTTCTTATTCATCCACTTCTGTAAACTCTAATTTTAGAGTCAAAATTTTTGAGAGTTAGCTTTTTTTTACAAAGAAGTTGTGAAGCCGTCTACAATTATAAGAGAACAAGTTTAAAGCTATTGATGTTTTATTTAATTTAGTATTTATTCTCTTTTTTTTATATTAATTTTAATTATTGTTGATTAGTTGTAATTAAGTCGGATTTAAATTGTTTTGTCATCAGTATTTATTAATAATTATAAAATAAGATTATTAGTATTAATTCTTAGTAATTAGTAATAATTAATAATTATTAATGATAATTTGTAATGTATATAAATAATTAGCGGTAATTAGTAATTTGTAGCTGTATTTTGCAGTAATTAGTAATAAATAGTATTAATTAGTAATAATTGGTAATAAATACTAATAAATAGTAATAAATACTAATAAATACTAATAAATAGTAATAAATAGTAATAATTACAAATAATTAGTAATAAATAATAATAATTATAATAAAAATACAAATTAATATTAATAAGTACAAATAAATAGTAATAAATACAAATAAATGGTAATAATTAATAATAAATTGTAATAAATACGAATAAATAGTAATAAATTCTAATAAATGGTAATAAATACAAATAAATAGTAATAATAAGTAATAAATAGTAATAATTTGTAATAATTATTAATAAATATTAATAAATACCAATAAATAGCAATAAATACTAATAAATAGTAATAAATACTAGTAAATACTAATAAATAAAAATAAATAGTAATAAATAGTAATAAATAGTAATAAATAGAAATAAATACCAATAAATACAAATAAATACTAAAAAATAGAAATAAATTCTAAATATACTAATAAATAGTAATAAATACTAATAAATTGTAATAAATACTAATAAATACTAATAAATACTAATAAATAGTAAAAAATAGTAATAAATAATAATAAATAGTAATAAATAATAATAAATAATAATAATTTGTAAAAAAGAGTAATAAAAAGAAATAAATAGTAATAAATAGAAATAAATGAAAATAAATATTAATAAATACTAATAAATAATAATAAATAGAAATAAATAGTAATAAATACAAATAAATATTAATAAATATTAATAAATAGTAATAATTAGTAATAATTAGAGCTAATTAGTAATACTTAGTAATAATTAGTAATAATTTGTAATAAATAGTAATAAAGAGTAATATATAGTAATAAATAGTAGTAATAAATATTAATAAATATTAATAAATTGTAATAAATTGTAATTATTATTAATAATTAGTAATAATTAGTAATAATTATATATAATTAGTAATAATTAGTATTAATTATTAATAATTTGTAATAATTAGTAATAATTAGTAATAATTTGTAACAATTTATTAATAATTAGTAATAATTAGTAATAATTAGTAATAATTAGTAGTAATTAGTAATAAATATTAATAAATAGTAATAAATAGTAACAAATAGTAATAAATAGTAAAAAATAGTAAAAAATATTAAAAAAAATAATTAGTTATAAATACTAATAAATAGTAATAAATAGTAATAATTAGTAATAAATATTAATAAAAAGAAATAAAAACTATTAAATAGTAATAAATAGTAATAAATTAGAATAAATAAAAATAAATATCAATAAATACTAATAAATACTATTAAATACTATTAAATAATAATAAATAGTAATTAAAAGAATTAAATAGTAATAAAGAGTAATAAATACTAAAAAATACAAATAATTACTAATAATTTCTGGTAATTTGTAATAATTAGTAACAATTAGTAATAATTAGTAATAATTAGTAATAATTAGTAATAATTAGTAACAATTTATAATAATTAGTAATAAATAGTAATAATTTGTAATAATTAGTAATAAATCGTAATAAATACTAACAAATAGTAAGAATTAATAATAATTAGTAATAAATAGAAAAAAATTGTAATAATTAGTAATAATTAGTAATAATTAGTAATAATTATTAATAATTAGTAATAATTAGTAATAAATACAAATAAATACTAATAAATACTAATAATTAGCAAAAATTAGAAATAATTAGAAATAATTAGCAGTAAATAAAAATAAATACTAATAAATAGCAATAAATAGTAATAAATAGTAATAAATATCAATAATTAGCAATAAATAGCAATAAGTAGCAATAAATAGCAATAATTAGCAATAATTAGCAATAATTAGCAATAATTTCCAATAATTAGCAATAATTAGTAATTAATTGCAATAATTATCAATAATAAGCAATAAATAGAAATAATAGCAATAACTAGCAATAATTATAAATAATTAGAAATAATTAGAAATAATTAGGAATAATTTGCAATTATTGGCAATAATTTGTAATAATTAGCAATAATTAGCATTAAATAGCCATAAATAGAAATAATAACAATAATAAGAAATGAAATAAATTGTAATAAATTGTAATAACTTCACACAATTGTTTGTGGATTAAAGGAACTCCTTTTGCGCGATGACTCTTCTCCTTTCAACTGCCACTAACTCAAAACATTATGAAAAGTATGATTCTACATATGCATATCCAATCTCTCATAAACGAGTTTGAATATGAATTCTTAGGACCACATTTTTCATAATATTTTCTGGTGGTGATTGTTGTAAGAACAAGATTCATCGACAAAAAGGGGGTTCTTTTGTCTGATGGCTCATTTAATTGCATCATTTTGCACACTGAAATCACAAAGTAAAATCTGCTCGGATGTATGCTTATGCATTCTCATATGAAAGAGAATGAATTAGCGTACCTCCAAGAAAATTCTTTATTGTTATTTTAGTGTGAGAAGGATTAATATAAATGAGCCATCGGACAAAAGTGTAGTCGTCAATCCACTGGAAATTGTGTCGCCCATAACTAATGGTAAATATTAAGAAATAGTTCTAATTATTTATCTTCTTTTTTTATAGTATTTTTATAATTTTAAATTATTCACAAATAGTAATGATTTTATATTTTTTTAGTAAAATATGGAACAAGGAAGTCGACAATAGTTATTATTGGATGATTGTGCACGGATAAATCGGCGTATAAATAAAAATTGATTTGGTTTATATTCTGTATATATTGATGGTGTTGAAGCTTTCTTATCATTTTCATCATCAGAATCAATTTTTTTTTCAAAAGGCACAATTAAGTGTCCTTGTAAAAAATGTTCTCCAAGAACATTTGACACATTTGACAAGGTTGGGGGACATCTCTTATGGTTTGGCTTCCAACCAGATTATGATTTTGGGTATCAACATGGTGAATGAAGATATACAAAGCAAACTAATATCTTGATTCTGGATTAATCACAGTTTCAAAATTTCATACATGATGTTGCAGGTCCATCTGTTCAACAAACTGAAACTCATGATGCTATTGATATAACTCCTGAGTTGGCACGATATGAATTTTATAAGTTGTTGAGGTCTTCTGAGGATGAATTATATCACGGTAGCAAGATAAGAAAATTATAATCGGTTTCAAAATTTATGGCTATTAAATCAGTTAATGAAATTCCAAATAACTATTTTGATCAGATATTCTCTTTGGTTAAAACACTGTTACCTGAAGGATATGTGTTGCCTGCATATTACTATAAGAGCGAGAGACTGTTTCGTAATCTAGGCCTTAGTTATAAGAAGATTCATGCTTGTGAAAATGATTGCATCTTACTTTCTGGTGAAAATGAGTCATTGGTTAGTTGTCCCACATGTGGATAATCGAGGTATACAGAAGCTCAACAGGGGTAGTCTGGATCGATTACTATGAAACAGTTGAGATATTTCCACATTACACCCAGGTTGTAGTGTTTTTTTATGTCTCTGAACACAGTGTCAAGGTTTTCATGGCACAAAACCAAGATTTCAACTGATAAAAGTTCGAATCGTCCATATGATGGTGATTCATGATAAAAATTTTGATCGACTGCATTAGTCTTTTTCTTTTAAAGCTTGAAACATGCGATTAAGTCTTTCTAAGGATGGTTTCTATCAGTTTGGTTCTTATGGTAGTCAGTATTCATGTTGTTCTGTCATTATAACTCCATAAAATTTACCTCCAAGGATGTTGATGAAGGAGACTTATATCTTTTTGACCTTATTAATCTCAGGACATCCGAAAAAGATTATTGATGTTTATTTGAAACCATTGATTGATGAGTTAAATTCATTATGGAGTAATGGTGTTAGTACATATGATGTTGCTGAGAAACAAAATTTTATATTAAAAACTACATTGATGTGAACGATTAATGAATTCCTAGAATAAGTAATGTTATCTGGATGAAGTACACATGACCTGAAATCATGTCCTTATTGTATGAAAGACAAAAAATCCTTTGTGGTCATCAATGGAAAAAACCTTTCTATTTTGACTATCATTGTAGATTTCATCCAACAGATCATCCTTTTCAAAGGAAGAAATATCATTTTAGAAAAGGCACAATTGATAGGTATGAACCTCTAAAAATGATCTTAAGTACCTAGTTAAAGTTATTTGTATTTTCATTACCTCCCATCAAATTTGGACCAATAGTAAACTGACAGGAAATTCATGGAATTGGAAAAGACCATAATTGGATAAAACAGAGAATTTTTTGGGATCTTCTTTATTGGTCTGATTTTTTGGTCCACCATATGTTGGATTTCATGCATATTGAAAAGAAATGTTTTGATAATTTATTTCATACAGCTTTGGATATACCAGGTAATACCAAAGATAATGTAAAGGCATGATTAGATCTTGCCCAAATTTGAAGATGATTGGAAATTGAACTATTTCAAAATGTCAGATCATAGAGGTTAATGAAGCCAACATCAAGTTATACACTTTCTAAGGAGATCCGCTTATTATTTTGTCATTAGATTTCATATTCGATACTTCTAGATGTTTATGATTCCAATTTATGCAGATGTGTTAAGAATGGTTATATTACCGGATTAAAAAATCATTATTGTAATGTTATAATGGAAAGACTTATACTAATTGGAGTCAGAGGTTTTTTGAATTATATGATTTTGGATTTGATAACAGATATATCAAATTTTTTTCAAGACATTTGTGTGGTGAAAATAGAATACTATGAACTCTGTAAACTAGAAGAAGATGTTATTTTCATTATTTGTAAACTAGAAAAAATCATTCCTACAGATTTCATTGACTTAATGGAACATATGATATTACATTTTACACATGAAGATAAATGTGGAGGTCTGGTACAATTTCAATAAATGTACCTATTTGAGAGATATAGTCAGAAATTGAAGAAAAACGTATGTAACAAAGCATCAGTTAAAGGCTCAATTGTTGAAGCTTATTTTCAAGAGAAAATTGATTTTTTATGCTCTCCTTATTTTGAATCTGAATATCCCTCAAAACAAAACTGCATGGGACAGAATGAGGGGAATGATGATGATTAAATGGATAATCAATTATCAATTTTTAATCATCCAGATCTTGGATTCAGTGAAGTTCATGAACGATGGCTTTCAGAAGATGAACATCACTGATTTCATACATATATTCTGCTCAACGGTGTTGAAATGACATCATTTTTACTATGAGTGCTTCTATCACTTATTCTTTAATGTATATTATAGTAATTAATCTTATTTAATTTTTAGGTTTTATGATAATAATAGCAAGAAATAGCTTCCACAAATTACAGCAACTTATCTTGAAGAATTCTGCCAGAAAAAATTTCTCATTGGTTTCATAAACTAGTAACATAAATTTTTGATTGTTTAACATATCAATACAGTTTATTATTTATTATATAGATAATTGATTTAAAATTTTTTAGCTGTCTCAACACGCTGATAAAATTGATAAGAAATTGTGTATATTGAGTAACCCACCATCGAAAATGGTTAAATCTTATAATTTATATGTGGTGAATGGTTTTAGAATTCATACACATGCATATGGGGAATCCAAAAAATAATGAATAGTGGAGTTTGCTTGAGAGAACGACATTATAGAGAAAATGAAGTTGAAATTTGTGGCATGCTGGATGAAATTTTTGAACTGTGTTATCTAGGTCAAAATTACATAATAATGCTTAAATGTCGGTGGTTAGATACCGAGAGAGGCTTGTGTGTTCATCCGATTCATGGAATCATCGATATTGAATATAAAAGTCTTCTTGCAGTAAATGAACCATTTTTACTAGCTCAACAGGCACATCAATATATTATGCAAAGTAATGTGATAAATCAAGTGACATGAGTTATTGGTGGAGCATATTAAAAATGAAATCTCAGGAAAATGAGTTTACTCAAACAGAATGTGGTTCTGATTAAGTACAAGGAATTGAAATTTTTCAATAGACTACTCAAAATCCATTCTTTTCATAAAGAGACATGAATATCGTTGGTGACAAACCACCATTAAGGGTCTATGATGATGATGATGTTAATGATGTTACAAATGAATTTGAAATGGAAAGAGATGATGAAACTGAAACTCATATGGATATTTATGGTGCCGATGATGAATATGAAGACATTGACATTGTCAGATATGAAGATGATGATGAAGGTGAACATTGACACAATTAAATGCTAGTTATAATCATAACTAATATATATCTATATGTAATAATTATTATCAACTATATGCTAACAAAAATCAATTTATGTTTCATATGGACCCTGATCTACATCGTGAGTTGGAGGAGGCTGGGAAATATTTGGATGAGGAGTATTTGGGATATTATGACCCTCAGGCTACTGGCGGTTCATGGGGTATGCGGTGGGTCAAGGTCTTTCACGACTTATGATTCTTGACCATATCCCTGAAATACGTCCACATCTTGGTTTTGATCCACGCACATAGAGGTATGATAACCTGTTTATTTTAGTTTGATTTCATTAATTTATTTATATACTAATTGTTTGATTTTTTTTCTTCCCAATTTTTCACTTGTAGCTGTTGGATAGGGGGGCACTATCTTGCGCAATTATTTTTCTCAGCCATGGATCACATGGGAACAGATACCCGTTGATGTGCGTCTTAGAATGTTCAATTATTAGTTTTTATGTAAATAAATAATTTTTTATTTTTAAATTTATTTCATTAATAACTTGATATTATAAATTATTTGTTGGGTTTATGGTATCCCATCAATAATAGCATGCGGGGCGCTATCCAAGAGGCAAGGGAGGTGTCTATGTGTGAGCTTTTTTCTCGGTTTTTTCACAATTTGAGAAGGACAAACATTAAGAAAGCAGAAGTGATAATATTTTAGGAGTCATGTAGAGTCTACCAACCAGAGTACATTTCAACTCATGTTTGGGATGGATTATGTTCACACATGTTGAGTAGTGGATTTTAGATGAAATCTTCATTGGGAAGATAGAACCAAGGGAGACAGGAGGTGACTCATCGAGTTGGTAGCCATACATTCAGTATGCATAGCGAGAATATGGTAGGTATCTTTTTTTAAATATTTTATATAACATTAAATATAAATAGTTTATTTCATTTTCATATACGTAGTCAAGATACATGATATTACAGAGTATGTTGTTTATCGGAGGATGTATAGTTATCCAGGCACTTGAGAGATTAGAGGTGATCACATGTATCAGATTTTTTTCAATATTATTTTTTTCAGTTTGAAAATTATCTGTATATAATATTTCCACTATTTTAATTAAAATTGAAACTGAAAAATTCTTATGAGGTCGTGACCTCTTAGACAAGGGATGAGATTCAGGCCAAGACGGCTGATCATACTAGTGCCCACCATTTTGATGAGGTGGCATGGATACAGGCAACCCAGTATGCATTCGAGAGGGACCAAGTAGTTGGGATCGACTCTCATTTGACTCATGGGACTTATTATGGTACTTCTGCGATGTCGGCATCCAGCTAAAAATAACTGAAATGAAATCCAGACAAGAAAAAATCCCAGTGATCATGAGAGAACATCCATGTGATACCATTGGGGAATTGGGTAAAATGAGGACACTAAATGAGAATGAAATTAGAAAAAATTATTCCTATAATATTAATGGAGAAAAGTTGTATAAGAAAAAGGAATATTCATGATCATGAGAGAATATCCAAGTGATACCATTGGGGAAAATATTTTTAGATCATGGAATTGATATTGTCGAAAATATTCGAATATTTTTAATAGATAAATTCTAATTTTTTTTAAATATAAAAATATTAGAATAAGAGAGATAATAAATGACTAAAAATGAATATAAGACTGAACCAGTAATTCTCTATGATAAAGAACTTTATATGTTTCAGAGTAGAAGAAAAAGTTTATGAGGAACTAATATATTATTTATTTCATCATGGAAGAAGAAGTAGAATATTAAATCTTATGATAAGAAATATTTCAGAATTATAATAAGGTGAATAATAAATAATAAGGTATATGTGATAAGAAGAGATAATGATATATTTCTATTGATCACTTGTGTCTAATACTATCATTGATTGAGGAGATACTAGGTTATGAAGATCAAAATAGATGAAGTCTAGAGTGATGTTAGTAATAGGATTTTGAAAAATATTTTAGATCTTTTTTGTATAAAAAGTAAGAGATTCATTCTATTATTTTTTAATATCTATAAACAGTTGAAGTCTCTGTTATGGAAGAAGATCTAATGAGAAAATTTAGTCACATCCCGAATCAGAATTGATTTATTATTAAATAGTTTTTAGAGAAAATTTAAAACTAAAAGTGTTATTTAGTTTATATGGTATGATCTTATATTTGTATGGTAGCCTACTGAGAATTTGTGTGAGTGTGAGATGCACTTTGGGGATTGTAAGACCACAAGTTTTTAGGAATAAATTTGTTTTCGAATAAATTAAATTTATTTTATGTATTCTATTTCACATAAAACCAAGTTATTCTTACACTACATGAAACACACAGATTATAATTCTTTACATGACACACTATGTTTGGATTATGTTACACACATTTCCAAGTTCATTCGATTGTGTTCATTACATGTAAGACTGAGTTTTACTGAACTAAAATATATTGTTAATATTATTATCAAAATATTATAATAGTTATCATCCATCCATTAGAATAATTGAAATGAATAATATTAACTAAATTATTAATCTATGGTTTAATAATGTTTATAAAATTAATTATTCAGTTATCAATTAAATAAAAATAAAAATAAAAACCAATTGAATATAAAGGATGTGATTTTATGGGGAAAACTATTTTGCTACCCACAATGAAGTTCTAACATTGTAAGTTTAATCAATCACTATTAGTGAGGGATATTAATGAAAATTATATATTGAAATTTTTCATTATTTTTATACATTCATCCAATAATTATGATTGGCATAAAATCAGAAGAAATCGAGTTTTATTTATAAAACCAATATTTTTCACAAAGACAATTTTTATATCTTTTAATGTAATGTTTTTTTAAAAATAATTTTTAACTATATTATAATTTATATTTTCCAAAAAAACATCATTATTAAAATTTTAATATCAAAATACACTGCGGGTAATTTTTTGGTATTTTCTGAGAATTTTAATTTTTTTGATGAATATTGAAAAATAAAAAAATTTAATTGAAAACCGAATTTTCATTTAATTTATTCATATTTATAAGTTATATTTTAAAAAAAATTATATTATATTAAGATAAATAATATATATATTAATAAATTTTATCTCATTGTAATCAATTTCACATTGAAATTAAATATAAAAACATTTAAAGCATTTGAACATTTTTACATTAAAACCCCCTTGTTTCATCCCATCTATGGGAATAATTTTAAATAAATTTTTTCCCACTTATGTATTTGTAATTTTAAAAAATGGATTTAATATTTTTAATCATAATAATTTTTAATTTCTGGTAAGGTTAACTTAGTTGTTGAGAAAAATGATTTGTGAAATTAATTAAAATTAAATACAGCAGTTAAGAGAAAAATGTGTTTACTTAGTGATTAATATTTAACATAAATGTCCAAATAACATAGAAACATGCCCAAAATGCATTGTATGTAAATATTATGACCATATAATCCATTTCCGAGAAGAAATATAATTATTGGAGGCATATTATGTAAGGGATGCATCTCAATAGTGTTTACCTTTTTGTATTTACTAGACAACACTCCTCCTCCACTATAAAAGGGCACTCACCCCAATCACTTATTCACACCTCTAAATTCATTTGTCTCATAAATTAACTAACCAAATAAGATCCAAAATTCATTACCTTAATCCTATAATGATCCCTTTTTGCATAAATCCAACCAAGTAAGCCCTTTGGTACAACCCAAAAGAATTTACTCAAAGAAGAGGTAACATCCTTCAACAAGCACGTTTTTAATTCATTATCTGCACCTTAAATTTTTATTATTATGTGATTGTATAGTAACCTCAGTATAATAAATTTTATTACATTTTTTTATTTTAATGGTACGTCTTACACTCATACACACATTCGACAAATGGGATGTAGAATCGTCGATAATATGTTTGGAGGACTACCATCTTGTGAACCGATGTCGTTTGTTCATCCATTACCACCTTTTGAGGTTGGTAATAATGATGTAATTAATATTTTTATATTATATATATGATTTTTTATTCTTATTTAATTATTATATAACCCATACCTTAATGCTTCCCATTTTGTGGGATTATGATAACTTCGTTTCTGGATGTGTGGACTACCGCCTCATCAAGGCGATGTGATTCATTCGCACTTCACATGGAATGTATTAATGAATGGTTTATTAATCATATACAAAATATATTACATAATTTTTATAATATAATTTAAATATATATATATATATAATTTACTTTCTTTATTTCAATATTACATGAAAACATCAACAACATTCATGCGTAAGTATATCATACCATCTCCATGAACAATATATTCCATTTAATATTTATACCTTTTATAAATAATTAAATATACTTATGTACTAAATATATATGATATATAAATAATATTTTACATATCTAAATTTTTAAATCTTGATATAAGTAATATTATCATGAATAACAAGTAATAACATATACAAAAAAACAAAGTGGTTATTACTCAAAACATAAATTTACCATGAATTTTTTAATAAAACAGTAATATAAAGTCATAATAAAGTCATATATGATATTATACATAAAAATATTTTTTAAATATTTATAATAAAATAATATTTATTATACATGAGTTTTGAACATGTATAAAGAGAGTCAAGATATAAGGTAATGGTTTTCTCGTCTGGCTTTAATTTCTGTGATATTTCTACCACATTCAAGACTTATTATAATGTTTTTTTATATATATTGACTATATTATAATTTTTATTTTACAAAAAAATATCATTATTGAAATTTTAATATCAAAATATACTCTGGGTTATTTTTTTATTTTTATGAGAATGTTCATTTTTTGATGAATAGTGAAAAATAATAATTTTTAATTGAAAACCAAATTTTTATTTAATTTATTCATATATATAAGTTATGTTTTTAATTTTTTTTAATTATATTAAGATAAATAATAAAAATATTCATAAAATATATCTCATTGGAATCAAATTCACATTAAAAATAAATATTGAAACATTTCAAACTTTTGAACATTTTCACTTTAAAACCCCTTGGTTTCATCCCATCTATAGGATTAATTTAAAAATAATTTTTTTTCCAGTTATGTGTTTATAATTTTAAAAAATGGGTTGAATATTTTGAATCATAATAGTTTTTAATTCATAATAAGGTAAACTTAGTTCTTGAGAAAAAAGATTTCTGAAATTAATTAAAATTAATTATAGCGATTAAGAGAATCATTTGTTTACTTAGTGTTTAATCTTTAACATAAATAGACAAATAATAGAGAAACATTCCCAAAATAAATTTTATGGAAATATTGTGACCATATAATAAATTTACTAGAATAAATATAATTATTGGAGGCACATTGTGTAAGGGAGACCTATAAATAGTGTTTGCCTTTTTGTATTTACTAGAGTAGCAGTCCTCCTCCAATATAAAAGGGCACTCACCCCAATAACTTCTTCACACCTCTAAAGTAAATTGTCTCATAAATTAAATAAACAAATAATATCCAAAATTCTTTACCTTAAACTTATAATTCTCCCTTTTGGCATAAATCCAACCAATTAAGCCCTTTGGTGCAACCCAAAAAAAATTTACCCAAAGAAGAGGTAACATCCTTCAACAAGCACTTTTTTAATTCATTATCTGCACCTCAAATTATAATTATTATGTGATTATATAGTAACCTCAGAATCCCAAATGTGATTATATTTTATTATTTTAATGGCGCATCCTAAACTCACAAACACATCCGTCAAATGGGATGAAGAATCATCGATCATATGTTTGGAGGACTACCATCTTGTGGACCGATGTCGTTTGTTCTTCCATTACCACCTTTTGAGGTTAGTAATAACGATGTAATTACTATTTTTAAATTTTATATATGATATATAAATTCTTATTGAATAATTATATAACACATAACTTAATGCTAACCATTTTGTGGGAATATGATAACTGCGTTTCTGGATGTGTAGACTACCGCCTCCTCAAAGCGATTTGATTCATTCGCACTTTACATGGAATGTATTAATGAATGATTTAGTAATAATATATAAAATATATTACATAATATTTATAATAGAATTTAAATATATATCATTTACTTTTTTTCTTTCAATATGACATGAAAACATCAACAACATTCGTGCGTAAATACGTCCAACCATCTCCATGGACAATGTATTCCATTTAATATTTCTAGATTTTATAGATATTTAAAAATACTTATATACTCAATATATATTATATATAAATCATATTTTACATCTCTATATTTTTAAATCATAATCTAAGTAATATGATCATGAATAACAAGTATTAACATATACAAAAAAAGTGGTTATTACTCAAAACATAAATTTACCATGAATTTCTTAATAAAAAGGTAATATAAAGTCACAATAAAGTAATATATGATATTATAGATAAAAATATTTTTATTATTAATATTTATAATAATATCATAAATATTATACAATAGTTTTGAACATGCATAATGAGAGTCAAGATATAAGGTAATGGTTCTCTCATCTTGCTTTCATTTTTGTGATATGTCTGCCACATTCATGAATTATTATTATTTTTGGGTTTATATATTGTCCTATAATCTATTATATCATGAATTTAATTATTTTAATTATATTAAAACTTATAATATATTTTATTCTTTCACATATCACATGATTTAAATGTTACTCATATAGTAAGTGGATTTCAAGTCTCAATTTTATTTCTACTAGACCTATGCCATATTCACCACTCATTTTTTTGTTTTTTGTACATATATACCATGAATTTATTCTATTATCAATATAAATTAATTTATAGGTATATATATATCAATTTTATTATCTCTATTTAATGTGAATTATGGTTCCAAAGATACCAAATCGATAATATAATTTTGTCTCAGTTTTATTTCATTGAGACACATGTTTTTTATGCACCTGTATTATTTTACAAGGTGTATATAATTCCATAAGACAATTTATATCATGAATTAAATTATTTTTAATTATATATTGTTCTTCATTTAATTTTATTCTTTCATGCGGATTTCTATTCAAGGTCACCAAAATGCTAAGAGTTTATTGCTTCAATCTCATTATTTATTGGGATTGTTTATGATTTTTTCCATTAATGAAATACAATGATTCATATCTCAAGAATTAAAATTATTTTTATTCTCTTTTAGCTTATCATGATATCTTCATTTATTGTTATAAAATTTCCACCATATTTTACATAATATAATCATGAAAATTATTTTTATAAAATACAACATTATTACTCTTTTTGGTCAAAAATTTATGTTCCTCTAAAACCATGTTTCTAAAAAATTTCAAAAATATAATACTATTCCCCTATGATATCCAATAGTATTTTTCCCATGTTTCACCCATTAAATATTTTTTAAAAAATCAATCTTCTATTAATTTTCCCCTGAATGATCTTTTTAAAACATTTTACAGCACATATGAAATGTTTAGGATGTACGGATTTATCCAACATCTTGACCGCCATTTCTTTGAATATTTATTCACAATTTTAAAAGAATACTTTTTTTAACAAAAATATTATCATTAATATTCATTATATTCATTTTTTAAGTGTTTTTCAATGAAAATGCTTCCAATTTTTTTTATGTTCTTGGAGTGTTTTAAATGATTTTTAAATTTTTCTTTATATGTGTTAAAATTAATTTTCAAAGAAAAATGTTTTCCAAAATGTTTCCTAATTAAATCTAACTTTATATGTTTTCAAAATGATTTTTTCAAACAAAATGATTTCAAGGATTTCAATGCTTCCTCTATAAGTTTTCCAATATATTTTGAAACAAAAAGGTTTTCAAAATGATTTATTTATTAAAAACTTTTTCTAAGAGGAAATGATATTTTCCTAAAGACATTTTTTTAAAATATGTTTTAAAAATATTTTCCATATAATATGACACCTTTTGGTGATACCAATTCCTTAATAAAGAAATGATCCATAAATAACATTCATATTAATTATTTTAGTGGTTTATATTTTTTTGGCATGATGTTTATGAAACTTGTTTCTCCTCCATGGGTTATACCATGATAAAACTCTTAAGAAACCTGATTACTTTCATGGATTATTCATTGATGAAATGATTATGAAACCTTTATATTTTACACAGGGTATGATACGATGAAATTTTTATGATACACATTTCATTTCATGGGTTATAATATAATGTTTATTAAATCCATCACTTTTTATGGGTCGTGATATGACCACTGTTTTATTATCTAGTGGCACACAAATGTATGATTGAATTATGTGATAAGTGGGACCTATATATCCATCCAAATCATTGGGAAAATATTTATATCTCATGAGATAAAAATGGATGAAATATAGAGTGAATTTGGTTCATTACAGGGTTTTTTCATGTAATATTGTGTCGGGAGTAAACCTTGACTACTAAGATGGTCTTAGGAGTGAACCTTCACAACTAATACAGTCATTGGATTAATCCTTGATTACTAAGATGGTCTAGGGGTTGTATAGTGACTACTAAGATGTTCTTGGTAGTGAACCTTTACTAATAATATAGAAAAAAATTCAACAGTCTTGACCCAATATGGGAAGAAGGTGTAACCTGATCCACTATAGGGAAAGGGTTGTGACTAGGGACATTGTTGTGTCCCTCCCTGTAGGTGAATCCCCCATGAAGTGCCCAGATATGTTTTGGAAATTATGCTCTACTTATAGGGAATGGTTTTATATACTAATTTGTATTCCACAATCATATGTCTTATGCCTATTCATGCTCTAATGTATTTAGATCCTTTATGTTTTTATGATTTTTTCTTATTAAATGTTATTATTTATTACAGGAATCCTAAGTACCTTCATTTATATGAATGGTATGATCTTAAAGTTATTTTAATATTCCCATACCATTATATATATGTTATGATTACATATCTCATTTATTTTTATTCTTAATGGGCATCTGACCTCACCCATTATTATGTTTCCTCTCCCTAGATTATGAAGAATTTTTCTAAGTAGGAGTTATAAAGGGGCATATCTTTATAAGAGATGTTTAAGATCTTTCAACAAATTAGAATAATTTATTGCATGTTTCCAAAGAGACTTAACTATTATAGTCCTCAAGAATTTTATTTCATAATGTGATGAATATTAAACTAAAATAATTTAATATACATGTATTTTAAGACTGGTTCATTGCAGTTTGTATCAAAGGAAAGGCTTAGTCAACATTTAGAAAATAGTATTACAAAAAAATTAGGGAGATCCCTAGGGATATTTCTAAGGATATATCTAGGAATTTATCTAAGGATAAGCTTACGGTTTTATATATTTCAAATAAGGTTTCATTATTTAAGAATATTTTGAGTAATTTTTCATGATTATTTGGCATTCTTGTATGACAAATGATCCTTACACTATGTTTTAATATATTATTTAATAACATGAATAAGAAGGTATTGGGTTCACATTGAATTTTTTTGATGTGGAATGTATAGGAATTATGAAAATCGATGTCCTAAGTGGGAAAATCATGAATAGAATCATGAAGGAAGCATGATTACTGGTTATACTATTTAAGATAAAGTGACCATGAATTACATGTGAAATGTATAGAATGTTCTAATAATATTTTTTAAATTAAATGTAACAAGTAGGATTAAATTTAGTTTGAGGAACCTTAATACATGATTCATATATCCTATTCTAGGAAAGGTTTATTAAGGAATAAGTAGAGGAATCCTAAGTAATAGTTTTATAATAAAGTTAGATAATTTATGTTTTTTTAATACATGGATTATGTTTTATGAATCATGAACTAGATGTTATCCATTAAGTGTTTTCAAAAATATATTGAATACTGATGATGACCTAGAAATGTTATTTAATGGAAATGTGATATTTTTATTAAGGTAAGGGGATCCTTAATGTGTTATTGATGTTGATAATTTTTTTACCTTGGAAAAAGGGATTATCATGGATAAATTAAATTGGATAATTCTAATTTCCATGGAAGTGATTATTGATTTGTTGAAAAAGTGGTCTATGTTATTATGTATAACGTTGATAACAATTTTTGGATGTAAAGAATATATCCAATAATTTTTGGAATAAGAAATCATGCATGTTTTAAACAAGGTTTTATGGTAATATCGGCTCTTACCATGTTTGAAGTGAAAAAATGATAAAGTTATTCCCAGGTTTGGTATGTGACAACCAAGAGAAACATTATGATATATAGGGGATCAATGCTCTTATATTTTCTGAGAAATTTAGTGACCTTATTTATAAAGTTATATACTTTCATCTTTTGGAAGGGTTATATCATTAACCATTTATGGAATGGTTTATGTTAAACATCAGATGATGTTTTTGGGATTAATTTATTATATTTCAATATAAGGATTTATGCATATTAGATAACTTCTACTAAACATTTTTTAAGAGAAAGACATATGTAATGACCTATCCTTCTATTTATGGATCTCAAGATATGATAATGCTTTAGGAATGAAAAATTTAGTTTCATTTATTAGGAAGAGAGATGAATTGGAAATTGATCAAGGAATAGAAAAGGGTATGATATTTATGAAATAAAGTAAGTATATCTTCATGTTATAATTCTTCAACTTTAGGAAAATGTTATTGAAATAAAATTGTATCCCATTATAAATTTTTTTAATCAAATAAATTTTTCAATACCCTTTTCTTTATGTAATTTTCAACATTAAATTTATCATGTCCATGTTCTATATCACACTTCATCAGAACTTTATAGTTATATTTGACTTCTATGTGCATTTTTTCACTTTCCACCTATGCACTCTTATGTGGAAACTTAGTTATGAGTTACGCTGGGTAAATGTTATGTTTCTAACTTTTCATTTTAAGGATGTTTTTTATTAATTTTGATAATGTGGGTTTATATGAATGTAACATTCAGGTATTGAACATTTGATAACCCAGATGTATTTTGAGGGTGAAAATAATTTTAAGGGGGGTATAATATAACTCCCTGATTTTTAATGAATTAATTTTTTTGGAATAAATTATATTTATTTTATAGATTGTATTACACATTACACTAATTTATTCATGAACTAAAAAACAGCTATATTAGATTGTATTGAACACAACAATATTTTTGTCTTTTTTATTCACAATTACAACTTCTTTCGATAGCCTGTGTTACACGCAAGACTACGTTTTATTGAACTACAATATACAACTAATATTATTATTCGAATATTGTAATAGTTGTCCCCTAGATATTGGAATGTAATATATGAATAATATTAACTAAATTTTGAAACTATGGTTTACACATGTTTATTAAAGTAATTCATTGGTTATAAATTAATTAGTAATGAAAATAAAAACCAATTGAAAATAAAGAGAGTGATTTTATAAAAAAAATATTTTTATGCCAAATGATTTGTTTACCTTAATAAAATAAATTAAACTCTATTAGTGGGAGATAATAATGAAACTTATATATTATAAATTTAACCAAAGGTTTTTACATTCATCTAATAATTTTTATAGGTATAAAATAGGAACAATTCTAATTTTCGGCATAAAAAACTATATTTTTTGTAAAGAAAATTTTCTCACCTTTTAAAGAAACAATTATTTTAAAACTAATTTTTGAATCTTTTATAGTTTTTATATAAAAAAATACTTCATTTTTTTAAATAATAATGTCAAAATTTAATTTGATTAATTGTTTTTATTTTTTTGAGAAGTATCATTTTTTAATGAATAGTGAAAAACATTGAATTTTAATTGAAAACTGACATATCTTATAATTTATTTACATAATTAAATTATATTTTAATTTTTTTTAATGTTATATTTAGAGAAATTATAAATATATTAATATAATTTAGGTTATTTTAATCAATTTCACATTAAAATTGGATTTAGATACATTTCAGTCTTTTGAACATTTTCACATTAAAACCCTATTGTTTCATCCACGTTTTGGGATTAATTTTAAATTAATTTCTTCCAATTATATGTCTAGAATTTTAAAAAATGGATTTAATATCTTTAATCATCATAATTTTTATTGTATAATAATTTCCACAAAGTTTTTGACCAAAAATATTAGTGAAGTAATTTAAATTAATTATAGTGATTTAGAGAAAAATGAGTTTACTTAGTGCCTAATATATAACATAGGGGACCAAATAACCTAGAAAAAATTCCAAAAGATATTTTATAAAATAATTTAGATAATATAATCCATTTTATCACAAATTTTCTATTATTGGAGGCACATGATGTAAGGGAGACCTTTCAATAATGTTTATGTTTTTGTATTTAAATGAATTTCACTCATTCTCCTCTATATAAGGGCACTCACCCCCCAAACGTATTAAAACCTCTCAATAAATTTGGATCAACCAAAAAATTCCCAAATAAGATGAAAAATTCCTAAAATTAATACTATAATCTTACCTTTTGAATGAAATCTAACCAAGGAATCAATTTTGTGAAAACAAAAAATAATTACTCAAAGAAGAGGTAACATCCTCAAACAAGCACTTTAGTTTTGTTTATTTCTCCACCCCATAGATTATTATTATTCCATGAATATATATAACCTAAATATCCTAACTATAATGATATTTTGTTTTGTGAAGGATATGACATACACTCACACACACTTCGATCCAATGCGATACACAATCATTGATCGTGTGTACATCGGACTACAACCTCGTGAACTGATGTCGTTCATTCTTCCATTACCAACATTAAATGTTTAGAATAATGATGTAAATAATGTTTTTATATGATATATATATATATATATATATATATTATTTATGATTCAATTATAATTCTTTATTTTTTATATAAAACATACCCTTGGGATTTTTATTTTGTGAGAATACGATAACTTCATTTGTGGATGTGTAGACTACCACCACATCAAAGCTATGTGATTTATTCACACCTTACATAGAATGTGTTAAGAATTATTTTAGTAAAAATATATGATATTTATGATAAAATATTTCTACATTAATGATAATATATATATATATATATATTAAATTATTGACTTTAATTTCTTTCATTCAATATGACAAGAAAGTGGAAACAACGTTCATCCATATATACGACCTACCATCTTAATGAATGGTGTATTCCATGTCATATTTATGTCTTTCATATATTATACTAAATAACTATATATTGAATATATTTTAAATTTAAATCTTGTTTTTAATTTTGGAAGTACTTAATTCATGATCTGATTAAAAGGATCAATAATTACAAGTCAAAACATATAAAAAACAAATTTTTTATTACCAGAAATGTAACATTAAGAGGAAATTGTTAATAAATTGGTAATATAAATTCACAATAAAATAATATATGGTATGATATATAATAATATGGTTATATGGTATATTTATAAGAAAATTATATTTATTATACAAGATGTTTTACCCTTTATGAAGAATGTCAAGAATTGAGGTAAGGGTTTTCTCATCTTACTTTTGTTTTTTTTGAGATATATGTTGTATTAACCACTTATTATTATTTTGTGGTGTATATAAATCTGTAAAACATATTATATCTTTAATATAATTTATTAATTATATTAAATGTTTAAAATTATTTTATTCATTTACATATCTCATGATTCAGAAGTTACTCATGTAATAAGGGGATTTCTAGTCTCACTTTTATTTCTGTGAGACATAGGCTATATTCACCAATAAATTATTTTTTGTGGAATATATATGGAACCCAAATTTATTATATGATTATTATATCCATTTTATGATATCTCTTTTATGTGTATTATGGTTCAAAAGTTACCAAATAAGAAAAGTAATTTATTCTCAATTTTATTTCATTGAGAGGCATGTTTTATTTTTCAATTATATTCTTTTATGAGGTGTATATACTTCCCTTTGACATGTTATATTAGGAATATAATATTTTAATGGTATTTTATGCTTTATTTAATGTTATTATTTCATGGGTATTTTGATTCAAATTTTTCAAAATGTTAAGTGTTTATTTCTATAATCTCATTTTTAATAGGATTGTTTATGATTATACTTCAATTAATGAAATATTTTGACCCATCACTCAATAATTGCCATTATTTTTATTCAACCTTTGATTTTAATGATATATTAATCTATTGGTACCAATTTTTTCACTCTTTGTGACATAAGGGAATTAATAAAATATTTTTATGAAAATACAACTTCGTTTCTCTTTTTGGTCAGAAATTTGTGTTCTTACAAAATCATGTTTTCTAAAAATGTTTACCAAAATCATATAAATAAATCTCCTTTTCATATTCTAATCAAAGAAATTTTATAAACTTTTTAAGGAATAGAAGGAATGTTCAGCATGTACGGATTTACCAACAATCGCAACTGTCATTTCATTGAATATTCCTTTGCAAGTTAACTAGATTAATTTTTTTAGAAACTTTTTTTTCATAATATTTTTGAACAATATTTTATTTAATTTGTTTCAAAATAGCAGGAGTTTAAAATAAATTATGTTCAAGAAGTGTTTTAAATGGTTTCCAAAGCTTTATTTATATGTGTTCGAATCTATTTTCAAAGAATAATGTTTTTAAAAATGGTTTATGTTTAAAAACATTTTTAAATTATTTTCAAGGTTTCCTTAAAATGTTTTCAAAAGGTCATTTTCAAATAATATTATTTCAATGGTTTCAAATATTCCTTTATTTTTTTAAAATCTATTTTTATATGAGAATTTTTTCAAAATGTGTTATGTTTAAAAGTATTATTCAAAGTCGAAAGTATATTTTCCTCAATAAATGGTTTTAAAAGATCTTTAAAAATTATTTTCTATCTTAGATGAAACCCATTGGTGTTTCCTATTCTTTACTAAGGATATGATCTAGTAATACCATTCATATTATTTCAATGAATGTTTTATATTTTTATAGCATGATATTTATAATATGTGTTTCTATTTCTTGGGTTATACCACCATAAAATGCATTTGAAACCTGATTATTTTGATGGGTAATTCTTTATGAAATGATTGTGAACCCCGTATCATTTCCATAGGTTAGGATATGAGACAGGTTTATGATATACATTTCATTTCATTGGTTATGATATTATGTTTATGAAACCCAACTCTTTTTATGGGCCATCATATGATTACTATTTTATTATCTTGTGAGAAATGTATGTATGATTTCACTATGGGATGGGTGAGAACTATATCTCTACCCAATGAATTGGGTAAATATTTAGATATCATGAGATGGACATAGATGAAATGGGGAGTGAACCACATTTAGTAATGGAATTTGTTCACTAAGATGGTCATGGGAGTGAAACTTGACTAGTAATATGGTCTTGGGAGTGAACTTTGACTACAAAATATGGCCTTGTTATTGAACCTCGACTACTAATATGATATTGGGATTGAACCATGGATAATAATGTGGTATTCGGAGTGAAATGTGACTACTAAGATGGTAAAAAAGTCGACTGGCTTGACCCACTATGGTAAGAAGTTTCATCCAGATCCACTATAAAGAAAGGGATATGATTGGGGATGATAGTGGGTCCCGACATGTAGGTGCGTCCCCCATGATGTTACTTGATATTTTTTGAAAATTATCCTAGACTTATAGGGAATGATTTTATATTCTTATGTGTATTCCACAAGTCTATGCCTTATACCTATGTCATGATCTCATGGCTTATTATATTTGATATATTTATGATTCTATGACTCATGATTATGATCTATGAAATGAAGGGTATGATATTCATATATTATATTCAGGTTCTCATACTCTTATATCCATGTTATGCATACATATCTCTATTTTTACCTTTACTAAGAATTAGAGATCACCCTTTCTTATGTTTCCTTTCCCCACATTAGGAATAAATGTTTTAAGTGGGATTAAAAAAGGGGAAGATCATTATGGAAGATTTTTAATATCTTTAAGAAAATTAGTGAAATGTGTTCCATGTTTCCAAAGACACTAAACTATATTGTCCTCATGCATGTACTTTTATACTGTGATGAATATTCATCTAAAATGATTTAATAACCTTTTATGCTAATATAAGGTTATTATAGGGATAGAGATGATACATTGTTTTAACAAATTTCATTTATAGTAGATAATCTATGACTCAATGTGAATATCCAATCACAATTAGGGTTTTGTTTTTTCACAATGGGGATGAACCTTCTAAAAACGTCATGTGACACTCTTTACATTACATTCTTTATTAATTGGGGGAGTTGTATGTTTGGTTAGGCCAAAATAGATCCACTCATTTTAACGGGTAGTATAGTTTTAAATAAAAAATGGGAGTAAAAGATTATATGAATAATTTGAATTTGGTAAAAACAAGTCACCTCAATTTCAACCCACTATTGTGTGACTATAAAATCTTTTTAGGAATTTTACGGTATATTATAGCACACTGTTCCATTTTCTTGGATATATTTTGAGACCCATTTAATTTTATTTGAATTCTAAGAAATGTATTGTTGAATAGTTTATAGAAAATCCTCAGATGAAACATTTTGTTCACATCCATATCAAAGATGATATATAGGTTTCATCCAACAGTAAAAAAATATTAAAAAATATCTAATGAAGTTGAATAATAATTCCAATATAAAAGAATAATCACCTACACTTTAAGGTAATTTGAGTGGTAAGTGTTTGGAATTTTGTTTTGAATTTTTTTCTCAAATAATTCATGTTCAAGAATTGGTGAATATATGGTGGAGGAATCAAAAATTGATTTTTAACATGAATTCAACTGTTATTTGGATAATATTCTTATTTAGGTTATCACAAAAATATTTTCATTTATAAGTGGATTATATGATGAAAAAAACACATCTAGAGTTGGTAGCTAATGAAATGAAAGATGTGTTAGTTAAAAAGGGAAATAGATACAACACCTTTACAAAAACCATTAAAGATAAAGAGAAATTTGTATAAATTCTCAATGAAATATTTTCCCTAGTCGAAGAAGAGTTAAAAATTAGTTTTTGTAAGATTTATTTCAAATAAGTTATATATGCATTGAAAAGAATATACAAAACCTCAATGAATTAAAAAGATGCACAAATGAAGGTTAGAACAAAAGGAATAAAAGAAATTGATAATTATCTAATAAATTAATGTTCAAAGCATGAAAGTCATATTTAAAAGGTGAAAGGTGAATTTACTTATAGGTTTGGATTACAATAAGACAATAATAACTCTCTAGATTTTAAATTTACTGAGTTAGAGGTAAGAATGAGAAATCTAGAAAACTCCCATCCCAGATCTTTACAATTCACTAAAGATGAAGTGCTTCTACAAATGTTTTTTAAAAGTGTTTCTCTTATAAAAATTCTCTCTAGTGGAAATATCATGGGATTTTTTTATGATCCTTATACTATATGATCGTGGACAATGTTATCCCATTCTCTAGATAGATCTATTTGTATTGATGAAATTTTTACTACTAGTGAGGGATATATGAAAAAATATAGATAAATATTGGTGGATAAAAATATTGGGAAGTCCACCACAACATCAATGGTAGATAAAAGAATGTAAACTAAGTTAAACTCCCAAATCAAGGATAAAAGAATTATTTTACTACACAAAATTACCAAAGGCCACAATTTAACTATACTGCATCTACAATAAAAAAGGATAAATGTAGGTACCATTTGGTGTTTTTAGAGGTTAGTCACAAGGATAATAAATTTTGGAAAAACATGTCAATATTAAGACATAGTATAAGGAATATATTTACGGTGATAATAGATTAAGGAATTATAATACTAATTATATTGATGAAAAATTCATTGAAAAGTAGAAATTTTTTTACCATAAATAGATTTGGATTTTAAAAAGGCTTCTATGTGACTTCAAACAAAACTATTCATATTGATGAAGTGTGTGGGTATAAGAAAAATCAGAAAAATCATATGTTGAGGTGAATAGAATACCAAAATAGGTAAATATATAAGTAATAAAATAATAAAATTATGTATTTATGATTAAATATAAAAAATGGTGTTGAGAAAACGAATCCCAAGAATTTAGAGAAAAAACTAAAATGGATTTCAATCCCCAGAGTATATGATTATATTATGGTAGAGAAATCCACATAGTAGACCATTTCAATATTTCAATGAATACATATACATAAGGATTAATCGTGTAATTTTAAAGGGAATTAATTCAATAAAGGGATAAGAGGATTGATTTAATGGTTGACATTATAAAATAATACTTTTAGAGGTTGTTAAATAAAGTTAACCTGAATGTTGTTAAAACTTTTTATGGAAGAAATAATTTTCTAGAAATATTTATATAAAATTTATGAAAGTTTTTTTAAACCAAATATTTTCATAGAAAAACAAAGGGAAATATACAATGACTTCAAGTTCCAAGATTATTGCTACTAAAAAAGAGTCTATACACGATAATAAAGATGATCATGTACTTAAAAATTTATTAATAATATAGACATATCTATGGGAATTGGGTAAGAATTTATAGCAGGAAAAAAGTGTGAAATTTATTTACTTAATTCAGTAGAGTATCTGATTGCTACTAATAACGAAGCATGGGGGGAAAGTAAATCCATACTGCTTAGAGATACATAGATTTATAAAATTAAGGGTAATGAATGAATGAAGTGTTCTCTACAATATAGAACTATAAAGAAATAATTCATGGTTTGTGATTTACATATTATCATTATTTCAATCATTAGGGTGTTGATATAGACTTATATTATTCCCATTAATAGTTCTATTATGCTTACATGTAGGGAATTTAGGGTGATAAATCAAAATAGTGAATTTAATGACTACTTTTATTTTTATAAAACAAGAACATTTAAGCACCAATGAAATAACTAATAGATATATCATTTCAAAATATTATTTTCAAAAACACAATTATTAAAAGGACTTTAAATTGTATCACATATTATTTAAGTTTATTCTTGATAAAAAACCCAAACTTGATAAATTCTATTGAATTGAATCCCATGAGGGGTATCCTAGAAGAGAAACATGGTTGAATTAGAAAGCATAAGGTTGACATATGATGATAAGTATTTGATCCTATTTTAGTATAAGAAAAATATAGTTAAAAAAGTAGAGTGACTATTTTAAAAAAATTTAAGGGGAGAAATTTATTTTTTCACATTAATTTATATGATGTATATATTTAATATGAGTTTAGGTTTATAAAATCACATAAAAACCTATTTGTACAGACCCTAAGATGTGAAGTCAGAGCTAATATCACATTATCAAAAGTATATGGAATTTTTTTTTGTCTAAATTGATCACTCTTATTTTCTACACTGAGGATGAATCATGTTTAATTATAGTTTATTAATTTGTTTAAAATCATTAATTAACTTTTCTCTAATGGGAAATTTATCGATTTTATCAATAATCACGAGAATAAGGAAAAAAGGTTAACAAAAGTGGATAAGATGAATTTTTATATCATTGATGTTTAATAGATGAGATTGAATTTTATCTTACAACAATATCTTCATATTTATGGAAAATTAGAGGGATGAGGAACACTATTTGGAGGAAATAACATAGGGAAAAGAATAACATATTGACATTATTTTTTTGTGAAGAAGTTAATGGCACTGAGAAATACACAAAGGGGGATATTAAAGTACCCAATTGTTTTTTAGGTTGTATTTGTTGTTAATAAGCATGATAATAAATATGTTTTAGTGTGTTGAGTGATGGAGGAATAATCTACCAAATGAAGAAGATGAAGAGGTTTTTTATACATTGATGTGTAAAGAAGTGTGAATCCACTTTCTTGGAGTTCCTAACTCAAAATATTCATTATAAATATATAAAATATGATAATTGATGAGCTAGTCTTTATGTTTTTTAATAATAAGTCCTAATAGGTGCATAAAAACATTGTCTATAATAATTTCTCATGAAATAAAAGAGGAGTATATTAGAAGATTTTTAAAGCTATAATTAAAATAATATTAAAGACTGGATGATGTTGTGAGAGACTATCCATTGAGTGCTTAGTAAAGGCTGCTAAATATAGTAATTAACATATCTTGGAATAAGGTTTCAAGAAGTTTATTTTAGACAAAATTTAAAAGGTAGTTAAGGTTACTGAAATACTCTAAATTTAATATTTAATAATGTGAATGTGTTCAGAAAGCATTCTCAAAGTATTTGTAAGTGTTACTATATTTTTTAATTTGATTTTAATTTTTTTTTGAAGTTGGTTTGGAGTGATTAGAAAGGATTTGAGATTAATTAATGTGAATGTAAGATTATTGGAAATATTTTGGAATTTTGGAGTTGGAGTGGGAAAATATAAGAATCATGACTTTAGAATATTCATCTAGAGCATCTTATTTTAAAAATATGAAAAATTAATGACTTTGAAATGGTCATTTTATGACTTCAGGAGAGTCATTGGTCACTTTATGAGAGTAAGTTCCTTCTTTGGAAGAGTCATAGAATGCTATAATAAGGGTTATTGATGACTTCATTGGAGTATGTTACAACATCGGAAGATTCATTTTATGACTTCATTAGAAACATTTTCAACTTTTGAAATGTCTTTGCAACATCAGTATACTCACTACCTAATATATAAATATTAATTCCAATAAACATTGTAAGATTCATTTACTCTTATAAAATACCATGTTAAAGTTTAAAATTATTAACTAAAATGGAATAAATTGAAATTCATAAGATTAATTTATTGTTATGAAGTACTAATTATTGTTTGGAAATTTAAAAAAGTCATGATCTCACTCAATAAAAATTATAAAGTATGAAAAATATAATAATTTCAATAAAAAATATTTTGAAGAATCATCTATACCAGATAATGGTAAATTTAATATTCAAAAATCAAAATACCAAAATTATTTTTCAATCCATGATTCAATCCTTGATTTTTGAAAGATTAAATTGGATAATAATGAGGTGATCAATAATTAATTAATCTAATATTTTTAAATATGAAAACATGAATATCAATATAACTGATCAAAGATGAATTAAATATGATAAGGAAATAAATATTAATATTCTAGTGTCATGATTCATTAATTTTAACTCAAAAAAATTACTTTTGAGTCAAGTTAAATGACTGATAAATATTGTCTTCATGATTTTTAAGAAGAAGATAAAATTGAAATGTCACATGATAATTAAAGATTCAATATGAAGCTTGAACTACTATTTTCAATGCAGTCACACCATGAATAAAAAGAACCATACCAAATAAATTTTATTCTTTTATGTATTTCATATAGATATGGATAAATTTTTGTTGCAGGTTTTATGAGAGATTTTGGGAATTACCATACAATTTTGTTTATTATTTTTTTAAAAGTTTTATTCATTTGAGAATAAGTGAGGTTAAATGAAAATGAAATTTGAAAAATGTATTCTAAGATGTTCAATTGAGATAATCTATTAATGAAAATAAAATATTTATGATAACTGGAATACCCCCACGTGATACCATTAAGGAAAATATCTAGATATCATTGCATCAATATTGTAAATTATTTATATATTATTAATATATAATATATATTATGTGATCCTGAATATATAAAGGTGAGATGAATATAGATAATTAACGACTCAAAAATAAGGGAAGAAAGACCCCGATACTTCCCCATGAAAAAGAAACTTATGTCTATCAATGTAGAAAAAGAAAGAGATGAGAAACTTATAGAGGATTTTGTTCATTAGATAATAAGTATAATAATAAGAATTCATGTGATACAAAATATTATATAATTCCATGATTGATAATAAGAAATAATAAATAAGAAGGGATGAGGAGAGATCGACATGCGTTTTTTTACCACTTGTGTGATATACTCTTAGGGATTGAGAAGAAACTAGGTTTTAAAGATCATAGATGGATGAATTTTTGAGAGTGTCTAATGAACATGATTTGAAAAAACCCTAATAGATTTGTATTTCATTGAAAATTATTTTCATATGAATATTTCTTAAGTTCTAAAGGTAATTAAAGATTCTTCTAATGAATAAGATGTAATAAGTAGATGTTGTGAAATAGTGATGCTTTAAGGATATCTTATCAACAAGTGTTTTGAGAAGCATTATAACTAGATGAAATATTTTTTCTATCATTTGAGTTAGAGGATATGTATGGTATCATAGTGAGATGATATTTGAGTGTGAGAGTAAGTTTGGGGGACAAAAATATACCATGTAATAACCAATTTAATTTATATTAAATAATTTTTGACTTGGGTAGAATCGCTGATCACAATAAGGAGGTGGTTTTCTAGGATGAGGCCAATCCTTGTAAAAAACAATATCTTATACAATAATTTACCTTATTTATTAGTTGGGGGTTTTATGTTTTGTGTTAAACAAAAATAGATCCACTAATATTAAATTCTAGGGTAGGTTCACTATAAAAAAGTGATTTATACCAAAAAATTTATTGATAGATAATAGATGTTTAGGTAGAAATCATTAATTCCAAAAAAAAAATTGTGTTTTTTTTTTATTAATTTTTAATTCCAAAAAAAATATCAAAATATTTATCTATTGATATTGATCCTTCAATTATAACAAATAATGTACCAACAATTAAATCTATTACTTTTTTATATCAGTGCCAGAATTTGTGTTTACCAACATATGCTTTTTTTCATTAATAATAAAAATTATCATTTAAAAAAATTCAACAAAAAATTGGTACAATAATCCATCTAAAAAAGGCAATTATTTCATTAAAAGGTATGCAACGAACATGTATGTGATTTTTTTCATCAGTAAGGAAATATGGCATAAACACAATGAATGAGGGGTGAAACAAGGAAGAGACACCAAGTGATGAGTAAAACATCTTCCTCCCACAAAAAATAATGACTTTGGTTTATGTCTTTTTACTTTATTGGATTTATCATTTATCATTTATTTTTCTTCCTGATAGGGTTGTTTATGAGCGCTAGGTTTGATTCTTTTAATTTATTATTTTTTAGGATTTTCTTCCAAACTTCCTCAGATATATTATGGTTTCATCGGTGGACCATTGGGCTTCCCCTAGAAATTTTACCAATCCTGAAGTTGTCTATGTTATTTTCTATAATCTGTGATGATACAATTTTAAATTTTCTAGTTACTTATTATTATTTTTACATCATTTGATAGGTTGGTATGATTTTTTTAATAATATTATCATATTTCAAAGAAAACTCTCTATCTATTCATTTAATTTTACAATTTTAGAAGTAAATTGGGGTTCCTATATGATTGTGGTATCATGAAATCCATTTAGAAAATGGATGTGATCCCACATTCTCTTTGGATCCATTTAATTTCCTCTCAGTTTGAATATATTTTCCACTTGATATGCCTGATTTAGAAATTTTTGTATTTTTTTAGTTGTATATACTCTTTTGAAGGGGTTTATTTGTCGTTTACTATGTCTCTAAAGAGATATAATCAAAAATATAAATAAATAAATATTTCATCATGTTATTATTTTCAATTTTTTTATCATTTATCCTCAACCTAGGGTCCAATGATATATTTATAGGGGATAAAGGTTTCAGAATAATTTATTGTAATCTCGATAGAAAAAAAAACACAATTATTTATATTGTTCTTTTTTCAGGCTATCAATTAAAATATAATTCCACTAGATTACAAGGGGCTCAATTTATAAATCAGAAACATCAAGGAATACGTTTTTATTTTTATAGGGTACTTGACTAGGATAAAAGACACAAAGCCAAATTTTAGTAGGAAAATATTCCATGATCCATATGAAAAATCCAAAAGTTAATTTCTATTATATGACATGTTTAGATATAAGGAGAACAAAAATATTGACAAAAATAAATGATCAGTTGTTGGCGTTTCTGAAATCGATTTCTTGAAAATTAATATTTTTCTATATGATTTATGTATTAGTAAAATATATTTAAAAAATAATAATTACCATTATATTATATTGTTCCTAAATAACCAAAAACTAATTTAATATTAAGAAATACATTTCAAACAAATATAAATTAGTAAAAAATTAGTAAGAACTAAGATGTGTGTAGAAAACCATTCAATCTTAAAAATATGGAATTATGAAAGGATAAATATTTTTCCATTAATACATGATGAAATTAAGGAATTTCATTGTTTTTTACCCATTTAGTTTAAAATATTTTTTTATTATTTTTGTTTACTTATTTATATTATATGTCTTGATTTTTATCTTTTATGAAATTATATTCATATATGATTCTACTTTTGATGTATTTTTCAACCATTTTATTTTTTATTTTTTATCATGCATGAAATGAAGAAATATGTAGTGAATGGATGATATTTCAAGTGTTTCCTTTAGAAATTTATTTTTATATTTATAATAATAGGTTTTATAATTGATCGCTGCATTAATGGTTGGGAGATCATATTATATGATATCATAGACCCATATTTTATAGACAGAATACTATCCTCTATGACATATTTATTTCAACCTCTATGATAATGAAATAGAAATAACTTATTTAATTGATTGTTTTAATATAATGTTGTTATCCTTGGCTACTTGAACAAAAAATTATTCAGCCATCCCGAAAAATTGTTAATTTAAATTGGATGAAAAAATAGATCAATCATCTTAAATCTTCAAAATTGTGGTTGAAAATAAATTTTGGTTTTAGGTTTTTTGGGCCCCCCTTTTTCCCTAACATCATATGTGGTTGATTTTGGTTCATCAAATAACTTAACTGTGATCATGCGACTAAATTAACCTAAAAAAACCATACATCACATTGTTCTAAATTTTTTGTTACATAAACATAAAAAATAATTATCTTTAATTCTATTTATCCATATACCCCTAATAATATTTGGATAAACTTGGAGAATATCCCCTTCAAATGGAAATAATGACATTATTTATTTAATTATAAATACTGAACATATAAACAATTCATGTTATAAATAGGTAATTAGAATGAGGTGGGTGTGTATGTTGATATTTCAAATTGAGTTCAAGTTACATGGTAGGAGTGTAATCAAATTGTTTTTAGTTATGTAAATGTTTGAAACCACTTCATCTCATGATTTATTTTTATCTAAAACTTGATTGAATAATTACTTTTATGATTTAACTCTACTCAAATTTTAAACCAAGTTATTCAATCTCACATGATTAATATTTATTCTACAAATAATATATAAAAACATAGAAAAATGGGAAATATATTGAATGATAGATACAATGACTTTAATATTATTTTAAATAATAAATATATAATAACATTAATTTATATCATAAAATATCAACTCATCCACTATGTTCATGACTTGTTCAATTATTTAAATTTAAAATGAAAATTTTCTTAAGTTTCTCAAGATCAAGATAAATAAAAAAATTCCCTCAAATAATTAATGTGATAAAAGATCATGTATCTTGATACTATCACTATATAATCTACTTCCCTACATAGAATTTAGATATGTTGAATACATATTTGTGAAGTTCTCAATCAATATTGTGATCTTTAATAGTTCAATTCCCATTTTTAGAGTCTATTAATATATTCCAGATACTAGATCATTAAATATTAAAAATAATATTTGTTAGTGTATATTGATATATGTGTGATTGATTCAGTATAAGGTGGGTTCATAGGTAGATATATCCATCTTGGGTTAACTACGAGCTTCTGATTTTTCATGAACATTATCTTTGATTGTTTTCTTAGATAGTCACTTATTATCATCTCTATGGTTTCTCTATAATTATTTTCTAATCATGGAGATCATATGAAGCTCTACCCATATGAATTTAGATCCGACTAATATAGTACCATATTAATATTGTATTCATTTCATATTTTTTAAAACATTGGTTACTTTTCATGTTGAACAATCACTTATATTTTTCTATCACTTTTTTGGAGCTAGTTATGATTAAGATCATTTTTTAAACATAGAATTGTTTTAATATATTTTCTTTTTATTGTGATATTTTTATAAATATTATTTTTTAATCTTGATATTGATTCTTTACAGAATTTTGATTCCGTTTTATTGAAAAAACTGTTTTGTTTTGGGAAAACAACATTATTTAAGTCTTTTTATTTTTTGTGTTGAATCATAACTATTTTTATATTATCATGATTATTTTCATGATTTAAAAATTCCAAATTTAATGTTTTTGTTATTTGATACTACCTCTATATTTTAATGTTCATCTAGAATTCACTGGTTATCTTTTAGCTTCTATGAAATAGAATCTGCTATATAATTATTTTACTGATTATATATTTTTGGAATATGAAAATGATCTTAATAAATAATTTATATATTTCATATTTAATGGATTTATCAAATAATTTATATAATCATTGTATCTTGATCATTATTTATAGATTACTTGATTATATTTAGGATACTTGACCTGGATAACTGATTTATTTCAAACATTTTGGTTTCGGCTAGTTTCTTGGATTTCATTTTTCATTTTTTAAAATCTCACATTACATTTTTGTGTAATCCATGACCACTCATAATTTCTAGGTTGAAGGGTTGATCTATTACATTATGATAATTACTTATGATACTCGTACTTTGGAGTCAAATTATAAGTTCTAGGTCTCCCTATTCATTTGACTATAACATTGTTTCACCGGTTGATGTGAAAAATAGCGGCCATTAGCATTTATAAATATCCAATTATTAACCTATTAGTTATATTCATGTTTTTTTGGTTTTTTATGGGTTATGTTTGGGTTCCTTTTCTTGTTCTATTTTTTCATTTATGGTTCCTTTCACTATTTTTTGGTGTACATTGGCTTTCATTGAAGGTTTTTGTGGTTTTATATATTGTTTTTGGAGGGTTTCAAGAAACATATTCCAAGTTTTTATTTAAGTTAATTTGGAAGTAGAGGTATCATTGTTGGGATTGTATGTTAATGATGGTTTCACTGAAGTGGTGTAGTGTGGAAATTAGTGGGTCGGATTCTGAATCCAAGTGATGATAGGGGAAGAGAAATGGAGTGTAATATGTTTTTTCCTTGGGTCTATTAAAGTTTGATCACCACTAAAATTGGGAATCCTAAGGTGGATATGGAATTTGTTTTTCCTTTGGGTGTCCAAGTGAAGGGAGTGATTTTTCATTTCAATATCTCATTTGTTCACACCATTGATCCCATTCTTTTTTTTCAAAGTCTTGTGGAATTTTTCCATATTTACATTCATAGGTAATGTTGGCATGGGTTTTAGGATTCACCATTACTTATATTTTTTCTTTGATTGATTAATCTTCATGATTATCCACTATGAGTTCCATCTTATCATCATGGATATTTGTGCTCTTAGTTTTGGTTTTTCAAGAATGGTGTGAGCAGAGTGTGATAGAATGGGGATTATATTTCTATATATATTTTTATTTAGCTCTTTTTAATTTATTTCTGATATACTGTAATGAAAATTGATGGTGTTGGATTTTTTATATCCTTGTGGTAATAAGGATGGAAGGAATATACTATAGTTCCAATATGATATTCTTTTTGGGGGGTTTTGGTGATTCTATCATAGTGTTATGTTTTCCAATATTGGGAAGGATTCCAGCTTCATTTCACAGCACCTAGTCTAGTTAATGCTTCATTCTTCAAGTATATCCTAATATTGGTATCTTTCAATTGTTTTTTAATATATTTTCATCTTTAAAAAATTTCAAGTTCCATGATAGAATTATTAAACATAAGGAAATATTTTTTCTTTTTCATGTTGTTGATGGTTTCAATAACAACATTTCTATATTTTTAGGTTAAATTATGATGGTGTTCAGACATACCAAACCAATGTGCTTGATAGAATTAACACTATAATGATTTTCTCTCTCTTGGTACAGATAGCTATACTTGTAGGTATTGCAACACCTTCCAAATTTTTAGCATTTCTTTCCCTAAAGAACCAAAAATATAAATGAAATATGATATTGTAATTTGATTTAATGTTGATATCACATTGGTATATTTATGTGTCTGACAAGAATGTTTAAAGTCATCATTGCTAAGAGTGAGAGAAGTAAATTTCCTATCAGAATCATGGTAGTGACCACCGAAGCTTTGGAGAATCAAATTTAAATTGATTATTTATAGAGTTTCTTGTAGTTTTATTATGTTTTTGAATAGGTTTGAGCATGCTTGTAATATGTTTTTTTGTAACTTTATGTGTTTACATGGAGTTTGAACATGATTTTAAATTATGTTTCAACATGTTTTCTCAAACAAATACGTAGTTTATTGAAATTTCAATTAATATAATTTTGCAATTTAAATATGATAAATATATTATATATGATAAGATTAATATATATAACATAAAATTATAGCATTAAATTTGAGAATACCTATATATAATATTTTATTTAAAAAATACTTTATAAATAGATATTAATTATTGGTATTGATCATAATAACAAATAAAATAATATTGTTATTAATCTAATCGATAAAAATATTAATGTTGTTAATAATATTATCAATGGATAAATATATCACATGAATCTATTTCTATTCATTTTTACCAAAAAACATATTATTTTTGGGTATTATTACAATTGTAATGGAACTATTTTTTCTATCATAATAACATTTAGTGACATAGTTTTTACCAAAGATTTAGCAATAAGGACATACCTTTTCATAAAATTATTAACCAAAAAAATATAACTTTACCAAAAAAATATAACCTTGTTAGAGAAAGTTAAATATTTTTTACTGGTTCAATTTTGAAATCCTTTAAAATATTATAATAATAGTTAGAATTTGATAAAAATAAGTAAAAAATGATTCACCTTCACTAATATAACTTCAATGAGCTTTAGTCCATCTCAATATGTATATAAATTATGTGTTGGATATGTGAATATTAAATATTTAACTTTTATTTTTCAAATTAACACATAACACTTCTAAATTAATCATAGAAAATGATATAAAAACATAATATTTATGATGTCCTTATTATATAGACATATCATATGACATTAAATGGCTAAGGTAGTGGTGAAATATTATATATTTCCCATTTATGATATTCCAAAACCAAGGTACATGATATTCCTTTTTCAAAATATAGAATATAGTAATATTATATCCAATTATATAAACTCAATGCATAACATTCATATATGATCTTCGACATATCTCCTTCAATCACCCACTTGCACTAAATACTTAATGTCTTTGTACCATTTTCACTTTATATTATATAATATTCCATAACATGTGGATCTATATCCAAAAAATATTTTGAATATTTCAAAAAATCCTTGGGGAATCAATCATAAATTTTATTGTCTATCGCATCATATGAAATAGATCATGAATACCCATCAAAAAATCATTTTGGATATATTATAATCCACTTTTAGAGTATTTCTCTTGATTTTATTATACTCATTACCTTTTCATTCAACCAATAATATTGAAACAAATGGATTTTATAGTGTTGATAACAAATATGAATTTGTAAATTGATAAATGTAAGTAAAGAGAAGTCTCTGGAAAACTATTAGTGCTACTCAACCTATAATTAAAATTTTGGATGATCTTAATCAAACACAAGTCCCTATAAACCCATATCCACCATTTGTATCATATACAATCATGAATTCTCATATGATCCCTATGTATAAGAAATTATTTCCAAGAAAGATCTGGATGGTTCCCCAAATTTAGGAGACATGATTCCTAATTCACGTAATGATTCAGTGTTTCTATCATTATATACATTCACATTAGGTTCACCATTTTTGTTTCTCAATGAATTTTTTGATGCCTAAAAAGTGATTTTTGTGGGTTTAATGTGTTTTATAATGATTCATGTCAGGTTTGTCATTTTTTATCCTTCATACGAAGGCCCAATGGTTTCCATATCTGTAACTAAGTACAAACCTTCTTTCCAAAGGAAGGTATTTAGTTGGGGTTTCAGACCTAATTGCTCTTAGGAACTCACATTACTCAAGAGGATGGATGGTTAATCTTATCACACCATTTTGGATGGAATTATTACCTACTATTGGAATCTCATATAGAATTATGATATGTTCATGAATCTCTTCACAATCTTGATACGAGACTAATTACCCTAAAAATGACCAAGTGTTGAATCTTCCACATGTAAAGGGGTTCTATTAATGGGACTTTCTATAAAATACAAGGTTCTTCATCTAGTCCACATAATTATTTATCAAGGGATGAATGCTTATATTTTGAATCCATATAACAATGATCTATGGAGTCATTGTAATTTATGGAGTTGATTCATATTTTATGGTTGAGATTGAGCCCTTATAAGGAATCATATGTATCATGTTTATAAGAGGAATCAAAACCCACATAGTTCATTGAAATCGTGAAGTTTAACATTGTGAAGAAAGAAAATATATGAGGGATATTAGCCACCAAATATTGATCTTGAACATCTCGGTGGAATCTTATGCATCATTTTAATAGTAGGAGTCAGATTCGTCATAGTTAGACCATGCCTTAGAGACTTACCATGAGGTGGAATCCCTTTTATGGGGGCAGATATATCATTCAGTTGAATAGGTCTTACACTATAAGGGTTGTATAGTTGGAGAGGCTCTTAATGTAAATTATATGATCATTTAAAACCCCCAATACCATGTCAGATGTTCTTACTATGAGAAACAATGGATAACAATTGATCTGTCACAAGTCATATGGATTTGGGATTTATGTGCAGGGGTGGAAATATGGGATGTTTGATATGGAGATCCAGCCTTAGGAATGTGTCATATGTGTCTTATTTATTTCAGGAATTAGAGTCATTTTGGTTTAGATTATTTCCAAATACTATGATGTCTGAGGAAGAATGGTGTACCTGTATAAGAGTTTGGGTCCCATTGGTTTGAAATTTGGAGACCTGAAATTACTTACACAGAAGTGGATGAATATTTTATCTTTGGCCTTAGAAAGGAATGTTATGTATCTGAATTGGTTAGGAATAAGAGTTCTCATTGTTTAGTTATCTCCTTGATATTTTTATGGATGAGGAAGAATGATAAAGCCTAATGAGAGATTGGGTCCCAAGGGCTATAAGGTTTGTGATATATAGAGAATTACACTGAGGTGGATTTCCATTTTATCTGTATCCTTATAAATTTTTTCTATGCATCTTGGTTATTCAAGGGATAAGAGTTTTTATAGTTCAATTGGGGGTAGGACCGAATATGTACATTGTAAAAGGTTATCTCATCCCAGGACATCTTCCTGTCATGTCACGATTTTCTGTAGGAGGTGTATATGGTGTCTTTATGACTTCTATGGAGATATCAGGATTACATGAATGATGATTTCTAGATAAGTATTAGATACATATGAAAAATTTCCAAATTAAAACACATGATCTAGTTGAATTTTCCTAATTATGTCACATGATCTAAATGGCATGTTTGGAAGACATCGCCTGATGTAAGATAATATGTCTGAATAGTGGAACATGACATGACTGACATGTGTGGGCATGTATGGGTTTCCTAGAGGACATTATTGAAGACAATCATGTTATATAGTTGACTTTTCTAGAAGACATTGTGTGATGTTAATGGAAATTCTATAAGGCTATTTCATTTTTTAGGTTGAAATGTTTGTTGGACATCACATAATCTGGATGGCTTGTCCAGGCGACATCGTGAGACCTAGGAAACATTCAATGATACCACTGGATGAATTGAGAGGCACGTCTGGAGGCCGTCATGTGATTTAGATGAATTTTCTAGAGTTATTAACAGTACTTGGGAAATAGGTATAAAGGATTTTGTGAGAGTTGGGTGGTATTCCCTAATGAGTCCACATGAATTAGGATATATTTTTGGAGGACATCATAAGATCTATTTGGAAATCCTAGATTACATAACAATACTCAGGTGACCTCCCATAATGTTTCTGTATGAATTTTTGAAATTTCCATGGGAAATAACATGATCAAAAAAGAGTTTATAGTGGGTGTAACATGACTTGGGGGACACACCCTAGTGTTGTTTCATGATTTTCATAGGTCATTTAAAGTGCATAAAAATTATAATTTCTATCTTCTCATAATACTTCCACATATTTTAGTATTTTCCCATTATTAATTGTATATGTGCCTCATATTTTTTCACTAATTAGAATGGTTTAGGTTCTACGTGACACAATCGACATGCAGGACATCATTCCTATAACATGGATGACAAGATGGAAGGCCTTCACATGATCTATAGATTGATCATACAAAGAACATGTTTTTCTGGTGTTATCCCTTGGGTAATTCACCAAATTTTACCTAGTAAAAAAACTTTGAGGTTGAGTGACTAGCCGCTCTAATAATTATTCTCCAATAATCCCATGTCGTGGTCACAATCATGTGGGGTTTTTATATATTTCAGTGGTGTGATTTATAGGCCTATCGACATTAGTTAAAAACCACCTGTATAGTGAGTGTCTTGAAAATATGTACTGGATATGGTGAAGGGATTTTTTATTGTGTGATTTTCATGATCCTTCCATGGGTCATCCATACCGCTGCATGATGGAAGTGAAAATGATAATGTTCCTCAATTTCCATGATTATTGAACCCCAAACAATCAAATGGATTTTGCCTAACCATGTTGACATGTCAAAGAGATTTCACAATATTAGGTCAATGTGTCTCAGAGACTTCACAGGATCAAGATGCTTATGGGTAGGATTTTTCATGATTGAATATGACCTTTTTGAGGTTCTTCGTAAGACTAAGTCATCTTGTCTAGGGGACTCAATTGGACCATCCTGATACATAGTGGGGGCTTCACATGATCAATGGTGATCGTTAGGTGTGTATATCCCCATTATCTTGATGATCAACATATCTTACCTTTAGAGAAACTTCATACTTTTCATATTTTTCTTTCCTTCTTTATTATACAATTACATGAGATATCTAGATCTCAGGTGAGAATTATTGGGGAAAATCACTCTCCATATCTACAATACATCATATGATCAATGATAGAGCTGCTATACCACTTCATAATTCCCATGAAAAAACCCATTTTCTTGTCTGTGTAGTTATAAGGGCATCATATTCTATAACTAATGTGTCTGAGGACCTTGGTGTGATGTATGTGACATTCCAGCATTATCTTGTTCAAAAAATTAAACATATCTCCAGGGGATTAATGAGGTCTTACGAATTGTATGAGAACCTCATATGAATATAAATCCTTTCCAGGATGCCTTTACAAGAACAGAAGGGATTGTAAAAAGGGAGTCATCTGATTATAATTAGATCATGTGCAACGCATTATCCATTCACATGAACTTTCAGAGGATATGTGATTGTGTGTCCCTTTGAGGGTTACACAATATATGTGATTCATCCACCTTCCTTTCCTCTATTTTTAAGAGAACATAATTCCCATAATTTAGGAATTTATTCTCTTTAAGATTTTATGGTACACATTTGGAGGGTGTCAAAAAATCCCCCCCCTCAGGAGGGATGTATGTGGGGACATGGTCTCAGTTATAAGTAATGTAAATTCCAACTGAAGTCCTTGGGGATATCATCAATCAGTATCTCTAGAAACATTTCATCTCCGAGGAATCCTTTGGTATTCCTTGGGGGGACCCTATTAGTAGTGAGGTGTGGGGAAGCTCATTTCACAAGGGACTCTGAATCTCTAAATATCATTTGGTTGATTCAGTCATGTGAATTCTTCACAGGACCTTTTCAGAAGATCCCTTTCAAAATACCTCTCTAATGGAATATTATTTCAAGATCTATCTATAAGAACTGACCACACGACTGTTTCATAAGATCTGATCACATACTTTAGCCATGTGACTGATCTATTACAACACTTGTTTGGGTAAATCATGAATTAAATCTTGGTAATTTTGGGAACCTTGAACTATGTCCTTTTCATATAGTTTTCTTGTAATCTTCACATGATCTGCTAGTTTGGTCATGTGAACACTTGACCATCATGATGTTTCCATGACCATCTTAGGGTCATGCAATTGTGAGTCTTATGACTAGTCATGTGGTCAAGATATTCCTTTTGGTTCTTGTGATTTGTGATACCACTATAGATCATTCGGTTTGAGATACCTATATCATGTCATGTGGTCACAAATTCCTTCATGGTTCATGTGATTATCATGATGTTACTAGAGTTTTGAATCTCATTTGATGTGATTTTAATTTTTTTGATATATATTTCATTATTTTTTTAGATGGATTATATCATGCATACATCTCCAACTATGGCTAGATAGAGCTTCATGATTACTTTAAATGATAATAATGACACTTTATTGGTCATGGCACATTTCCAAGGGGTGGACTACACATTATAGAACTCTCTTTAGGGTCTGGACTGTTGTGATTTTCCCAACAAATCCTTGATCAAAGTTACTCAATCATATTTGTCTCCCCCCAGAATAACATGATAAGTGGTTGGATCTTGAAATGGTCCTGGAAACCTAGAGGAAATTTATCTAATGAATGGATGTGTCCATTTTGGGTTTGACAGAGCATGTCAGAATTTTCTGACCATCTACATGATATTCACCTTTACAATGTTTTATGGATTTCTCAGTTCATCATATAGTATCAATCAAATAATTTAAAAAAAATGATTAGCCATTGGTTCCTTGGAACTAATTCCATTCATCTGTAGCACTCTGAGGTAGGGATCACTCTAAGGGACCTTTATCGACATGGAGGGATATCCTCACTTGGGGAGATGTATGAAGAGTTCATTTCAACCTCGAATATCTGGTATAAACCCTCATAGACTGAATTCATTTAAAGGGACATTATTAACATTGTGAAATATATTTTAAGGAGTTATTTTAATATATTCTTGCCCATTTCCTTAAAATACGGGACCAACAACTTAATCTGTCATGAAAGAGATCAACTTACCACTATATTCACCCACATGATCCCTTATTGATTGTTTCATGATAGAATATGATCATATTAGGTAATCCTTGAGGATGGGGAGTATAAAATATCTGTATACTCAGTTATACTATAGATATCCTTAAGCCATAGGATTCTAGGTTTTTTATCCATGTTTATGAAATGATGATTTATCACGACTAGTGACTCATTCTTGAGAATCTATATAGGTTTACTAGTTACGGCAGCTCAATTAGAAGAGGTGAGACCTCTTAACATAGATATAAATACTATTTATCACCTCTTACAACTCCTGGGATGTATCCAACAAGGCACAATTACTTATAGTATTGGCGTCCCTTTCATGATTTTATTCAGATGGATAAGAGATCTTTTCCACTCTTAAAATTACCACAACATTACTGAGATCCATGATGCATCATTTTTTCCATAATGTTGTATATTTATTGGGTTTATTTGATTTCATTGGTATATAATAAGGCCATTATAATGATAATCCAGTATGATTGTTTAAACTTCATGCCTTATCCATCATTGATAGAACCAATTGTATATAGTGGACGTGCATCTATTAATGAATTATCACAAAAAATCACTCTTCCGTATGTGGTCCTCCAGACCCATGTAGATGAGAAGATTATTTTTGAGCCATATGATATTTACCAATTCTCTATTCAATTTAGTTTCATCCAAAAGGTTATTCCTCTCCTATTAGTTATCTTACAAGGAGAACGAAATCTTGGGCTCAACCACCCATTTTGGATAATATTGGTGCATGCATACACAAACTCCATGACTATCATTTTTCCATTGTTTCCCCTATCTTAATATATTATGATTATTCCTATGCATGGGTAGAATCCTACTTGGGTGGTGTGTTAAATAGGATGGTCCATCATGTGGAAGAACCTTTTGCTTCACCAACCCCCTTGTATATAGTAACATTTGAGTTGATTTATGATTCATATGACCCTTCATCGAAGATATATCACCTTGGTGAAGACTATTACATTAGTGGGGAATTGTTTTGTTGAAGTTGGTCTTTTAATATGAGCGATGAATGATGTATCATTTGATAGAAGAGCATACAATACTCCATCTTTTTATTATGTGTCAGCTCAACCAGTCATCCCCCCTTTTCACATACCTATCCCAGCAGTTAGAGAGGACTAAGAATGCCATAGGATAATCAGGTAGCAGATTCACACTATTATTATTGAGACTCCCCTAGAAATGTTTCAGGACTAAGAGTAGAGCTTTCACTATCTCATTCATTATTTAGTGGGAGGCATTTTTAAACATAGTCTATTATATTATTTCATGATTGAGATCATATTAACCTGAAAAATAATTATTTTTATGTGATATGTGATTTCATAGTTTCGATGATGAAGGTTTTATTAACCAGTCACTAAGGGAATCATCAAAGGCACTTGAGAAGAGATGTCACACAACCTATGTGTCACACAGTCAAATAGATATCTTAACAATGGACATATCATAGTATGATGTGTGTGCATATTCTACCAGATCTCATATTTTACATCATCCTCTTTATTGGATATTAGTAAAAATGAGCTAAATGTATATTTTCATTTATTGAGACTCTTAATCCTAAGGCAGTGGTTGAGGACGCAGAGAAAACAATGCCTCAACATTCCATTGATAGTTCTCTCCAAATTCTGGATGATTAGGAATATTCATCTGATCAAATCTAATTGTATCCGGATAACCAATGTTTTTAATAAAATATTTGGAGAGGCCCCAAAATGTGAGGATTTACCCATTTTTTCATCTTATCAATTAATATATTTTATAAACATTATACGACACTGTACAGTATTATTTTATTCACGACGTACATGATTTTTATTGATCTGATGTTTCAAATTTCAGTAATGATACCCAATATTTATATAATATCAAGTAAAACCGAATACTTGGATTTTAATTTTTCAATCACAATTGTATTTTCTTGAGAAACACTCAAGCATTCCAACTGACATGATATCTCTTATGTTGAAACCAATCCCTTTCTTTTCCAGAAATAGATTTTGGTTATTTTTTGTTGTCAATCCACACTTGTTTGATCAAGGAGTTTTCTTAATAGGTGATCTAATTATAGAGGCTGACGAAAGTGTTGAAGGTGGCTTCATTTCGCAATGTTTAGAAAAAATTTTGGATCAAAATTTTGAAGAAGGGCTAGCATTGTGAAAATTTGTTTTTTGGAATCGACTCTTCATAAATTTGGTAAAGTAATTGGTTTCTCAGAGAATGGGTTGAGGATCGTGAATATGTAAGCATCATGAATAGAGACCGTGATCTCTGAGATTAATATAATAGTAGAATCATGACTCCATGATGTGTTGACAGTGATCTCAGTAGCTATGAAAAATATGAGTGGAGCATCATGAAGGAAGGATCACAAAAAATGTGTTTTTGAATGATCCAGAAAAAAAAATTGGAGGCGGCAGAGTTCTGCGAATAGACAAGACTGTAAATATAGGGATACCACTATTTATTCCACATGAAGTTACTTTGGGAATATCCGGAATATATCTGATTTGATGAAGCTGGGGAGAACCAAGAATATGGTTTTCTAAGAGAGGATGAGCATCATGAAAAGACTACCCATGTCTTGAATGATTCCAATACTTCTATGTAATGCGTACACCACGATGATGGGGTATTCTGCATTGACTCAGTAAGCTTTTTGAAGGTTGTTTTTTCCATGAAGATAGACTGCTTTCAAAATGAGTGAGCTTTGTGAAGGAGATTCTTAAAAGGTAGCTTTAAACATCTAATTTTAAGTGAATAGGTAATTCAAAGTGCATCAAATCAGGTATATGGTGAAAGAAGAGTCTCATGATGAGGAAAGGGAAAATACTTTAATTCCAATCCATTGAAGTGACCTTCATGTTGAAAAAATAAGTGAGAATTATCTCCAAGCTATGAGTTTGGGGGATTTGACAGAAGTATTCCTAGAGATGTAGTATGTTATCCTTAAAATATTATAAAAGTAGTGTGATTGCCAAAGAGTGATTATGTATTAACTCTTGTATTCCAAACTAGTGAAGTTTAGTGGACTTTGGTATAATGAACACACTGTCAGCGTATGCTCCTTGGACTAGCCCTTAGTGGTGAACCATGTAAATTTTTTGTGTTGTCGCCTTATATGTTATTTTTTATTTTATACTATTTTCCATTAGATAGGTTTAATTGGTTCTTACCAACATGGGAATAAGATCTGTCAATTTTGAAGAAATATTTGACACCCAGATTCACCCCTCCGCTCTCAGGGTGTTCCAATGTCCCTCAAGTGGTATCAAAACACAAAGGTTGTAGTTGTTAAATATATCATTACTTTTTCATGGGATATTTGGTTATTATTACGGTCGTCCCCTTCTATTATGGAAGTAACTTTCAGATTTTGAAGAATAGGTTGAGATATCATCTAAGATCTCATGGAATAGAGGTAGTCTTTTGTACTACATAAGGGATTCATGTCAATTATGCAATAGAACTATCTATGACTGAAACAGATATAAATATTACTGATGTAGATGATAAAGAAAAAAACTCCCTTACCAGAACTCTAATTTATATAATCTCACTGTAGATGATGAGTTTCACATCAACCAAGTTTATGTGGTAAAAAAATATAAAATATATATGAAGGTGAAAAGAAAGTGAAGGTGGAAAATATCTATGTTCTTAATAATAGGTTCGACGATCTAATAATGAATCTTGAGTAAAATTCAGATAACAACTTTAATCATTTTACAGAAGTTGTTGAAGAAATTCAAGGTGTAGGTGAAGAAATCAAAGACATTGAAATTGTGATGAAAATTTTTATAGGGCTTCTACCACTCTACAATCCAAAAGTGTCGTCCCTTGTTGAAAGGGATATTTCTAAACATTCTTTGTATGATATTTTTAGCAGTCTGGTGGAATTTTAAATGAGATTCAAACGTGAATATTCAACGACTCGAGTAAAAAAGGAAATGGATTTCTAATCCATGAAAAATCTTGAGATGTTTAGAGATACAATTGATGAAGATAGTGAGGAATATGAAAAAATATCAATTGTTTTCCAAAAAATCAAGAGATGAAATGGGATATTTGATATAAAGATTGTTGAGTCAATAAGGTTTTCATTATGACTTTTCCATTCCTTCTTGTTTTGAAAATCACAAACACCTTATACTTAAGAAAATAGAAATTTTACCTCCATAAGGAAAATTTACTTCTTTAAGAAAATTTACCCTAACCAAGATTTTCTTATACATAGAAATATTTTTCTTAAGTACAAAATCCAGATTCATACCCAAATTCCCAAAAGTCATATAATGTCGTGATTTAGAGCATTCTGTTTTTTGGATCCGAATTCTGGATGTGAACTGTAATGAACTTACAATCTGAATTCTGGACTCCGAACTTTCATGAGTTCGACTCTGAACTCTTATAAAGTTCGACTCTAATATTTCATGAGTTCCACTCCGAACTCTTATGAAGTTCAACTTCGAACTTTCATGAGTTCGACTCCGAACTCTTATGAAGATCGACTCCAAAATTTCATGAGTTCGACTCCGAACTCTTATGAAGTTTGACTCCGAACTTTCATGAGTTTGACTTCGAACTCTTACGAAGATTGAATCCGAACTTTCATGAGTTTGACTCCGAACTCATTTGAAGTTCGACTCCAAACTTTCATGAGTTCGACTCCGAACTCCTATGAAGTTCGACTCCAAACTTTCATGAGTTCGACTCTGAACTCTTATGAAGTTCGACTCCGAAATTTCATGAGTTCGAATCCGAAATTTCTTGTGTTCGACTCCGAACCCATATGAAGTTCAACTTCAAACATCTACAATTTTAGATTCTGAACTCTAGTGAAACCAGACTCCGAATTCTTATAATACAGAATCCGAACATTTCTTAACATAGACTCCGAATTTCATTTTGGTTAGACTCTGAACTGTTAATTTTCTTACACTCCAAAATTTTGTATGGCTTTTTCTTACATATTGTGCATTTCAAAACGATGTTGTGCACTCAGATATACATGATTTATTGTGAAACGATGTAATCCATTCTATTTCTAATTAACCTTTGGTTGAGTTACATGTGTATAGGTCCCTCCAAATTTCATGGAAAATATGACCGTTGGAGGAGGGAGCTGGCTGTTGGAAATTTGACTATAAATAGGAGCTCATTTGAAAGAGATCATAAACAAGTTGATCGATCTAGAGACCACACACTATTAAGGTGATTTCTAGAGAGAGAAGATTTTCAAGCCTTGTGTGTACTGAACTGCTCGTTCAAATTGCTTCATGTGACTCTGAATGTTGGTGATTACATTCGAGGACTTCTGGGGATAGGAAGATAGAGGTGCTGACTACCTTGAAGTTCAAGGGCTTCCTTGTTGAGGAAGATAGAGGTTCCAACTACCTTAAAGTTGAGGGCTTACAGGGATAGAAAGACAGAGATTCCGATCTTTGTATTGAGGGATCACCCTGGTGTAGGTAAGACAGACTTTCTTGAAAGTATAAATCAAGGGTCCTCTATACAAGGTTGTTCGATACCCTTCTCTATGGGTTAAAAGACTTATATCTTGTTACATGTAGTTTTACTACTTTTTATTACACTGCACTCTTTGTATTGTAAGGAAATTATAAAATTCTTATATTTCCTAACACTTGTACTCTGATTAGTTTAGATTCTAGAAGCTTTAAGGTAGAGTCTCCTATTGTAAACTTTGGTTCCAATTCTCTAATTGGTGATTAGAGGTGTTGTGAATTTGCTTAGTTTAACATTGTTAAACTTAGATTTTTCCTTGTCTACGGAAATTTTTAAAGTTTACAATTCACCCCCCCCCCCCTTGTATATTGAGCATCTACATCATTATTTCGATCCTACAATTGGTATCAGAGGTTGGAAGCCTCATACTCTATACCAATCCTATAATTGGTATCAGAGGAGGTCTCTGAAATACTTATACTCACATATAAGTTTTTCTTGATCACTTTTTCATTATTATTCATCCTTTCTTAGAATGTTTTTATTCATTCTGAATTGTCATTCCAAACTTTGTCATTCCAAATTATCATTCTGAATTGTCATTCCAAACTTTGTGGTTACGAACTTTTTCTACTAACAAGTTTGGTTGCAATTGTCTTCAGAATGGAAAGAATCAATGTTGGTTCTATTGACAATCTAAACCCTATAAGACCACCAACCTTTTATGGTAATGACTATGAATACTGGAGTAATCGAATGAAGACTTTCGTTATCAATACTGGAGTGGATAATTTCGTTATGATTACTGGTGATTATAAAATTCCTGATAAGGAAGTTAGATCTTTCACTAACCAGGAAAAGCAAGAGTATCAACTCAATTATAAGGTACGAAATACTTTACTATGTTCAATGACTAGAAATATATATATATATCCAAATTTCTTCTTGTGAAGCAGCTAATTGTATCTGGAAGAAGTTATAGGTTACACACTTTGGCACTTCTAAAGTGATTGAAACTAGGAGAGCTATGCTTAGAGTTGAATACCATGAATTCAATTTTCCATATGGAGAGCCAATCTATAAAGTTCAACAGCGATTTATGACTATAGTCAACAACCTACAGTATATGGGTGAAAAAGGGTTATATGATGAAGCCCTTGTGGATAAGATAATTGATATTATGACTAATGAGTGGGAATCAAAGAGAACAACAACTGCTAAGAACAGGAAGGTCACTAAAATTTCTCTTGATGAACTATTCAAAACTCTTCTCCAACATGAAACAAGAATGAAGAGAGATACTGACAACATAAAAAAGAAGAATGGAAATTGTACTGTTGCTTTTATAACTACATCAAGTAATATGAAAGCTAAGACTACTGAGAGAGTAACCAGATCCAAGTCTAAGAAGGTAGTTATTCAATCAGAATCTAGTGAATGTGATGTCTCACAAAATGAGTTAGCAAATCTTGCTCGAAGGATGAACAAGATAGCTGGCTAGAGAAATTTCCAATCCAAGTATAAGAAAAAGGAAAGTAAAGACAGAAAATATGGAGAACATACTTGTTATGAATGCAAGAGAGCTGGACATATTAGACCAGATTGTCCTTTGCTCAAAAAGAAAGAAAGAAAAGAAAGGAATTCTAAACGGAGCAGAAAGAAGAATTACAAAACCGAAGATAAGAAAGTTCTGAAAGAAAATGACACCTGGAGTGCCAGTGGTGGTGACTCTTCAGATGAATCTTCTGATTATGAATCTTCAGGACAGAAGAATCTTGGTCTTATAGCAAGATTGACTATTAACAATCATTGCTTTACGGATAAGTTGCGAAATTCTAAATCATTAATCAATGTATATTTAAATTCTAATGATAGTATGTATTATAACTATTCAGATAAAGAATCCTCTTCTGATGAAGAAAATACTTCCCCTACCTATGCAGAAGTTTCTCGGTTTGCTGAACTTCTTGAGATTGAAAATTTTAAACTCAATAAAAAACATGATAAGAAAAACTCTAGAAATACTATTCTTACAAAAGAAATATAAGATCTTTCTAAAGATCTAGATAGGAAAAATGCTGATTTTATAAAAATTTAAAAAATTCTTGAGGAAGTAAGTTCTGAGAAGAACAAACTTTCTAAAGAGTTAGAACACGTAATTTCTAAGAAAAGTGTTTTCGAGCCTAGATTTAGTTCGAAATCTAATGATTTTTAAAATAAATACTTGGTTATAAAAATCAAGTCTAAAATGACTTCCTTAAATAAATGTTTATCAAACTTTACCCATGGTATAGAAAATTTTGATAAAATGTATTCACAAATACGACCTTTAAGAAACAAATCTGGATTTGGTTAAACCCATGCAAAACCAACTTTTAGTAACAACTAATTTTTTCCATAAAGTTCTCCATTTTGTACCAAGTGTCAATGTGGTGGTTACTGGGCAAAGAATTGTTCTTTAAATACAACCCAATATCTAGGTTTTCATAAATCCTATTTTTCTAAGAAAGTGTGGGTGCCTAAAATTTTGTTATCTAGAAATCTTGGATCCAAACAAGTTTGGATTCTGAAAGTCTAATTCTTTTCTTATTTTCAGGAATATAAATAAAGTACCAACAAAAATAAATGGTACATGGATAGTAGATGTTCCCGACACATTACTGGTAAAAAAAAGCTATTTTGAAAAGATTATCAAAATAAAAGGATATATCATTCTTTAGTTTATCAGAATGCAAGATCAACTTGCTAATATTTTCAAAAAATTATTATCCATCGATAGATTTGAATACATTAAACAAAAGTAAGGAATGATAACCGTAAGTTAATAATTCTTCATTAACATCTGGTTTAACAATTCTCCTGACAGTAATAAACTCATTTTCATAGGGAGAGTACATTTGATTGTTAGTGTAACTAAAATTTTCGTAATCTGTTTTTCAAACATAGTGTAACTAAAATTTTCGTAATCTGTTTTTCAAACTTAGTGTAACTAAAATTTTCGTATTTAGTTTTTCAAACTTTTCGAAACTGAAGTTTCCGGAATGAAAATTTCTGAAACTAGAATTTCTGGAATGGAAATTTCCGGAACTGAAATTTTCAGGATTTAAATTCTCAGAATGAAAACTTCCAGAATGGATATTTTTGTACTGTAATTTTCATAACGATATTTATGTATTGGATCTTTCTTAATGTGTTTGTTTTTAAATTCATTTCATCAAGAAGAATATTACTAATTACGAACAATATTTTTAGCCAATCCAAAAGCTATGATTTCCTTACATAAAGTTTTTTAATCATATTTTGTTTTCTGGTATTTTCTTGAGTTTTTAAAAATTCAGATTCTAGTTTTCCTCAAATCTAGATGTTTTCCTTAAAACCTCAAAATATCGAAGTCAAATTTTCCTTGCGGGAGTGTTTTCAACCGTCAGATCAGATCAAAACTTTTTCTACCGTTAGATAGCTTTTGGAATACCAAAGGTCACATCCATCACCTATATAAAGGGGACCCCAAGACTCGTCCCACATTGGTTTTTCAAAGCATTCACGCCTCGAAGCCGTGCTTCTCTTCTTAAGACCAATTCCGATCATTGCAAAGCCATTCTGAATCCTTCAGGTCTCTCTGTTCCGAATTTCTGTTAAAGAAACATCTCAAGATATGTCAACTTCAAAGCCAATCTCAAAGTGGTTAATATTCAGGGAAAGGTTGGTGCATCCATATTTCTATAAGTTTTATTCTCTTATTTCAAATAATATTAGACTGAATGGATGGGAAGATGTTTGCGTAGCAAAGTCAGATAAATAGGATGTAGTTTATACTGATTTGCTGATCAATTTCTACGATTCTGTTTCCTTCCAGATGGAAGATGGCAGAGAGTGGTTTTCATTCAAGTCTTATGGGAAGACTTATAAGCTATCTTACACCAAGGCCGCAAGAATGGTTGGTTTTTCCTACAAAGTAGAAGCTGAGTTCTACTCACACAAACTTTCGGATGAGCACGGAAGTTTCAACAAGGAGAAGGCACTGAAATGTCTTGGTCTTAAGGATGCTTCAACCATTAAGATTGCTTGCCTCACCCCGAACAATAGAATTATTTAGCTTTGGGTGCAAGGCTTTTCAGTTCCATGAAGAGGTGACAAGGCTAATTTGAAGAAAAGTGATATCTATGTCTTATATTTCTTGCTAAATCTAAGACAGATAAATTTGATGAGACATATCTTGATTACGATCAAGAACATAAAAGAAGGGAATTTGATAGCTCCGATAATCATGTTCCCTGCCTTTCTATCTAAGCTGGTAGTTTGGTTCTTAGATTCTTTCAAGATTGCATGAAAATGAAAAGTCCAGAATTGTAAGCTTATGTTAGTAAGTGATGATTCTTTGAAGAGGATTAAGATGGGTTTTTCTAGTGAATCCAGAGAATTCTACTATCTTTCTGTGGATGAAGTTGAGGCACTTCAGAAAGGTACACACACTCTGGAACCATCCAAAAAGAAAAGGAAGAAGAGAAAGCTTAAGGAAGTGGCTGCTGATGAAGAAAATCCTAAATCTAAGGAAACTCAGTCTGCTCCCCCCAAGTTGAAGAAACAAAAAACTTATCCTGATGAAGTTGCTGTGAAGTGGAGGGAAGATAAGTAGAAAAGGAAAGAAGGGGATCCGCAATTCGGATTGGAACCTGTAGAGGCTAAGGCCTTAAAAGAAAGAGCTGTGGAAGAGTTAGAGAAGCAGGCGACAGAGAAGAAAATGAAAAAGAATGTGTCTGAAGCTGAAGTGGAGCAATATTTGTTGAGAGCTACAGAGTTAGCTTTTGAGTTGATTCCAGTTCTGAAATCATTCCTTACAGAACCTCCTTTACCAGAAACTCCATCTAAGAATTCAGTCACTCCGGAAAAATTCAAGGGTAAAGAAGTAGTTGAAGAAGGTGAAAAACAAGTTGAGGAAGAAGTAGAGGAAGAGGTTGAAGAAGAATAAGAAGAGGGAAGTGAAGATTTAGATGCCTTGATCAAGAAAGTAAATGTTTTTAAAGATAAGGCAGAATCTGTAAAGTTAGTTACTCTAGGAAAGGAAGGTGAGGAAGGTAGTAAGAATGATGATAAGAAATATCAAGAAAAAGAAAATGTCTTATATGATGACGAAGAATCCTATGAGAGGAATTTTCATGAGGAAGGACAAGAAAAACAGAAACCATATGAAGACCAGAATATTCATGTTTCTGAATCCGAGGAAGTATCTCCTAATGAGGAACCAATTCCGAAGTCTGATAATGGGAAGTAATTTCTAATGGATACTCCAACAAAAGAAGTCTTTAGGAAGAAGGAGGTTCGTGGGTCTTCTAAGAGAAAACTGGTGCAAATTGAAGAAGATAAATCTCAAAGATATTTATCTGATTTGGAATCATAATCTCATGGGCATGATTTTATGGTTGAATCTCTAATGAAGTTGGTGGACACCATTCCAATTTTTCCAACTATAGATTCCATAAGCTAGATGCTGCAACAGAGTATGAATCAAAAATCGGATTCCTTGTCCATGGTCACTGATAAGTATGTGAAGATCAAAGCTGAACAAAAAAGTTTTCTTATCGATTATGATGTGCATAGAAAGTCCTACAGTAAGGTAACAAAGTGGTCTAAAAGAGTTGATGAAGACTTAGTGCAGTTTGAAATTTTTCAGAGTGAAGTTCTAAATGCCTTTGACACCGAGGATAAAAAGATTAAAAATATTCAAGATGAGCTGATTGATGAGAAGAGTTCTCAGAGTCAACAAGTGAAGGAACTAAGTGACAAGGCTAATTCTCTGGCTCAAAATCTTTTAAGTGATAGAAATATCCAGATCGAGCTTGAGAAAAGACTCGTACAACACGATGAATTGTTAAAGATGCAGAAAGAAGCTGTCAAGGCTCCAGAAGAGGCTTTGAAAGCTCGAGAAGAAAAGACAAAAGCCTTGGAGAGGCAAGTCGAGGAAGACCAAAGAGACCTAAAGAAGCTCAAAACATTGTTAAAGAAGCTGATTCCAAAGGAAAAGGAAGAAAAATAAACCCACTCTGATCTTTTTTTATAGTTGTCTTTCTTTGTAAAGTTCTCTCAACTCTAATGAAATGTTATTTGGTTGGTTATAGCTTGTCATATACTAATGTTTCAGGTACCATATTTTATTTTCCATTCCCTTCAATTCTTTTTGAAAATCACAATGGGGGAGAAGGAAAAAGAACTTCTCCTAAGGAGGAGAAAGAAAAATTTCTAAGTTAAATATCCTTAAAGTAAGGGGGAGTTTCTCACTACGAAGTTTTTCATTCCTACAATAATAAAAACTCCACTCCGGAAATTCAGAATACAATCCTTAGAGTTTCAATGCCTAAGGGGGAGTTAGTTGTATTCACTGTCATCCATGAACAAAGGGAGATAAGTTTTAATTTCAAAGTCCTTATATTCATTTTCATAAGGATGTTTGTGCTTTCCAAAAAGGGGTAGATTGTTGAGTTAATAAGGTTTTCCTTATGACTTTTCCATTCCTTCTTGTTTTAAAAATCACAAACACCTTATACTTAAGCAAATATAAATTTTACCTCCATAAGAAAAATTTACTACTTTAATGAAATTTACCCTAACCTAGATTTTATTATACATAGAAATATTTTTCTTAAGTACAAAAACCGGATTCATACCCAAAATACCAGAAGTCATATAATGTCAAGATTTGGAGCATTCTATTTTTAGGATCTGAATTCTAGATGTGAACTATAATTAAGTTCCAATATGAATTTGGAACTTCGAACATTCATGAGTTCGAATCTGAACTCTTATGAAGTTCGACTCCAAACTTTCATGAGTTCGACTCCGAACTCTTGTGAAGTTCGACTCCGAACATTCATGATTTCGACTCCGAACTCTTATGAAGTTCGACTCTGAACTTTCATGATTTCGACTCCTAACTCTTATGACGTTTGACTCCGAACATTCATGAGTTCGACTCCGAACTCTTATGAAGTTCGACTCCGAACTTTCATGAGTTCGACTCTGAACTCTTATTAAGTTCGACTCCGAACATTAATGAGTTCGATTCCAAACTCCTATGAAGTTTGACTTCGATCCTTCATGAGTTCGTTTCCAAACTCTTATGAAGTTTGACTCCGAACTTTCATGATTTCAAATCCAAACCTTCATGAGTTCGACTCCGAACTCCTATGAAGTTCAACTTCGAACTTCTACAAGTTTAGATTCTGAACTCTGGTGAAACCAAACTCCGAATTCCTATAAAATAGAATCCGAACATTTCTTAACATAGACTTCAAATTTCATTTTGGTTAGACTCCGAAATTTTAATTTTCTTACACTCTGAAATTTTGTATGCCTTTTGCTTACATATTCTCCATTTCAAAACTATGTCTTGCATTCAGTTATATATGGTTTATTATTAAACGATGTCGTCCATTCTGTTTCTAATTAACTGTTGGTTGAGTTACATGTGTACAGGTCCCTATGAATTTCATGGAAAATATGACCATTGGAGGAGCGAGCCGACCGTTGGAAATTTTCCTATAAATAATATCTCATTTGAAATAGCTCATAAACAAGTTGATCGATCTAGAGACCACACGCTGTAAAGGTGATTTCTAGATAGAGAATCTTTTCATGCCTTGTGTGTACTGAACTACTCATTCAGATTACATTTGAGGACTTCCGGGGATAGGAAGACAGAGGTGTCGACTACCTTGAAGTTCGAGGGATTCCTTGCTGAGGAAGACAGAGGTTCCAACAACCATGAAGTTGAGGGCTTGCGGGGATAGAAAGACAGAGATTCTGATCTTCATATCGAGGGCTTACCCTGGTGTAGGTAATACAGACTTTCTTGAAAGTATAAATCAAGGGACCTTTATCCAAGGTTGTTGGATACCCTTCTCTTTGGGTTAAAAGATTTATATCTTGTTACTTGTAGTTTTACTACTTGTTTTTCCGCTGCACTTTTTGTATTGTAAGGAAAGTATAACCTTCTTATATTTCCTTACACTTGTACTATGATTAGTTTATATTCTATAAGCTTTAAGGTAGACTCTCATATTGTGAACTTTGGTTCCAATTCTCTAATTGGTGATTAGAGGTGTTGTGAATTTTCTTATTTTAACTCTGTTAAACATAGATTTTTTTTGTCTAATGAAATTTTTAAAGTGTAAAATTCATCCCCCTCTTGTATATTGAGCATCTACATCATTATTTAGATCCTACAAAGATTCCTTTCTCATGTTTTCTTTGTGGTAGAGTTGAAAAGATTTCCTTATAGTGATCAAGGTTGTTTGAAGATAAAAAAAGTGATATTGGAAACTCACAGAGTCCTTAGTAGAGTCTTTCTCAGCATGGAGACTTCAAATATGAAAAGAAATTATAGATAATTTTTTTCAATATTAATGAAGATTAGGAAAATTATTTTTTTCCAAAAGAAGATCCATAGTTTAAATCTGGAGCCCAAGAATCTATGATGGCTTTTTTTGAAAAGTATGAACCATAAAAAGATAAATATAGAGATAATTAATTGATTATTGATTTTGATCTCAATTTGAAACATGAGGATTCTCTTAGTAATCTAGAGAATCAATTTAATATATGCAAAAATTGGAGATCAACTATGGAAGAATAATCTAAATATGTTGATTAGATTGAAGCTGAAATTGAACAACAAGAAGAAGTAGTGAAAGAACATTCAAAATCATTTGAAATCATAGAATATTTAGTTAAAATAAACTTAAAAATTGAATTAAAGTCAAAGGTCATCAATTAGCTTACATCCAAAATAGAAGATAAGTTCATGGCTGGTGAGGGACTTGAATAAGAATATTTTACTCTAACGACTAAACTTCAATGTCAATAAAATTAAATGGAAACAAAGAAGAAAATACAATATAGAAGTTTCTCAGATGTTGAGCTAGTGGAGAGAGCTAAACAGTTTTCTAATGAAGTATAAAATGTTTTTGATGATCAAAGATTTACATGCATGGGAAACAGTGGAATTGGTTGTGATGAAGAAACATCAAAGGCTGGAAATAAGATAAACCAAATAAAAGGGAAATTGAAAGTTAAAAATATCGAAAAGTTGCCTGATGTCCTAACAAAAGAGCCTCAAATCAAATAAAAAAGATAATTAAATCCTATACACAAGTTTCCCAAAACTATTGTCAGTCAAAATATTTTACTAATAAAGGATAAATGGAGAGAAATATGAATTGAGAAGACATTTCCTCTTATAAAATGTCAATTTGGTGGATATATGGGCCATACCATATCATATTATGAAGATACAAGGAGGTATTTGAATGGGGAAGATCTAGGAAGTCAAAAAAGGAGAAAAAATTCATATTCTTCATCATATAGAATAAATAGTTTCTATGGATACTATTTTCCTAGTTCTAACATCAGACAAAAAGCTGATTATTGCAGATAGAGGAAAGCTTAGAACAATACATATGGAACTCAGAGAACATCCAATACTCACCAACCAGACGGTGTTTCTCTTTCAAACATGTTTTCTACTTTGGAAGAAGAGTATGAATATGATGAACCTGTTCACATGGAAAAGAGATCTTAAAGGCCATCTGTATCTCTCACTCAATATAATACATAATATAAAAAAAAGAAGAAATTAGAGAAATATAATATTATAGAAGCTATTATCAAAACTACATAGAATAATATCACCTTGATTCATGATAGTGTATGATCATCCCATATTATATGAAATAATGATTTATAAAAAATGTAAAGATAAGGGTTTATGGAATAGTTAGGTTTGACAATGATGGTGCTTTGAAAATCAATGGTGGTGGGAGTATAGAGCTAGAGAGTGATGACATTAATAAAACAAAATTTCTTTATGTGGACGGTATGCATCATAATCACCTTAGTGCGAGTAAACTCTATAACTTGGGACTTTTAGTAATGTTATATAAAAAGGGATGAATTATAAAATTAATGATAGGTAATTTACTCATGAAAGGTTTCAAAATAGATGTAACTTATTCCCGGTTAATAGTAGAGATAATATTTTCTACTTAACTATAGAAGAAGAAGAAAACTTTTGGCACTAAAGGTTGGGGAACATTAATCCACAAGACATGGAAATGATATCTATGCATAATATACTCATCAATATATCAAATATGAAGGTTGAACGGGAAAATATTTGTGATTATTGCATATGAGTTAAGTTGGTCTGTAGTTCATATCGACCAAAGAAGAATATGCCACCAAATATTCTTGATATCATCTAGAAAAACATGTGTGGTCTGATAAATGTTTCTTTAACATATGGAGATAGGTAATTAATTATTTTCATTTTTGATTATAGTAAACTGGATTGGGTTGTGGTTATACATAGGAAACAAAATGTGCTTGATTTCATGAAAAATTATCAATGAATAGCCAATAATTATACTAGATGGACAATGAAAATTATTCTGTCTGAAAATGGAGGGGAATAAAATCCATTGAATTTTAAAATTACATGAAAAAATATAGAATAAAATATTAGGTTGATATTGTGGGAACCCCACAAAAAAAATGGTTTTCTTGAGTGCAGAATTTGACATGTAAACAATATGGACATAACTATGCTAATTGAGAGCTATGTCACTCACCATTAATGGAAAGATGCTGTTAAAGCTGCAGTGTATACTCAAAATTGAATAAGGCATTATATGGGAGATATAAAGACCCCATATGAATTGTGGAATGTAAGGAAGACCTATTTAAAGTAAATTTTTTTTGTTTTTAGAGTTAAAAGTTTCATTTAAAATAAAGAAGAAAATCAAGGGAATTATGGTGTTGCTCAGACACAAGAATAATTCTTTGATATTCAATAAATAGAAAATACTAAAATTCGTTTAATAATCATCTTGAAAAAAATGTGGAAAGTAGTGATATTAATATCATTGAATATAAAACCACAAATTCCTTGAGTAATTATTATAATGATATGATAGAAGATGATAAATAATGTCAACATAGAATAGATGAAAATACAGAAGTAGAATAAGGAATACAAAACATTCAGTTTTGAAAAAATGATGTTGATTTTGAATAAGAATCATAAGAATAAATTATGGCTGAAGAAAATATTTCTAAACCTTAAAAGGGAAATTGAGTTTCTGAAATTGATCTACCCAATATCATTGGGTATTGGAAAACACCCACATGGACATGGAGAATTTTGAGCGTAGCACATTCTGCCTTACTATCACCTATTGAACCAACCTCACCTGAAGAATCTTTCAAGGATAAATGAAGGGTTAAATCCCTGAATGATGAGTTAGATCAGATTAACAACAACCATACATTATATCTTGTTAAGAGAACTAGAAATCACAATGTTATTTATATGAAGTGGATTTTTAGGAATAAATTCGATGAGTAAGGTAATGTGGTCTAAAAAAGGTGATATTAGTGTGTAAGAATATTCACGGATTGGTGGTGTTTATGTTAGAAAAATTTTCTTTGGTGGAAATCCCGGAGTCAATCAGGCTTTTTCATGTGATATAAATTGAAATAAGATAAAAATGTTATCATATAGATGGGAAAATATAATTCTTTAATGGTTTTCTTGAAGATGAATTCTACATTGAACAACCAATGGGATTTCTGATTAGAAATGATAGAGAAACAATTTATAGATTAAGGAAGGCTCTTTATAGGAAAAAATAGACATCTTGTTCTAGGAATTCTTGACCGGATGCATATTTTAAGAATATTCCATTCAAAATACGATATTTTGATCATAATATTTATGTGAAAAAATTCACAGAAAGATCAATTTATAGTGCTGTTGTATATAGATGATATTGTTTTTGGAGGAAACATATAGGGATCAGTAGAATAATTTTATAATCACATGAAATTAAAATTTGATATGCCTATTATTGGGGAAATCACACATTTCTTCAGGTGGAAGGTTATTCATAAAAGGATTACGCATTCATTTATTAGGAAAACTATGAAAGGGAGTTGCTAAAGAAATTTAATATACATGACTCCAAACCAATGTTGACTCCAATTTCTATTGGAACGAAACACAAAAAGCAAGAGGATGGGACTTCTATGGATCCTACCATATATTGGTAAAACATTGGAAGCATAATATACTTGAAAGCAACCTGACCATACATCATATTTTCAAAATTCTTAATGGCTCACCTTCAACGAAATTTAAAGGAATAACTTATAGTAGATGTTAAATGAATCATGAGGTATATTCAAGGTACACTGAATTTTGTCTCATACTTTTCTATATAAAGATATAATGAGTTTTTGACTTTTTTTATACTGATATAGATGGTGATGTGGTTGATTGAAAGTCCACAAGTGGTGGGTCATTATTTATTGGAAAGAAATTGGTGGGATAGTTGAGTAATAAACAAGAATGTACTTATATTATTACTGCTAGAGTAGATTATATATATGTTACAAAGGCTTTCACTGAGATACTATGGATAAAGCGACAACTAACTGATATTGCTGATAAAGTGAAATAGCTAGTGGTGATTCACTATTATAACAAGAGTGCAATCGATCTTTTGAAGAATCTTGTTCAACATTCTCATATGAAACATATTAAAATCAGATATCACATTATCAAATCAAACATTGAACAAGTTGTGATTCAAGTGGATAATGTTGGAACTGATAACCAAGAGGCAAACATTTGGAATATTCCATTGGTATCACATGTGCTCGAGAAACATCAGTTGAACATTGGCATTCACCCACCTCCTATTTCATGAGGAGGTTATGAAGGGTACCCTCTCCCCAGTTGTTTTTAATTTTTATGATATTTTTGTGGATATGATGTAGGTTTATTTGGGATATATGATCTATGGGGAGTGAATTTTCATATCTATAAGTACTCATATATGTTATTTGGGTTTATTACCAATGAGGTAGAATGGAGAAATTACATGGTATAATGGTACCATGGTAGAGAATAAAAAATGAGAATGAACAATTAATGGTTTTATGGTAGTAGGAGAATGGATAATGGAGAAAGTAGTTTTAGGTGTTTGAAAAATGATGCAATACTTCTATGACATGATGAGATTCATGATTCAAGAGGAAACAGTTCTGGGAACCCAATACTTATGTGACATGATCTGAGCTTACATTGGACATCTCTATGAATTAAAAAATAAGTGAACCCAATTCATGATTCCCCTATTGTTTTCTACACTGATATTCTCTCACATAGAAATAGAGTGTTAAATGATTTTCTTCTCTCGTATCAGGTTTTGATAGTGACTGTTGAAAAATTGATTTTATCTGTAGATTTCCAACAAACTCAAAGGGGGAGATTTTTGTAACCAAGTATATTCTTTAATAGAAATAGATTTTGGTTTTTTGTCAGTCTAAATTTTTTTGACCAATGATTTCTCACGATAAGTGATCTTATAGTACAAACAGACAATAGTCTTGAAAGTTGCGTCTTTTCCCAATGTTTTACAATTTTTTTGGCTCAAAATCTGGAGGAAGGGATAGCATCGTGAAAGGGGTTTTTAATCAAATCTTCATAAATATGGTCATGTAAAGGTTTTCACAAAAACTGGGTTAAGGATCAAAAATATGTGGGGCATTGTAAATGGAGATGGTGATCTCCATGATTACGAGATATGGAGAATCATGACGGTACAATGTGTTGATGGTGATCTCTATGACTATAAAAAAACTGAGTGGAGCATCTTGAAGTAAGGATCATCATGAAGGTTTTTTTGAAATATCCAAATATTGAATTTTAGGTGGTGGAGAATTGAAAATGTATAATTCTATAAATATAAGGTCGCCCCACTTTATTCCACATGATTTTATTCATGTAAAAGCTAAAATCACTCTAATATTGAAAAGCATGGGTATCTCTAGAAATCTAGTTTTCTAACTGAGATTAAGCATCTGAAAAATACTAATCAATTATTGACTAATTTCAATGATTCTATATAAGGGGTACTTTATTATGATGGAATATTCCATGTGGACTCAATGAGCTTCATGAAGGCAGTATGTTCCACGAAGGTAGAGTGATTTGTAATGGATTGAGCTTCACGATGGAGCTCCACAAAAGACAATTTTGAACATTTTATTTTAAGGTAAAAGTGGATTCAAAGTGTATCAACTCAGGTATATAGTGTATGAAGAGTCTCATGCTGAGTTAGGGACAATGTCTATAAAGCCAATCCATTTAATAGGCCTTCATGTAGATAAAATGAGTGATACTTCTCTTAAAGTAATGAGGTAGGGGGAGTCGAAAGAAGTGTTCCAAGGAACAATATGTGTTATCCCTAAAATATTGTAATGGATATGTACATGGAACATAGTGACTGTGTATAAACTCTTCTATTCCACAGCTAGTGATGTTTAGTGAATTTTGGTATGACCAACACACTATTGGAATATGCTCCTTGGACTATCCCATAGTTGTGAGCCAAATAAATTTGTTGTGTTGTATCCTTGAATGTTATTTTTTTTCTACTCTTTCCTTTCAGATATGTTTAACAAGTTCCTACCAGCATGGGAAAAAGTTCATTCTCTTTTGCAGAAAATGTTGACACCCTAATTCACCCCTCCCCTCTAAGGGTGTTCTGAGGTCCTTTATCATATATATGCACCTGCCCTAGCTATATTGAGATCACCTGATTTAGAAGGATGATTTAGTTATAATATATGTCCCAGAGAGAAATTTATCTATATTTTGTTAAATATGGGGAAATTATTTAGTGTAGTTTGATTTTTTATAGGAAAAAATGATGATACTTACAATCTTTATATATTTTTATTCATATTACCCTAATTATTTTCTTATGCCTTATATATGGGAATACCTAGTAGGCGTTGAATCTATTTTTACTCTGGCCTCCTTCTTATGGGTTTTTAACCTTACCGTTTTTTTCCATTTCAATTTTATGAATACTCAATATTTTCTATATCATGAAAAGGGAATTCCCAGTGAGAGTAGACTTTAATTTTACCCAGGATTCCACTTTTTCGGTTTTTAACATGGTGAGAATTGTGTCTCTTTTAGTTGGTTGTTTTAAGGTTCTTTAAAATAAACCATTGTTTTATGGTTGTCTAGGGTATTATAGCTTGGAACTTTTAATTATGTATTTTAAGGTCTTATATCTCAGTCCATCTATTTCAATGGTTTAGGTTATTCTACCTTGGACCACTAGTTTTTGTAGTTTAAGGTCATTAAGATCAGACCTTATGTTGTTGTTGATAAAGATTTTTTTTATCTCAGACCTTTTTTTGTTCTAGTTTAGAATATTTTATCTCATATATTTTATTGTTTTGGTTTTAGGTTTTTCACTTATAATTTCTATTCATGTAGTTTAGGTTCTTATAGTTTGGACCTTCATTTTCTTGCAGTTTAGAGTCTTTTAGCTCAGACCATGTGATTCCATGTAGTTTAATGTATTGTTGACATGACTTGATTAATGGATATAGAATGGGATAGACACATTGTGGCTGAGCTAGAATAACCTAAGGTGATGAATCCTTTCATGGTGTTATCAAGGCTCGTGAGGATTGTAGTTTCTTTCTGTAAAGGAGGTGATGCCTCTATTTGGTAGGTCAAATCCCTTATTCATCTCTATCATGGTCAAACAGAGTTTTCCCTACTATTTTATAAGGCTAATGAAATATTTTAGATATGGTATTGGTGGATGATAAAATATTGGGGAGCCAAGTACACCTGGAAAGTTGGAATATGTTTCATGCAAGTCATAACCCCAAAGTTTGATTCAATGGATAGGGAAGGGGGAAGACCTATCAAGAATGACCCAAAACACCCTAAAGGGTTTATATCTTCCATGGGGTTACTATAGCTCATGAGTATCAAAGTATCTTTCCAACAAGGGGGAGATGCCTTTAATTTTTCAGTTTAAGCCCTTGTGCATGATTCTATAGGGTTTACATTCATGGTCAAGTAGAGGTTAACCACACTCTTTTCAGAGTTCCATGAAAGATTTTAGAATACTTAAATGTATAGAAAATGAAGTGGGGTATGGAGAAAATAACTATCGAGGAAGGATTCTAGGACCCTAGGGTCATTTAGCTTTTAGTTAGGAAACTCAATCCATATGTTCAATGTTTTAATGTCAGGTGGTGTGGGCCATAAAATGTTTTGGGAATGTATTCTCAGATTTCTACATCGATAAAGGGCACAAAACACGGTGATGTAATGTTGAGGATATTTAAGCCACATGAATATTTTGGTTACATGGATTTTAAATCATGGTGCATAGTGCTCGGGTCATGAGGATGATATGGGTAAATCGTTCCGATGATGAACCAAAACACCCTAAGGTGTTTCATTCGACTATGGTGATTTTTGGTATCAAATGTTTTATAAATACCTTTTTGTAAGATAATTATGAATTTGGTTGATAGATAGAAGCTCATATGCATGAACCATAGAAATACAATCATAGTCATACAAAGGGTCACTTGAAATCGGGTATCCTCTTCATTGGGACATGGAAGATTTGTGGTGATCCCTGTTTCTCAAATCATGAAGTGTGATTTATCAAGAATATGTTATTAATGAAGGGTTAAAACGCCCAAAAAGTTTTGTTTCCACTAGTGAACACAATATCATTGAGAGGATATGTGAAGAATCATTACTCTGACTTTTACTTGGACCTGAGGGTCCAGTGAGCATGGATCAATTTTTATCAGGTCACAAAGTATACCCTATTAGCTTTACTCCTTGATCATTTATGAATTAAAATTTTCTTAACCACTATAGATGATGATTTTTGTGAGTGGATACTTTAATTTTTCTCAGGCCTCCATTTGAGGGTATTTAACCTGAAATGTTACGTGTCTCTTTTACTAGAAATTTTTGGGTCCTGTGATTTGGTCCATCAAAGGCTATATTTTTAGGTCATACATATTTGACCAAAGTGCACATAGTTTAAGGTCATGGTGCACAAGTAACTCAAATGAAGGGAATGTTTCACCATAACCTAATTTGGATACCAAGGTTCAAGAGTACTCCAACATACTTTAAAGAAGTATATGATGATATTATAAATCATGTCTTGCAGTTCTTAGGTCGGGATAAATGATATGGGGAATTCATGTCAGGGATGTCCCATAACAACCTATGGTGCTGAGTTCTTCCATGGTGGCATCAGTCTGAAAAGTATTAGAAAATCCTTCTTATCAGTCCAAGATGTCTCTGTTTGGTAGGTATAAGCCCTTATTCATCACTATCAAGGTCAAATATAAATATCTATTTTAATTTCCACGGTCCGTGAAGGTTTTGTTGAAACCATGGATTCTCAAGACATGATATTTTATTTATCGATTGATGGGATTAAAAGATGATGGAAACCCCCATACTCTAGTTAACCAGGGTCAAGCTCTTTTGGTCCCTTGATATGGAATGATGATGAGTGATGGATAGAAAATTGTAACATCATGTATTAGGGATGTGTCTATCATGCATTTTAATGTCTTATGATAAGAAAATTTTCCTATCCATGTAGTTGAAAATCATACAATAAGGACATGTTAACTAATTTTAAAATTTTACTGAAAATCCTTAGGGAAACATTTCACTGGTTAGGGGAATTTAGATATGGGGACCATATTTTATCCTTACATTGGGTTATTGTTGGGTATCAATATTTCAGATCCCTTCATGCATAGATTTATCTTGTCATAAAGAACGCTATACATAGATATGACTTGTACATATGAAGAATGATCTTGTATGACATGACCATATTTAAAAAGAGGTATACACATCTTCTATGGTCTGTTTATCATGAGTACCATTTTGATGATGTTCAATGTAATTTTATTAAGAAATACTTTCAAAGATAGGTGCACATATATTATGTTGGAAATAGTGAATTTCTAGGTTACCAAAGCTCACATGATCTATGCTCATCAAGAGAAACTAGGGACGACTGGGCAGTCGACTGAGCAGTGCGAGAGTGGATCTTTGATGGTTCGCTATAGAGGTCTATCCCATATATAGTCAGGGGTGATTTTTTTTTCATTTTACATGTTTTGGATGAACCAGGGATTAAGGATCTGGGAATTTCTACATATCTTATGAAAATAAGAATCAATAAATACATTATTCATAAATTGGAGTTCCCTGTGTAGGTCAGACCCATACACTTGGAGGGGGACGTATTCTTTTATATTGTGGATGGACCTAGGACTGGATATTTTAGAGTCACTAAATATCCTATAATGACATGAATAAAGACACACAATGTTATTCAATGGATAACTCTACACATACTTCTGACCTATATGAAAAGGGGGAATTTTTTACATTGATTGTTACAACGGACCTAGGATTGGGGAACCAGGAGTCACTATGTAACTGGTGATGATAAGAATTAGTTCACACATGGTTATTGGGAAATAAATAAGTTTAACATCATCTGATTGTGATGTAGTTTCCGCAAAATGAAAAGGAAATATTTTAGATGTTCCAAACACTAGAGATCTATGTTCCACTAGGTATCCTATAATGGAATTAATCAAGACATACATAGTTAATGAATGGGGATCTCTCCACGTAGGCCTAACCTATACATAGAGGGGGGAATTATTACAATTAATTATTACAGATAGAACTAGGATCATAGATTTTATAATCACAATGTTTTGTGTGATTATAGGGATGAAGCCACACATATGTTTTTAATGGAGATATGGTGAGGGACCACCACTAAGGATAGTGTACCTCTCATGTGAGGTCTAGAGTAATACACAATTTTTTCATGAAAGAGACATCAACCCAGTAGTATAATGTTATGAGTCAAGGAAACTTGTTGTTCCTTTTAAGTACATTAAACCATGAAAATATTTGCAATATCATGAACTAAAACTTCCCAATCATGCCGCGAAACCTTTACCAAAATTCCTAATCCCAGGTGAGATATTCTCAGTGTGAGAAACATGGAATGGAAAAGGTTACTTTCAGGACACAAAGATGATTCAAAGGAAGTACAGTGGAATTTTTTTGTATATGGTGGTTGGGCCCATATGTATACTCTATGAATACCTACATATCTCATTGAAATGAGAATCAATTCATACCTAGTTTTGTAAAATTGTGAAATTTAGTTTCTTGCATCTAGGATATCAACCATGAATTTTAATACCATGTGGTAAAGACGGTGGTGATTAGACGTGAAAGGAATGAAATATTTTATATAGACCCCCCATGTATGGATATTTTGGTACCATTATGTATCCTCAAATAGAATGAATCAAGCCACACATAGTTCTTGAAAAACTGTGCAATTTAGTGTCAGGAGGTGAGGACATCAACCATGATGTTTAACATCACGTGGTAAGGATGAAGTTTACCTATTGTGAAAAAGAAGGATTTAATGTTGTACCATAGTCTAATTTTTTGTGATTGGGAAAAATATATTGTGATTGGACCTGGGATTTTGGATTTGGGACTCACTACATATTCTATAATGGCAGAAATCAAGCCACCCATAGTTTCTAGATTGGTAGATTCCCTATGTTGATCTGACTCTCGCTCCATGATGGGGGAACTTCAATTCTATTTTTCACATATTTATCTCATGTGCAGTGAATCATTGGTAAGATTATTCTTCCCATGTAGTTTAACATCATATGTTAAGGTTATATCATGCAGTGTAATGTCATGCGACTAGGACAAGAGACACTGTGTAGTTTAAATCCATTTTATTAGGAATTATACTATATAGTGTATCATCATGTGTCCAGTGTGTCTTCTAAAAATATTAACATCATGTGGTCAGGGTGTGAGTGGATTCTATAGTGGATATGAAATCTATTTCTTAAAAACCACACATTGGTTGGGGGAGTGACGTGTTCCCCATCTGTTGTGGCCAACGAGTTGCCTCTATTGGAATATACCTTATTTAATGTGTAAGGACCTTCTTATTTTGATTCTTAGTTCATAGGTTTCTTACCTTGTATCATTGGGGTTCTGAGATCCAATAACAATTCTCCTTGAAATAACAAACATATGTGAACCTTTTTATTGAAGGATTCTATGATCTGATTCTGATGGACTTGGAGGTCGAGCAGTGTAAGCCACCTTTTCTCACTACAAAACAATGACTTATACCAACAGAAATTTATAGAAAGATAATATATCTGTGGGTAAAAATGAGTTATTCCAACATATATTATGTTTTATTAGTATTTATTTTAAGTACCAACACTTATTTTCACTAGTAGATATATCTTTCGGTATTATTTAACACCAAAAAATCTTTTACCAACATTTAAATTTATTTCTTCACAATAATTATACCAACACTTTTTTACCAACACATTAATCTATTAATAATGATCAATATTTCCAAAAAATATTTTACCATTAATAAAATCTATTACAATAATTAATTCAAATATAATAACAAATTAAGAGAAAAAAAATTATATAGATTATTATTTTTATGACCTAAGTAAATATTTACTTTTAGAAGTTTTATTGAAAATTTCTTATTGATTATTTTCAATTTTCAATTTTTTTATGTATATATGATCCTTATATTTTCTAATTCATTTAATTTTATAAAAAATTAAATACTCTTTATGAAAAATTTGAATCATTAATATATTTTAATTTAAAAAACATTATAAATATATACTTGATAATGAATAAAAAAATAATAAACATTATTGAAAAATTAGTTCAAATGGATCGTTCAAAAATAATACCAACATTTTTTAAAAAATGTCGAAATAGATATTTCAGAAATATATTGAAATAGATCATACTAATACAAACATTTTTTTAAAAAAAATTATTAACTATACATTTTTTACCCTAAAATATGTTTAAATGGACAATTAAAAAATAATACATATTTATTTGAATTGAATAAATTATATATTAATAAAATATTTAATTTTATTATAATTAAAGAAAATATTTGTTTTATTTATTTATAATTAAATCTAGTGTCGGTCGTGTCGCCTGTCAACCACTCTTACCTCCCACTGCATCGAGGTCTTGTCCCCTCATGCTTCCACTCTATCGTCGACTACCCCCTCTCTCGCTCCACTGCTACTGCCTACTCCTATCGCCCTCCCTACCGATGTCCTCTCCCCCACAACAATTACAGTCATGCCTCCTCGTCTCCCTAACTCCACGGCTTCCAACCATGCTTTCAGGCCAACACAGTCTCCTCCGCCTCCTCCATGCCCTTCCAAATTCATCACCAGGTGTGTTTCCCTTCATTTCGCTGATGTTGGTCAATCTTCATAAATTGTGAATTCTCATCCCTTGCTTCCCTGTCTCGTAGTATTTTCCATTTTCTCCTTAAAATTCATCTAATTTAAGAGAAAATCATTACTTATACAATAATTTTATTCGACTATGATCAAAATATTTAACATGCAAAGAGAAAATTTAATTTAGAGTAAAAAATAAATGAATTAAATTGTGATGAACTTATTGGTCGTGAATTTTCTGGAAATTTATGTCTTTGAATCATAATTTTTTATGTTAATATTGAGTTAATGCCTCTATTTTATATTTCAAATTCAATGGATTAAAACACCCTGACAGTCATCATAAAACCGAAGAACTTCTTCTGAACAGTAGTTATTAATGGGTGAATTTAATCTAGTTAATGATAATATACTGGTTACACTGAAAAAACCAACTCTATATACCTTAAAATTACTTGTTTTGCCCTATTTTTATTTTGGAAAGATCAAGGGCCCTATGACGACGAATATATACTTTTTTAAAATATATATTGATGAGACTCCTTGCATGTTTCATTCTATGCTGTGAATGCCATTTTAATTGAAAAAAAATGTTTTGAATCTATGGATTTTGGAAAATATACAATCCAAATAAAAATTTCACATCATAAATTGTTGTAGATTGAATATTTTACATAATAATGCACCCTCAATCATCTAATTAGAAAGGTATCCATTCTTACTTTTTTTAATAATGTATTACCATTTGCATTTAGTTAAATTTAATTTTTTGATTTTTTGTGTCAAATGACTCAATGTTGTGTTTTTTTATGATTAATGTATGATTATCATTTTGTGTGGTGTGTCGATTCAATATATTCATTTTATAACATTAATCATCTAGTATACCATTGAATTTGATATTTAATGTATATACCTCAAATAGTTTTTGTAATCATGACTTTTGTTAAAATATTTAATTAGTTGTACTATAGAAAAAATATGACATCTACATTTAATTTAATTTATGTTTATATCATCACAATGATATTTTTATGTAATTTTAATTAGTGTTCTGGGCTCATGAATCATTTTTTATTTTAGTATTTAAATTAATTATTTTATACATTATTTGTAAGTTAGATTCATTGTTAATACCCCACTAATATTTTCTTTGTTATTTGTTAACTGTTAGTTTTAGTTCCCATGTTAATTACATTTATCACATGACTTTTTATTCATTTTTGAGTATTATTAGGTTACAAACATTTTATCAACATACTAATAAAGTTCTTGTTGAAATTTGGGCATTGAATTTGGATGAAATTCTGAACATGTCATTGGGGGCTTGTATAAACCAGGTACATCCAATTTCCTATATTAAATATATGATAGTATATTGATGTACTTATTATGTCTTATAATTTTTTTCATGATGTTTTGTCAAATGGACCCTAATTTGAATCTCATTTCATTGATCTGGACTTATCTTTTTTTAGGTGTGCTCTAGATCAGGTAGGTGCAATTTATATTCGGTTCCACAATTTCACCAGAGGTTGGTCCTTGGAATATTAATATTTTTCGTGGGAAATAATTCAATGATTCATGTTAATTGAGGTTATTATATACAATTTATTGGAATTTATAATGTTTTGAATAATTTAGTGGGACAACTTGAGTAGAACAATCAAAGGTGGTCTGGGTGATTGAAGATATCAAAATTTCCATATTTATTGCCTTCAACTAAAATGTTTATTATATCTTGTCGTCCATTTGTACTTATTTCAATTATTATATTTGTGTGTAAGTAAAGAAAAATATTAAATCTATTAGCTTGAATATTTTTTCAAGGATTCTGAAAACATTCATACTTAGTGAATCTTATTCTTGTTTCTTATAATAGTATGAGAAAACCACATAAAATACTTATTCTTATTTCTTTTTTTAATTTTATTTTATGTTATTTTTTATATCATAAAGAGCTAAAATATATGGAATAAAATGTTGTAAATTAGTTATTATTAGAATTTTTTTAAGAATTCTAGTGTTATATTCTTGTTCTATTTTGTAATATTGTGTAATTAAATTATTCAAGACTTGTTTTATTAAATTTGATTTTGGGTTTCACCCCACATATAATCCCTCTGATATGATTTTATCCCTTAGGTTTATATGGGTATCAGGGATCAGGAAGAAGACAACACATATATGTTATTTTAGTGTGTAAAGTCAATGAATTAGAAGTTTTTTCAAATATTCCAACAACTTTCTCACTCATTGAATGATATTATTGTTTCTTGTAACCATTTGAGAAAACAATGTAAATAATTATACTTATTACATCATTCACTTGGATTTATCCATTAGGTAATACCTCTTTAAAAATGCACTACAGATGGCCTACCAAGTGTCAAATGTGTATTATTTATGTTGGAGTATCCATCTACATGCCTCCCCTTAAAGTGATAGGGGAATAATTTTAGACATAACTCTTTTTTAGTCATTCCATCAAGAGGGAAAGTATTCATTGTTATTATGAAATCCTCATGAATGTGTAGGCATCATCTCCCTGATCACCATGAAAATTTATTAAATCTTCTAATTGATTTTTTTAGCAAATACTATAATTATCTTGGTTCTATCATAATATCTGAGAAACCCCCTCAATTTAGTAATCTACAGTATAGATACCCAAGCCTTTTACATAAAACATTTGATGATTTTAAGCATAATTAATCATCAGAGTACAAGCCAATGATTGTTATGTCTAGTGTCTTGGAAGAATATGTACATATAACATAAAACATGTGGCTAGAAAAAACTTCTTTATTTAATCTCTATAAAGAGATTCTAACTTCCTTTAAGCCCTAACATATACATAGGGAACCTTGGGGAACACATGAACAAAGGGATGAGTTAAAAGTCCTAGTAAGGGAATGAACATAAGGATACATCTCAAGCACATGAGTTAGGTGGAATGACATAATGATATCCAAAGCATGAAACTTATAAAATCATTTAATATAAACATGAGATCATATAAACATGTAATCATATAAATGTGTAAGATTCATAAAATATTTCTTTAGTACGGGTCAAGGCTAACCACCAATCATGTTTCCCATTTCAGTACGGGTCAAGGCTAACCGCCAATCCCATTTCACATCGCATCTCATGATACTTTTCCTTACCCAATGAATTGGAGCGCTATCTGGGAGCACCCATATCAAAATTTTCATTAATATTCTTTCCACATATATATTTTTACCACATATACAATCATACACAGTCAACAACACATAAACATAAGGGTACCCATGGAAAGAATTGGGTACCACAATCATGACATAAATCATAACCAAATGAGCGTATCACGAAAGTTTCCATGAAAGGAAAGGATTTTAACATGAATAGAAGTTAACAAGGTAAAATAGGCATATAACATGTTAGGTGGTTTCAATAAAAAGTGACAACATATGCGAAATGTATTTTAGAAACATTTTCATTTAAACATTTTTGTGCGGTTTTAAGGAAAATATTATAGAGCTTTTAAAATAGTAAAGAAGACATTCTTTTATATAAAACCAGAATTGAACCAAGAAGGTTTTCATAACAAAAATACAGAATTTACAATGATAATGGTGTCTTAAAACAGAAGACAGAGTTCCCTTGAAATTTGGTAAAATTTCAGGAAGTTCCTTTAAAATGTGTGTTCTTATTGGTAAGTATCAAAGAGAGATCCACTTAAAATCATGTATATACCCGAAAGAGAATGAGATATGGATCTTGGAAAATGATTTTTGAGAATATAAACTGAATTTTGATGTTCTATATAAAATAAAACACAACTACATTTTGGTGAAAACAATGATACAGAAACCCGAAGGAATAAAGGAAGTTCGGGTAGAATCCATCATGGATTATTGGCATGGTATCATGTTTAAATAAGAGGGATTGATGATAGAGATAAGGGGTTTTTTTATCACTTATAATACATTATTTTAGTATGGGTAATGTGTATAAACATACCCCATCACTTGGTATTACACAAAAAGGCATAACATAGAGAACAATCTTGATTAAGAGTGAAAAGGGGAGGATCCCTTACCTTAAATCTGTTGGTGTTCTCCACTTGTTATTAACGACCTGAATAAACAAATTAAGATTATTAATTAAATATTCCATAAAAATTCTATATCAAATTTATTTATTATAAAAAAATTTAGTTCATTAAAATTCTTTTTTTGATTAGTTACAAAGTTCAATTTCATTGTTCGGGCTCGTTTGTTTACTCGCCTTTAAAAGATCGGTTCACTTATATTCAAGTTTGGATTATATTCAAGATGAAATTGGTTTTCCATAATTGAAGTTATATTATTTAGTTGATATCTACATGATTACAAGGTTTTAATTTTAATTAGGTTACTTAGAGTGAAGTCGAATTATTATATATATAACCCTAGTGATAACTGTTTTTGTTAATCGGTGGATTTGATTACAAAGAATGTGTTTTGGTTTATATCTTAATTCCATTTTTATCAAAGGATTACATAACCAAAAATAGGATATATTACATATATAATAATCTAGTTCGGCCATTACACAAATGGTTTCTTGACAAGAATTAATGATAATAATAGAAATTGATGAACCGTTGTCCTTGAATGTGTTAAATTAGAACATCTCAAACGATGCTTTAATTTCATTCAAATAAAAGAGTGGGGAAAGGAGAGAAGATAATGAAATATACCACAAGCATGAAGAAATTATAGTACATATATGTTACTTGATTTATCATACTATTATGGTGAAGGGGGGTTAGGAAATAAATAAAAATAAAAGAACTTAAAAGAAAAGGAGAAATTGGGAAGAGGAATTTACCTATTGAAACTTTCTCCTTTGAGAACCTCTTAAGGTGAGAGGTTTTGTTATTTTGATGAGGATGAGAGCTTTTGGACGTGGGGGAGGACCTTGGGGAGAGATTTGGGTAGAATAATGGCAAGGCACAAGGCTTGAGGAGTGGAGTGAAGAGGGAGTGAAGGAGGGTTTTATAGTGGAGGAGAAGAGGGATTTCATAATATTATAATCATTAATTTATTATTTCATCCCAAGACAAAGAATTGTTATTATTCCAGGACCAAGATTAGTGATTTTACCATGTGATCCCAGAACAAGTGGTCTTACATCATCATAACATCATCGATGACTCATTTAATCCATTATTTAGCATTTGTTGTGAATTATCGGATTGTACTATTCATAAAAAATTCTAGTATTTCAGAAAAATCCCAAAAATTCACCCTAACCATTTTTCAACATGAAGAATCCGAAAATGAAGTCCATTTTTCAAAAATAATTTTCTTAATATGATTATTTTAATATTTAATTAAAATAATAATTTATTATCAAACCCAGTTTTAAAACATTCATTAACTTATTCTAAAATATAGTTATATCGTACATAAAACTTGAATATTATTTTTAAACCACCTTAGGTGAGGTTAATATTAATTAGGGTATATCACTATTCATAAGGGTATGTTACTATTCATTATGGTAGTTTACTATTCACCAAAAATTATTTTTGACTTATTAGACTCCAAAAAACATCTTGAACACAACCGTGTATGTCAGATTTTCAAAATTACAAACACAGAAGTGAAATAATTATGTTTAAAGGTCACATATCACTTAGTAGTTCATTATTTTGTGTTTTCATGTGATTTTATGACATACTTATGAGAAGGGAATTTCCATTGAAAAACATTGGGGCATTACATTTTCCCCCCTTATGAAATTTCACCCTCAAAATTTCATTTTATATTCTATGCCCAAAACAGGTGTGGCTACTTTTCCTTCGTTGCTTCCTCCAATTACCATGTTGCCTCTTCATACTTATGGTTTCTCCGGAGTACCTTGACCAGATGAGTAGTCTTGTTGCGTAGAACGTTTTCTCGACAATCCAAGATCTTCATGGGATGCTCCTCATAAGAGAGATCATCTTACAGCTGCAACACCTCTGGGTTTAGTACATGTGAGGGATCAGGTATGTACTTCCTCAAGAGTGATACATGAAAAACATCATAAACTAGATCCATATTCGGTGGAAGTGCTAGATGATAGGCCACGGCTCCTATGCGGTCAAGGATCTCAAAAGGGCCAATATACCATGGGATTAACTTCCCTTTCTTCCTGAATCACATGAATCTCTTCCATAGAGATATTCGAAGGAAGACTTTATCACCAACGTTGAACTCCAAGTCCCTTCAACAGTTTTCATCATAGCTCTTTTTCCAACTTTGAGCAGCTTTAATGTGTTTCTAGATGACTTGAACCTTCTCTGTCATCTCTTAAACAAGATTGGATCCAAGTAGCATTCTTTCTCAAACTTCATCCCAATAGGTTGGAGTTCTACATCGCTTTCCATATAGAGCGTTATATGGAGCCATCTGAATACACGAGTGGAAGCTATTTTTTTATGAGAACTCAACCAATGGGAGAGGCTGATCCCATCCACTTTGAATTCTTGAGATCATGCTATAAGAATATCTTCAGGCATATGAATAGTTCTTTTAGACTGGCCATCAGTTTGGGGGTGATAGGCTGTGCTGAAATTTAATTCAGTACTCAAAGAATGTTGAAGGCTCCTCCAGAATTTAGAGGTGAACCTTAGATCATGGTCAGAGACAATTGAGTGTGGAACACCGTGCAGTCTCACCACTTCCTTCACATATATCTTTGGAAGTTGTTCAAGTGAGAGATATTCTCGAATAGAGATTAAATTAGATGTCTTGGTGAGTCATTCAACCGCAACCCATATAGCACCATTTCCCTTTGATGTCTTCGGGAGACCTGTGAAAACGTCCATAGTAACATTTTACCATTTCCACATGGGTATAGGCAATGGATGCATCATACCTTTGGACTTTTTCTGCTCAGATTTAACTTGTTGACATGCCGAGCACCTTGATATATATTCCACAATCTCCTTCTTCGTGTTATCCCAACAGAAGTGTTCTCAGAGATCATTGTAAATTTTTTTACTCCCATGATAGATAGAGAAGGTTGATCTATGGGCATCATTCAATAGCTCCTTCATTATCTCTAGATCATATGGTACACATAATCATTTCCCAAATCTTACAACTCCTTCCTCATCAATTTTAAAAACAGAGGATTTCCCATTTTTAATAGCTTCCACCATTTTCTGAATTTCCACATCCTTTCTTTGAGAATCCTTTATTTTCTCCAAGAGGGATGGTTGAGAAATCATTTGAGAAAGGATTGATTATGCTCCTACCTTAATGATTCACATGTCCATCCTTTACAAATCTAAGATGATCAGATCCTTTTCAATTATCATCATTGATAAAGATACAAGATCTTTTCTACTTAGAGAATCTGCCACCTTGTTTGCCTTACCGGGATGGTAGTGGATGGAGCAGTCGTAATCATTGAAGAGATTTATCCATCTTTGCTGGTGCATATTAATCCCTTTCTGTGTGAATATATATTTGAGACTCCGGGGGTCATTATATATCTCACATTTTCCCCATAGAGATAATTCCCCCAGATTTCCAGCACAAAGATCACAGCCGCCAACTTCAGATCAAGCATGGGATAGTTTGGCTCATGGATTGTTAGCTTCCTTGAGGCATATGCTATCACTTTATCATTTTTCATTATCACACAACCTAATACTTTCTTAGAAGCGTACCTATACACCACAAAGAGTTCTCCACTTGAAGGGAGTGTGAGTACCGGTGCAGTGATAAGCCTCTTTTTCAACTCCTTGAAACAATCCTCACATTCTTATGTCCAGAAGAACTTTACTCCTTTCTGTGTCTTCTTGGTCATTGGGTTTGATAGTTGTAAAAAGATTTTCAGGAATCATTGATAATACCCAACTAGACCTAAAAAGCTGTAGATCTCCGTTACAGAAGTTGGCCTCGGTCACTCTTCAATAGAATTCATCTTGGAAGGGTCCATAGATATCCTTTTCCTGGTGATAACATTCCCCAAGAATGATACTTCCTCCATCCATAACTCACATTTACTATACTTTTCATACAACATCTCCCTTTACAAAGTATTTAACATAGTTTCCAAATTCTCCTCATGCTCATACTAGCTCTTGGAGTATATCAGAATGTCATCAATAAAGACCACCAAAAATTTTCCGAGGTAATATCTAAAGACTCTATTCATTAAATCCATCAAAATTTATAGAGTATTATTAAGTCCAAAGGGAATCACTATGAAATAATAGTGTCCATTCCTCATTTGAAAGGCAGTCTTGGGAATATCATCCTTCCTCACCTTTAGTTGGTGATATCCCGACCGAAGGTCCACCTTAGAGAAATAACTGGCCCCATGAAGATGATCGAACAAGTCATCTATCCATGGAAGGGGATACTTGTTCTTTATAGTGATTTTATTGAGCTCACGATAATCAATACAGAGGTGCATTGATCTATCATTCTTCTTGATGAATATGACTGGATAACCCCACAGTGAAGCACTCGGGCGTATAAAATCCTTCTCCATATTCCCCTGTAACTTCTTCTTCAGCTCTGTTAGCTCTACGGTGGCCATTCAATAAGGTGTTTTTGAGATTGACAGAGATCCAGGGATAAGTTCAATTGAGAACTCAACCTATCGGTCTGGAGGAAGACCATGCAACTCTTCGAGGAATACATTAGTGTAATCCCTCATGTTGGGCATGTCTTAAAGAATGATTCTATCCTTTGTCCCAATCATTTGAGCTAGATATGCTTTCTCACAAGGAAGTAATATCCAAACATGAGATGAAGATTCTGAAGGAGACTCATCTACATCCTTACACTTGTAAATAATTGGAGGATGCTTCGGGATGGGAAAAGTGATCTCTCTTTCCCGACAATTGATTTTGGCCATATTCAATGATAGCGAATCCATGCCCAATATAGTGTCGAACTCCACTAAAGGAAGTATCACAAGATTTCCTGGGAGGTTCAGTCTACAAAAATTAACTGGGGAGGAGTTATAAAATAGGGATGCAATAATTACCTATTCGTTGTTCTCACAGATAACATTTACTTAAAATTTTGAGGTGGTGTTTGTACAGTTCTACTAAACTTGCAAGATATGAAAGAATGCGTAAAACTAGAATCAAATAGTACATTCGCTATTGTTGAATGAATAAAAAGTGTACCTGTCACCACATCATTTTCAGGCTCCACATCAACAGTAGTTATATAATAATCCCTTCAATGTTGCATTGAGGTTGTTGTTGATTTCCTCTAACAACCCTCGTCTTAGGGAAATTGTTCGAATAATTCCCAAGCTACTTGTAGTTATAACACTGCACTACAGGCTGAGTATTGATCTGAACCTTCCTTTATTCTTCAACATTAGCATTTTTTTCATATCCCTTCAGCAATTCATGGCCAGATGACAAAACTTTCTGCATTTGAATCAATTCTTGGTTCCCTTGAGACAGTCACCAAGATGCTTCTTCCCACAATTTTTGCAAAGGGTAAAGTGACACTTATTTCCATCATGGGATTTTTTTGATGAACCACCCATGTTGTTCTCCATTTTCCGCTTCTTGTCACTAGGCCCATGAGACCACTGAGAGTCTATAATCTCCATTTCAACCTTGAGGGCACAACGGACAATCTCCTCATATTTGACGAAGTCTTGAATCACAAACACTTTTCATAGACCCGGATTTAGTCCGCTAAATAAGTGATCCACCTTGATTTTAGTGTTCATGAAAAAGCTAGAGGCGTACCTTGCAACCCTTTGTAAACATTGCTTCATATGCCCTGATAGAATCATCTTCCTTATACTTGAGTCCAAGGAACTCTCTTTCCATCTTGAGACGGAGGGTTCGAGGAATGTATTTGTTGAGAAACATCCTCTTGAATTCCCCCCATTCTATGGAATCAATTTCCTCTTTGGAATTTGTATTCTTGATCAGTGTACACCACTGATCAGCTTCCCCATAAAAACGATAGACTTCCAGTACAAATTTCTCTTCTTCCGAGCACTGGTGGATAGAGAAAATATTTTCAATGGAGTTAATCCATTGTTCTGCGAGGAGGGGATCAGAAGTCCTTCTAAACATGGGAGGCCTTTTCCGCATGAAGGATTATACAAAAACTTGCTCTTTTCTTCGAGGAGGAGGACGTTCCACCTGATTCATGTTATTATTCATAACTGAAGCCAGCTGAGAAAGTACGGTCATGAAGTTTTGAGCACCCTCTTCTGTCACATCAAGCATATCATTAGGGTAATCATCACATTGACTATCACATTGGTTGTTGGAAGGTGTTCCTCTATTTCTCGCCATTAACTAAGAAAAATAACGTATAATTAGAGGTCTTGAATACATAGCTATGGAGCATAAAAAGATCCCTTTAACATAAAAGTATGAACAAATAAAGAAGAAGTATATCCGGACTTCTGATTCCTTAGGTTTATATCTAGGTTATCCTTGATCTATTTCTTAACTTATATTCTCAAGGTCTTCTTTTTGTCTCTTAATAACGGTTTGTACTATGCTCGTGAATCTACCAAATCCTATCCCCCAGGATTTTCGTAACCAAGAGTACAACATGGCCCGTTGTCATGCACCAGTTCTCATTCGAGTCTAGCTCAAAGCGGTGTTTTTGGGTTTTACCCCTAGATACATCTATTCCAGAGCCGCCTCTAACTGCTCGTATCCAGACATGGATTTATTTTCATGATAAACCACTTACTCTATACTCCCCAAAATTTAGGAATGTTTTCTTATAGATAGTCTCATCATTAAGGTTCTCACTAAGGTTCTCTATTCCTAACCTCCAAAAATAACTAGACCATCCTCTGATACCAACTATAGGGACCCATGCCTTTAACATATAACATTTCATTATTTTAAGCGTAATTATTCATCAGAGTACAAGCCAAGGATCATTAAGTCTAGTGTCTTGGAAGACTAGGTACATATAACATAAAACAAGGGAAAAAAATTATTTATTTAATATCCATAAAGAGAATCTAACTTCCTTTGAGTTATTACATCTGCATAGGGTACCCTGGGGAACACATGAACAAAGGGATGAGCTAAAAATCCGAGTAAGGGAATGAACATAAGGATACATCTCAAGCACATGAGTTAGGAGGAATGACATAATTATATCCAAAGAATGAAGATTATAAAATTAGTTAATATAAGCGTGGGATCATATAAAAATGGAATCATATAAATGTGGCAGAATAATAAAACATTTCTTTAGTACGGGTCAAGGAAAACCGCCAATCCCGTTTCCCATTTCAGTATGGGTCAATGCTAACCACCAATCTTGTTTCACATCACATCTCATGAGATTTATCCTTACCCAATGAATTGGATCGCTATCTGGGCACACCCATATCAACATTTTCATGAATATTCTTTCCACATAAATATTTTTACCACATATAAAATCATACATAATCAACCATACATAAACATAAGGGTACCCATAAAAATAATTGGGTACCACAATCATGACATAAATCAAAACCAAATGGGCATATCATGAAAGTTTCCGTGAAAGTAGAGGATTAGAACATACATGGAATTTAATAGGGTAAAATAGGCATATAAAATTTTATGTGGTGTCAAAAAAAGTGACAACATATGAGAAATGTATTTTAGCAACATTACCAATAAATCATTTTTGTGTGGTTTTAAGGAAAATACAATAGAGATTTTAAAATAGTAAAAAAGAAATTCGTTTATATAAAACCAGAATTGAACCATTAAGGATTTCATAATAAAAATAATGATTTTAAAAAGATAATTATGTCTTAAAACAGAAGATAGAGTGCACTTGAAATTGGGTAAAAGTTCAGGAATTTTCTTTAAAACGAGTGTGCTTATTGGGAAGTATCGAAGAGAGATTCATTTAAAAGCATGTATATTCCCGAAAGAGAATGAGAGATGGATCTTGGAACATTATTTTGGATCATATAAACATAAATATTAAGTTCTAAATAATGGAAAATACGACTACATTTTGGTAAAAAGAAAGATAGAGCAACATGAAGGAATAAAGGAAGTTTGGGTAGAATCCATCGTGGATTATTGGCATGGTATCAGGTGTAACTAAGAGAGATTGATGAGAGAGATAAAGGGATTATCATAACTTATATACATTAGGGAATTAGGGGGATGATGTATAAACATACCCCACCACATGGTATTACACAAAAAGGCATAACATAGAGAATAATCTAGATTAATAGTGAAAAGGAGAGGATCCCTTACCTTAAACCTATTGGTGTTATCCACTTGTTAATAATGGCCTGGATAAAAAAATTAGGCTTAATAATTAATAATTCTAGAACCTCTTATATATTCAATTTTTTTATTATAACCCTTTTTAGTTCATTGGAATCCTTTTTTATTAGTTACAAGGTTCAATTTCATTGTTTGGGCTCTTTTGTTTACTTGGTTTTAAAAGATCAGCTCACTTATATTCAAGTTTGGATTATATGCAAGATGAAAGTGGTTGTCCAGAATTGAATTTATATTATTTATTGAATATCCATGAGATTAAATGGTTTTAATTTTAATTAGGTTACTTAGAGTGATGTCGAATTATTATATATATAACCCTAGTGATAACTGTTTTTGTTAATCGGTAGATTTGATTACAAAGAATGTGTTTTGATTTATAACTTAATTCCATTTTTACCAAAGGATTACAGAACCAAAAATATAATATATTACATATATAATAATCTGGTTCAACCATAACACAAATGGTTTCATGACTATAATAAAATATAATAATAGAAACGGATAAACAGTTGTTCTTGAATGTGCTAAATTTCACATCTCAAATGGTGCTTTCATTTCTATCAAATAAAAGGGTGGGGAAAGATGAGAAGATAATGAAATATACCACTATCATGAAGACATTCCCGTACATGTATGTTACTGGATTTATCATACTATTATGGGGAAGGGAGGTGAGGAATGAAATAAAAAGAAAAGAACTTAAAAGAAAAGAAGAAATTGGGAAGAGAAATTTACCTCTTGAGACTTCCTCCTTTGAGAACCTCTTAAGGTGAGTGTTTTTGGTATTTTGAGGACGATGAGAGATTTTGGACGTGGGGTAGGACCTTGGGGAGAGATTTGGGCAGAATAGTGGCAGGGAACAAGGCTTGAGAGAAGTGGAGAGAAGAGGGAGTGAAGGGGGGTTTTTATAGTAGAGGAGAGGAGGGATTTCATAATATTATAACCATTAATTTATTATTTTCTTCCCATGATAGGGAATTGTAAGTATTACATGACCAAGAATAGTTAGTTTATCATGTTATCCCAAACCAAGTGGTCTTGCATCAGCATAACATCATCAATGACTCATTTAGCCCATTATTTATCATTTATTGTGAATTATCAGATTGTATTATTCATAAAAAATTCATGTATTTCAGAAAATTCCCAAAAATTTACCCAAACCATTTTTCCCTGTGAAGAATCCAAAAATGAATTCCATTTTTCAAAAATAATTTTCTAAATATGATTATTTTAATATTTAATTAAAATAATAATTTATTATCAAAACCAGTTTTAAAACATTCATTAACTTATTCTTAAATATATGTATATCATACTTCCAACTTGAATATTATTTTTATACCACCATATGTGAGGTTACTATTCATTTGGGTATATCACTATTCATAAGAGTATGTTACTATTCATTATGGTAGGTTACTATTCCCCAAAAATTATTTTTGTTTTATTAGACTGCAAAAATCACCTTAAACACAACCGTGTATGTCAGATTATCAAAATTCCAAACATAGAAGTGACAAACTTATGTTTAAAGGTAACTTATCACTTAGTAGTTAATTATGTTGTGTTTTCGTGTGATTTTATGACATACTTATGTGAATGAAATTTCCACTGAAAAACATTAGCTCGTTACATCTAGTCCTCTCTACCACGATAAAGCTTAGTTCTAGTATGCTTGGGAGCATGATAGTGGGGTTTTCTGTCAATTTTATCCCACATAGAATCTCATGTTTCTCCTCTTTAAATATCTTGATAGTGTATAAGACATTATTTCATGTATGTGAAATTTAATTCCTTCATTTAGGGGCTTCAAAGTGGATGATATAGAGATTCTTAATGCCTCAATATACTCCTGAAAATAATATTTATACAGTGAGAATTCTAGAAATCTAATCCATTTGAAAATGTGTAAAAGATGTTCCTTCTAATTTCAGTATTTTTTTTGTATTTTTGGTATTTTTTAATCTAAAAATAGATATAAATAAATTAAATAATTTCACCTATCCATTATAAGCATACCGATTTATGGTTGTAGAAAACTACTATGAATGCACACACATGAAGCTACAAAAGCATACACATGAAGCTGTAGTATACTTAAAAGAAGTCTCTCTGTATTGGAATAAAGTGTTTTTTAACATTACAAGAACTAGAAAAATAATAAAAACAATGGGAACTCGGTCATGATTCATTTTTAATTAATGAAATTATATGTTTTTTTAATCATGTGTTATTTAATTCTTCAGTTATTATTATACTAAAATGGATTTTAGTTTTTTTCTCTTACATAATTCATCTTATCTAATTTCATTCCATTCTATTTACCAGGGTATCTGGGATTATTAGTAAAAAAAATATAGAAAATTTTTTGAAGCTTTATGTGGATGATCATATTTCAATTTCCTTTTTAGGTATGAATGATATTTCTTCAAATGTTTCCATGTTTATAGAGTTCAAAGTTTTTATGTTATAGGATTACATGTTCCTATAATGATTGTTGTACTAATATTTAGGATACAGTTTCCAGGCTTCTGGTTCCAGGTTTGAAAATTGAAGGTTGGGTTTATAAGATATTATATTTTATGTTCAATAGTTTGTGTTTTTTGGGAGCCCATGTAGGCACATATATGTTGGAAGGTTTTCACAAACTAGTTTATAGGTTTTCACAAATAGGTTTTCATAAATAGGATTGTAGGTTTCAAAAATAGTGTTCCACAAATAGGTTTTCAGGTTTTCCCAATTATATTATTATATTGTGGGAGCCCATGTATGCTAATGTTTTCACAAATAGGTTTGCACAAACCAGTTTTCACAATATCATTTTCCCCTAGAATACAAGGTTCTTACTAATTTTTTGTTCAATAGTTTTTAGTTTTCAGTAACAGGTTTTTAGGCATATATTTTTGTTGGTTATGGGTTTCTATGTTACTGGATACAAAATTACAAGTTTTTGGGTTTTTATGTCATCTAGTTAAAATGTAATTTTGTAGGTTGCAATTTTATAGTTTGGTATGACAGAGGTTTGTAGGTTCCATTATTATTTGTTTACATGTTTTTAGGTAAGAATAATATTTATTATCAGTTTATAGTTTTATAGGTTTGATAGTTTAGGTATACATTTGTATAGTTTTATTGGTTTTTCAATTAATTTTTTTTGATTTTCAGGATTATAGGTTACATATTTTCATCATGATATATGAAGGTTCACTTGTGAACTACAAACCATAAAATATGTAGGTTCACATGTTCAATGTTTGTAGTTTTGAACCCTTCTAAAAACATTAAGGAACTTGTGACTTCATCCATGCTTCCAGCATTGACTCGCTCATTAAAGATCCATTTTCGCAAAAGAGAAGATATACGCTTTACCCAGTTAATGTATTCTTCAAAGTTTGTCAATTAAAATGGCTCATTCACACCCATTTGTTAATGTTTTATTTCATTTAAACGATTATAATACTATTAAGATCTGGGAAGAAGATGATGGAAGTGATGATTATAATTGTGTTCAGACATTTGGTCCACCAATATGAAAAATATGATATCATTGGTACATATCATGTTATTATTTTAAACATAAATCCATGTATTATATTTTTTCTAATTAAATTATGTGAATTTTTATTTACTTTTTGTGAAGGTACTACCTTTTTTAATTGTCAAAAGACTGTTAAACACAAATAAAATAAGTTTAACACAAACGTTTATTCTTTTTGTGCAGGTATTACCATTATCGCTATCATATAAGTGTATTTATATCACTTTTCTGTGTACCTACCTTGATTACATATGATGTATTTTCTCATATGTTTTTGCATAGACTAGAAATGGCATGGATGGGGCATAAAATGGAGCTGGAACAGACTAGAGTTAGCATGGATGGGCCAGATCTGACATGGACTGGAGCTGACATGGATGTGGTTAGAGAAGGATGAGCTGGAATAAAATGGATCTGTCATGAATGGGGATAGATATGACATGGATGTGATGGGTATGGAGGTGAAATGTGTGGGTTGGAGTGGCTAGTGATGGATTTACTAATGATGAGGGGTCAGAGCTGCTGCGATGGATGATCCTATTTGGGGGGGATCGAGTGGGGGGGGTTGTCAAAAAATGTGGGAAAAAATTGTAAAACAATCCTAGTAGGGATCCAAGAGGTTTTGTTTGTAATGAATTTCATTATTAATATAATCAATTAATGTCTAATTTTTAACATGTGTTAAAATAATCATTATTTTAATAATTGAAACATATGTTTTATATATGATAAATTAATAAATATAATATAAGATTTTACTGGCAATAAAATTTTATTATTTTTATTTAAATTTGATTTATAAAAAATATTATATATTGGTAATATTATTACCAAAAGATAATTTTTTTCATCGGAACCTATTGCTAAACTATTTAACCAACATATATAATATTTTTTGGTATTATTATAATTGCAAAAGAACTTTTTTTTCAATCAAAAAATCATTTAGTGATAGAGTTTTTACCAAAAGATTAGTGACAGGGACATATATGTTGGTAAAACGTTTTACCAACAAAAAATGTACTTTTACCAACAGCTATGTCCCTATTGGAAAAAGTGAAATATTTTATAGTGTATCATAAATCCACTCCAATTAATCAAATTACATTTGTTATTTCTTATCATCTAATAGTTTTCCATATATAGTTATTCATAGTGAAAGAAATTAGAATTCAAGGGGAAAAACTTCCTCTGTTCTGTACACTAATGAATATGGAGTTTATTGTGTAGCAGTAGGAACGGTGTTATGTTTGGCCTATTAATCATGGAGGATAATTTCTATATAGGAATTTATATCCTTATTGACCATCTTCATGAGAATATTTTATAGTCTTATTCAAGGCCACTAGTTTTTCATTTTCTGTTTCATGATAGCGGGATGAATGGTTAGACTTGATATTGTACTCATGGTACAATTTAATCAACACAATAGAATAGAAGTTGGTGGAATTTTTCATCAATATAATATAAGGGACTCTATATATGATGATTGTATTAGACATCACAACTTTGATTATATTCTTCATCCCGATATACTTGAGGGGTATTTCATAATTCCATTTAAAAAAAAGTTGGTAGAAATAAAGATCTACTTAAACATCTTAACATTTTTGGGGGGATATGGCCCCACAATATCTATTACCCTTATGTAAAATGGATAGGAATATTTAGATATATATATAAGTTTTATGGGATTATGGATGATGTTTTCATGAATTTAGAATTCATTATATTTTTTGTGAATTCCACACTGTCCTGGATCTTTGTTTTCTAGTAGTAACAATCCTCCTGATTTGATGGGACTACCTTATCCTAGATTTATTTGTACCGCAAGATACTTCATGTAATTCTTAAATTAAGGGATGAATCTACCATTCTTTTATTCATGTGGGGAGGATTACCTCAAATCCTCATTGTTAGAGGCATGTTTTCTCATTTGTCCCATTCTAAAGGGTAAAGTTTGTTGCTCGATGCAGAATATCTTCCCTTCTATATTGATCTGTTGAGAGGGTCCAATTTGAGAGATAATCAATTTTGAGACCCATAAATTAGGGGTTGAATATCGATTCATCATTCTTTGGGGAAGTGTTGATCAGGTTGATTTCTTTCACATCACAGATGATGATAGATGATACCATCCTTTGGTGTGTGATACGGAAAATCACTTCTTCTTGGCTAGGGTTAGCTAGAACTCTAAATGCATTAGATAGTTTGTTAGTACCAGCATTTTGTGACCTAGGGACATGATGAAATGTGTGTTCAAAAGGGATATTTTACATCATTCCTCTTATATAGCCAAAAAAGGGGCCAATTATTACTTTTTGATGGTATATTAACCGTTGATCTACTTTATCACTATCTATGAATACCCTTTGGTGTTAAAGTAGGATATATGAATCTATAGGGATAGTTCCAAGCCAAAGATGAGAGCCCAATATTCTTTCTCTTTATTAGTGCATCCTTCAAAAAATGATAAATTGTATGGAAAATTTGATTTTTCTAGAGAAACAAATACAATCCCAAGACCAACATGATTGATCTTTGGGTTTTCCAATATCTATCCAATGGGACTTTGAGAGACACCAAAAAAACATTTCTCCGATGTTCGGGGAGTATCTCCATTGTAGAAAATACTTTCATATGGAATTTTAGTTCCTAATGGTTCACTTTCAATGGTGGTATGTACTCTAAGGATATCAAATAGGTAATTCCCTTTCACGGACATATATGACATGATCTGGATGTCACACAACTTCAGAATAACTTCCTATCGGGCCAAACACCCAGTCAGTGTAGGATGACCAAGGATATACCTTAGTGGGTTAATTTAAGAGACCAAGTGGACTTCATGGTGCTCCATGTAATAACTCAAATTTTGTAACACAATAATGAGTGTGAGTCATTTCTTCTTGACATTATAATATCAGGTCTCGGTACCTAGCAATGTGCAAATGAGTTAATTGAGACTACTATTATTCCCCACATCATTTTTCTATACAAGGATAGTTCCAAGTGGTCGTTCCATGGAGGCCACATATAATATGAGTGTATTTACGTTAAACGGTAGCACCAAGACCAGTGGATGAAGAAGGTACTACTTGATTCCATAAATGGATTCTTCGTATTTCTCATCCCATCAGTAGGATACTCCTTTATTCATTATCTCACTGATGGGGAGAGAATTTTCAGCTTTGTTCGATATAAAATGTCAAATATAAGAGAGGTTATGTAACACCCCGAGATTTTATAAAAAAATATTCATTTTAATTTCATTAATGTCTTGTGTTGTACTCTACACCAAAAGGAGCTTGCATAACACGCATCCCTGACTTGACTTTCATTACACGCAAGTGCGACCTTCCACGATAGCATGTGTTGTACGCAATACCGAGTTTCGCTAAACAACGATATGTTATATAAACTAGACGTTATGAATAGTAAAACCCACTTTTTGAAATTTTATAAATATTATCTTTCAAAATGGACTTCATTTTTGGATCCAGAATATTGAAATTAGCCTAGGGTGAATTTTTGGTATTTTTCTGAAAACCTTCAATTTTTGATGAATAGTGAAAACACTAGGTTACAATTCAAAAACCGACTTTTCATTTAAATAATTATTTATTTTATTTAAATTTTTTTAGGTAAAAATTGATACATAATACCTATATAAGTTCAATTTAAGTCATTGGAGTCATTTTATAAAAATTTTAGATATATAAAAATGTTATTGAACTTTTCACCGTCTTTTACCCACCTCTTAGGAGAATTTGCAAATTCACTTAAAACATAAATTTACCACTTATGTGAGTGTAATTTCGAAATTCCGAGAGACACAGTTAATATCAAGGACTAAAATTTGGTTCAATGAGATGAAAATAATTTTTGGTGAAGTTTAACTTTTTACTTTTTTTTACCACGGCTAAAAGTAAATAGGGTAATTAAGCGTAAAATTGATATTATTATTACCCTAACACATATCCTAATTCTATTGGATAAGTGTAATTCGACCAAAAACAACCTTAGGAATAAAATATGACCATTTAGGCCCACTTGGATTAGATTAGGACATTTATTATTAATTTATTTAAAGAAGGGTTAAAATAGTTAAAATCAAAGTTTAATAACTAAATCATTTTTAATATAGAGTTATACATTAGATAAATTCGACTATAAATATTATTTAGAAAGATAAAAATCTTTCCTACATAATGGTGTTTTATTTATAATTTTTAGACATTAAATAATATAATTTATTTATGACACAATGATGATGCAGTAATTATCTTATTAATGAAATATTGACATAATTGATGTTATAAATACCCAAATAAATGTAATTTGAGACTTTTTATGAATTACACTAATTTTATATGTTAATATGACATTTTATTATTGATTTAAGTAACTGTTTTTGAACTAATCAAGCTATTATGATTTTCACAAAAATCAAGTACCAAATAGTGTCAGAATTGACATAAAATAGTTTTTAAAACAATTATTATATTATTAATTGTTATTTTATTACTAAAAATATAAGGTTCATACAAATGACTTAGATAAGGATATATATTAATAATGAACTACTTGGGGTTCTTTTTTCTTGTTATATTAATTTTATTAACCTTATAGTGTTAGAGAACAAGAAGACACGATAAAAGTAAAATTATTTAACTTAAAGTTAAATCTAAATTATAAGGTTAAAATAGAAACCTAAACTTGTCTAAATTCTATTGGATGAGAGGATTTAGACCCATACCCACCTTATCTTCGAAATAAATCATTTTTGATCTATTAAATACTGAATATGACTTTATAATAAAATAATATTTTTAGTTATTCCAAAGGTGCCCCTCTCCTCCCTTATAAAGGGCACCCCTTCCCTCATCTATTCACACCATTTTGAGCCTTTATTCTCGGCCAAACCCTAACAATTTATCTTCTCCACTTCCCTAGAAACATCCTAGGGGTCCTGGTATTCTTCAAAGACCATCTTTAGTGCCCTAAGAGGAGGTTAAGAAGAAGCGATTCAAAGAAGAGGTAATGTCTGTTACCGATTCTTTCAACTTTATTTCTTCTTCTACTTCTTCTTCGTTAGTTGTTGAATTATGAAGTGATAACATCAGTATCAATAATATACTGATATGTTATTATAATTATGAAGTATCCCTATTTCACCATCTATCCATCCTACGGAAAATGAAATCACCGTGCGTGTGTACGTATGGAATACCGTCTCCACGCCGTGGTGTAATCTATTTTCCACCACCACCTTACATGGATAGGTATAATGGTGTAAATAAATAACTATATATGATTATTTTAAAGTGATATTTATTCTGAAATATTATACATACACTTCAAAACAATTCCACGATCATGGGAATGATATCATCACTTGTGCGTACGTACGGACTACCGTCTCCACGACGCAATGAGATTCATTCTCCATGTTAACCATTCATGAATGACTATAAAGTATATATAATAAGTAATCATGAAGTATATGACATAATAATGATAATGGATTTATCTGTATATATATGTATGTCATCTACTTAATTTCATTCAATTCAATAAGGAAACAAAAATAGCGTTCATGTGTACGTACAGCCTACCGTCTCCATGAACGGTGTATTTCATTCCATTTAATCAATCTATCATATATATATATGTATATACTGAATATATATATATAAATCATGTTTTACATTCTGGAATTATGTAAATCAGGATATAAGTAATAATATCAAGAACAACAAGTCCAAACATGTACGATAAATAAAACGATTTAACCCAAAACACTGCTTTAACATGGAACTTACAAAAGAATGGGTAATATAAAGTCATAAGTGAACCATATATGATATCATAACAATGAATATGATTCTGTAATAAGTCAATGAAATTATTTAAATCATTATACAGGAGGTTTGGAAACGTACGAATCATATCGGACCTATGGTAAGGGATAATTTTTCCAATCTCGTTTTTATCCAAGATTGTTTATTCGTAAGTATTCACTGGGGTTATATTTATCATCCATATTCATGTTTTCTAAAAATGGTTTCTTGTATGTTTAAAGTCCTTTTTACCCATTTTTGACTTTTACTAAATTGTATGTAAAGAATCTTTCCTTTTTTAACATTATGAGGAATTTTTTTGACTTTTCTGGAAAAAGTACGAGAAGAATGTTTTTTTAAAGTATACGACATGAAAAGATTTTTACGGTTTTATAAAGCCTTATTTTCATGAATCTTCCTCAACTATATTACATGAATATTTTCAACAAAATACTTTTCTTTTAAAATTGCATGACATTTTGTGAAAAAAAATGATTTTGAAGAAAAAAGGATATTTTCATCAAGAATTCATTTCAATTGTTTTATCAAAACCATTTTCATCTAAGATGACATTATTTCACATGTTTATGTTTCAAGTATCAGGTCTCTATGATTTACATGGTTTCACTTTTCTAATAATGAAATGATATCCAATTTTTTTTGTATGGATTACGTTATGATGGAAAAAAGTTTATGAAACCCATTTTATTCTTGGGTTATGATGAATGATTTATGTTTATATTGTGGCACAAGAAAGAATGTTTTCAATATGAGATGGGTGGGACCTATATCTCCCTCCAATGTATTGGGTAAAGATTTATATATCATGAGATAGACATGGCTATAACGGTAAGTTAATCCGGTTCAGTGTTACAGGACTGAAACGAGGAGTGAACTCGATTTAGAAAGGGAATTTGTCCACTATGATGGTCAGGGGAGTAATGCCTTGGATACTATGGAAATCATATCATGTGATTAATGGTTTTCCACAATTACATGTTTAATTACCATGCTATTTTATCATGACTAATGTTTCTTTATCATCTATGCCTTACGTACTGCCATGATTTATGTCATTGGTCAAGATTCTGATGTTTAAATATTATGTTCATGTTTTGAAGTTCAAATGTATATGATTTGTTTTATTTTATCCATGCTTACCCTTACTGAGCATTTGAGCTCACTCTTTATATGTTTTCTTTTCCCTATGATTTAAATAAAGGTTTTAGGTAAGAAAACAAAAAGGGGAAGATCTTATGAGAGATGTTGAAGATCTTTCACCGCGATTAGAAGATTATATTCCCATTTTCCAAAGAAACTAAACTATTATGTTCCTTGTGTGTCTGTTTTTGTTATGTATTAAGTATTCCACTAAAGTAATGTAATTTCCATGTACGTCAAGCTTCGGGTCTCAATAGTTGGTATCAGAGGAAACGTTTAGTCAACCTTTGGAAACTAGGATGCGAAAACATTAGTGAGATTCCTAGAGATATTTCTAAGGTATGTATAGGGATGTCCCTAAGGTTTAGTATAAGTATAGGTTATAGTCCTAGAATTATGGTAACGATATTAGATTAAACCTAAGATGTTAGATATTGAAGTTACTCCCCCTTTATTATGATTTTTTCCTCTCACACTATTCTTTTTCGGTTTAAGAAAATGGCTGGAAACAAGATGATTCACGATAATGGAGGATATGATAGACAATGGAATGATATACTTCATTAGAAACCAAATGAAATGGGATTTGGAATTCCGAACATCATTATTATTCCGAATCAACAATCTCATAATATTATTAATAAACTCAAATTCGGTAAGTTTCTCGACTCTGCTAATAAGAGAAAGGTGGTGTTTCATGATGATCATAGAGGAATGAAAGTTCAATTTCCCCTATGTATGTCATGTGGGAAGAGGCATCAATGAGAATGTTTCAAAGGAATTGGAAGATGCTTTGGGTGTGGAAAAGAAGGACACAAAGCCAGTAAGTGCAAAGGAAAAGTTTCAGTTAACACCATGGATGAGGATAATGGTATTGCTATGACATCAACAATGGTTAAATGTTTTAAATGTGGACTGTACGAGCATTATGCAAACCAATGCCCTAAGGGAAAGTCTCATGAAGAGAATCAGTATGGTCGTATGGGTAGTATTTATGTTGATTATGATGAAAAGAATACAAATGATATGTGAGATGAAAGAATTATTGAAGCTTGGTCAATGGTTTAAAAAGGTAGTGGAATGATGACATGTTTATCAAGTGTAATGTTGTATAAGTAATCTCATGGTACTATGGAATAAAGGGACATCTAAGGATTGTTACACTGTTGTATTTCCTTATGTTTTGAAAGTGTATGAGGAATGGTACCAGTAACCATGAAAGGTTATTCAGATATTTTTGGAAAGTAGATGATATACTCATAATGAAGGGATAAGGAGAAAATTAAATGTTTGATAGTATTCATGAGCTCATGGCTGATATAAGGAGAAGGTTATATCATGGTTTGAGTATATAGAATTTTTGGATTTTGGTATGTGGAAAGAGTTAACTTTTGACAGCATTCATGTTTTCACTAAGGTTTAATGGGTATTCATTTTTCAAGAGAATACATGATTAAGGAATTAACATGATTGGAATGTGACCAACAAGATATATGGGGGATAAATGATGGTATTCACATGCTTGGTTGATGAAATTTCAAGTAATCGTTTTCTTTATACTATGAGCATAGACCAAAGTATTTTAGATAAGACTAAATATTGGAATGGATTATGTTGGACATAAGTTAGTATTGTTTAAGGATAGAAATTTTTTCGATATTATTGATGGGATGTTATAGTAATGTAGTTTTATAAAAAAGGATAACCTGCAGGACGTGCGACTGCCCATCGCGTCAGACAAGGCTGTGGGAATCGAACCCACAACTGAAGTGCGACATGCCTTTTTCTCCTACAACTGGCCGACAGGAACTCCCTGTTTAGTAGAAACTAGTTTTATTATATTAAGCAGTATGATATATGAAGTATAAGTCCATTTTAGGAACCATATATGATTAATCTCACTATAGATCGACTTATGTATATTTAATAACTTTTTCTCACCTTTTTTTGAGATAGATGGAATGACCTGTCATTCTATCACATGATCTGCTAGCACTTAACGAATAACAAATTCAACTTCATTTCTTTAAGAGATGAAGTGTAAATTGTTCAAGGCACGAACACGAGTGCGATTCTACCAAAATAAAGTAAGTATTTACTCTAATTCAAATTCTTCAACTTTAGGAAAATGATCTTGAAAACCAAAAAGGTTGTCCTAGTTCCCTTATATCAGATGAATCAGATGGTACCCTAGATCATCACAAATTTATGGCTTTGTGATTTTTGGCATTTTCATAGCCATGTTCTCTATAACTCTCCATCAGAACTTGATGGTTTGATTTTTCTTCCATATCCATATTTTCACCTATGTTCTCCTACGTGGAAACCCAATGATGAGTTAATTTGGGTAACCGTTACGCTTCATACATTAATTTTTAAATCAAAGTTTTGGTATTCCATTTTACGATGTGGGTTTCTATTAAAGAAACTTTCGAGCAGTAAACCATTTATAACCCCGATGAATCTCGAGGGCGAAATTCATTTTAAGGGGGGTAGAATGTAACACCCCGAGATTTTATGAAAACTATTCATTTTAATTTTATTAATGTTTTGTGTTGTACGCTACACCAAAAGGAGCTTGAACAACACGCATCCCTGACTTGGCTTGCATTACACGCAAGCGCGACCTTCCAAGATAGCGTGTGTTGTACGCAATACCGAGTTTCGCTAAACAACGATATGTTATATAAACTAGCAGTTATGAATAGTAATACCCACTTTTTGAAATTTTATAAATTTTATCTTTCAAAATGGACTTCATTTTTGGATTCAGAATTTCAAAATTAGTATAGGGTAAATTTTTGGTATTTTCTAAAAACTTTCAATTTTTGATGAATACTGAAAACATAGGGTTACTATTCAAAAACCGACTTTTCATTTAAATAATTATTTATTTTATTTAAATTTATTTTAGGTCAAAATTGATACACAATACCTATATAAGTTCAATTTAAGTCATTGGAGTCATTTTATAATAATTTTAGATATATAAATATTTTATTGAACTTTTCACCGTCTTTTACCCACCTCCTAGGAGAATTTGTAAATTCACATAAAACATAATTTTACCTCTTCTGTGAGTGGAATTTCAAAAATCTGAGAGACACAGTTAATATCAAGGTCTAAAATGTGGTTCAATGAGATGAAAATAATTTTTGTTGAATAGTAACTTTTTACTTTTTTTTTACCACGGTTAAAAGTAAATAGGGTAATTAAGGGTAAAATTGATATTATTATAACTCTAACACATGTCTTAATTATATTGTATAAGTGTAATTAGACCAAAAAAACCTTAGGAATAAAATATGACCATTTAGGCCCACTTGGATTAGATTAGGACATTTATTATTAATTTATTTAAAGAAGGGCTAAAATAGTTAAAATCAAAGTTTAATAACTAAATCATTTTTAATATAGTGTTATACATAAGATAAATTCGACTAAAAATATTCATTAGAAAGATAAAAATATTTCCTACGTAATGGTGTTTTATTTATAATTTTTAGACATTAAATAATTTAATTTATTTATGACACAATGATGATGGAGTAATTATCTTATTAATGAAATATTGAAATAATTGATGTTATAAATACCCAAATAAATTTAATTTGAGACTTTTTATGAATTACAATAATTTTATAGGTTAATATGATATGTTAGTATTGATTTAAGTAACTTTTTTCGAACTAATCATGCTGTTATGATTTTCAAAAAAAAATCAAGTACCAAATAGTGTCAAAATTGACATAAAATAGTTTTTAAAACAAATATTATATTATTAATTGTTATTTTATTCTTAAAAATCTAAGGTTCTGCCAAATGACTTAGATAAGGATATATATATTAATAATGAACCACTTGGGGTTCTTTTGTCTTGTTATGGTATGTTTATTAACCATATAGTGTAAGAAAAAAAAGACATGGTAAAAGTAAAATTATTTAACTTAAAGTTAAATCTAAATGATAAGGTTAAAATAGAAACCTAAACTTGTCTAAATTATATTGGCTTAGAGGATTTAGAACAATCCCCAAATTATATTCTAAATAAATTAATTTGGAGCTATTAAAAACTGAATATGACTTTATAATAAAATAATAGTTTTAGTTATTCCAAAGGTGCAACTCTCCTCCCCTATAAAAGGGCACCCCTTCCATCTTCTATTCACAACATTTTGAGCCTTGATGCTCGGCCAAACCCAACCAATTTCTCTTATTACACTTCCCTAGAAACATCCTAGAGGTCTTTCCCTTCTTCAAAGACCATATTTAGTGCCCTAAGAAGAGGTTAAGAAGAGGCACTTCAAAGAAGAGGTAATGTCTATTACTGATTCTTTCAACTTTATTTCTTCTTCTACTTATTCTTCTTTAGTTGTTTAATTATGAAGTAATAACATCAGTATCAATAATATACTTATATGTTATTATATGTATGAAACAACCCTATTTCACCATCTATCCATCATACGGAAAACGAAATCCCCGCGCGTGCATACGTACGGAATACTGTCTCCACGCCGTGGTGTAATCTATTTTCCACCACCACCTTACATGGATGGATATAATGGTGTAAATAAATAACTATATATGATTACTGTAAATTGATATTTATTATGAAATAGTATACATAAATTTCAATACAATTCCACGATCATGGGAATGATATCATCACTCGTCCGTACGTACGGACTACCGTCTCCACGACGTGATGAGATTCATTCTCCATGTTAACCATTCATGCATGATTATAAAGTATATATAATAAGTAATCATGAAATATATGACATAATAATGATATTGTATTTATGTGTGTATATATGTATTTCATCTACTTAATTTCATTCAATTCAATAAGGAAACAAAAATAGCGTTCATGTGTACGTACGGCCCACCGTCTCCATGAACGGTGTATTTCATTCCATTTAATTGATCTATAATATATATATGTATATAATGAATATATATATAAATAATGTTTTACATTCTGGAATTAAGTAAATCAGGATATAAGTAATAATATCAATAACTACAAGTCCAAACACGTACGATAAATAAAATGATTTAACACAAAACGCTGGTTTAACATGGAACATACAAAAGAACGGGTAATATAAAGTCATAAGTGAACCATGTATTATATCATAACAATGAATATGATTATGTAATAAGTCAATGACATTATTTAAATCATTATACAGGAGGTCCAGAAACGTATGAAGCATATCGGACCTAAGGTAAGGGATAATTTTTCCAATCTCGTTTTTATTAGAGATTGTTTATTTGTAAGTATTCACTGGGGTTATATTTATCATCTGTGATCTTGTTTTCTAAAAATGGTTTCATTTATTTTTTTTTTCCTTTTTACCCATTTTGACTTTTACTATGTGGTATGTAAGGAATCTTTCTTTTGTTTATATTATGAGGTATTTTTTTTACTTTTCTGGAAAAAGTATGAGAAGATTGTTTTTTTAAGGTATATGGCATGAAAGGATTTTTACGGTTTTATAAAGCCTTATTTTCATGATTCTTCCTCTAGAAGATTTCATGACTATTTTCAACAAAATCCTTTTCTTTTAAAATTTCATGACATTTTGTGAAAAGAAAATGATTTTGAAGAAAAAAAGGATATTTTCCTCAAGAATTCATTTCAAGTGTTTTATCAAAACCATTTTCACATAAGATGAAATTATTTCACATGTGTATGTTTCAAGTATCATGTCTCTATGATTAACATGGTTTTAATTTTATAATGATGAAATGATATCCAATTTTATTTTGTGTGGATTACGTTATGATGGAATGATGTTTATGAAACCCATTTTATTATTGGGTTATGATGAATGATTTATCTTTATATTATGGCACACGAAATAATGATTTCAATAAGAGATGGGTGGGACCTATATCTCCCTCCAATGCATTGGGTAAATATTTATATCTCATGAGATAGACATGGCTGGAACGGTAAGTTAATCCAGTTCAGTGTTACAGGACTAAAACGAGGAGTGAACTCAATTCAGAAAGGGACTTTGTCCACTAAGATGGTCATGGAAGTAATGACTTGGATACTATGGAAATCATATCATGTTCTTAATGGTTTTCCACAATTACATGTTTAATTCCCATGCTATTTTATCATGATTAATGTTTCTTTATGATCTGTGCCTTACATACTGCCATGATTTGTGTCATTTCTCAAGATTCTGATGTTTAAATATTATGTTCATGTTTTGAAGTTCAAATATATATGATTTGTTTTATTTTATCCATGCTTACCCTTACTGAGCATTTGAGCTCACCCATTATATGTTTTCATTTCCCCATGATTTAAAGAAAGGTTTTAGGTGAGAAAAAAATGGGAAGATCTTATAGGAGATGTTGAATATCTTTCACCACGATTAGAAGATTATATTCTAAGTTTCCAAAGACACTAAACTATTACGATCCTTGTGTGTCTGTTTTTGTAATGTATTAAGTATTCCACTAAAGTAATGTAATGTCCATGTACGTCAAGATTCAGTTCTTCATAGGTTACCATGTAGGACCCTTAGTTCATTGATATTAAAATGGGATGATGTTTCCCGGATCCCACTGGTCTTTTTGGTTTTTAGATCAATTTTGTGGTAAAATAAGACAAATCCAAAAAAAATCCATGATGTTACCCCAAAAGTGAATTTTAGTAGGTTTGTCTTCAAACGGTGTTGTTATAACGTCTCAAAGATTGTTTGGAGATCTATGTGGTGATCAATTCACTGTCATGATTTGAACCCCAAGGTTATCAACATAATTTTCAACTATTCATCCTAAGAAGGTTTTAAAGATATGATGCATGGCATGTTGATAAGTTGTTCCAGTGATCATTAATCCAAATTCAATGACCAGATGGAAAAAAGATCCCCTAAGGTTCTATAAAGTATGTGGCTTCCTTGTATTATAAGGTTATATTTATTTGATTGTACCCTAGATACCCATCCATGAAGTAAAGGGATTATAAGACAGTAGCTTCATCAATCAAGAATTTTATGATTGAAAACAGTTTTTCATCCTTTGGGAAGTGTAAATTAAGGCCTCTAAAATTGATGTAGACCCTAGTTATTCAATTATTTTTATTTACATGTACGATATTGGATATCCATCTTGGGTATTGTACCTCCTAGAAAAAACTATCTTTGATCAATTTTTCAACATCAAACTCTAAATTAGTAACATGAGAGGGGCACATCCTCATGTCCACTTGCTTGAAACATTGATGGTCATTGTGTAATACTAGATGGTGTGTGGAAAAATTAGGGTTCAACCTAGGTATTTATATATAATTCCAAGTGAACACATTAAATTTTTCTTTAGAAATGAAATATACATATCTTGCTCCTTGATATGCATAGTTCCATTAATCAATGTAGGCCTTAGGTCCTATTATATTTCCATATTTACATGAATGATCTCATCGATGCGGGTATATATTCCTTCCTCAAATGTAGAAGGGTTTTTTTAGAGATCGTATTCTTCTTCTTCCACCTATGAGTTCATAAGGTAATTTTTAGACATGGTAGGAAATCTGGTGAAATATCTCTCCCTTTTGGGGTGAGAGTGGCCATGTAATAGACATATTAATCTTAAACTACCATAGTTATTACAAAGAGATTCCGGAGATGAATATTTTTATTTACATTGTCACCGAGGAAAAAATGAAATTAGACATCAAGGATTAAGTCTACTTATTCAATAAAATTTATGGACAGAACATAATCAATGTCTATCATACTCCAAGGATTGTTAGGGGTAATCCCAAAGATATTGGGGGATAAAACCTACATATATTTACCCACTTTTGGTTATTTTACTTCTCTTTTGTGGAACCCTGCTTTGGTATATACGGCATCAGAAGGCTTAAAGGGGGGGAACTATCACCATATAGTATGTTGACCTTCCCATTTATTGAGTATTTCAAATAATGGTGAAATTTTTATGGTACCAACACATGGTTGTGAATCCAAGGTCTTATAAGTAAGAAATTATATATTGTGTATTACTGGATAACCATTAATTCAGTGTCAGATAGAAGATCCCCAAACTGAGCCTTGGTTTGTATCTTCTCAAGAAGAATTTTCCCACTCTTATTGTAATCTTTAATGGTTTTATTTGTAAGAGATAAGTCTCATTTGAAATATCACAAACTTCACAGTTCCAGAACTAAGATGGGGTTGATCCTAGGTCCATTGTCAATCAGATCATTCTGAAGATAGCCTCATTGAGTTTTATCAAAATTTATATGGGTGTGATGTGTCCATAGATAAGCTCTTTATGATCCTGCTCTATGAATGATATGGAGACATGGAATTCCGATAACATAGTATCCACTCGATACACATTTTCTATAAAAACTTTTTTCTCGAATTCATGTGAAATCTAGAGGGATTTGAAAAGTGCCTCTATGAGATATTTTGAATGATAGAGTGCATCTATGATTGAGTGTTTAGCTATAAGAACCACTGACTTCATTATAATATCATACTTTTGGGCTAAAGGTATGCACTTCCCAGTGTGGGGCCGATACTTGTTGCGTGGTTTAGGATCTAAGGTGTTGGAGGTGGATGGGTCTGGTGCCTGTGTAGAGGTTGAGGTAGAATCTTGTACCATTGTTGTAGGTCATGTTGTCCTTACCATTTATTTGGGCTGATCAAATATACTTACTGATGCTTATCTATCATGTATGATAACTGGGTTTGGACAACCTCTAGAGGGATGTAGGACACCCTCGTGTTTTGTTGGGCTCACTGGAGTGCTTTCCCATGGGTATCGACTACACATATGGACTCCACTCGTTTGTGACCTTGATATTGGATCTGACCATGCCTGTGTTGTCCCCTCTATCCTCAGATCATGTTCATACAACATATGTCTCCCCATTCATGTACGGGGAACTCATACTCGGAGGCATGTTCATCATCATAGAGGGGGTACACTAAGTATTTTATGTTAATAGAACCAAAGATGATCTCTTCATCTGATGAGGATTCTATTTGGTGGGGTTGTTCCCATGATTCAGATGTTATAGGAAAGAAGTCTATAACAACCAGAGTTTGCGTGGGAGATAAATATGAATATTCATCTTCTATCACTTCTTATGTATGATGATTATGTCCACCTCTAGAAGACATTTTAGATTTCACCTACCTAGCAGATGGGATTGTTATGTGTCTATGATGTTATGCTATCAGGGTGTCCTGAGCTTAGTCTACTATCTTTTGAGTCATCTAGTTATTGAAATTCTTCCCACACCTGGCCGAAACTTCTTTCCAATCACCCTCTAAATTTGAATGTGTGATGGTAATGCAAGTCGCATATGTTGTGGAATTTCTCAAAATCACTTGTTAGAATTGACCATGCTCTAGAAGATGTATTTTAAGATGAAACATTCCTAGAAGGTGTGACTCAGCCTCTTATAGAGAAGGAAATAGTCAGCTCAATCAGTGTGGTTGACCTCATTTGGTTTTTTGGGTTATGGTAGCTTGATTATGTTATTTTACATGGCTATAAGTACATAATCAGGGACCAGATCATTTCAGAAATAGTATGCTTTATTCATCCACTACACAAATCCCATGTGACCCCAATATCTTTTCATATGGGGTCAAGGGATATTTTTCTATTACTGTCACTCAGAAGGAGGTGTCAGATTATTCAAGAATTATTAAGGTTCTGGAATAGGTAATGCTACTGGTTTGATGGTAACAGTAGTTGGAACTTCCTTACTGAGCAAATCCCACTGTGTTGAGGGGATGATATGAGATTCCACTCAGCTATATTAAATGTAATCTTCTTGATGTTGTGACATTTCTATGAATTCGTGAAACCCTCCTGGATATTTCTTCAGGTGTAGGGTTGTCTGCAGCTCATCCCGAAGATTTTAAGCATAGAGTTCCAGAAGTTTCTCTTATAAGAGATGGATGTTGAGTGAATATGTTAAACCCTTCCATCTGTCTATGAAGTCACACACCCTCATATTTTCATTTTTCTTATAGATTTTCAAGTTAGTGATTGTTATTTTACTTAGCATGGAGTTGAACTAGTAAAAGAATTGACAGTGAAGGTCTTCCCATCCCACCCCAGATCTTCATGGAAGGCTGTTATTCCAAAAATATGATGGCCTATCATAGTCTGTGCAAAACACCTCAGCTTGGTCACCTCCTATTGATCTTAAAGGCCCATCATCGAACTACATTGGGATACAATGTGAGTGAGATGTCATTCTGGATTTCCCACACCATCAATGGTTGAGAAGGTAGGAATTCTGAAATTAGGTTAGGGAAAAGTGGCATCCACCCAATAGGGATACTACTTTTTATTGGGCTGCATAGGCACACGTCGCCCATCTTTGTATTCCATTTAAGCAGCTAGGGATTCAATGGAATTGATCAGTTCTAGAGGTAATGCTGTTTTGGACAACTCCTATCTACAAAGACTCTGTGGGGCCTGATGAGGTGGAACCATTTTCAAATTCCACTTATTTTTTATTCATGATAAGACTGGATGGTTACCCTGGCAAGGGATATGATGTCGTCGTAATAGAGAATATCACTATAAAAAATGACATATTGTGATGGGTCAATTGTGAAAAGCCTAAGACCCATTGCAAATAGTCCTTCAAAATTGACCATTTGCAATGGGAATTTTGACCCATCAAAAATAGTCTAGAAAATATAGGTATTTGCGATGGACCATCACAAATACTTTTGGCGCGCCTTGCGTGCGTTAGCATGGGAAGACTATTTGCAACGAGGACTAAACCCATGTCGCAAATGCTCTTCTTGGGTTTATGTTATTTGCAATGTGGGAGGATCTCCATCGCAAATAATATGTCAGAAAGATATTATTTGCGACATGCCATCGCAAAGAATATGTCACCATGATAGTATTGGCGACGAGACCCGTCAAAAATACTATCTTTTACTGCTGCCTCATTTAATAATCAGTGAACTATTTGCGATGGGTCTCATCACAAATAATGGTAGTTGCAATGGAACGTCATAAATAATATGTCATCAGTAATGTATTTGTGATGGGTCCCGCCGCAAATACCTTTTTAACCACTTCCCCTAATTAATACGCGGGTTAGCATTTGGGACAGGTCCTATCAGAGATACCACCGTCGCAAATGATCTGACATATATATACCCTCATATGATTTTCCCATTTCACAAATCTCTCAATTCCTCACTCCTTCACTGCTATAATATTTTTCTCTTCAATTTTTCAAAACATTTAAATTTTGCAGCGGACCAATTTTCAGGACTTGCATCCAATGAAATATCCAGTTTTAAGTTATTTATTTGGTGCTTTTATTTTTTAGTTAATTCTATTATAATTATATTTGAAATAATTATTAATATTTAGTAGTAATTAAATTAAATTAGATTTTGATAGTTTTATTTGGGATTATTTATTTTTACAAATATGTTGTTTCATTAAGATTTAATGTTTTTCATTAAATGTGAATATTAATAATTTGCAATAATTCTGTTCAATTATCATTAATTAACAATAATTACGTGTAATTGGTATTAATTCATAGTAATTAGTATTAATTAGTATAAATTCATATCAATTAATAATATTTTGTATTATTTAGTATAAATTAGAAATAATGAGTAATAAATAGTAAAAATAGTAATGAATAGTTATAAATAGTAACAAATTGTAATCATTAGCGGTGATTACCTCTAATTAATAATAATTAGGAATAAATAGTAATAAATATTTTATATAGTAAGTATTAGCAATAAATAGTGGTAATTAGTAATAATTAGTAATAATTAGTAACAAATAGTAAAAATTAGTAAAAATTGGTAATAATTAGTAATGATTAGTAGTAGTTAGTAATAGTTAGTAATAAATACTAATAAATAACAATTAATAGTAATAATCAGTAATAATCCGTAATAAATAGTAATAAATAGTAATGAATAATAATGAATAGTAATAAAAAATAAATAAATAGTAATAAATAGTAATAATTATTAATAAATAGTAAAAAATAACTGTAATTAGTAATAAATAGTAATTAGTAATGGTAATTAGTAATAAATAGCGATAATTAGTAGTAGGTAGTAATAAATAGCAGTAATTAGTAATAATTAGTAATATCTAAAGATATTTTGTAACAAATAGCGGTAATTAAAAGTAAATAGTAATAAATAGAAATAAATAGTAATAAATAATAATAAATGTTATCAAATAGTAATAATTAGTAAACACTAGTAATAAATTGTAATAAATAGTAATAAATGTTAATAATTAGAGATAAATAGTACTAATTAGAAATAAATAGAGGTAATTACTACAAATTAGTGATAAATAGTATTAATTAGTACTAATTAGTAATAAATAATGGTAATTTGTAATAAATAGTATTAAATAGTGGTAATTAGTACTAAATAATACTAATTAGAGGTAATTAGTAATTAATAGTCATGATTAGTAATGATTAGTAATAACTAGTAATAAATTGTAATAATTGGTAATAATTAGTTAGAAATTGTAATAATTAGTAATAATTAGTAATAAATAGAAAAAATAGTAAAAATAGTAAAGAATAATGAAAATTAGAAATAAATTGCAATAATTAGTAATAAATTTTAATAAATTATAATAACTTTTAACAAATATAAATAAATTATAACAACAAGTAACAATTAGTAATAAATAGTAATTAATAGTAATAAATTGTAATAATTAGTGAAAAATAGTAATAAATATTAATGAATAGTAATAATTAGTAATAAATAGTAATAAATAGTAACAAATAGTAAGAATTTGTAATAATTAGTAATAAATATTATTAATTATTAATAATTGGTTATAATAAGTGGTTATTAGTAATAATATGTAATAAACAGTAATAAATAGTTATAATTTGTAATAAATTGAAATAAATGGTAATAAATGGTAGTAAATTGTACTAAATGGTAAAAAATGGTAAAAAATGGTGATAAATGGTAATAGATGGTAATAAATGGAAATAAATGTTAAAAATGGTGATAAATGGTAATAAATGGTTATAACTGGTAATAAATGAAAAAAAAGGAAATGCATGGTAATAAATCATAATAAAAGGTAATAAATTGTAATAAATGGTAATAAATGGTAATAAATGGTAATAAATAGTAATAAATGGTAATAAATATTAATAAATAGTAATGATTAGTAAAAAACTTGTAAAAAATTGTAATAAATTAAAATAAATTATCATAAATTGTAATAATTATTAATAATTAGTAATAATTAGTAATAAATTAGTAATAAATTAATAATAAATTTATAAAAATGTAATAAATTGTAATAAATAGTAATAAATAGTAATAAATAGAAATAAATAGAAATAAATGGTAATAAATAGTAATAATTTGTAATATATTTAACAAATAGTAATAATTAGTAATAATTTGTAATAAGTGGTAATAAATAGTAATAAATAGTAATAAATAGTAATAATTACTAATAAATCATAATAAATAGTAATAAGTAGTAATAAATAGTAATAAATAGAAATAATTAGTTGTAATTAATTATAATTAGTAATAACATGTAATAGTTAGGAATAATTTGGAATTATTTACAATAAAAATTCTTCATTTTGGATTGTGTTTTTATTAAATCAAATTAATCATGAAAAATTAATTATTTTATACTTTTTAGAGAAATATGGAACAAGGAAGTCATCCACAATCATTATTAGGTGATCGTGTAAGGATAAATCATCACAACAATCCAAATGGTTCTGGTATAAATATTCTATATATTGTGGGTGTTGAAAATTTCTTACCATTTTCATCATCAAAACTAGAATTTTCTTCACAAGGGAAAATTAAGTGTCCACATATAAAATGTGATCTAAGAGTGCTTGCCATATTTGAAAAAGCTGGGGGGTTATCTATTGCATTTTTATTTTTTAATTGATTGTGTTTTTGGTATCAACATGGATACCATAGTTTTAGTGTAGATACTAATAATTTTGTTTCTGATCCATCACAGTTTGAAAATTTAGGTCATGATGTGGTAGGTCTGCCTTTTCAAAAAACTGAAACTCAAGATGATAATGATATAACTCCATAGTTGAAACCATCTCAAGTTTAGGAGTTGTTGAGTTCTGATAAGGATTCCATATATCCCGATTGCAAGATAATTAAATTTTAGGTAGTTTCAAAATTTATGGATATTAAATCAGATAATGGAATGTAAAATAGCTATTTTGATTAGATATTTTCATTTGTTAAAGCACTATTGCCTAAAAGAAATTTGTTACCTACAATATTCTATAAGATCAAGAGTCTAGTTCGTAATCTGGGTCTTCGTTATCATAAGATTCTTGCATGTTAAAATGTTTATATCTTATATTATGGTGAAAATGATTCATTAGATAGTTGTCCTATGTGTAGGAAATCGAGGTATAAAGAGGTTTAACTAGGGAATTATGGATTAATTCTAGTTAAATAGTGGAAGTATTTGCTGCTTACACCCAGACTAAAGTGTTTATTTGTCTCTCCGAACACAACATCATTGATGTCATGGAACAACAAAAATATTTCAATAGTTAAAAGATTAAATCATCCCTTAATAGTTATTCATGGAAAACTTTTGACCAACTACATCTGTATTTTTCTTTAGATGCCCAAAACACGCAATTGGGTCTTTCTACTAATAGTTTCTATCCATTTGGTTCTTACGGTGGTCAATATTATTATTGGTCTATCATTATAACTCTTTACAATTTACCTCCATGGATGTTGATAAAGGAGATATATATGGTTTTGAACTTATTAATGAATTTACATTTGAAAAATAGTATTTATATTTATTTGAATCCATTTATTTATTAGTCAAATTTATTATTGAGTAATGGTGTCAGTACATATGATGTTGCCATAGAAAAAAATTTCATACTAAAAGCTACATTGATGTGTACAATTAGTGACTTTCCAGCATATGGAATTCCATCTTCCTGGAGCACATATAGTCCAAAATCATGTTCCTAGTACATGATATACAACAGTGTATTTATGCTTGTCAATAGAAGAAATCCTTGTTTTTTCAATTTCCATCCAATAATTCTTCCAACCGATCATCATTTCAGAGGAACAAATATCATTTTATAAAAGGAACTATTCAATGATATGGAACTCCAACAATGATCTCATGTATAAAGTTAAAATCATTTTCGTCTTCATTTCCACTCATTTTATTTGGACCAACTACGAACCAAAAAAAAATTGATGGCTTTAGGAAAGAACACAATTAGATAAAAGAGAGATTTTTTTGGAATATTCCATATTGGTATGATTTGTTGGTCCATAAAATGAGGGATGTTATGCATATTTAAGTGAAATATTTTGATAATTTATTTTATACAATTTTGGATACACCATTTAAGAAAAAATATAAATTAAATGCATAATTAAATCTTTCCCAAATTTGTAGGCTACCAGAACATGAATTGTTTAAAAATGTCAGATCATAGAAGTTAATGAATCCAAAATCAGATTACACAATTTCAAAATAAAATTGATTATTATTTTTTCAATAGATTTTATATTTGAGATTCTAGATATTTATGTTTCCAATTTTTCCACATGTGTTAGAAATGGTCATGTTATTAGATTAAAAAATCATAACTATCATGTAATAATTGAAAGAATTCTACACATTTGATAAAGATGTTTGTTGAATTCAAGGAATTGGGATTCTATAAAAAACTTATAATATTTTTTCTAAGACATTTGGGTAGCGACAACAGAAAATGATGAACATTTTAGACTTCAAGAATAAGTTATTTTAATTTTATGTAAACTAGAAAAAATATTCCTATCAACATTATTTGACGCGTTGAAACATTTGATATTAAATTATCTATATGAAGAAAAATGTGAGGTACGGTACAATTCTAAAGGTTATACCTATTTGAGATATGCATGTAGAAAATAAAGAACGAAGTATGTAACAAAGTATTGGTTTAAGGATCAATTGAAGAAGCTTTTTTGAAGGAGGAAATTTCATTTTTATGCTCTCATTATTTTCAATCTTAACATCCCTCAAAAAATCACTACTAGGACATAATAAGGTAAACTTTTATTATTAAATGAATAATCACTTATCTATTTTTAATCTGTTAGAACTTGGATTTGGTGGAGTTCATGAATGATGGCATTCAAATGATGAACATCAAAGAGCTGATACATATGTTCTACTCAAATTTGATGAAATGAAAACATTTGTATTGTGAGAGCTCCTATAACATAATATATAATAATTTTAACAATAAATTAATATTATTATATATATTTATTATATGATAATCATATCAAGAAATAGTTTCACAAATTATAGTAGCTTCTCTTGAATAACGTCGAAAAAATAATTTTTCCTAATGATTTCAAAAACTGGTAACAAATTTTTTTATGGTTTAACATATAAAATTAATTTATATCTTGCTATATTGATTATTGTTTTCAAAAAAAATTAGGTATCTCAACATGTTGATAAAATTGATAACCTACTATGCGTATTGAGTAACCCCCATTCAAAATAGTTAAATACTATAAGGAATATGGGGTAAATGGTTTTTGATTTCATAAATGTACATATGGGAAATAAAAAAATTAATAATGGTGTCTTGTTGAAAGGATATCATCATAGATAAATTGATGTTAACTCTTATGGAATGCTGGAAGAAATAATTAAACTATGTCATCTAGGACAGAATTACCTAATAATTTTTAAAAGTAATTGGTTGGATACTAAGAGAGGCCAGTGTGTTCATACAAGAAATGGAATCATTGACATTAAATAAAAAATCCTTCTTATAGTTAATGACACATTTTTATTGGATCATCAACCACATAAAATTTATTATGAAAATTATTGTGCTTCTTCAAGAGAGTTTCTTGATTAATGGAGCATAAGAAAAATGAAATCGCAGGATAACCTGTTTATTCAAAGTGAATGTGGTTCTACTGAAGTGAAAGGAATTGAAATTTTTCAAGAGACTACTCCAAATACCTATTTTCCATGAAGAGACATGAATATCGATGATGACACCCCATAATTAAGGGCCGATGGTGATGATGATGTAATTTATGTAAAAAATGAATTTGAAATAACAAGGGATGATGAAACTAAAAATCCTATAGAAATTGATGATATTGGGGAGGAATATGATGATATTGACATCATCATGTACAATGATGAGGATGAAGGTTAAGATTGACACAGTTAAATTCTAGTTATAATCATATATAATATATATATATATAATAGTTGTTTAAACTATTTAGAAACAACACTTGCTAACTATTTTCTAACAACAATCATTTCAAGTTTCATATGGACTCAGATCAGTTTCATGAGTTAGAGGGGATGATCTACTTGGTGATGAGAAGGATGTTGGAACTTCTAACCCTCAGACTGATGGCGGTTCAACGACAACTCAGAGGGGTCATGGTCTTTTGAGATTGTTGTTTCCTGACCCCATCTCTGAATAACGTCCAAGTCCTGGATACAATCCACGCATTCATAGAAATTTTTACTTGCGTATTTTAGTTAGTTTTCATTAATTATAATTAATTTATGCATATTCTAATTGTTTTATTATTTTTTCCCTTTTTATTGATTTTATCTTATAGTTATTTCATAGAAGAGTGCTATATTACATAATTATTTTTGTAGAGCATGGATTACATGGGATCATTTTCCCCTTGATATTCAGCACTGTATGTTCAATCATTTTGTGGTAGATAAATAAATAATATTTATTTTTAAATTTATTTAATTAATAAATCGATATTATATACTATTTTTTAGGTTTATGGTATCCCATCGATGATAGCTTATATGATGCTATCTAGGAGGCATGGGAGGGTTGTATACCTGAGCATTAGTATTAGTTTTTGCATAGTTTAAGGAGGAAAACAATGCGGAAAGTGGGATCCATAGAGTTTGATTAGTCTTGTTGTACCCACCAACTTGATTACATTTCATCTCAGGTTTGGGATGGATTATGTTCACACTAGATGGGTGGTCATTTTCAGAGGAGATCATCAGCAGATCAACAGAACTGTGGGAGATAGGAGGTGGAAATTGAGATTGTATTCCTACATTCAGTACACATAGGGAACATGTGGTAAGTAAATTTTTAAATAATTTATATAACATTAAAAGGAAACAGTTTATTTTAAATTCATATAGGAAGTTGAACAACCTAATATTACGAAGTTCGATGTTTTTAGGAGGATGTACATCGATCCTGTCACTGGATAGATTATAGGTGATCACTAGTGTCATATTATGGTCAATATAATTTCTTTTTGAGTTTTAAAATTAACTTTAAATAAAATTTTAACTATTTTAATTTTAAATTGCAATTGATAGAGTCATATGATGACATGACGTCTCTAACACAGACTGAGTGTCAGGCCCAAAACAAGGAACAGGCTAGTGCAATAAGATATGATGAGGCATCATAGATTTAGGTGACCCAATATTCCTTGGATAAAGACTGAGTTGTTGGTATCAGATCTCAGTTAATGCTAGTTAGTTATTATGGTACTTTTGTGATGTCATCATGTAGCTCGAGGGGAGCTCACAGAGAGACATTATCATCTTCTCTTCAGTATCAAGAGCAGCTGCGAGATTAAGGTGATCATATATAGAGTGAATATGGAGTAGGAAGAGCTCTGTCAATAATACTAGCATGAATAGATGTGTTTAGGACAATAGCAGTAGTAGCACAAGCAGACGATGGAGTACATGCAGCGTCTGACTCATAGTTTAATGATGTAGTTCCCTCCTCCCCCTCTTCCATCTCTTCCATATGAACCTCCCCCTCAATGACTTATTTTCTTTTTAATGATACACATTTGAATGTAAAAATTTTTTTTAATCTTTTTGTTATTCCATATTTTATATTTCTATATAGTGGGGTTTTTATATTGTTACGAATATTGTTTTTATTATTACTATATTATTTTTTTATTGTTTTTTATCATATTATTTATATATAATTTTTATTATTATATTATATTAGTTATTAATTTTTTATTATATTTTATTATATAATTTATTATTTTTATTATTAGATTATATTACTAATTATATTAGTTTATTTTATGTGAGTATTGTGTTCTTTAATTTTTTTTATTTTAATTATATTTTTTGTAATTTTATTAGTTTTTATTTTTAGTATTTATATCATATTATTATTATTATTTTCATATATTTTTTGTTATTTTATATTATTATTATTATTATTAAATTTTATTAATATTAATTTTTTTTATTTTTGTGATGTTCCCATTGTAAATACTTATTTGGGAGCATCATGTTGCAAAACGTTATTTGGTATGGGCCCATCCAGAAAGGGTTTTTTAAAAATCTGGATACACCATTTCTAATGGGACAAATTCCCATCACAAATACCTTTATTTTTGATGGACTATTACAAAAAAAAGTATTGGTGATGCCATTTTCAGTGATGGGGTAATTGTGATATGACCCCATCACAAATGACCTTTTGTGACGTGAACCTGTGGTAATTTCCCCATCGCAAATGGTTGATTTTTTAGTTGTGTAATAATGATCATCTTTGAAATACTAATTTATATAGAGCACACCCCTTGATCCAGAGTTGGTCTGATGCTCGGATTCCAGTCATTTTTATAGATGGGATTTTTGTTGATGTATGGGAGGATTGATATTCATCTTAGTCCAAAGATGACACTTAGTGGGACTATTTCCCCAAACTGGATCCTCATTGAGTTGTCTGTGATTTTGAATCTCACTCTAAAAATTGTTCCACCAAATCCTCCATGGAAGGAATATCACTCTTCAAGGTGATGAGTTAGATATAACCACTTATTTCCCTTTATTATTGGTAGTTTTATTCTATAGAGGTGGAAACTAAACATTCATAGGTTCAAGGTTGTTGATTCCCCTATGGTTCCATATAAGTGCAGCCTAAATTGGTGTACCCAAATCACCCTCCCCTCAGGGTATGTTTTCTATATGGAATACCTCTATATTTTATTTTTAATCGACAGTATATATTGTGTTAACAATGATGACATTAATAGAGTTATATAAGTAAATGGTATTTATCAAACTACTCTCAACACAATTGGGTGATTCTGCACTACTTGCATCAAAGATGTTTTTCTAACCCCTGGTAATATTGTTCCTTTTTAGCTTATGAATCCTAAGGGGATTGATTGCCTTTTAAATATATTCATTCGGTCTCAGCTTGTGATTAGTGCCCATGAGGTATTTTTCCATTGTGATTTAATAATGGACCCCAAATAGAAATGTTTCCTCTTATAATGGGATGAACATATGAGATATCAAATATAGATATTTACCTCCGAATTGGGAGAAGACTAATTCCCTCCATGGTGATGATGATGAAAACTCTACCATCATTGTAGGATATGGACAATTCGAGACCTCCATTTTTACTTTTTAATCATATTTTGTGTAGGATTTTTTTATTTTGGTTGAAGATTTGATGACTCTTGGGATTAGAATTGAGATATAAATTCCCTTGGACCTCTGTGCTAGTGTTGATCTAGAACCACTAATGATTTCTCTAGGACCTTACCAGGATTTGATGAACCTGGTGATGACGATTATAATAAAAATTTCCCAAGAAATGTGGTATGGGGTTGGTATGTAGCTGGCCCCAATACGTTGGGAATCCTCTCTATGATAGATGACACAAGGGTTGGAGAAGGTGGTAAATATTCCCCTAACCTAGTGGGATGGGTTCTCTCTTATATGGATGATATACCAACTGCTTTTTCGACCCATGTTATTTGATGATGCTATTATTTTGTAAGGGATGGGTTCAATGACAACCCATGATGATAATCATTTGTTGCAGGGAGTTTCTGGGTTGATCAAAACATCAGATTCCATGTCTGAAATGTGTTCAAATTTTATTGAGGGGGCCCATTTAAATATTTATAAGTCATTATCCATCCAACGGCCCAGAGGCCTTCAAATTTTTATTATAAATATAAAACCCCTTTTAAGGGATGAAGGGGGAACCTGGAAAAACATCATGAGCTTAAGACAATCACACATGTAGGTCATGGAGAAATACACAGACTGACACCATGGTGCTTCCCCTCCCTAGCGTTGAACGTGATTAAGCTTTCCACCACTGCATTACTTTTCGGCTCACAAGAATCCTGTGACAAAGCATAATCCCAATCTGATGGCCGACACCATACCCTCTCAACAACCATATCCAAAAAGCACTGCAAAGGTGAACCGCTAGCTCTAAAACCACCACGGGGCCAAAACCATGTGGTTGAATCAAGCTGTAACACCATTCCAGCTCCAGGCTTGCAACCCCTCGTTACAACCAAAAAACAATATCTTGAAATGATAGTCAATCCACGAGGAAATTTTCAATCCATGAGGATTGGTCTTCATTCAAATAAAAACTCAAATAACATTCAAATATTCTATGAGCACCCTCTTTTGATATCCTAATCCGGAAAGAATCCTCTAACCTTGCTTCACTCAAGTGCATTGGAGGATCCTGGGATTTTTCAAAATCATCTGCCACACCAGGAGGGCTAGGCACATTCACCACACTGGGTTCATCCACACCGACCTCACTATTTCCCTGCATATTAGCAATATAAGCAGACATGAATTCCATCTTCTTTGATTTAATTTTTTTACCTGACCTGGTCTGCACTGGTTTTGGAAGGTACGTGTAATCCTTGCACCCTTTCCTCTTCTTCCATGTCGTCAAAAAGCATCCTCCACCTATTTATTGAACTTCAATGACATTCTCTTGGTCCTGATCAAGTCCCTCTAAGCATGAAAAGTGGTTACAAGTTTGGATGGACTTTTGGACCTAACACTGGCCCATGACCCAATGACCCACCATCTCGGTAGGGGTACCCTGGAATGAAATAGGAAGGATACAACTACTACCCTCGGTTGGCTTAAAAACCATCACCTCAGGATCCAACATGCTGCATCGATCAACTGAGATCCCCTCCTGCACCTGCAGCACCCGAGGATCAACAGTCTGTTGTCCCTGCATGCCTACATGAGTAACCTATTCCAAGAAGACTCGACCCTTGCTGCTTCCATTAATATCAATAGCCTCCGAAGGTAAAACCTCATGGGAAAGGTAATTATCTGGGTGAGAAACCATCGAACTAATAATCAAGGGTTCAGTACCATCAACCTTCACTACCTTCCTCGAAACCAGTGGGTCCTGATCATGTCTCTCCATGAGGTCCTTCTTCAGAGGATCCAAAACCACCATGATAGAAGATGGTCTTGCCTCTTTCTGCTACGAGATTTCAGAAGCCCCCATTTTTCCATCACCCTGGATAGATGCCAACTTTGTATCCTTATTCAACCTCAAAGGCCCTCGCCTTGTGACACGTCTTCACCAAGAAACCGAATGCCCAAGATGCCTACAAACTGAGAAAAATTCCACCCATGTTTCGAATACCACATCATGTTTTCACCTAAATTCTTCACCAGTAGTAACCCAAACCCACTCCACCGGTGGTTTGGATACATCCACCTACACACAAATCTGAGAGTTAATTGGGTGGATAATTGAACAAGTCCTACTATCAGGACAAAGGTAACGCCCTACCATGTTCCGTAGTATTTCTAGGATGGCAAGGTTTTGAAATGGTGATGGTAATTCAGGGATGCAAACCTATAAAGAAACAGAAGGCGAATCCGTTTTCAAGTGAGAATCATAAGTCCAACATAAGAGAAAGAACCTCTAACCGAGGAATTTTCACATAGTGGAGGAAAAAGCGTGAATCAGGTCATGATCAGAGGCGAAGTGAATCATCAGATGACTCTTGTCAAGAATTTCAATAATCACACCGTCTTTTAACCCCCAGTATTCAAAAACGAAGCGGTCAAAATCAGCCACTGAAGGTCATCGTTGGCTGAAATGAGCCACCAAAATGATCCTCAAGAGGTAAAAAGCTTCCATAAATTCCAATTCCGATAACGCCAGATGAGGCGCACCATCGAGCAAATCGAGAACCTTCCGGCTGAGCGTGATAGGAGGAAATTTTGGTCGATCCTCCAAGTTGGAGAAAGGAGTGAATGAAGAAAGAGTTACCTTCTCTCCCCTTTAGACATCAGGACGGGGGGAGGCCGAAGCCCTCACCATCACAGATTAGGGCATCGCTGTCGAGCGCCCTTTATGAGTTATCCTCCCTTCATAATTGTGTTGTCTTAACATCATTAATGTGGTGGAATTCAATTGTCGTGACCAACTAGATTGTAGGATACCTAGTGCCCTGATATGATTGGAGGCTAGTACATTATAGAATTCCATAACTAGGATGATCTTTTAATCCAGTGGCTTGTTGATGTTAAACACTCTATACATTCCCCATCCTCAAATACAGATACATAATGATGCATTTATGATCCGTTGGTGAAGAGTTGTGATGTAATGATGGAGAAATAATTGTATATTTGCACTTTGTTTTTCAAGTTTTGGGTCTCAGTCCATGGGGATAGAAGCCATTTCTAGCTGAAAATAGAGTATGTTCATGGTCTAAAGTCGAGCCTTAGACCCTGGATAAGGGAGGTATGTAGCCTTAAACAACTAATGAGTTTGCCATATATTTTGGTGCAAATAAGGTGTGAACTCCTTATCTAGATCATCTTGGATATCATATTCAGAATTAGTGAGAGGATAAAAATTGGTTGGGATGTTGTTTCTAGATAACACTCTCTATATTTCAATGTCATCTTCATCTTTAGTAGACTTACAAACCTCCACCTGATCAAACCACAATGGTTTCTTCTATGGGTCACCTGTTTGCTATGGTGAAGGGTTGTTGGTAGATGTTGGGGTACTATATATGGTTGACCCTAATTTTTTGACAACCTCAATATATGAATGATTTAGTGTTTTTAACACCTATCTAAATGGAGGTGTCAATATAAGGGTAGTATTTTCTTGTCTTTGGATGATATCACTATAGTGAGGTTAACCATGACAGATGTTAGGAGTAGAATACATGTGATTCATATTTCAACTACCATGAGGAGGATTACCATAGTAATGATCAATATATTATTTAATTTAAGATTATAATAACCATTTATATGTTGTGTATATGTGTGGAATTTCATAAATGAACCTAGCATTGAGCTCGTTAGGGGTGTGAGACTCATTCTTCATCATGGATGGAATTTTCCAGACTAGATATTAGTGTTGTGTAGGGATATGAGCCTCTTGTAAAATGACTTCTAGAGTATTTTGATATTTTTATAGTGCTCTAGAAATTTTAACCTACTACTGAGAAGCTACAGGAGTATACCGGTGATTTTATCTATTATTGGCAGAAGTATGAGCATGTATGTGGGTGGTTTCTAGAATGTACATGTCAAACCTGGATGAAGTGGGGATATGAGCCTAATTAAGATTTGAATCCCCCATTTTAATATTCATATTGAACTTGTAATGGGAGAAGGTATATGATACTCATAATTTATTGCCTCTAATGCATGTTGGTGCATTCATTTGTCATCGAAAGTCGGGGTATGAGCCTTGCCTCTGTGAGCTATTAGAATATTCCGTGTAGATTCACTAATAAGAATCTGAGCCTATCCTAAGGCAGGTGAAAAACTCACCTGGTGGGACCCTTTTGGAGCAAGGATATGTTCATGATCATATGCATTTTGATTATTCCTATGGTATTTTTGGAAAGTAATATGAGTCTTTACCTTGGAATGTTCTTCACTCAATTGGTGAGACCTGGTTGGAATGGGAATATGAGCTCCATCAGGTACCATTAGAGTATGCCATCAATCATTTATGATAGGAATGTGTTCCTGTACTAGGGAATTTTCCACTTCAACTTTGTGATAGTTAGTTGTAATAGGAATATGAGCTTGGTCCGATGTCTCTTCCTTTACCAAAATAATCCAATAATCCTCATGTATGTGAGCAAGAATATGGGCTTGATATAGAGAATCCACTTGTTCATGCTAATCAAAGTGTTGTGCTGACTTGGATGTAGGGAAAGGAATATTTTCGTATATATGTATCGATATTCATTTGGGAATATGATGGATGATTTATTCAACCGTTTCTATAATGAAGTGACATTTTAGTATAGTGTGTGTATGAATGTAGGCCTGCACATTTTATATCTCCAATATGTACTAGAAGATAACATCGATTGAAGTAGGGATATAAGTTCACTCATGTCATCCCTATTAGATTAGAATATTTTGATTAACTTCATTCACAGGTTAAGGGATATGTTCCTCTTCTATGATCGATGCATGAATATGTTTATATAATTGATTTGAGGGGGTAAATATATGAGTCTTCCCACTGTCAACCAATAGAATATTCCACAAGGAATCATTAGTAGAAGTGTGAACATGATCCAACTACCATTTATCCAGAGTTTTCCATTCTAGATATGACTTCCTTGGTTCCTGTGAATGAGAGTTCGAGGGGTAAATATGTTTGGTTATTCCCTTAACATGTGACTTAGGAAAATTGAAGACATGAAACTAGTAATGGTAGTTGAGAGGATCCCTCCATTGTGGCTCATTAACTAAAATAGAGAAGTAGTTGACTCCCTTACCCCCTTCATTATATACTAAAGGTGGTGATTGTCACACTTTAGGGATAAGCTTCCCATGTGATTGGAAATGGCAACGAGCACTACTAGTTTCACTGTAGATTTTTTGGGATGATGCTGACTCATAATTTTCAATTTATGAAGTCCCTTTTGTGTATCGTCAAGCATCAATATCATACCATATCAATATTCTCCATGGGAAATTAAATTGTCCACTCGACGCTGAAGGTTTCGAGAAAGTTAAGTCATTCTATAATTCATATAGGTTGCAACCATAATGGATTTTCCCAAATAGTCACTAGATAAATACATGATCTTAGGTCAGGGTTTTGTTTTTGAGAGAAATATCTACACTCTCAAATTAAAAATTGAACAGGTTCAATGATAAGTGAATCATTTCAGGAATTATATGTTCTCAATAAGATATACACATGGAACACAATTATCCTTTCTTATTCCCAGTTTTTCCATTTTAATTGCACGAAATTTTCACAGTGAGAATGGAACAATTCATGAGAACCCCGATTACATAGGATTGTACATCAGGCATACAATTATCATTTTTTATGATGAAAAATATGAAATATAATGATGCATGTTTTTTGGAACCAAAATACAAACCCTTATCTATTTTCACAAGTGTTATAATCATCCCATTCCATATCTGAAAGATATGGGGAGTACCTATTCCAAACAGTAAAAGGTATGGTAGCACAACACATGACACCACACAATGGATCATGAATTCACAATGTACAAACCTAGAGGACCACACAAAAAAGGGCCTCATGAAGTATGTGTCCCCATAGAGAGGTGCTTCACAGACCATGTCTCTATGGTTGTACCCATCTGATCTAAGTTTACAAGTGTTATAATCATCCCATTCGATATTTGGAAGATATTAAACTCATGAACCAATGTCCCCACAAGATATTAAACTCACGGCCTACCCAATTCAAAACATGGTATTCTTGAGTAAAAACTTAGAATACATGAATCTAGCGTAAGATACCCCCAATAGATGTGGGAGGCCTCAAGTTCAATGTCCTTGGGAATCCCTATTATGAGGAAGAATAAAGGCGAACAATGTTCCAGCATTCAGACATGCCACTGATGCCCAATGTGACAACTCCCCGGACCAAAGGTTTCTTTCATTTAGAGAACCTTTTGAATTTACAGATAGAAGTGGTGTAATTTACCAACATCCACAAAGATATGGCACTGAGAATGATTTTCAAGAACAGCTTATTAATCTATAAGGGATACCCAAACTATGAGACAAATTCTGAGGAGGAATCCACATAATGGAGGAATATCATCCCATCATCCCATTTCAATCATGGAGCATACATCTTTGAAGAAGTGATGCAATCCTCCCATGTCTAGAATGTAGGAATGTGGGGAACAAGTCGTGCATCACAAACCGACGATACGCACCCCGGTGGAAAGTGTTAAAAATATAAATGGTGAACCCGACATGAATTATTCTCTTCAATATAAGGATTAGTAGTGCTGAAGACATTAGTAAAAATGTGTGTCTCTAGATCTAGATATCTGGTGCCAAGTCCATGAATGAAAATAGTGGGCCTGGTGTGGGACTCACCAGAAATTAGTGAAGTTGGTCATTGGGAATTTTGGTCTATGACATCATTAGTGTGGATCTCCCTCTCTCTCTATCCATGGAAGATTGAAAGATTTTGGGGCCTTGAGAATTAATTTCCTATTATCTATACTGATGGATGAATCTGCATTTTTTTTGTAGGATTAAAGCCATATGAAATTAATCATCCTCTCCCCGAAGACATAGGGGAAGGAGGAACATCATTGCAACAATCCCGCGTGATTCCACCTCCATTATGACCTCATCCATGACCAGGAATACTGGGAAACCATTCCCTATATCATACTCATAGACCCTGAATATGAGGGTGATCAATGCCCTCGCATGATGGTATAAACTGTAATAGGTTATTCCTATTAGGGATAAAGTCTGCCAATATTTGGAGGCTTATGATCCATGTCGTCACCACCTCCCCTAAGGGCTACTTATGGATCCACTACTCCCCACTCCATCTTTTATCCTCTTTGGAAGCCTCTCCCTAAAACATTCCTATGAAGACCTCCCCTACACTGATGGGGGAATACCTATCCGAGTAATCCCAGCTATGAAAACATTCGAAGAGATGTGTAGGAGGGATCCCACCAGGCCGCATCAGTGCCACCAACTACTAGTCCATCAACCTTAAGAACAGGTGGTCTACACCCCTTCTCCATTGGTCTCAGCAAAAATAACCCAATTCCATTGTCAAGAGAAAGCTCAAGAAGACACCCTCTAGGGTGAATCCTCTTAAACTGATTCAAGTACCCATGCCACCCTTAGTGCATTCTAACAAGACCACACTACCACAGAACATGGATTCACCTTTTTCCGATCAGATCTGAGACCTCATCCACCTTTAAGATAGGATAGGTTGACTCTTTTGGTTTCCAACATGATTAGTATCCATCACGGTCTGACTCAAGTTGACGAGATCTAGTACGGGGACCATCCCCATACCATCTATAACCAGAGTGGAGGTCCTCACTTATCTCTCACTCAACACAGAGGTCCTCCTAGTGTACATTTTGACCTATATTAAGTCCCTATTTATGCTTCCACTTCCAACCAATGCAGAGGTCCTCCCCATGAAACAGTCTGTATGAAGGTCATCCCCATGTTCTCATCATATCAAGTGGAAGTCCTCCCTACTCCAGTAGCCACCAATTGAGAAGTCCTCCCCACTTCATTGACATTAAGCATAGAATTCCTCTATATTAACTATTTGATAAGTATGGAGTCCCTCCTCATTCTACCACTACCATCCAGCATGGAGGTCCTCCCCATTAGACAAGAATTTATCATGGAAGCCTTCGCCATGTTCTTATCATTTCTAAAGGAGGTACTCCCTGCTTGAGAAACCATCAATGTATAGGTACTCAATACTTCATCGATATTCAACAAAAAGGTCTTCCCTGTGTTTGGTTCAATCAGTAAAAAGGTCATACCCACTCTTGTAACCATCATGGAGGTCCTCTCCATGTTTTCATCATCTCTAGAAGAGTCCCTACCTACTTTAACAACCATCAAAGTAATGTTCCTCCCCGCTTTACTGATAATCAACATGGAGGTCCTTCCAGTATCCATTTCGATCAGTAGGAAGGCCCTCCTAATTCTACCACTTCTAACCAACATGGTTTTCCTCCCAATTCCATAGGAAGTCGGTATGGAGGTCTTCCCCAAGTTCTCCTCAGCTATAGGGGGGGGGGTTCTCCCTGCTTCCGCAACCATCAAAGTAGAGGTCCTCCCCGCTTCATCTATAGAAAACACAGAGGTCCTTCCCATGTATAGTTTGATTAGTACGAAGGCCCTCCTCATACTAGAACTTCTAACCAGTGCATAGGCCCTCCCCATTCCACATGCACTCAACATGGATGTCTTCCCCATGTTCTCACTACCTTCAACGGAGGTCATCTACACTCCATCACTCCCTACAACAGAGTTGCTCCCTGCACATCCAACAACAAGTACAAAGGTCCTACCCATACTTCGGATCACCAACAAAGAGGTCCTTCCCACTTCCCATTTGACATATTTCTAGGTGATCCTTGTAACTTATCTCACCAAAGAGGAGGTCCTCCCCAATCCAAAAACAATAGATACGAGGGCCCTCCCCATATCACATCCATCTCAACTGTAGGTCCTCCTAAATCTTGAACCAACCCGTATGGAGGTTATCCCCATGATGAAGAATTATATTGCCTAGAATATCATTCCTCAGGTATAAGGGAAAACCATCGCCACTAAAGGAAGAACTCTGAGAAGTTCCAAATCATTGTTAGTACAGTCTATTTCTCATATTCTGAAGTGGAACGTGACTCTATTATAGATACATCACTCCGATCCTATACATCAGACTATGGGGAAGGATCCCAATATGTGAGTTTCCTCATTCCATAAGGTGAGTAGTACTATATTCCCAAGTCCCTTCACAGGTAAATGAATGTGGAGGATGATTTGGATCACTTCTGGTGTCTCACCGTCAAACCATCTCTATCATTTCCATTTACATTCTCTAACTCAACATGATATCAACATGATTTATTCTGGGGAATGGTATATGTTGAGCACCTATCATACATGCCACTAACATTTACAATCCTCACACATGAGGAGGTGTTAAATACCCCATCCTATAGTGTCACAGTGATGTTGTTGGAACCATATTTGAGATAGGACCCAATGACTTGTAGCCAGTCAGATCATATAGAATTTTCATCACCAGTGATTCCAATGCTACAATGTTCCACATCAGTTCCATTTATAGTTCCTCATCCGTCCCGGATTAAAGAGTGGGGCAACCATGAGTTGGATCTATCTTCTGAGCGAAGAAGACTAGGGATCATCCTTCTCACGGATCAGCTGTCTGAGATGTTCTGGCCAATAACTTCTATATAAATTGACATTCCAAAGTCCCTAAAATAGGATGAGATCATGTTCTTCCATCATACCAACTGAATGATGCATTTTTTCCTTCATGGACATCAGTTGTCCTATCTAAAGAGTAAGGGGAATTATGATGACATCAACCAGTAGTGTCACATGGTTGAGTTTCCAGTGCTTCTATTTGTCCATCACCCTACATCACCTGCCTGTCACTAGACCCTTTAGCTATAGTTCATTCAGAGTTCCACCATTCTATATATAATTATTGAAGAGGTGACCCCACATGTTCATATCCATGGTAGGAGGAATTATGATGCTCTTCATTTCAGTTACATCATGCACCAACCTGACTTGCTGGGTGATATCAGGGATATAAAGCTAGGAGTATTCATGGTAAATATAGACATCCTTAATCTATTCCATTAGAAGGACACCAAGGCAGGGCTTGATGAAGAGGACTCACCACCTGGTGTAGCACAATACCATGTGGACACTCATACTGGCATCATCACTCACCAACAAAGGCATGTGTTTGTCTATACAGAACCTTCTTAGTCACTTCACATCGGGAGAGACCCCAATATGGTTAAAGGAATTATTGGAACCTTTAAGACCTCTGATTTATTTGGTTCAGTGCAGAATATGGAGGTTGATCCCACTAAGTCTGAGTTGCTCCAACAAATTACAGAATATAAAAAGTTCATTGACGAGCTCATTGCTAATATCCTTGTGGAATATCATCCAGACTATGGTGACCCATAATACAATAATGTACCACCTCCACTAGGGAAAAGTGGTATTCATTGGACCTCCATGGATTATTTCCTCCAATCGATCTTGATAATCTCATGCATACATACATGGGAGAGATAGAATCCAATGGAAATTGACCACAATATTTATCACTAAATCTCCCTGAGTTGCATGAGAATCCTCCTTGATACATGGTTCCATAGTTCATTCCTCTAGTAGATTATTAGGCCCCCATATCCACTCCATGATCCATTGATCCTGCCTATCAGTTTGAATAGCCTTCCAATGCACAAGGGGTCAGGAATCAAATTACATGACAGGAATCCCCACCTAGACGATCTGATGACTACTCTTTCCACCTACCTTGGGGACCATGATACATGGAAGGTGGAGATCCCACCTAATAGAAAGCCATATTTGGCATGGGTGGATGAAATGAAAGCACCCATAGATTTCAGTAATCACACCTTCTCCACCTTCAATGGGATGGGTACCCCTCTGCAGCATCTGGCCCACTTTATTTAAACATGTGGACCCAGGATTGGAACTCTAGCATAGTAGGATTCCACTGAGATATAGTGTCTCATATAAATATTATAAGGAAATAAATTCATCTAGTACAACCTATTACCCATTTTTTCCATTACTGGTTGGGAAGATCTTCATAGGAAGTTTCATTATAAGTTCATCTCCACACACACAAGATGAGTATTGTCAACATCTTCAAGTGAAAAAATGGCCAGATGAGTGAGTTGTAGAATACGTCATCAGGTGGAAGGGCCTCACGTATTCCCTCGACATTCCACTGATTCATGAAAAACTAATAAAAATGTGCATGGGGAATTTATATACTGAATTGGTTCCCTCACTCATCACTTAAATTTACTAGGTTGATTATGATATTTATTCGACAACGATCAGCCCCCTTGAAGAACCCATGAAGCAAGCTAGTTATGAGTGACCATTGACTTTCCCAACTCCTATAAGAAGAGCCTATAAGGTATAGATTTTAATATTTACATAGATAGAGCCCCCCCTGGCCACTTGAATTGTTACCAAAATAGCTTCCTCTATAGCCTCACAAAGGAAAATTGCCTCAGGCCCAACCTTAGGCATAGAATCTCCTACTGCATAATTGTCAAGAACCACCCCCTAAAGTGTCATTTCCTAGGAAATAAAATCATTCTTTTCCCCCTATTAGGCTCTATAACTTCCCTAGGTTCAAGATCCTAGAGTTTCTTTTATATAGATGAAGAACTAGGACTACTTGTTCCATGAAGACCAGGTTCACAGTGATTTTTGAGGTTCCATGGATCAAGGGATTTTGAATTTTATAGAATGCATGAAACCCACAGAGGATGATCTCATTGATCACCATAACTAATAACCTTATCACAGAATCCATTGAAATACCATCAATAAAGTCTATGATTTTAAGGATTGATTCTAGGACATGGCTAATAACAATGTAGTCAGATTGGGTCCTACCCCGACATAGGTGGCTTGAATCTCTCCAAATCCTAATAGTGACATCAAATGTGAGTGGTGGTAGGTATCCAACCAAGTGTCTTAGATGTTTGATCATTGGTTAACCCACAAATTAATTTCTGACGCCCATGGAATCATTCGTGTGAATTTTAATCACCACAATTATTCAAAAGTTTCCATACCTCCTCAAACTACCACCTCTGCATCCACATATTAGCCTTCTACTTCCTAAATGATCGTTCATTGATTGAACAAGAGAAAGAAAGTCCCCCTATCATTTCCGAATCTATCTCATATTCTATGCGACTTCATTCCCCTAGGTATGTGAGTCACCACCAAAATGTTCCCAGTTTTTGAAGATTCAACAAATGACTAGATGAAGTATGTATTAGTGAATATTATCGAGTTGGTGGGCCCTAAAATGATTCCTAATGACAAGGAGTGTCAAGAAGGTCCTCCTATTGTTCTTAGTCGATGTTGTCATTGAAGTGTTTAGGGACATATGAATCATTGTAATGCACATGCCAGCGCTTCCAGCCAAGTCGTGCATGATATCAAGAACAAACTATTGCCTCAACTCAGAGCTCAACATGTGAAGTGCTGACATCCCATATATTCAAATTCACAACCACCTCTGTTCATGATACTTGACCAGGAAGATCCATAATCACCGCATCAAGATCAACCACGTCCATTTATGGCCAGACCTGAATCTTCCAATACCCACCAGTAGTGATTTTGCGAGATTCATCTAGTGAGAAATGGGATATACCCAACACCAACCAGAATCTGCAAGGTTGACCATGAACACACATAACCCTTACTTCCAGATAGAAAAATATTTCCTACAAAAATTTCTATCTAGCATTGAAGTATGATGTGTTTATAATCTTTCTAGCATTCTTACAAATCTCCCAATTCTTGAGTCTCTATGCCTTTCAGAAGAGATATGTGAAGCCCTAACAAAATCCCTGATCAACCCCCTCCAGTTCAAAATAAAGGTCGTGGATAAAAAATTATTTCATGTTAATGAAGTAGATCAATCAGAATAGAAATCCATCATCTCATTATTAGTTGAAGATGAAGGCCCCCATATAGGGACATATCTGCCCGATGTACATCACTAGAATGTTCAATGGAATGGAAGTCTACCGCTATGTCTTTGACCTAAATTCTAGGATCAATATCATCCCAAACTGGACTCTCCATAAGCTAGGACTGACTAAAGTATATCTAAGTCCCTCTTACATGATGTTTCATGGTTATTATATGACTGAGCTGAGGGTATGTGGAAAGATTCGCCTGGAGACCCGGTTTGGTGGCCAAATTGCATTCACTGAGTTCATGGTCATCTCACAAGATACTGCCTACAATGAACTGATCGGTAGACTTTTGATCCATCTGTATGCGTCATTTACCTCTTCATATCACCAATTCCTCTTGTACTCAATCAATGGTCGAGTGGGCATGCTTTGAGTGGATGCATATACTTTTTCCTCTTGTAAAGACCGCTATTTGGATGATCACTATTACAAGACCAAGGAAAAACTAGTTCAAACTAATGATTTTGAGCACACTACGATTATAGCCAACCCATGGATAGACATAGATGATAATTTTATCCACCCAATTCACTAGTTGGATTATAAAACCATAGACTTGGGACACTATATTTTGGTTTATGAAAATAGTGGGAAGCGCATCCCCAGGTACAAGGTAGGCTAAAAGATTACTTCATTCTCCTATATAGATTAGTCTTGAGTGATACAAGATCCCCATACCTCTATGAGGTATTGATACATTATCTCTATGGCTACAACTATTTTCTAGAGCTAATTGTTCTGTTGATATGGGTTGAATCAATACCAACCGACCCACCACAAATGCTTTGAAATTATCTAGTATGGAATCCTTAGTCAAAGGCTGGATGGAATGAGGCCGACATCATTTTTTTCATGGTTTCAGCAGTGAAGAAGCTTCCGAGTGATGATTCCACATCTGTCCATGTGGGAAATGGTGTTCTTATGTGAGGAATCTTGGATAGACCATATCCTCCCAGACATTCCTTTATCTCAAATGATGAAGAATATTTTTAGGATTCTACTTCCACATTCATATAAGGTGTCTCAACCACCATCAATGAGTTAGTTCAAGTGAATCTTGACAATGAGAAAAAATCAACGCTGATTAGTGCTGATATGCATATAGAGGAATTGAAATTGTTTGTGGATTTCGTAAAGCATCATTGTGATTTATTTTTCAGTATCTACGAAAAGATTCCAGGACTAGACACTATGAAGTCATTCATCGCCATTCCCTCTCTGTGATTCATCGTGGGTTCAAACAACCTACCAGGAAGATTCAACCACTTCATAGTGCCATGGTTGAGCTCAAATTTGGTAAGTTATGAAAATAAATCATCATCAAGGATTTCTAATACCCCATATGGTTTTCCAACATCATTCCCATCAAGAAGAAGAATTAATAGATTAGAGTCTTAATTGACATCTAGGATCTCAACTGCCACTTTTTGAATGACGGTTTTCCCCTTCTCCTGATAGAGATGTTAATCAATTCCACAACCAGGTTCTAGTCTATCTACATCATGGATGGGTATTCTAGATATAAGAAAATCCACATGTCCACTGAGGATCAATATTCTACCACCTTTAGGAAACCATAGGGGATCTTTTTCAATCAGTTAATTCCATTTATTTTGAAGAATTCACGGGCCACCTACCAGAATTCTATGCACCAAATATTCATTCTTGATCCTTAGGTTACTAGTGGAATGCTACATGGATAAATTGGTGGTAAAATTATACAATTTTTAGGACCATATCCATGATCTTGAGAAATTTTTTGGCTTCCTCCACTCCCACCATATGAAGATGAACCCCTTGAAGTGGCCCTTCAGGGTAACCTATGGGATGTTTCTGAGCTTCATCATAAAATATAGAGGCATTGAGATCAACCCAGATAATATCAATTCCAATTTTCAGATCCCTCATTCGAGAAACCTCTATAAGATCTGAGGCTTTCAAGGCCACTAAGACTATGTATGTCGATTCATCACTAATATGGCCAAAAAGTGTATGAAATTTTCTAGAATCATAATGAATGGTTTTGTATACCGATGTTATGAAGAGTTCCATACCACGTTTGAGTAAATCGATTAGTATATAATGAATCCTCTATTTTTAATTCCAAACATCACTAGGAAGCCTCTATTTCTATATGAGACTGCTCTGGAGTGATCCCTCAGTTCCCTTCTAGCTCATAAGAACAAAAAAGGTACAAAGTACAGTTTGTTCTATATTTTGTCACATGCTCCTTAACACAGAGTTCAGATACTCCCCAATCAAGAAGAGCTACCTCACATTGGTTATTGTAGTGTGAAATTCATGACAATACTGGAACCATTATGAGATACAATCAGTGTCCTACGTGGATCCTATAAATTATATTCTGAACCACCATATGTTGGTTGGTCATCTAACATGGTGGGAAGTGATCCTTCATCAGTTTTACATCATGTTATTCATGTATAATGTTGTCAAGGGTCATGATTTGGAAGACTTTATGAATGCCCATATTTCCCTCACATAACAATCCATTGATCTTGATTTCCAATTGAGGCCATCCCTTATGTGGATCGAGATGTATCATACTGGTAGATGCATTTCGATGGTGCCTCACGGAGCCCAATTGGTAGAAGTCTCAATGATACCATACACAATAGATTAGGTTAAGGAATCTTCTACAAAACGTCTACATAGGTTTTATTTCCCCATTTGGTCTTGTAGTTAAAAGGATACATCAAAAAGAGTCCTAGTATCAAGCTATCATCACTAGTTTTGGGAAGGCTCTCAAGATTGAAAATCCCCACCTACATGTGAAGGGAGATTCCGAGTTTGTCATCAAGCATGTCAATAGTGACTTAATCATTAGGAAGATGGATCTCATACCCCTATTAGAGCACACTATCCAGCTGATGTCCCATTTTCCTTCTTGGCCAAAGGTCAATCATGTTTCTCGGTCAAGGAATAGTTGAGTCGATGCCTTCACCAGCCTAGCTGTATCTCTCATAGAGCCTGACTAGGATGACTTTATCATCAATGTGGTACATCACATGTTCACTGGTACCATCACTCAGGATGATGACGATAACCTAGAGGTAAGCCATATTAAAACCATTACTACCACATGAGGACCTCAATACCCCCTTCTTCAATTGAAAAGATCTCTGATTTCACAATTCCATTTGTCAAGTACCTCTATCATGGAAATATACTTAAAGATAGATCTAAATGCGAGTGAATAAATCACTGTGTGGTACAGTTAACCCTCCAGAGTGGTCCCATCATTGAGAAGATCCTTTATTAGTTTAGGTTCAATGAGATTCTCCTCCGCTGCATTCCAGGAGATTAGATTTTCCATGCCATGTAGGATGTCTATGTCGGGTCCCTTGGAACTAATCAGGCAGGGTTAAAATTCTCTCACCTAATTCCGTGGTTGGGATAAATTTTTCCCACCATAGTCCATGATTGTATCAATCCATCCAAGAGGTGACTCACATTTCATATCCATGCCATCTTAGTGTATCAACCATCAAATACCCTATATACTACTAAGTACTCTTGTCCTGTTGTGGTCTGGGTACATGATGACATTGGACCTTATCCACAAGAAACATCTTGACATTACAATTTTATTCTAACTACAACAGATTTATTTTACAATTGGATAGATTCCACTATGCTCAGAGAAGTCATTTACCATTATATTATTGAGTTTGTTACCTCCAACATCATCCATCTATTTGGAGTCCGTCATGATGTTATCACTGATAACGACACCAACTTCTATTCAGTTGAGCTGAAGAAATTGTATGCCATGTGTAGTATCTGGTCCAACTATGATTCTATCTATAATTCATAAGAAAATGTACAGATCAAGGAATTCAATAAGACCCTATCCAACATTTTGTAGAATATGGTGGTCCATAATATGAAAAGTTTTCCAGAAAAAGACCCCCAATGCCCTATGGGCATACTGGAAGATAACTCACAATTCCAAACAGGTGACCCCATATTCCATAGTGTATACAATTGAGGTAGTATTTTCTATTGAGATATAGTTTCCATCATTTCACATAGCTTTCTATGACCAGAATACATCAGACAAGATATCTGAGGTCCGTATGGATGAATTGTAATCCCTCAATGAGAATAGGCTTGGGCCTTGCATAATCAAGAGAGGCACCAGAGAAAGATAGATGACATTTTAAAAAATAAATTTCTTCTTTTATCCTTCCTTTAGGGTGAACATTATTATCCCTTTGAGCACTGATGATACCTGGCAAGAAGCCTTAAAAGTTGGAACTCAAATGGGATGGACCTTACATAATTCATATGTTTTACCCCAACGATGCATACTTTTTGATCAGCATAGATGGAGAGCTCATAAATCCTTTGACTAATGCCAATTTCATCAAGACGTACTTTTCATAAGAACCTTTTTTCTCATCCTACATGATGCTAAAATAATGCTCTGTCAGAGCTATAGGACATATAAATTCACACAACTATCATCCTTGTTGCATGATGGTAAACACTATGGTGATTTGGTCCAAAATCTATGACTTTAAACTAAGATATCATTGTTTGGGAAACATGACCATAAACATTCCACATACGTCCCTATAACATGATTTTAAACTAGAATTATGGTCCAAATACTATGTCCCCAAACTAGGAATTTTTGTCCTAGTTTCACAAAGATGAACCGCACAACATTGATGGTCCCACCTGCATGACCCTAAAAAAAATTCCCCAGGTCATAGTCACATGATAAATAAGTACATTACACCAGTGTCCTCACTGCATGATGTTAATCTACATTGAATTTAGAAACAATGTGTGTCTTGATTCCCATCCTTATGGGGTACATAACAATGTCTTGACTTTTTTTATTTGGGTCTATCCCTTGATTCATTAAACTTATTACCCCTCATCATCAACCTCTTCATTTGGAACAGGTCCACTAACTTACATATCTAAGAGATATCTCAAGTCTTCTATACTTGAGAAGGTATTTGAATACCTCTCTCTAATATTCCTCATTGAAGTGCCAAAATGATATAAGGTGTGAGACCTAGAGTGTTGGATTTTGTATGGACATTCTCCCATTCCACATCCATGCATTGTGTCTCTCCTTATTTGGAACACCATCATCTTACACATATGATGGTACCCCCTAATGGTTTGGTTCCTGGAAATATGGATCACCTACCATCTTGTGCCAATTACCAAGATAAATTCGGATGACATTTTGAGATGGGTCCATTGTTTTCAAATATGGTCATCAGTTGAACCTAATTTGTCTGTCCTCATTCTAGGTAACATGATATAGATGTCATGTTTCAAACATGGTTAGTTTTTATCCTCCATAATCATGCCACCCTCATAGTGATCAAGATATCAAGCATAATGATTCACATATTTTTACAATTCCCTATGTTATAGTGAAAATCCAGCACTCTTGGTGTTTCTTCTCCATGCATCTGCACACGTTGAGCGAGAATTTCATTATCATCGTGAGATTCTCAGCTCGACATTTCTATTCCATTATTGTACACTTCCACATGTGATCGGGAAAGCCTAACCCCACTCCTTATTTCTCATACCAATTATGGTTCATGTGGTATTAGTGATTTTTGTAAGGCTTTTACCCACAAATAGAAGATACACAACCCATCTTGGTTCAAACTTTGTGACCTAAAACTAAGAGCCTCTCCATGGTACTCTCTGGAATGTGTTTGTGGAATTGGGACTTCTTTGGTCCATTCACATTTAGTTTTTCACTTCCCCACACTGAATATATCAATCCAAGATAATATCCCTAAATCATTAACTATGTATAGATTTATTCCCATGCTTAAAGGATATGTTGTGACACCCAGAAATTTTTTCTTTGGGCCAAGCTATAGATTCAACTTTTTGGTTCATTGGCTTGAGTTTGGTGTGGGGTGTTACTTCCCTAGTCCTCATTCACATCAATTTTTCCACAACACCACACTACACACATCCCCTTGAATCCTCTTCCCCTATAGTCCAATATTCACAATGTTAAACTATATGAAAATATGGTCCTAATTCTATGACCATAAACTAATAACCATCCAATCCAAGCTATACGACTTTAAATTTCATAGTACCCCCATGACATCCTTGCCTTAGAATATGTCACATATGGCATTGTTCTTATACCATACTATATTTCAGAACTATGTAAGGTTTTATTCCTAACCTTGAAGGATACGTAGCGATGTCAGAACAATCAGTTTGTGAGTCCATCCCTAGGTTCTTCAAGCTTTTCTACCATTTGGCCTCTACGATTGTCTTAACACGATGACCATAAAATCGAAGTTCAAGTCTATGAATCATTTCTCTAAATTGTATTCATGTATCCTTAGGAATATGTGGCATGGAAATGACCCTCTTTGGTTTTCATTCATTCAAGGTTTGTCACCTCACCATGCTACATATATCCATTGGATAAGAACTAAATAGTCCAAACATTATGACTTTAAACTACATGAAAGTCCTTATTGGGAATGCATGATGTGGTATGGGCCTCCTTGGTCCTCATTCATGTTGGGTATCATCATGAAACCATACCACATATTTGCACTTCAGAAGTCTCATCCATTTGGCACAAACTGTATGAACGTAAACTAAGAGCCTTTGGTCTATGAAATACAACCATAAACTATTTTTATTTCTAGGATCATCTACTATATAGTCAGTTGGTCCTACCATTGGCATGATCCAATTTACTATGGCGTGATACCTAAGGTGTTGTGTTCCATGTGGAAACTTATCTGAACCATCTCCCTATATTGAGTAATTTCAGGTTCAGGTTTTCACTACTTTTAAATCAAAATGGACCCCCAAACAATGATGGTCTCATACCACTTCGGCTCACCTCCTATCCCTGGAAAACATTTTAATGCATTTATAGTTAAACATAACATCTCTCCTTGTTTCCCACATCAATCGGTTAATGTGGGCTCAAGCGTCTTGATAGGGTTTGTACCCATAGGGAGGAGTAACTCAGTCCCTTTGGTCCAAACTAAATAAACTTAAATGTAATTCTCTATGGTTGTATTAGGAATTTATTGTGTGGTGTGAGACAACCTTGGTCCTCATTGATGTTGAGCTTCTTTTCCATGCGATACACATTCCTTTTAGGATGCCTCTCACCCAATGTCCTAGTCTCACGATGATAAAGTTTATAGAAACCTACATCCTCACCATCATGAGATCTATGAACTATGTATGGATTGATTCTTAACATCACTAGATACATAGTGACGTCTAGGAAATTTTTCTTTGGAAACAATTGAAAATCATCAAACCTTTTAGCTCTTTGGCATCAGTCTTGTCCTAGAAGAATTCTGTTACACTATATGTGCGTCTTCTCTGTGATCTTCGGTGTGGTGTTGGGCCTCCATGGGCTCATTAATGTAAGGTTTGTCATAATTCCACACTACACATCCACTTGAGCTACCATATATGGTTAAAAGAGACACTATCTTCCACATGAAATTAAACTATGATCCTACTCGGAATATATTTAGGATTCCCCCTAATAATTGTGGGATTATCCTTCTTCTTCACCAGAGAGGATTTTCCTCACTAGTATTGGTCTCTCACCATGTTTCATTCCAAAACTATGTACTGCTTGATTTCCACACTTATGGGATATGTAGTGGTGCCCAATATTTTTTCTTTGGGTCCATCCATTGGTTAATTAACCTTTTGGTCTCTTTGGAATTAGTAATGGTCCACATAATGTGACCTTAAACTATTTTCACACATCCATCTAGATCCCACTCCTTGATATGTTCAATCCACACTCTGAGTCTTTGGTTTTGGTTTTCAACATCCTTAAAATCCATATGGACCACCTAATGGTGATGGTATCATGATTCTTCAACTCACCTCCCATTTTGTTCCAACACCCTAATGAATATTTTGAAGTAAATGGTGAACCCTATGTTTCAAATTTGGCCAATAGTTGTTCCTATATTTCCTCCCCCCATTCATTCCTAGTGTAGTTATTGTCCCTGTGTTTAGAATATGGTCAAAACTCTCCCCTAACTCACCAGTTTTACTTTAATCCAAACCTTGAAAAACTTAACTTACCCTTATTTTCACATTATTGTATCATGGTTGGATTTCATCCCTAGTGTCATCCTCAATGTGTGCTCCCACATGTCAGGTAAACACCAAGTACCATTCCTTGTTTCCTACATTGAGAATTGCTCATGTAGTCTTAGGAGTTTTGGTAGGGTGGGTACCAGTATGGTTGAGACACATGAGATGTATTTTGTCAAAACTCTATGACATTAAAGTAAGATCTCCATAGAGAAAGTGTGGTGTGATGTCGGGTCTCCTAATCCCTCATTCATGTCTAGTTTATTACTTTATCACACCACATACAACCACTTTTGGGAAGCATGATTACTGTCTATTCCCATATATTTTTCCAGAACAAAATCTTTTTTTGTATTATTTATATAGAGTTTTATCACTGTGTACTATACAAATACAGTTTTATATCCCATAGTCTATGTAACATGACTTTAAACTACTGCCTATGGTCCAGGTAGTATGACCTTAAACTATGTGCAATATACTGGTCATATGATGTTAAACTGTGGGGCATGTCCTGACCACATGATGTTAAAATGTACCATAAATCTTCCTTACCATATGATGTTAAACTATGTGTTCATTATCCTTACATGCATGAAATAAAACTAAAAAGAATCCCAGACCCTCATTTGACAGGTCCTCTCATTTGATGTTTGTCATCCACCACATTGTTTTCACTTTTAACTATCGTTCGAAAAACCATGATGACACTCCCAAATAAAGAAGATTTGATCTTTGTTCAAACCAGTATGCTTACACTAGGGTGTTCTAATCCAAAATGGTGTATCCCTAAGAGTGTTGGAGACCATTTGAACATTCGGTCACTCCATTTCCACACTTTATGTACACATTTACTCGAATCCTCATCATATTTCACATCTTAAGGGACCCTCTAACGTCCAGGTGCCTGGCCACATGGACCACCTACCATCTTGGGCCCATATTCTCAAAGAATTTGGACAAAAATTCAAGATTTTTCCTATGTTTCTAACAATTTCGGCAGTCAACCATCATTTTCTTATCCCCATTTTCTGATAAACAATATGGATGTTGTGTTTTTGAACATGGTCAGTAGTTATCGTATATCGTGACACCACTACCATTGTGTTCCAAATTCATGATATTGTGATTCTAACTTCTCACTCCTTTTTGTTCAAATAGATTCTAACTCCTTTGGTGTTATCCCACTCAAGTACTAGCGCACATTGGGTGAAGAAAATCGGACATTATGAGAACCATGTTCTCTATTCACATCCTATTTCATCCATAATTATCTTAGTGGTAAATAAATAATAGTATACCATTGTATTTGATGATTATTTGACACTCTCATACAAAGTGAATGATTATGTTGTAGTCCCTTGTTTCTCACAACAGGCATGGCCCACGTGATCATAGGTATTCTTCATTTCTTGTATCAAAGATATGATGAACATGAAATAATTAATGAAAAAAGTGTGTTTATGAACATAGGTGTATCAAAAAGAAAAATATAATGTTTCATCAGTCCTTAAAAACACATCCCCTATAGATCATTCCCTTTAATGGAACACTTTATCTCTGCCTCCCATTAGTGTGTGTCTCCAGGATCTACTATCATCGATTGATCTCCCTTTCTTCTTAATTATATTTTGTATGGATATCATCCACCCTAGTTTGCACCCGGTCAAACTCAGTTCTAAGGTAATACACTTGAAGAGATATATGTGTCATTCGCTCTAGATATTCTATGCACTGGGACCTCAATCATGCTACCAGTTCTGATGGGTTTGTGGTAGACCAAGAGCGCTCATCCATCCGCCCATCCAAATATCGATTCTCCTATTCAGTCTCTTGAAGAATCTTAGTGTTGAATGTATTCTAATGATTCCATGTGACATGGAAATTCTCACTAATTTCCTGCATCTTTTCAGCAAGGTCATCTTGGATCATCGTGTGTAGAATTTGAGCGTCCACCACTCTATCATAGATATAGTGTAGCTAGGTGAAGAGTTACCCCATTAAGATCATCCATTATGACTATGAGGTCTTTTATATGAAACACCTGACCAAATTCCATGCTCGACATTGGGTGGCCTAACTCTCCTCGACCATATCAGAATCACATCCATCTAGCTCTTTCAGGTTTGTAGGTTCGTACTATAGAAATGCGACCTAAAATTCAGTAGCGTTATCTTCTTCTTGAATCTTGTTACATGGATCAGGCTCTATATAATGAGGTCAATCTTCATCACATGACCCCAACTTGATAAGGTCATCCCTATCAGCCCCACCAGTGATACCACCCACATTCACAATTGATTTTTTTTACCAGAATCCATGACCTGGTTAGCTCAGACCCCACGCTTCACATGCACCATCACCCCTATCAAGAAGGGAACCTTGGGTCCTATGACCATTCTCAGTAATAGAGAACCCACTACTCCATGGAAATTTTAGAAAGGGATCATGTCAATTCATCTGGTTGGGTAAAAAAAAGAATGACTATGTGAAGTAGGATTCTTAGATAGATAAAGTGATGGTTGCTCATGCTCATGGGTTGATACTATCATAATGTCAGGATGCGGACAACCATAAAAAATTGAAGGATCTAAGGATTCTAGGATGGCCACAATAACCTCCTTAGTGTAATATACAATTGTAGACACTACTGCCTCGGGTATGGGATCCTAGGCTTAGTCCACAATTATTTCTGATATTCCTTTATCCCAATCAGTAGGGGTCCTTTGTTCCAGATCCAACCACACAAGAAGATATCAGTTGAGGAATATAGATAAACATGATGGAGGTAATTGAATAACCAAATGGGTTATATTGTACTTTAGTAACTTCAATAAATACTCCCAAGGAAGTTTCCTCCAAGGTTTCAACCTCACCTTGCTCTAGAGGGATCCCATTGTTGGAATCATTCCCCCCAAGGGTCACCTAATTCTTTAGGCAAGGTAAAGCGCCTCCTCAGCACAACCACCGACAATTTTGGAGAGGAGGACCGATCTAGTAATAACATCACCAGATCCATAATTAGGTGTGAAATTCCTAGAGGGTTCACTAGATCCTCCAACTATACCACACACCATTTCCCCTCTTTTGGGGATATAAGAAAACCAGCTTTGCCCTGACCAATTCCATAATGATCCATCCTAAACTAGTTTATGTTGTCCCACATTTTGAGAGGATTGAGTAATTTCTTGCTAACTTCCCAAGATTCCCATGATTTATGGTAGAAAACATCCTCAGGTATATCCACACAACACATCCACTTCCTAGGAGCTTGGGAAGGTATTACGAGGAAACCTCTTGATGGTTCACCTTTATCCCAAGTATTCCTAACTAGAACCACTAGGATTGCTACTATTTCAGTTCTTCAACTTATGGCTAGTCAAGACCTTGAAACTATTGGCTCTACTATAGCAAATATGCCTCCACATTGTGCATCAGCCCTACCTCCAAAATGTACTCTCTTCACTATTCAGTCTTAACCTCGCGGAAGAGGAGCTTCTCCCTCATTTGCTTCGATGGTTCATTATTTCAACATTTCTATGGGGTAGGAAGCCTCTAAGTTCTTTGGGTATGTCTCGACTAGCTGATAGGTGGATGTGTGTGGAGGTGAATCATTTTTCATCATTCCATATTTCCATGTGAACATGATCCAAAACTACCTCATCATGCATGAAGTGATCTTCATGACATATCCCCAAGTACACCTTCTCGGTTAGCCTCTACAAACATCTAAACTACCTCATGAATCGATGTGAGGTGTACAATTCACAGATTGGATCACAGCCCACCTACGCCACTGGTACTCTAGTTTGGAAGGCTATGAGATATTACCAATACTACTTGGTTCACATGCCACCATCAGTGAACACTCCCATTAGACTAGGAAATGGATGGAAGTTGAGTTCTTCTACCCTCTACATCTTTCTCAGTATCGTCATCATGATTAGATTGAATTTTATCCCTCCCACAATGTTAATAATTTTCGGTCAAAAGTTCATATAAGGAGGAGATAAGGGATTTATGTATTCATATCCCCCATCTACCCTACCACCTAGCCATACATGAAGTGGAGCGGTCTACACATGTGCAATGACTTCTTCCCATCATAGATATTCTAGAGAACCTTATATAGCTTTTCCATCATCAAGACCCCATGTTTAATGTGTTTCACCATTTCTAGCATCGTAGCCATAACGAATGTTATCTTCCATGAAACCATGTTTACATCCCTTACCAGATGCATCCTCCCCAAAAAATTGAGTATAGACATAAATGAAACCAACCTAAATATCAATTGATGCTCAGTGTTGATTTTGTACCCTCACAAATTCCATTGGATATACTCCAGGATCCTACAGTAAGAACCTTCCCTGCCTTGCTGAGCCCCTCTCAGGTAGGTATGGTGCCTCATGAGTAGTTTCATGGGTTCCTCCTCCCCCTTAGCAGGCCTCTCCGCATTAAATTTTAGGAAATGATAAAACCATTACATAAAGCTGATGTCCCTTTCCATTTTTTATCTTTATCAGTTCCCAACACAAGATATAGCAGTGCACTCTCCTGATGTAGAATTTTCTCCGGATCCTCCCCTGAATTTTCCACAGGGAGGAATTCATCGTACATCATTCCCATGATGGGAATCTTATAAATATGATGGAGTTACCAGAGGATGATGATGACCACCCCATGTTGCAGATGAAAGTTGTTGGTCCCCGATGACCATCTACCTAGCAGCTTCGGTATGATATATTTCAACTGATAAACATGTAACTAGGAGGCCCATGCCACTTTATACATGCCTACTTTCCTAGGATCTACTCTAAATTCTGCATAGGAATCACATACCCAGTCTTACCATGCCTATTCCTCAGTTAAATTTTAACACTAGTGTAGGTTCAAATCAATATTTTATCCTTTTCCAGGTTCCTTAACCCCACATTGAGGATTGTCTTGTTTTGTGGTTGAGATTCCTCTAGAAACAATGGTCTCCTATAAATGATTTTGAGATGGTTGTAGATATAGTCTGCTGTGATAGGTGAATGATCCTTCCAGGTATGGTTGTTAGTAGCCCTGTGCCACTAGTACTAATCAGGTGTACCTTTGAAACATTAAGCTAGTTCATCATCACTTTCCTATGGGATAAAGACATTATCCTACATTTTGAATCCATATAAATGTAGTCTCTGGAACATGGGTAGTCCTTCAGTTTTGATAGAAACTACAGTAGTGATTCCTGATCTGAATGTCTCTAGAAATACTCATCAATCATTAAATTTTTCATCATATCTTCCCTTTAGAGAGCCTTCATAAGGACCTCACAAACAGGTTCTTGGGATGACATTAGATCTATGACATGGTTGAATGTTTGATCTTGGTCATGAAACTATTTCTCAGGGCTCATTCATGGAGCACCAGATCAAGAAGATGTGGGTTGGTGATGGATTTTCATGAAGAAAAACAGATCACGATGCCCTGATTCACTCAGAAGCATTTGTGGAGCAATGATCCTAGGAACCCAGTTTGCGAAGAGCATTTTTTGGTCGGATGGCTTCATGAAAAGAGTGATCATACACAATCGTTTGCGTAGATAAATTATGGAAAATGATCCACTCGTGCCCTATATATAAGTAGGATTCAACCAGGATCCACAATGGACTTTGTGCCCCCGACCGTTGCAGCGAACCTATACCGGCACACATTGTGTTCCCTTCATCATGAGCCATCTTCAAAAACATCTATTTTTTGTATATTTACCCTCAGAATTAGGCCCTCATTTTCTCTTCGGCTCCCATTATAAGTGGGGGGGATTTATTGGCATTGAAATGCATGACCTAAGATAATTTATGTAATTCCACAACTGGTTGAGAAGAAATCGGAGGGCAACGACCCAAAACGAAATCATCAAAGGGGTCAATCTCATGAAGATCCTTTTCATAGCCCATATCGCTTTCAAAATTGTGCGGCACTGATGGAACTATCCATGTGTATGAAAATCCACATGATCACCACAAGAGATAGTAGAAAAACACTTTAGAGAATCAGACGGACCCCATAACTACCGAGAAGGCTGGAGGCAGACAACTTCCTGAGCCCGACGACATCTCGCCACTTCATAGAGGTAATGTTTTCTTTGTGAGGTGCCTCCAAGCATTATGAAACCCCTTTTTCAATATATATCCAGATCATCCAACCTCACAAGAATCACTAACCCATCCTTTCACCTTCTAATATCTCATTTTGTGAAGCATAAGAGCACTACAAACTCAAGGAAAAAATGAATCACCCAATGTATTAGTGAATCACGAAAGCCACTTTCCCTTATTCATATTTACCCCTGGTTATGGTAGGGATTATCTTATTAATGGCATTTGACATTATCAGAGGAGGAAGGCCCTTCAAGGTACTTGAGGGATTTTTGAGAATGAATCCTTTATGATAACTCCTTTCTAGTATCGTGACTTCATGCCAAGGCTGGGTGACCGTGCTTTGCGAAGCTCCTTTCTTCACAAATACCCTAACCTTTGCGAATCACTTGAGCTTTGAAAATGACCCCTCAGTGAGGCCCCCTACACTGTGACACCCTCTTCCATTAATCCATGTTTTCATGTATGTAGTGACTCCATGGCCCCTCATGTGGTGTCCCTTGTTTGTATACCCTACCTTTCTTTGGAATAGGTACAATAACAACACTTGATTTTGCAATATCCACACAAACATGGACCCCATGACTGACCACTAATCTACCCCAATATCATCATACATTTCTAGTTACATCCCTTCTCTATGTGTGTGTGGGTATTAGTTAAGTATATCCAATGGGTAGGGAGTGGGCCCTCCTCTCTCATGCTATAGGATGTTAAACAACCAAACACCATCGCCCCCAACAAATGACGCTAAATTATAGACTCACCCCATGAAATGTTGATGGGTTACCTTCCTTGGGAATTTTCAATGCCCACTCGTTTCCACGAGAGTGAGATCATCCTCACATGGAATGAGAACCTCCTAATATAGAACAAAATCTGGACTTGAGGAAAGGCATCCATCATGGTGTAATCTCTAAGGATTTTTTATGGAGGTATCAATCTTTCTTATCCTTTCCTCCTTCATAAGCAAAAAATAGAGGTGATATATGCACAAGGTAATCTCAACACCCTGTCCCTCTCCATTTGAGATTTGTCTCCTAGGAATGCTCATATGTGTAAGCCTCTATCCATCCCTTGCTGACACAACATCTGTAAAGCGATAGTATGGTAAACTAATTCCTCTTGTTTCTTACACTGAGCAAGAATCACCAAGGATTAGAGGATAGTAGTGACCTTGAAATCCTTCTTCCATGAATCCATCCTAGAGTAAGCCCTGACTTCCACCTTCACAGGCCTCTAACCATGTATAAGCCCTGAACCACTAAACTACATGGGTTTTGATTCATTTATTTTAAACAAGGTATGTAGGAAGAATCTACGAGGTTCAATCCTTCCCATTGTTAAACCTTAGTGCCCTCATCCTAGTGGTGCACCTACGGAATCTTAGTATCTACCATCATCCATTACCATCTTGGTATTTCAATCAAACCACTATATCTCAGGAAGTTCATGCCCCAGCCAATGGTCTCATATCCTTCATGTCCACCTGGGAAGATTTAATGTAAAATCCCCACACCACATGCTTGGGATACCTATTTGGGTGTAAGCCCCAACACCCCTATCTGAACTACATGGAAATTGATTCTAAACCAACTAGGATATGTAGGAAACCTCCCTGGGGATCAAGACCAACTCTGTCATCTTCACATCGGTTCACAATCATCCTTACCATATAATGATAAACTGTATGTGATATCAGAAATATGTGGAATTTGATACCTATCTCCTAAACAGGGTATGTTAGAAGCCTCCTTATGGTTAAATCCAAACAACCTTAACAACCCATCCATTCCATCCATTTTCCCACTTTATTCACATCCATCCAAATTCATACCATGGCTGCCACATCCTGGTGAAATCATGTCATCCATTTGGGTCATCTCAGTGCGTAATCCCCATCCAAATCATCATTGATCCTAGAAGCACCCATCTAGTCTCAGTGTGTAAGGCCCACAAAATCCAACCAAGATAAATCCTCTTAGGACAGACATCATCAATGCGTATGCCCCACTCCATCCAATGAAATATGAGGGTTTTGATCTCTGTCTTCTAAATAGGGTAGTAGGAAGCCTCCAAAAGGTTCAATCCATGAAAACAATGAAATATAGAGTGAGTTAACTAGAAAAAACCTCCCCATCATGTTTTAGAACCTCAATAATTTTTATTATGATATCCCATATAATCCGGGAAAGGAGTACGTGCATTAACTATTCTAAAATTTGTGGGATACTCATCAGCAACTCAAGGATAGAAATCTCCCCTATCATGGATACACATATCACCTTCATCTCATCAATAATCTCTTTTCTCAACTGGATATTACCAATTGGTTCATAGAACAAAACCCATGAGTGAAAGAGGGTGACAAATTCCTATGCAATGTTTGTCACCCCGTCTTAACAACCCTTCTCTGAATGAGTTCCCATGAATCTCCAGACATGAATATCCAATTATGTAAAAAAATATAGATCATTAATCTTTTCTATTTCCCCAAAATGGAATAACCATTATGATATGGTTTCCTTTAATATCATATCCTCCGATGATGTCTAGGGACAGGGTAATGATCATTCCAGTTGGTTACTACAAAGAATTCCCCCAATTCAATGGTGCCCAGAAATAATAAACAAAGGGAGAAGATAGTTAAGAAGACTTTAAACTAGGCCCTTAAAAGCAATGTTAATGAATTTTAGACATGGAATATAATGTTTTGGTCAACCAGATAACATCCTATAAATAATGATTCCAATTATGGGGTACTATAACACCTTCTCCTACGTGAGCATAGACGCACCACATCAAATCAGACACAATAGTAGCTTCCATAACATCCCACTAGGAGTATACCCAACCCAATGAACCTAGAGAATATCTACCACTACATCCACCTCTTGGATTTTCAATTCCTTAAAGGATTCTGGACATATATTTAGGAACAACCAAATAATCCCTAACTAACTAGGCTAGGGGAATTTATATCCCAACCACTATCACTAGGTTCATCATCCCCTGAGTGGTCCCTATGGAAAAAAATGATTTTGGATCCATTCCATCCCATCGGACAGGGGGAATTTTCATCATCGTCATAGTCACCATAGAGAGAATCGAGTTTCTCTAGGCTTGGAGGTCAAAATTAACGATCGATATCCCACTCGTTCCTACCACCTCAAGACACGCCTCAACTAATCAGGGCCCATTCAGAAACTATGACCCAAAACTCCCTAATTTTAACTATTCCTTGGATGAGATATGAGGAACGTATGACAATGGCGATCATACCCCACCGGGGTTGCAAGACAAAATGGACTAGTATGGCTATGGGTTAGAATAACAACCCTGATAAAGGTAGTGAAGAATTTTTATATTGCACTAAAATTAATGGGAAAACAACCATTGGTAAATATTACTCCATATATTTCATCACTATCAACATGAAAGACACAATGGATCAATAAAAAATGTAGAAATCCACAACATAGAAAATATAACCCAAGAGGAGGGTGATCTGGATTCACCAACCAAGGCAATATGCACCCAGAACCAAAGAATGATCTAAAATATGGAACCACTGAATAATTATTTCCCAACTCTTCATTGAAAAAAATTCAAATAAAAGGGGGAAGTTATGGATACATCCCAATAAACACCTAAAAGAGTTGAGTTTCCTTCCACGTATAAAAGATTTTCACAATATGATTTTGAGATACAGACTGTCAGAAAACTCAATGAGGAGAAACATTGTGGAAATATTCCCAATGGGTATAATCTCTAGATAAATATGAATATTCTCCCTCCCATAGCCGATCCACTAGAAAAAGTGGTATTAGAGTATCACATCCTCTATGGATCTAGGAATCTAGTCTACATAAATAAAATAGTAAAAAAGGAATTTGAATTCCCTCCATTATGTCCGCATCAAATCCCTTGATAGAGAAATCATTTAGTATTTGGAGAAATTGATAATTAGTAGGAGATGAAATTGGTACCACCTCATCAAACCCCACCCCTCCTTGTAGACAGGAGGCAGCTCAGACAATAGTTCCCACATAGCTTCTTAACATCATCAAGTCCCTAGATACTAAAATGGAAGCCATGGAATGGATAAGAACACCTTTACTGCCCTAAAACAATCCATATCCCCAAATATTGGATGAAACATTTCCTCAATCCAATTTCAGCATTCCTACCCCATCTACCTTTGACTATACAGAAAACCCCAACCACCATCTCACACACTTCATATCTTGATGATGTCCAATGATGGGCCCTCGAAATCAACAGGAGGCAACAAAGTTGAAATGTTTTTTTGAATCTAATAGGGACAACCATTTTTTGGGAATAGTAGTTTTATAGTAGGTTTCATTGCATGATGGGAAGAACTTCGTCAACAATTCCATTATTAGTTCAACTCCAAGTTGGGTAAAATGAAAATCATCAAACTAAAAAACTGATAATAATGTGAAAATGAGAGGGTGTATAAATTCATAGAAAGATGTAAAGGTTCAACTTATTCACTCAACATCCCTCCCTCACAAGGGAAATTTATGGAACTCTTTTCTAAGAATCATCTGGAGGAGTTGTAGACAGCTTTGATCCCAATGAAGTAACTAGTTGGTTTCTATGTGTTCGTAGAAATGTAACAACCTCTTGAGGATGCTATTCAATGAACCTATTCCATATTTTGACTCATTCCCTACCATAGGGGAAAAGTATAGGGGAAAATACTACATCTATCACCCTCAAGCTAGAAGTAGTGCCCCTAAAATAATCCAAGAAGGTACCAAACCCCTTGATACCTCTTTTGTGTGATGAAGACCATAAAATCATCCTCTTCTAGAAGTAAAGATAATTCAGGACTTCCCAATGTTTGAGGAACAACTGAATAAATCATACTCATTCATAAATGAAAAATTCCGGGTTACTTCTTAGAATCCATGGATAACAACTTACTACAGGTACCACAGCCCAGAAAACCTGATGAGGCCAACCTTATTGACTACTTTCCTTTCCATAGAAGGATTGGTCGTATCCAGGACAACTTCATCTTCAAAGATTTCCTTCTAGGCATGGTAAATTAGAAATAGGTGGTGTTAGATAACTCATCAGAGTATGTGGACTATAAAACTATTTCCCAGTCATAAGAAGAGGGTCACTGGTAGAATGTTCAAGCTAGGCATGAGAAAAAGTTCAGCAACTGGATGACTCAAAAATACAGTTTACCAAGATCATACCACCCTAAGAGAACATCTGCGCAAACCCACAATAGCTCCACCGCCAAGGAATGTTACATTGGATATGCCTCCCAAAAGTGGGAGTGACCACCGAAAGCATGAAGAAATTTATGAGAAAGATTCATATTTTTCTCTAATGAAAGATCTGACTCTTGAGGATTTCTTCATTGAAACTTATGTGAAATGGGAAACTCCACACCAAATAAAACCATTATCATATGAATAGCTCTCATTTGGTTCTATAAATGTGATAAACTAGGAAGACCACCTCTATGTTGATGAATATGACTTGAAATATGGGTTCCCTGCATATAATTGGGGATCCATAGGCTGCATGCATAGGAACCGAGTATACAAGGGACATCACGGTCATGGTTGGACCCAATAATTCGATCACATCCCAAAATAGGACACATATAAAGCTGAGACTCATGGGAAATCACTCTATTATTATTAAATAAGGCACAATGGTTTCTCATAACCTTCTAGTTGTATCCAATTCCCAGTTTTCTAGCATGACCTCCTAGTAGGGGTTTGATTATCTTATCATTCTAGGAAATGGGGAGAGCATCCATGACCTATGCTCATGGAAGTAGGTTCCTCATCGACGTATATACAAGCACTAGACCCATCCAAATTGAATTCTTTGATTTCCTAGACACATATCTCAAAGAAACCCCATATCGAGAGGTACCTACCTATAACACAAAAGTATTACATTGTAAAGTAGTGGGAAATTTCCCCTATCAAGATCTCAATCCTTGATGTGCTCCATCTCTCAAAAGAACACTGGGAAACACTCATTGAAGCCCTCAAAAACCCATAGGAATATGAGAAATAATTAACTACATTATAAGTATATCGAATGAATACTATTCCATCACAATTTCATGTATCCATCTCATTCACTAACAAGGATATGGAAGAGGTCATACAATGGGACACCAGGCCCCTATATATTTCGAATAGAATCAATAATGTTGAAAACCAAATATATTTGACTGATAATGGTTCTAAGACCAAGCTCATACTAGTTCGAACCCTCTAGAATTTGGATATAGAAAAGGGGGCATGATTCCCAAAAATATTACCATTCAATGGTATGATAAGCATGAAAAAAACCTTGTGGTAAGATAAAACTCTATTTCCCTTAGAATTTGGTGATGACCTCCTTGATGGGAGGTTCAAACATTCCAATCGGTTTCTAACGGGTTAGTTCGTAGAACCGGAAACATACAATTATTCCACATCCATTTGGACCTACTTTCCAAAGGTAGGTGCTCATTAGTTTGTGGAGTGATGAGTATTAGGAATTTTCATTGGTCGAGAGGATGGGAGGTCGGACTCATCACACCTTTTTGAGGGGAATTATTGTCTACGCCGGGACTCTATTTATATATTTAAGTTATGTTCATGAATCCTTATTACATTACCAAGTATAAAAAGAGATTTCCTTTAGATCTGAAAATCAATGATTAAATATGTAGGAAATTTAGAGAATCTTTTATATGTATTTGAGGTTCTTCATCGATAGAGAATAATATGTATTTATTAGAGATTCCTGGTCAATGGTATCCTTCGACACATTTATATAGAAGTCTCTTGGTGATTATGATGACCATGATGGTTTTAAATCCACTCAGTGGGGCACTTGAAGTTTATTGTCATCCAGAAGGACATAGATTATTTCAGAGTTGGGATCGAACCTGTAGATGGGCTACCAACGTATCCTTTGTTTAGAAAAGGAATTAGAACCCACGTAGTTCGAGTAAGGGAGTATGATGTTTATAACTGATGGATCAAAGAAGAAGGTCATAATTACTTTTACACTCTAAGCTCTTCTGAGTCATGCTCAGTGTGAGAAATAAGAGGTATTGGTAAAAACCATAAAATTGTGCCCTGAAAGATGCAATCATAAGAAATAATGTGTGGCTTATGTATGTATGACTGCCCAGATAAATGAATATTAGGATTTACTTTAGAGAAGAAATCCAGGAACAGGGTCCATAAAGGTATATATGTTTCATGGAGATTTGAATACTCTAACTTGGGGCTTAATCCTAAAAAGAAGGCCCAAATTAGGAGAGGACATATGATTGGTTTTTACTCCTGAGAAGGAATCCCAGATCAAAGGTAAATTAGGACTGGTTAATAGAAATTAAGACGGGGGATTACTCCTGAAAAGGAGGCCCAGGTTAAGAGACATGAAAAATTAAGGGGCTTTGGGCTTACTCCTGGAAAGGATGCCCATATTTGAGACTGGGGATTACTCCTGAAAAGGAGGCCCAAGTTAATGATTATGACTGGGGAGTTGTAACGCCCCGACCCTAGTTACCCAGAGTCGGTGCATTATTACATAACATTGGCATGATCACAAGAAAGATCAAATCTCGAAAGACCGATTGGTTTAGTAGCCTTGGAAACACTAGATATATTCATAAGTTTTACATTACATCATAAAATGAAAAACTACTACAACAACATAATGTCTCCATAATACACACTCATATCCCCACATAATATCCCTGCAGGTCATTCATAATTTACTTCTTCAATTTCTGGGAAAAATAAAACATAGAAAAGGGGTGAGCTCAAATGCCCAGTAAGGATAACAATATAGCGGAAACTTTCATAAATAAGAATAAACATTTAAGGCAATGTATAACTAAAACAAAAGCCTTTCAAACATGAACTTTGAACATGGTATGGCATAAATAAAATGAAATAATGCCATTTACTTATTCACATGGTTATTCTACTAATCGAATAATCACATGAAAAATCAATAACCACTTTCATAATGATGGAATGCATAATGCCAGACTATCATAACCACATAGCCAAGGCCTTGTTCCAAGACTAAAAAAAATAAGATTTTGTCAAGACCTTGTTCCAAGACACTAGTTTGTCTCATGAGACCTACCGATGCATCGAGGAGCTATAGCGGGCTCCACCCGTCACATATTAAGTCCAATGCATTCCCATATGAAAAGGTTTAAACATAACATAAACATTCGTATTAAAACTAGCATACGAAATGTCAATAATTTCACCATAAATTATGAATGGTATAAAAATAGCACATCCACAGTCAAACATATCACAAAACCTTCAATACAATATAGATGTTTTGTATCATAATAAATCAACTTCAAATAATCTTAAAATCCATCAAAGGATGTTGACATAGATGAAATCAAAATTCTTTTTAAAGAAATATCTCCTTTTATTTTGAAATCATTTAAGATCCATATAAAATAAAACATTTTCTTTGAAAATATTCTTATAAGCTTGTAAGGGAAGCTTTTAAGATTTTATAACGGCGGAAAATAGCCGCACCCACCGTATAAGTTAAAAAACACATTCTTGCCTTAACTCTGTCAAAAAGGTTAAAAAGGACCTTGTTTTGAAAACGACGGACAGATTCCTTTATAAACCTCTTATAAAAGTCAAACAAGGGTATAAATGACTTTAACCCATATTCTTGTAAATAATAAATATGTTTTTAAATACATTTCGAAGAAACATGGATGTGGAAGATAAAGAAATCCCAGTAGATTATTATGTATAAACAACCTCGGATAATGAAGAGATTGTGAAATAACCCTTACCTTGTAATTTTCCTTGGTTGGGGTAGGTTAACCTCCTGTATAATGGTGAAATAATTGTTATTAAATTATACAATAATCATATACATTAATATGATATCATATATGATCTTTTAATATTGATTTGATAATAATATCTTAGTATTATCGTTGTTTCGGGTGTTAACTTACTTGTTTTCTTTTATATGTTTTGTTACGTAAGACATGTTTGTAAAGGATAGGTTTTATATTATTCATATCCATAATGATATCAAGTACTTAAACATCATTTTTTAAATCATCAAATGATAATTATACTTGAATGGATACGATGGAGAATGAATCTCATCGCGTTCGTGGAGACGGTAGTCCGTATGTACGCACGAGCGACAATATCATTCTTTTGATATTAAAATAATATATAAATGGATGGTATATCATATATAAAGAATCATTAACATGTTATATTTATTATTTACATGAGTTACACATCATTATTATACCCATCCAAATAATAATATATTGAATAACAATTACACCACGACGTGGAGACGGTAAGCCGTACGTACGCACGTATGGTGACATGTTATTCAAAGGGTGGATAGAATAATGAATATGGTTGTACCATATATATAATAACATCACAGTATATGTGAGATACTGGATTTATTATTTTAGAATGGTAAGAACAAAGAAAGAAGAAGTGGAAGAAGAAAGGAACTTGAAAAGGGGTGGTGAAAACATTACCTCTTCTTCGGGTTCTTCCTTTTGATTTGATCAAAAGGGCTCCTTAGGTTGGCTTTCTGATCAAACTAATGCCCCTAGGTTGTAGTGAGGGAAGTTGGGAGAGTATTTGGGCAGAGTTTGGCCGAACCAAAAGGCTTTGAAGGTGTGAAGAAATGAGAAGGAGGAGTGCCCTTTTATAAGAGGGGTGAGGGGCACCTTTGGAAAAGCTAGAAATATTAATTTATAATAAATTCATATTCGGTTTCTAATGGATCCAAAGTTTATTATTCAAATATTAAGGTGGGTATGGGTCGAAAACAACTTAACCAATAGAATTTAGACAGGTTTGGATACTTATATTAACCTTATCTTTAAGTATTAACTCTAAGTTAATTAGTTTCACTTTTACAATGTCTCTTTGTATTTTTATATAATATGGTTAATAAACTTACTACATACATTCAAGCGACCCCCAAGTGGTCCATTAATGATGAACCTATCATGATATAAGTCTCTTGGCCGAACCTTAGATTTTTAGGAATTTAATATCAATTAATAATATAATATTTGTTTTAAGAACTCTTTTATGTAAATTTTGACACTATTCAATAGTTGATTTTTGTGAAACTCATAACAGATTGATTACTTAGAAAAAAGTCAATTAAATCAATCCTAATATATCATATTATCCTAGAAAATTAGTTTAATTCATTAAAAGTTTCATATTATATTTATTTGGGTATTTATAATATCAATTATTTTAATTTTTCACTATTATAGAAATTACTGCATCATCATTGTGTCATAAATAAAATAACTTATTTAATGTATAAAAATTATAAATAAAATATGATTATGTAGGAAATCTTTTTATCTTTCTAATGAATATTTATAATCTAAAATCAAACATATATAACTCTATGTAACAATTGTTTTTCTAAAAGATATATGCTTGTGTCATTTTTGTATTCATTTTATCTTAATTAAAATAAAGTGTCATTATCACTTACAAGTGGATCCATGGGGTCCCAAAATCGACCCAAAGATGTCCATGGTCGACCATGTATCAACCAATAGGGTTAAAACACGTTTTAGGGTAATTTAGTATTATTATAATATTGTTTTTGTAACCCTTAATTACCGAATTTACCCTTTACCATGGTAAATAAAATATTTACCGCAGTAATTATTCAAAATGTATAAAAATAAAAGTTACCTATTTACACAATTTGAACATACTGATTCCAAATATGGAATCCATTTTCCTAAATTCAAAACACAGAAGTGGCATAAATTAATTTAAAATTAATTCCCGCTGTCAAAACAAAAAACGTGTTTTTAAGAGATAATAACTATCAAAAGATTGACACTTGTTTATGTTCGGTTTAATTGTAAAATTATGTCCAATGACCAACATTATATTAAATTGTAAAAATATATTCTAAATATACTTTAAAACTACTAAAATTCATAATTTATCACTATTAATTATTTTGATTAAAAAAGTTGTTTTTAATTAAAATTTAGTAATTTTCACTATTCATTAAAATATGAAAGTTATCCGAAAAGTACCAAAAGTTCACATTAGGCTAAATTAGATATTCCGAATCCAAAAATGAAGTCCATTTTGAAATATAAAATATATATAATTTTAAAAAGTAGGTATTACTATTCATAACAGCTAGTTTAATTGGTTATGGTGTGTTAGAACTCGGTGTTGCGTACAACACACGCTATCACATTATTCAATGAGAAGCGTACCGTAGAAGCTTGGGGTGTTACATTCTCCCCTCCTTCAAATAATTTCGTCCTCGAAATTTCTAGAATACTACCGCATGAAAAGACTCGGGTGGTTCTTCATCATAAGTTCCTCGGGTTCCCACGTTGCCTCTTTCATCTTATGGTTTCTCCACAAAACTTTTACCAGACGCGTCGTCCGGTTTCTCAGTACTTGTTCTCTTGTATCAAGAATCCTGACGGGCTCTTTGAAATAAGACAGGACAGGTTCCAGTTCTAATTCCTCGTAAGTGAGTACATGCGTTGGGTCAGTCATGTATTTCCTCAACAGAGATACGTGGAACACATCGTGAACATTAGAGAGACTTGGCGGCATTGCCAATCGGTAAGCTACAACCCCAATTCGCTCTAGAATTTCGAAGGGTCCGATGTACCTAGGACTCAATTTACCTTTCTTACCAAAACGTATGACTCCCTTCCATGGAGATACCTTCAGGAAAACATGATCACCGACTTGAAATTCCAAATCCTTCCTTCGATTATCGGCATAGATCTTCTGCCTACTTTGAGCTGCTCTGATGTGATTTTGGATTACCTTCACCTTTTCCATCATTTCCTCCACCAGTTCTGGACCTACAAGTTTTCTTTCATCGACGTCATCCCAACAGGTTAGTGTACGACATCTCTTTCCGTATAACGCTTCATATGGTGCCATCTGAATACTCGAATGGAAGCTATTGTTATAGGAAAATTCTACCAGAGGTAAATATTGATCCCACATACCCTGAAAGTCAAGTGAGCAAGATCTCAACATGTCTTCTAAGGTTTGAATAGTCCGTTCTGATTGTCCGTCTGTCTAAGGGTGGTAAGTAGTGCTCAAATGAAGTTTAGTATCCAGGGATTTCTAAAGACTTTTCCAGAATCCAAAAGTAAAATGGGGATCACGATCAGAAACAATCGATAGGGGTACTCCATGAAGTCTCACAACTTCATTAATATATAGTCTTGCTAGACGTTACATGGATAGATCTTCTCTTATAGCAAGAAAATGTGCTGACTTGGTAAGACGATCAACAATAACCCATATTGCATCGTTCCTTCTAGGAGTCTTTGGTAGCCCCATGGCAAAGTCCATCGTAATATTGTCTCATTTCCACTCCGGTATGGGAAGAGGTTGCATGACTCCTCCAGGCTGTTGCCTTCCAGCTTTCACTTGTTAACAAACCATACATCTTGACACAAAATCAGCAATCTCCCTCTTTATGTTGTCCCAGCAAAAATGTTCCTTCAAATCTCTATACATTTTGGTGCTCCCATGGTGTATAGAGAAATTGGAACTATGAGCATCATCCAGCAATTCCCTTTTTAGATCAGGTATATCGGGAACACAAAGTCTCTTCCCAAATTTCAAAATTCCATCTTCATACACAAAGTCTCTCAATCTCCCATCATTCACAGCTTTAATCTTCATTTGAAATTCTTCATCATCGGTCTGAGTACTCTTAATCCTTTATATTAAATATGGTTTGTCAACCATTTGAAAAAGAAATGATGTTTCGCCTTCCCTGGTTATTCCCATGTCCATCTTCACTAGATCCATGAAAATTGGATCCCTTTCAATTCTCATATTGTTCAAAACTCCATGGTCTTTTATACTCAAAGCATCTGCCACCTTGTTTACTTTCCCCGGGTGGTAGTGTATCATGCAATCATAATCCTTGAGTAATTCAAGCCATCTCCTTTGCCTCATGTTGAGTTCTTTTTGTGAGAAAATATACTTCAAACTCTTGTGATCAGTATAAATCTCACATTTTTCACCATAGAGGTAGTGCCTCCATATCTTCAAAGCAAAGATCACAGCTGCTAACTCGAGATCATGAGTAGGATAGTTTTGTTCATGAATTTTCAACTGTCGTGATGCATAGGCAATAACTCTATCATTCTGCATAAGGACACAGCCAAGTCCTTTCTTCGATGCATCACTATAAATAACGAACCCATCATTCCCCGATGGTAGAGTCAATTTAGGAGCGTTGACTAATCTTCTCTTCAGTTCTTCGAAACATTCTTCACACTCTTTTGTCCAAATAAATTTAACCCCTTTACGTGTGAGCTTTGTTAATGGGTTAGCCAATCAGGCAAAATTCTGGACGAAACGTCGATAATAACCTGCCAAACCAATAAAACTACGTACCTCAGTTATACTCGTAGGTGCTGGCCATTCTTGGATTGCCTTGGTCATAGAAGGATCAACAGAGATTCCATCTTTAGAGACAATATGGCCAAGAAAAGAAATCTCCTGAAGCCAGAATTCACACTTGCTAAACTTCCCATATAATTCATGCCTCCTCAGAGTCTTCAAGATAATGCGCAAGTGATTTTCATGATCTTCGTTGGTTTTGGAGTATACTAAGATATCATCAATAAATACCACCACAAATTCATCGAGATACTCCTTGAAAACTCTATTCATCAGATCCATGAATACAGAGGGTGCATTAGTCAATCCAAACGGCATTACGGTAAACTCGTAATGCCCGTACCTGGTTCGAAATGTTGTCTTCGGAATGTATTCCTTCTTCACACACAACTGATGGTATCTAGATCGAAGGTCAATCTTTGAAAAGTATTGAGCTCCATGCAGTTGGTCAAATAAATCATCAATGCGAGGTAGGGGATACTTGTTCTTTATCGTTATAGCATTGATCTCCCTGTAGTCGATACATAACCTCATAGATCCATCTTTCTTTTTAACAAAAAGAACAGGGGCTCCCCATGGAGAAACACTAGGGAGAATAAATCCTTTATTACTCAATTACTCTAGTTGTTTCTTTAGTTCGACTAACTCTACAGTAGCCATTATGTAAGGGGTCTTCGATATAGGCCTTGATCCAGGAATTAAATCAATGGAAAACTCAACTTCTCGTTCTGGAGGATGTCCAGGTAAATCTTCCAGAAATACATCTACAAATTCTTTCACAACAGGTACATCCTCTATTTGAACATTCCTTTCCTCACCGACAGTTATTTCATTCTCTTCCTCCCCAATAATTGAATTATGTTGAGCTACTGGGGGTGGATCTAAATAAGAATTAGGTGGTGACGATTCTGCTCTAAAGATAAGGTGTTCCTTATCATTATCATCAAGAATTGTAACCTCTTTCTTCTTACAATAAATCTTCGCATCATAGTCCGAAATCCAGTCCATACCGAGGATTATGTCAAACTCAATCATAGGTATGACGATGAGATCAGCAGATAACGAACATTTATGTGCTCTAATGGGGACTGATTCACAAAATTTTGTTGCAATGATACTTCCCTTAGGAGTTTTAACTGACAACTCCCTTGTTAAATCAAATTGGAAATATCTAATTCTCTTAGAAAACTGGGAAGATATGAAACAATTCAATGATCCAGAATCAAATAATGCATTTGCTAAACTTGAGGAAACCATTAAATTACCTGCCACCACGTCTTTCGGAGATTCTACCTCAGCAGTAGTGATAGCATAATCTTGGACTTGATCCCTTGGCCTTTTCTGAGGTAAGTTCTCCTGACACTTAGGACATTCATTCGCATAATGTCTCATCTCCCTGCAATTGTAGCACTGAACGTTGGTGGCTTCCTTCTTCCCTTTGCAATCATGAGCTTGGCGGCCTTTTTCACCACACTTGTAACAGACTCCCATTCCCTTCAAGCAAGCACCGGGGTGTTTCTTCCCACATTTACCACATGATTGATATTCAACCTTTCCTTTCTTCCCCTTATTTCCATTCCCAGATTGATCAGCAGGCCTCTTCTTCTCTTGCTTTGCTTTAAAGTCATAAGACTTAGAGAATTCCTTTTCGGTCTTGATAGCACATGAGGCAATGTCTTCGTACGATGAAAAGGATTGTGAGACTAATGCTCGACAGAGAAATGGTTTTAACCCATCAAAGAAACGATCAATCTTACTTCTTTGGTTACGTATATAATCACCAGCATACCTTGCTAACCTTGTAAAGTTAGCCTCATACTTTGTGACATTCTCATCCTCCTTCTGTCTCAGACTTAGAAATTGCCTTTCCATATCTGCTCGATGGTCGCGAGGAAAGTATTTTTCTAAAAACAGATCTTTGAACTCCCTACATTCCATATTGGATACTTTATCATCTTCCTTCGTATTTTGAATCAATGACCACCATTGATCAACATCTCCAGTGAGGCGGTAAACTGCCATGATAACTTTTTCCCTTTCACTGCTCCCCAAAGCCTGAAATATTTTCTCTAGGGAATTTATCCACTGCTCGGATACTAAGGGATTTGTATTCCCATTGAACGTTGGTGGTTGTTGCCTCATGAATCAATCTAACATTGATCCTCCACGCTACGGATCAGGGTGCTCCATACGGGTAAGGTTATTATTCATAACCTGAGTAAGTTGTCCCAGTATGGTGATTAGTTGATCGGCACCAGTTGCATCACCATCCCCACTATAATTATCTTGATCAGGAGGGCAATCCCTACGTGGAGTGCGTGCATTGATACGGTTTCCATTTCTTCCACTAGGCGCCATTTCTAAACAATGGCATAAACTAGATCAGTTTATGAATCAAAATACATAATCCCATACTTATAAAACACTTAACATAAATTGAACTATTTATGGATATAATCCATAATCATAAAAATGTTTTCTTTGAGGAAGTATATACTCATAAACCCTTCATAATGAATTGTAAAGAAAATGAGAGTTATCCTAAGCATATCCCCCGGGAGTGTCGAAACCAAGAGTGCAGCAAGGCCCGTTGTCGTGCACCAGTTCCCGTTCGAGTCTAGCTCAAAGCGGTGTTTTCGGGTTTTACCCCTAGGTACATCTGTGGTGCCAGAGCTGCCTCTACCTGCTCGTATCCAGACAGGGATGTATTGCTCGGAAAACTCACAAAATCTCTACAATACCAAAATTCTAGGAAGTTCTTCTATACTAATCCTCAAAGTTCATCTTAGGTCTACGTGCTCTAATCAGAGTTTATCTAAATCTAGATTCCAAGGTTTGTACTAAACTTCCTCTGATTCCAACTGTAACGCCCTGACCCTAGTTACCCAGAGTCGGTGCATTATTACATAACATTGGCTTGATCACAAGAAAGATCAAATCTCGAAAGACCGATTGGTTTAGAAGCCTTGGAAACACTAGATATATTCATAAGTTTTACATTACATCATAAAATGAAAAACTACTACAACAACATAATGTCTCCATAATCCACACTCATATCCCCACATAATATCCCTGCAGGTCATTCATAATTTACTTCTTCACTTCCTGGGAAAAATAAAACATAGAAAATGGGTGAGCTCAAATGCCCAGTAAGGATAACAATATAGCGGAAACTTTCATAAATAGGAATAAACATTTAAGGCAATGTATAACTAAAACAAAAGCCTTTAAAACATGAACATTCAACATGGTATGGCATAAATAAAATGAAATAATGCCATTTACTTATTCACATGGTTATTCTACTAATCGAATAATCACATGCAAAATCAATAACCACTTTCATAATGATGGAATGCATAATGCCAGACTATCATAACCACATATCCAAGGCCTTGTGCCAAGACTAAAAAAAAATAAGATTTTGTCAAGGCCTTGTGCCAAGACACTAGTTTGTCTCATGAGACCTACCGATTCATCGAGGAGCTATAGCGGGCTCCACCCGTCACATATTAAGTCCAATGCATTCCCATATGAAAAGGTTTAAACATAACATAAACATTCGTATTAAAACTAGCATAAGAAATGTGAATAATTTCACCATAAACTATGAATGGTATAAAAATAGCAGATCCACAGTCAAACATATCACAAAACCTTCAATACAATATAGAAGTTTTGTATCATAATAAATCAACTTCAAATAATCTTAAAATCCATCAAAGGATGTTGACATAGATGAAATCAAAATTCTTTTTAAAAAAATATCTCCTTTTATTTTGAAATCATTTAAGATCCATATAAAATAAAACATTTTCTTTGAAAATATTCTTATAAGATTGTAAGGGAAGCTTTGAAGATTTTATAACGGCGGAAAATAGCCGCACCCGCCGTATAAGTTAAAAAAACATTCTTACCTTAATTCTGTCGAAAAGGTTAAAAAGGACCTTGTTTTGAAAACGGCGGAAAGATTCCTTTATAAACCTCTTATAAAAAGTCAAACAAGGGTATAAATGACTTTAACCCATATTCTTGTAAATAATAAATATTTTTTGAAATACATTTCGAAGAAACATGGATGTGGATGATAAAGAAATCCCAGTAGATTATTATGTATAAACAACCTCGGATAATGAAGAGATTGTGAAATAACCCTTACCTTGTAATTTCCCTTGGTTGGGTTAGGTTAACCTCCTGTATAATGGTGAAATAATTGTTATTAAATTATACAATAATCATATACATTAATATGATATCATATATGATCTTTTAATATTGATTTGATTATAATATCTTAGTATTATCGTTGTTTCGGGTGTTAACTTACTTGTTTTATTTTATATGTTTTGTTACGTAAGACATGTTTGTAAAGGATAGGTTTTATATTATTCATATCCAGAATGATATAAAGTCCTTAAACATCATTTTTTAAATCATCAAATGATAATTATACTTGAATGGATACGATGGAGAATGAATCTCATCGCGTTCGTGGAGACGGTAGTCCGTACGTACGCACGAACGACAATATCATTCTTTTGATATTAAAATAATATATAAATGAATGGTATATCATATATAAAGAATCATTAACATGTTATATTTATTATTTACATGAGTTACACATCATTATTATACCCATCCAAATAATAATATATTGAATAACAATTACACCACGACGTGGAGACGGTAAGCCGTACGTATGCACGTATGGTGACATGTTATTCAAAGGGTGGATAGAATACTGAATATGGTTGTACCATATTTATAATAACATCACATTATATTTGAGATACTGGAGTTATTATTTTAGAATGGTAAGAACAAAGAAAGAAGAAGTGGAAGAAGAAAGGAACTTGAAAAGGGGTGGTGAAAACATTACCTCTTCTTCGGGTTCTTCCTTTTGATTTGATCAAAAGGGCTCCTTAGGTTGGCTTTCTGATCAAACTAAGTCCCCTAGGTTGTAGTGAGGGAAGTTGGGAGAGTATTTGGGCATAGTTTGGCCGAACCAAAAGGCTTTGAAGGTGTGAAAAAAATTAGGAGGAGTGCCCTTTTATAAGAGGGGTGAGGGGCACATTTGGAAAAGCTAGAAATATTAATTTATAATAAATTCATATTCAGTTTCTAATGGATCCAAAGTTTATTATTCAAAGGTTTAGGTGGGGATGGGTCGAAAACAACTCAACCAATAGAATTTAGACAGGTTTGGGTACTTATATTAACCTTATCTTTAAGTATTAACTCTAAGTTAATTAGTTTCACTTTTACAATGTCTCTTTTTATTTTTATATAATATGGTTAATAAACTTACTACATACATCCAAGAGACCCCCAAGTGGTCCATTAATGATGAACCTATCATGATATAATTCTCTTTGCCGATCCTTAGATTTTTAGGAATTTAATATCAATTAATAATATAATATTTGTTTTAAGAACTCTTTTATGTCAATTTTGACACTATTCAATAGTTGATTTTTGTGAAACTCATAATAGATTGATTACTTCTAAAAAAGTCAATTAAATCAATCTTAATATATCATATTATCCTATAAAATTAGTTTAATTCATTAAAAGTTTCATATTATATTTATTTGGGTATTTATAATATTAATTATTTTAATTTTTCACTATTATAGCAATTACTGCATCATCATTGTGTCATAAATAAAATAAATTATTTAATTTTTAAAAATTATAAAAAAAATATAATTATGTATGAAATATGTTTATCTTTCTAATGAATGTTTATAATCTAAAATCGAACATATATAACCATATGTAACAATTGTTTTTCTAAAAGATATATGCTTGTGTCATTTTTGTATTCATTTTATCTTAATTAAAATAAAGTGTCATTATCACTTACAAGTGGATCCATGGGGTCCCAAAATCGACCCAAATATGTCCATGGTCAACCATGTATCAACAAATAGGGTTAAGACACGTTTTAGGGTAATTTAGTATTATTATAATATTGCTTTTTTAACCCTTAATTACCGGATTTACCCTTAACCATGGTAAATAAAATATTTACCGCAGTAATTATTCAAAATGTATAAAAATAAAAGTTACCTATTTACACAATTTGAACATCATGATTCCAAATATGGAATCCATTTTCCTAAATTCAAAACACAGAAGTGGCAGAAATTAATTTAAAATTAATTCCCGCTGTCAAAACAAAAGCGTGTTTTTAAGAGATAATAACTATCAAAAGATTGACACTTGTTTATGTTCGGTTTAATTGTAAAATTATGTCCAATGACCAACATTATATTAAATGGTAAAAATATATTCTAAATATACTTTAAAACTACTAAAATTCATAATTTATCACTATTAATTATTTTGATTAAAAAAGTTGTTTTTAATTAAAATTTAGTAATTTTCACTATTCATAAAAATATGAAAGTTATCTGAAAAGTACCAAAATTTTACCTTAGGCTAAATTAGATATTCCTAATCCAAAAATGAAGTCCATTTTGAAATATAAAATATATATAATTTTAAAAAGTAGGTATTACTATTCATAACGGCTAGTTTAATTGGTTATGGTGTGTTAGAACTTGGTGTTGCGTACAACACACGCTATCACATTATTCAATGAGAAGCGTACCGTAGAAGCTTGGGGTGTTACTGGAGTATTCATGAAAAGGAGGCCCAGGTTAAGGGAATTAATGTTTGGGGCTTAGCCCTAAAGAGGATTCCCATATTTGGGAACTTTAATAATTGGGGCTTACTCCTGAGGGGATGCCCAAATTAGGGGACTGGGGCTTACTCCTAATGAGGATACCCAGATTTGAGAATTATGACTGGGACTTACTCCTGAAAAGGAGGCCCAGATTAAGGGACTTGGGTCTTACACTTGAAAAGGAATCCCAGGTTAAGATAATTATTGTTGGGGCTTACTCCTGAAGAGGATGCCCAAAATTAGGGGACTTGGGGCTTACTACAGAAAAGGAGGTCCAAATTAAGAGAATTATGATAGGGGAATATTCCTAAAAAGGAGGCCCAGGTTTTAGAATTATTACTGGGGCTTAATCCTGAAAAGGTGGCCCAAATTAGGAGTTCTCTCATCTTAAAGTATGAGGTTGAATGAATGAAATCTCAATCTTTAGTGACATAAAGATGTGTAAATCACTAGATTTTGAGAGATGTTCCAGATAATTCCTTTCAAATAAGGAAGTCAATCAAGAAAAGATGCAAAAAATGGCTTTGAAGAGTGTCTTAAAGACTAAATCCTAAATAGGAGAGGTGGAATGGAATAAGAGGGGTGAAATGGGCATGAAGGGCACCCAAAAAGGGAGGGGTACGCAGGTCCTAGTAGGCGTGCAGGTACTGCGTGGGCACACAAGTCCTGGGCGCGCAGGTATACCTACGCGGCACATGGGTACTTACGCGACGGTCAGTCCTTAGGGTAATATTTGGGCGAGACTTGGCTCAAACCCTTGGGATTATCCCAAGAGGCTTTCCAGAAGAGGACACGCATGTTTTGGTGAAGAAGTTGGGCAGCACGCAAGTGTGTCCATTTACCTTAAGGGTGAAACACTTAGGTGGACATGTGTTAGTGAATTATAAAACATAGACCTTAATCATCTTGTTTAGAACTTCCATTCTAGGTAAAGAATTACCTTAGAAGTGTTCGGAAGACCTGAAGAAGATACTTGGGCGTTCATAGCTCTATATGTGAATTCTGGAAAAATTCATCCCTGATGGGGGGCCCACATGGTCTATTTATAGGCTCGAGAAGACCGCAGGTGATTATCCTTTAGGGAGCGCAAGTCACTTGCGCGACCATTAAGGGGCGCGCAAGTATACTTGCACGACCATTGTATAACTTGCGCGACCCTTGCGCAGTGTTCTTCTTGCTCCTTCCTTTGTCAATTTTTGATATTTGTCCAAAGGTTGAAACACTTTGAGTTAAGATAATCCCTATTTACAATCTTTAGAATCTGTGATGAATGGAGAATCAACAAAATTCCCCCATCTGAGTTGGATCCAAAAGAAATGAGGATTTGACTCTGAGGAAATCGATAATCAAAATGGAAATTGGGGCACGGTGGGTCTGGCGCGCAAATGATCTTTGGGCGCGCAGGGTCTAGCGCACAGGGATACGACCTTTGATCATGCAGGTTACGGCGTGCAGGGTCATGGCCGTGTCTATAAATAGAGGGCCTCACTTCCGTACAAAGCATCTGGATTTCAAACCATTGAGCTCTCGCCGCACAGTTCACCTTCACTGCGCAAGTTTCTCTATGATGTTTATTTGCTGTCGCACTACTGTATAGGTATTTGGAGTTGCGCGGTGATACTTGCACGCTAAAAACATGCACGGCACATCCATACCTGCGCGCCAAAATTAGACTTGCACGCATTAATGCCTTATCCATTTTTTCAAATTTCTTCACAAAGTTTATGAAAAATCAACTTACTTAAGAGTTAATTATTCAACTCTTGTGCAGATTTAATGGCTCCCATGAGAATCAGAATGACTGATGGAATGGCTAGAAAAAGGATTGATGACATGATGAACATTGTTGGCCATTATTACTATGATATATGCAATATCACTCTCCCATATTTGGCTATGTACTTGAAGAAATATCATCTTAATTTCTCCCTGAGCATCTATCTTCCTCTGTGTGGTCATGGTCATCTTCAAGGAGTCAATGTTCCATATGCAAAGAATTATATACCTAAGATGCAGCTGCACTGCTACTCCTCTATTTCAGTTATGTTGTGCATTAAGAGCAACAACAATGGTGTGAACTTTCAAATTTTTCCTCCATGTCATTTCCTTGCAGATATGAAAACGGAAAACCCATGGGCTGAAATGTTTTCTACTGCCAGTTGGTGGAGAGAAGACAAACATGGCATTAGAGAAATATCTGAAAAGAGTACTCTCTCAAAATGGCTCTTTACTTCCAGTGCTTCATTCTCAAATCCATGTATCCATCTTCCAAGTCTCTTGGACAGAAACAGAGTCACTGTTTGATCAGCAGAAAATTTTCTCAAGCCGCACTCAAGAACATTCTTTTACAATTGTTCCAAGAAGAGCTGGTATCACTACATCTCTTATGGTATCCATTTGAATGAATGAATTCTAGGTGGCTGCTGATGAAGCTCGAGATGCCGTAAATCAAATGAAGAGTTATGTTGATTTTTTTTGTAATTCTTGAAAAAGAGAAGAGACTCCAGTATGTGGATGTCCTTCTAACTCTTGTGCATCAATGAAAAACACTTTCACCTTCAATCATTTGTACCTGCATTCTATTTTTCTATCTGCTTTAAATTTTACCTAAGCCAATGGGCCTAGTGAGCATAGTTTTATTTTTACTAGGATTAATGTAAATAACCCTACAAACTTTGAACCTTTCCATTGCTCAATATTACCTAAATCATACAAAAATGTATGTTTAGTGAGATGGAACTTGAATTTTATTCAGATTTCCTTTGTCTTTTGTGGGCAGTTTAAAGTCATGCACATCGGACATAAAAAGGCTAATGTTTAAGTTCAAAATAGCTTTGACCAAATGAATTAGAATTGACTCAATTACTTGACAATTCATCTGAAAACATAGTACCATACACAAGTATGAGGGGGGGGGGGAATGTAAACTATGACTTAAGAATATTTGAATCTGAGGAATGATATGAAAAAGAGCTAAAAGGCATTAGAAGAAGTAGTTCCCAGGAATGAAGTTACCATTATTTAAAAAACCTGTTAGGGGGTTGAATTATGCAGGGCCACCTAAGGGCATTGGCTACATAGTCAAATAAATAGTATCTTTTGGCTAACAAGTCTATTATGTAGACTGTTTATGCAAGGCCGCCTATGGGCACATGCTTCATAGTCAGGCAAAATAACTCTCAGAAATTTACTTTCCTAGTGCTAAAAGCTAGTAAAAGTTTATGGAGATTCAAATTATCCAACGTATATAGTTTTCTGTATAGAAAGAGGTACTTGAAATATGGAGAAGATATTTCCAAACAAGATTATCGAAGAACTGGATGGATATTACTCCTACGAAGGTCTGACCCAAATGTAGGGAAGGAGAATATAAACCATATACTTGAATACTTTCAGATCATGAAAAAGGATATGGGACAAATATATTAAGGATGGCTGCTTTTGCGGATCCCTACATACTATCATTTAAGAAAAATAAGGACAAAAGAGGCATTCTTCCCAAGAATGAAGTTACCACTATCTGACAAACCCATTAGGGGGTTGAATTATCAAGGGCCATCCAAGGGCATTGGCTGCATTGTCAAATAATAGTATCTTTTGGCAGACAAATCTGTTATGGAGACTGTTTATGCAAGGCCTCCTATGGGCACGTGCTGCATAGTCACGAAAAAGAACTCTCAGAAGTTTGACATTTTTGTGACTAGAAGTCAAGAAAAGGTTTATGAAGATCTGAAAATATTTCAGTTTAGGATTATGACACATAAACATGGGTATTGTATAATGTATATAGAGATACACAGATCAATGCTAACCATAATCATGTTGTGGCTGGGTCCTGAATTGAAATGTTGGACTTCACTATGTATCCCATAAGGATGGGAATCAAGACATACGTAGTTCTTAAATTACAGTTTAACATCATGTGGGAGAAAAGGATTAGAGATCTTAGTTTAGGGTCATAAATCTTTGGCCATTGTAAGAAATAAACAGTGTGTGTTTTCTTGGGGACTTTTCAGCTAGGGGACTGAAAGTGGAATTTGGGGTTAGGCCCAAAGACTTGGGGCTGGATTCGAGGGACACTCGAACAATCCTAAATATCCCATAAGTATGGTAATCAAGCCCACATAGTTCTAGAAATACCCTCTATACAAATTTGGTCCGTACATGTGAAGGGTGAAAGGGGACTTTAGTACAATGATGGTTTAACCCAAGATAAAAGGTTTGGGTATTTCCATGTATACACGCATTCATTGGAATAAAACATGATTGAAAATCAATGTAAATAATGATTCCCTCTCAAGTGAGGGTATCAATGAATATTTTAGTTTATTGTCATACTGGGAAAAAGTGTTGTAGAGTTTAATGTCGTATAACAAGGACAAAAGTGAACCAATGTAAAGATATTGATTCTAGGGGCGTTTTCACTAATCAACATTGTATGAGATGGAGGTGAACTGATGTGAAGAGATTGGTTTTGGGCTTGAACATTGGGAGGTTGCCAACGTACCCAACCTGGAAGGCAAGGATCAAAGTCCGTGTAGTTCAATTAAAGAATGAATTAATGATCAAGTAGTTCTTGGGGACAACGGCCTAAAAAATGATGTTGTTGGGACTTACACATGGTTAGTATCCCAGAGAGAGTGTTAAGGTTGAGGTTTGATATAAGCTCACACGAGTCATACTCTGTGTGAGAAACAAGAGGTAACAACAACCTAAACGATGCATTGTTTAATGACATATAGGACAAATAAAGGGACCATGCAGTTTAAAGTCTTGCAGTTAGGACTATTGGTGCTGCACAGTTTAGTGTCATGTAGCAGGGACAAAGTACAGTTTAATGTCATGTAGGACATATCAATGACTTTCTGTACAGTTTAGTGTCATGTAGTTAGGACGATGGAGAAAATATTGTTTAACGTCATGTTAGAAGAAAGGGGGACTGTGCAGTTTAATGTCATGCAGTGAGGACAAAAGAGTACACCATTTAACGTTATGTTGGACAAATTAGGAACTTTTTTCACAGTTTAACATCATGTTGGACGAAAAAGGGATGATACAGTTTAGCATCATGTTGGACAAAAGTTCGAATAGTTTAAGGTCATATGCATGGATCATGGATGGTGCAGTTTAATGCCATGCTGCACGTAAGGGACTTATGTATAGTTTAGCATCATGTAGTTAGGATGTCAGAGTTTAACGTCTTGTGAGACAAAAGGAATAAAAATATTTTAGGGTCATATGTATGGACCATTGTTGTATAATTTAACGTCATATAGCAAGGACTATGAAGGGGACACATATTAACGTCATGTTGGATGTATGTGAAAATAGTTTAGGGTCATATGCATGGACCATTGCTGATGCAGTTTAACATCTTGCTAGATGGTGGTGCAGTTTAAGGTCATACCAGACCATTGCTGATGATGCAGTTTAACGTCTTACTGGATGGTGGTGCAGTTTAAGGTCATACCGGACCATTGCTGATGCAGTTTAATGTCTTACTGGACGGTGGTGTAGTTTAAGGTCATACCAGACCATTTCTGATGCAGTTTAATGTCTTGCTGGATGGTGGTGCAGTTTAAGGTCATACCAGACCATTGCTGACGCAGTTTAACGTCTTTCTCGACGGTGGTGCAGTTTAAGGTCATACCAGACCATTTCTGATGCAGTTTAACGTCTTGCTGGACAGTGGTGCAGTTTAAGGTCATACCGGACCATTGCTGATGTATTTTGTGTTTATACAAAATACTTTTTCAAAAATATGGCATTGGTTGGAGTAGTGATGAGTTCTCCATCCATTGAGATTAATTAATAAGCTCCATTGGAGTAGACCCTATGTATTGAGTAAGGTATTTACCATTTTGGCTCAATCTTGGGAGGTTTTTTTCTTGGTATCATTGGAGTTCTGAGAACTAATACCAATTCTCCCTGAGTGAATGAACAAAGATGAATTTTTTTGTTAAAAGCTCGTGCTATTCGATTTTGATAGACTTCCAAGTGGTGAAAAGTGCACAATCTTTTCTCATCAAATCATTCCAATTCATTCAATCACTTTTGAGATTGTTCATCTGTAGATGATTGATCAAAAATGGAAAATCTGAGCGAGGGTAGTTGAACATAAATTGGAAAGACTGCTTCTGTTCCATATACCAATGAATATGGAGTTGACTGAGTTGCAGTGTGGGTGGTAGTCCGATAATCCCATAAAGCATGAAAGAGTTTATCAAGCCATGATTTCTTATCTTTATCCACCATCTTCTGCAGTATATTTGATAGAGACTTGTTGAAAGCTTCTATTAGGCCATTGTCCGTTGCATGACACCGAGATGAATGGTTGGATTTGATGTTGTATTCTTGATACAATTTCTCCACCTCAGATGAACAAAATTTGGTGCCATTTTCCATCAATATGGTATGAGGGACACCAAATCTGGTAATGATGTTAGACTTGATGAAGCTAACAATGCATTTCGAACTGACTTCCTTGAAAGGTATTTCCTCTGCCCATTTGGAAAAAAAGTTAGTAGCAGTAAGAATGTACTTAAACTGCTTGGCCATAGCCGAAGGGTAAGGTCCCACCACATCCATTACCCATGTGGAAAATGGCCAAGAGTATTTAGCTGTATGAAGAAACTCTGGAGGTTGATGAATGAAGTTGGAATGTACTTGGTATGAATGACACTTCTTTGTGAAATCAACACAATCTTGTATCATTGAAGGCCAAAAGTATCCAAGCCTTCGAATCTGATCAGACAGTCTATGTCCAGACTGGTGGGCACCACAGACTCCTACATGCACTTCTTTCATGACAACCATTGTCTCTTCACCATCAATGCACCAGAAGAGAAATCCATCAAAACCACGTTTGTAGAGAATTTTCTCTAGGTGATCTGGGCTATCATAAAGATTAAAATTGACCACACATCGCCGGATTTGTTCTTTCTCGGCTCTATCAGGTGGAAGTGTTCGATTTTGAAGGTATTCCCTGATTGGTGACATCCATCTTGTAGTATGACCATACGATTCAGGAATGGGACTAATTTCATTAATTTCCTCTGTTCCGATTCGAAGATAAGGTGAAATTGTACGACGGTGGGCAATACTGATGGTTGTATCGTCCCGATTTGGATCTGCCAGAGTTGTGGCTATATTAGCCAGTGCATCAGCTTGAGCATTTTGTGATCCTGGGACATAAGAAAATTTCGATTCCGAAGGGAATTCCGCCGTTGAATCTCATACATAATCATACAATGGGATTAGTTCTTCTTTTCTGATAGCATAATCCCCATTGACTTGTTTGATTACCAGGTTTGAATCACCTTTCACGTTTAAGTGATTCACTTGTGCTTGAAGCGCTAATTCCAATCCTGCGATGAGAGCTTAGTATTCTGCTTCATTATTGGTACCACATTCCCACAATAAGAAAGAATAAGGTAACACTTCCTTTTCTGGAGAAATGAGCACAATTACTAAGCCAACTTTGTTGAATTTAGGATTTTCCATTTTCCTCCCTCTTGGACTTCTGGAAGCACCATCAAAATACATTTCCTATGCTTGAGGACTTTCTTGAATAGAGAAGACTTCCTCCTTAGGGAGTTCAATATTTGAAGATGTGTCTTCCACTGAAGGGTGTTCATCCAGGAAATCAGTCAGAGCTTGGCCCTTTATCGCCTTTTGAGACACATACTGAATGTCGAATTGCTGCAAAATAACATCCCACCTTGCCAGACGTCCTGTAAGCATTGGATGACTATGGATGAATTTGAGCAGGTTATTTCAAGATACCAATTGGACCTCGTGATGCTGCAGACAGTGTCTCAACTTCTGAACTACAAAGATTAATGCCAGGCATCACTTCTCAATACTCGAATACCAGGTTTCTGCTTCAAGCATAGTTCGACTGAGATAGTAGAGGCTGTTTTCATTTCCAGCATTATTCTTTTGAGCAAGAAAGGCACCCAATGATCTCTTTAGAGCTATCATATAGAGGATAAGTGGTCTTCCTTCAACAGGTGGCATGAGTACTGGTGGACTCGAGAGGTATTTCTTGAGAATATCGAATGCTTCTTGACATTCTTCATTCCACTGGTAAGTGACTCCCTTCATCATCAATTTGGTGTAGGGTAAACTTTTTCTTTCCAAATTGGCGATGAAACTCCGAATATAGGCTAACTTTCCTTGAAGTCCTCTTAATTATTTCAAATTTTGAGGAGGTGACATACCAAGGATTGACTTTTCCTTCTTAGGATCGACTTCAATACAATGATGGCGTACAGCAAATCCAAGAAATTTTCCTGAGGTTACCCCAAAATCACATTTTAAGTAGTTCATCTTCAAATTATGTTGTCGATGCTTGCAGAATATGACTTCAAAATCAGCCATGTGATTAGAACATTGTTTGGATTTAACCAACAAATCGTCTATATAGAATTCAAAAAACTTCCCTAATAAGGGTTTGATGATACAATGCATCGCACACTGATATGTTTCACCTGCATTCTTTAAGCCAAAGGGCATTACCCGGTAGCAAAACACACCCTGAGGGGATCTGAAGGCTGTGGATTCCTCGTCTTCTGGGGAAATTTGGATCTGATTATATCTGGAATATCCATCCATGAAGGAAAGTGCTTCATAGCCAGCTGTTGCATCATTTAAAAGTTCTGTAATTGGAACTGGAAAATCATCCTTAGGACAATGCTGATTAAGATCTCTGAAATAGATGCAAACTCTAATTTGTCTGTTCTTCTTCTTTACAGGGACAATATTAGACAACCACATGGGAAACTGAACTTCTCTGACGAAGTTAGCTTTGATAAGCTTATCCACTTTTGCTTAAATTTTGGAACCATAAGTTGGGTGTGTTCTTCTCGCGGCTTTCTTAAATCCTCGATGTTTTTCTGGTAAACCCAAATGATGAGTAACAACATCAGGATCAAGCCCGGGAATTTCTATATAGTTAAAATCAAATGTATCTCTATTTTGCTTTAGAAAAGAAATATACATCTCTCTCTCTTCAAGATTCATGGACGCACTGATTAAAGTGGGGCGTGGATCTTCTTTTGTAACCATATTTATTTCTCTAAGTTCATCCACAGTGGTAGAGATGCCCTCTTCAAATGCACTAGGAGAATCTCAGAGATCTTCCTCTTCTTCTTCATCATGAGTTATTTCTTCCATTTCTACTTGCATAGTAGACGATGAATCATAATTTTCATGATTATAAGAGATGTCAAAATTTTCATATCTTGAAGAAGAAGCTTCCATTTCCGACCTGATTGATGATGAAGGGTCTTCTTTGGGTAATAAAGAGGAGATGATGGATTGAGAATCGACATCATTGTTCACCTCTGATGTTGCTATAACATCTTTTGGCCTAATTGGTGAAGTATATACTTGTTAGATTTTAGTGGATGAAATGAAGATGCCACCATTTGGGATTTCATCACTGCTTGGTGGGTTACCAATTTCTCCCATGTTGTCTGGCTCGATTGCCGTAATTGACATTATGGATCTTTCCATAAAAGTATTTTGATTTGGGTCTATCTTGTCAATTTGACTGATAGGCAACACATAATCTGTACTCACATGTGTAAATGGATTTACTAGAATCTTTTCCAAACCATATGGAGCATTAACTTTGGTAATATTCTTTGTTGTGGATTTCTCCCTTCCCTTCATGTGATATAATTCCACCTTAATGTATTGAGACTCACATGTCTTGAACGGGGCCTTATCACCATACCATTTCCCAACGTGACCGTCGAAACAATATTTGAGACATTGATGGTATGATGAAGGGATAAATGCATGTTGATGTAGCCAGGGTCTTCCAAGCAAGATGTTGAAAGCTGAGTCTTGATCAACAACCATGAAATACGAATTGGATACAAGATCTCCAAGCTGATTTCTGAGTGTAACTTATACTAGTGGTTCTTGTTCATTTTTATCATATCCTTGTAACGTCATGGTAAGGAGATAAATCAGATTCTGTGAGGCCCAATCAACGAAGTGTACGAATGGGAATGATTTTGACTCCTGAACCATTGTCAATGAAATCTCTTCAGATATCTACGCCATTGAACTTTCCAGATAAGTACAAAGGCCTAATATGCCCATGCACAACATCATATTCATCTTCATTAGTAAAAGAGATTATTTAATGGTATTCTACAGTATTATTCTCTATGTGATAGACTTCAGCTACAACAATTTCAATTTCAAACTCCTGAGGACTTGACAAAGCCTTGATGAGTGCTTCACGAAGATCTTTTTACAGATTCAAAGCATCAAGAATTGATAACCTAGCTGGTACTTAGGCCAAGTGTTTCAATAAATCATACTTTTGATCCAGAGGTCTACATTTACCAACAGGAATATGTGATTTAGCAGGTACCTTGTAAGCAGATGCTTTGGAAGTTGATTCAACTTGTATTGGGATAGGAGTTGGCAATATTCCTAGTTTTGGAAGATTGGACTGATTAGATCCATTTAGTTGCTGAGAGGAAGAAGATGGAACCTTCAACCGGTCTTCCAAAATAACTATTCCAGACCTGAATTTGCTATTGGTAGAAGAACTAGCTTGTTCTTTCTGAGCTCGCTGAAGGGATCTACCACCAGTTTCTGCTGCGTACATAGTTCTAGCAGGGGTAGAATTGGAATAGTGGCTTCTGAAAGATCCACGTTTTCCCCTGTATCCTGAGCCTCTGGAACTTCCTCTAATTCCCCTGTTTGATACAGGGAATTTAGGCTCATCTAAATCGAAACATTGACTGGCATATGGATATGTTAATTGAATCATATTAACAGAACTGAAGATTAACTCTTCGTCTGATGAAGACTCCGCATGATTAGCCTGTTTAGGCTGTGCCGTTTGGTGGGGCGATGCCCGTGGATTTGAAGTAGATGGCATGAAGTCTTCCAGAGTCAAAGAAAATTTAGGCTTTGACACATACTCATCTTCTTCTGATTCTTTTTCATTCGTTGAATCATGTCGTTCCTTTGAGGACTTTCCCTCTGACAAAGAGGGTTTTTCCGCTACATTCATGGCAGAAGACACAATCGGTTTCTTTAATTGTATTCGCAAAATAGGATGAGTTCGGTTGATTGTCTTTCTGACCATCCAATCATCATACTTATGTGCATTTTTACTTTTGACTTCTTGCCACTCACCTTCCTCCTATGGAATTGTAGCAGTAACACATGCTACCTGAGCTAAAGAACCTTTCAGCTTGACTTGTCCCGATTCGACCATTTTTTCCAGGAGGTCCTTGAAGACAAAACACTCCTAGATGGGATGACCCAACATTTGATGAAAGGGGAAATAATTGGGACGGTCTTCGTCTCCTTTATTTTTTGGCCTCTTGGGAATTGGAAATTGAACCAAATTATTTTCCAGAGCCGAAATGAAATAACCAGGAACTTGTTCATTTTGGAAAGAGTATGTTTTTCTCTTTATATCCTCAAATTGTTTTCGTCTTTGATATCTTTGATCGTCTTGATGAATTGGCCTCTTCTATTTTCACTAAGGAGGTGGAGCCCTTCGAGAAGATGAAGGTTTTGAAGTAGGAACAGGTACAGGTGCTTGTTTAAGCATAACTGTAGCAGTTTCTGCTTTACCCATTCTCCTTCCTGGAGCTGATGGAATTAGATGAGATTTAGCCTTAGCCTGTATAAGGGAATCTTAAATCTGCTGAGTGATTGAAGTTAGGTCTCAAAACCCTCCTGTGTATTTCACAGGGATTAATGGCGTGCGTAATTCGTCACGCAGATTTTCCAAACATATTGGCAACAATTCCTCTTGAGGGAGTGATAAGCTTAGGGAATATGTTAATCCCTTACAGCAAGCGATGAAATCTGAGACCCTTTCATTCTCTCTTTGCTTACAGTTTGTAAGATCGAAAACTGTTGTCTTTGGAAAAGTTGAGCTGAACTAAAGAAGGAATTTTTGGTGAAGATCCTCCCATCTGGTAATTGACCAAGATTGCAAGCTTGTATACCAGACAATGGCTGGTCCTTGCAAGGTCCGTACGAAGCATTTGAGTTTTACTACTTCTTGCTGCTCTGGAGTTACCATCATAGGATCACAACAAGACACAAAATGAATCAAATGCTGTTCAGGGTCGCCTGATCCATTGAAAATAGGGAATACAGGGTTTCCAAATCTCGATGGAGGAGAGATTGAATCTACCCATTCAGGGTAACCTTTCTTTTCCGGTTGAACCTGCGCACATTTCCCTTTCATAGTTTCTAACCGAGCTATTAATGACTCAATGGTAGTTATTAACTTTTAAGAAACATCCGGTTGAACTTGGACTTGGGTAGGTGCAATGACTGGACCTTGGACAAATGTGGTGGTTGGTGCTACAACTGATGGTAGCACTGCCAATTATTGTTGCACTTGACCTGTAGGATTAGACCTGTGAGGGTGTACTGATAGAGGAGGATATTCTTGATCCCTCTCAGTAGCTACAACAAATTCCCTTGGCTGACTGACTCCAGAACGCTTAGGAAGAAGAATAACCTGAAGTAGCTCTGCATTCAACCTCCTTAATTCCTTCATTTATTTCTCCTGTTGTGAAAACCTTTGCTCTAGTGAGAGCGATTGGCCTTCTCTAGAGGAAGGATATGTAACCTGATTCTTTACCCTCCCTTTTTTGGATCCTTTTCGCAGAGGGAGAAGTGGGTTAATCGAAGGATTACGTAGGTTCTGAGTAATCCTTTGATTTCGTGTACACACACCTTCTTCATTTGTGTCAGTGTGTACAACTTCTTGAGTTGGAACCTCTTTATCTGAGTCCCCTGAGTGAGCCTCATCTGGTGGATCAACAACAATGGAATTGATGAAATTGATTGATGCATAACACATCGCATCCCTTCTATCAGCATTTATGTGATATTGTCTTCTTCCATGTCTTTGATGATACATTTCCTTTTGACGATTCGATCCCTCATGAACTTCTTGATGAACCGTAATTTGGAGGAAATATCATGATAATTTGGCTCTTCGTTCCTCTTGAGGCTTCTTCCCCAATCAAGAAAAGACCGACTTTTTCTGAGGAGGGGATTGATGATTTGAAAAAGTCCCCAGTCCGATGGACTGGGGCTGTTCCTACTCAACTCCTCAAATCTTATTTGTTGATTCTGAGGGTTGGTTTAAAAGAGTCCCCAGTCTGGAGAGCTGGGGTGTCTCTTGACATGATATGTCTGAGACTTTCTTAAAATCTCTCCTAATCTTGCGAACCTTAGTCCGGAAATTAGCTGGATGCATTAACCTGTATCCACTTTTATCACCCGGTTCAAAAGACCATTGGATGATTTCCAACACTTCTGTCACTTGGTGATGTGCTTTCTCTAAACGAGAAGCATGTTCAATATTCTCATTTGCTTGATGAAAGAGTAATTCAACAACTTGTTCTCTTTAGTCTTGATTTTGAGAGGAACTAGTTGAAGACTCTTCTTGGGAAAGCTTTTGATTGCAAACAAAGCCAGGTATCCGTGTCCAGCCATGGGCAATAACATTGCATGATACCATTTTCGGCGGGCTTTGCTGACTGGAGAGCACCGTGAAATGTAGTGCTCCATGAGCACCCCCTACTCTGACATGAATACTAGATGGGGAAATGGAAATTAACTGACACAAATTACTTAGTGCGCCAAGGCATGAACGTTGAAGGGCTCTCTACGAATTTTCAGCCTTCAGATATTGAGAGACTGATAGAGATTCCAAGTAAATTTGGAATTGTAACCCTTCTATTATCTTAAAATGATTTTCATATTAATCATAAGATAATACTTTCTTTTTCAACTGACAAATATTTTTCCATATGTTGAGACGAATATCATGAATTCCATCTTCCGTCAAAATTTCTGGAATGTCATACAGAGAATCAGCCAGAGGCCAAAACATGACTGGCACTTCACCTTTTTCCAGTTGTTTTATCATGTTCAGCATTTCCTCTTTATCATATGATGAAGATTATTCTACCTGTTTTGACCAGAGCTGGTGCTTCCTTATTGCTTTATTGGATTCAACAGGATTGGTAGAGAAATCACTGATTAAACTAGAAGATGCATGACTTAGGGGTGGTTTGGAGAATGACCTACACCCTGGGCTATCTTCCAATTGAGAAAGTATTTCACCTGCTAGCGATAAAGCATCAGACATGACTGGTTTCACATTTGCAAGTGCCTCTAGATAAGAGGGCTTTCTCGGCACTACATTGTCCACTGGAGCATTTTCCGGGCAATGTTCATCACTACTGCAGAGAGGATTTTCGCAGCAAAATTCATCATCATGGGGAGTACCACCATAATAGGTTACAGCAAAAGATGAGATCTCTTTCTCCTTGGTCTTCTGACCACAAAGAGGGTTCCTGTGGCTCTCATCTGAAGCTGAAACTTCAAGATCGACCGAATTGTCATGAAGAAAGCCTTCATGAGGAAGTATCTATTGAAGACCTTCGGAATTAATGTTCCCACTATTGGGAAATGAGGGATTAGAATATTGGATTCCAATAGATTATTGTCTGAGGGCTTCAAGAACTCCATCATAGAGCAAGGCCTTCTTACATATTGGCTCTTGATATTCTGAATGTGTTAGGTGGGTCTTCTTCTTAGACACCTTCTCACTCGCTTTGGAAACCACTTGTTGACGAAAGTGGCTGCTCTGAGAAGGTGTATGTGCCTGAATAGGAAATATGGCCAGGTTAGGCTGATGATCTCCACTGAAATTAGGTGTATGTACCTGACTTGGTTGTCCGTATGATATGGGGCAGTATGCCCCACAACCCTCTTGGACTGGAACAGATGTGTGTGTCTGTTCCGGAGTGAATTGTTGATGTGTCACTCCACTGGTAGGGATAGATTTATGTGTCTTTCCCTAAGATGCTGTTGAATTTGTTATAATATACTGACAGGCATCCAAAATATGAGCAGGGATTTACTTCTATTCTTTCACCATTGATAGAATATGCTTGGTGACTTCAACTGCAGGAATGGGGATATACGTCCATTCTGTGATTGTAGTAGGTGTATGTGATTGCTCCTGTCCTCCTTTTCCTGTTAGTGAATCCTGACAGTACTCAAGTGTGGAGGCAGAGAGTTGTGTATGCCTCCTGTTTGTTGTCGGGGCTTTCCAACTAACTTCTCCAAATTCTACCAAGCGAGACTGTTGGTAGGCTTGATTAGTACTAGTAGGTGTATGTGCCTGCTGATTTCACTTCACCGAACGTGGTTGACGAGCTCCATCATACGTAATCAGATGAGCCTGCTGACTAGCTAATGATGTATAAACAGGTGTATGTTCCTGCCTATAGTACTCCACTGGAATTGCCTGGCGGGATTGGCGTGATGTTGCCAGACGAGTCTGCTAGACAGTGGAATTAAAATGGGCAGGTGTGTGTGCCTGCTCATTGCTTGCCACCAAGTTAGGTTGTTGGACTTCTCTGGAGATGGCAGAGATGAGAACCTGCTCACTGTTAACCGGACTTCGCCTCTGGCGATTTGTCTTGCCTACTCGGGTTCGAGGAACTTGAGCCAAACGCCTGGAGTCGGTACCCTCATCTTGTTGAGGGTGCACTGCCGAACGAGTCTGGTAGAGATTTTTTGTGGGAGCCCTCAGGAAGGACTCATGTCTGATTGAATTAAGGCCCTGAGGGACCTTCTCATTCACCTCCCTAGAATATGGGAGTGAATGGTGATTGCGTTCCAGGGATAATAACCTGAAGCGGTTGGAGACAGTGGTTAGCACTGCCCGTTTCTTGATCATTGGTCATCATTGTTCGGATGAATAGTGTGATTTGATCACTTGGTGGGCTCGTTGGGCAGCCTCCAGAGTTGGAATGGTACCATGTTGACGGTACTCCTTAACCAGCGCATTTGATTCCCAGCGTTGAAGATGCTAAGTAGGTGATGTCATCCTTAGAGTAGATGACGATCCAACAGGAGTAGCAGTAGTGGAATTTGTAGTAGCAGTATTCACAGGTGTGAACTTGAGAGAAGCCTTTTTTGAAATGCATAAGATCTTGGAAAAGAGTGCCTGTTTGATATAACAGGCGTAATCAAGATAAATTCAGCCGCTACATCTTTTGGATGAGCACATATGTCAATGATTGTTTTTGTTGGCCCTATCATTGAGTTTTAAATATGGGCCTAACAAATAGGTAAAACATCATTTTAACTTGGTTAATGATTCATGTCAGGTTCACCATTTTTTTCCCTCAGAATTTCGGAATGACCTCCCTGATGGGAGGTTCAAACATTCCAATCAGTTTCTAACCGGTTTGTTCATAGAACCGAAAACAACCAATGATTCCACATCCATTTGGACCTACTTTCCAAAGGTAGGCACTCATTAGTTTGTGGACTGATGAGGCTTAAAAATTTGCATGGGTCGAGAGGATGGGAGGTCAGACTCATCACACCTTTTTTTAGGGGAATTATTGTCTACTATGGGACTCTCTTTATGGATTTAAGTTATTTTTGTGAATCCTTATTACATTACCAAGTATAAAATTATCTTTCCTTCAGATCTGACAATCAATGATTAAATATGTAGGAAATTTAGATAATCTTTTATATGTATTTGAGGTTCTTCATTGATAGAGAATCATCTGTATTTAGTAGAGATTCTTGGTCAATGGTATCCTTCAACACATTTATATAGAAGTCTCTTAGTCATTATGATGACCATGCTGGTTTTAAAGCCACTCAGTGGGGAACTTGAAGTTTATTGTCATTCAGAAGGATATAGATTATTTCAGAGTTGGGATCGAACCCACAGATGAGCTACCTATATATCCTTTGTTTAGAAAAAGAATCAGAACCCACATAGTTCGAGTAAGGGAGTATGATGTTTATTATTGATAGCTCAAAGAAGTATGTCATAATTACTTTTACACTCTAATCTCACGTGAGTCATGCTCGGTGTGAGAAACAAGTGGTATTGGTAAAAACCAGACAATTGTGCCATGAAAGATGAAATCATAAGGAATAATGTGGGGCTTCTGTATGTATGACTGCCCAGATAAATGAAGATTAGGATTTACATCAGGGAAGAAATCCAGGAACAAGGTCCATAAAGGTATATGTACTTCATGGATATTTGAATAATCTAACTTGGGGATTACTCTTGAAAAGGTGGCCTAAATTAGGAGAGTAATTATGATTGGGTTTTACTCTTGAGAAGGAATCCCAGATCAAAGGTAAATTAGGACTGGTTAAGAGAAATTTAGATTGGGGCTTACTCCTGAAAAGGAGGCCCAGGTTAAGAGACTTGAAAAATTAAGGGACTTGGGGCTTACTTCTGAAGAGGATGCCCATATTTGAGACTGGGGATTACTCTTGAAAAGGAGGCCCATGTTAATGATTATGACTGGGGCTTATTCCTGAAAAGAAGGACCAGGTTAAGGGAATTAAGGTTTGGGGCTTACTCTTAAGGAGGATGCCCAGATTTGGGAACTTTAAGAATTGGGGCTTACTCCTGAGGAGGATGCCCAAATTAAGGGATTGGGGATTACTCCTAAGGAGGATGCCCAGATTTGAGAATTATGACTGGGACTTACTCCTGAAAAGGAGGCCCAGATTAAGGGACTTGGGGCTTACTCCTGAAAAGGAAGCCCAGGTTAAGATAATTATGGTTGGGGCTTACTCCTGATGAGGATGCCCAAAATTAGGGGACTTGGGGCTTACTCTTGAAAAGGAGGTCCAAATTAAGCGAATTATGACTGGGGATTATTCCTAAAAAGGAGGCCCAAGTTTGAGAATTATGACTGGGGATTACTCATGAAAAGGAGGCCCAAATTAGAAGTTCTCTCATATTAAAGGATGAGGTTGAATGAATTAAATCTCAATCTTTAGTGACATAAATATGTTTAAATCACTAGATTTTAAGAGATGTTCCACAGAATTCCTTTCAGATAAGAAAGTGAATCAAGAAAACATGCCAAAAATGGATTTGAAGAGTGTCTTGAAGACTGAATCTTGAATAGGAGAGGTGAAATGACATAAGAGGGGTGAAATGGGCAAGAAGGGCACCCAAAAAGGCAGGGGCGCGCAGGTCCTAGCAGGCGCCCAGGTACTGCGTGGGTGCGCAAGTCCTGGTCGCGCAGGTATACCTGCACGGCACATGGGTACTTGTGCGACGGTCAGTCCTTAGGGTAATATTTGGGCGAGACTTGGCTCAAACCCTTGGTATTATCCCAAGAGGCTTTCCAGAAGAGGGCGCGCAAGTTCTGGTGAAGAAGTTGGGCGGCGCGCAAGTGTGTCCATTTTCATTAAGGGTAAAACACTTAGGCGCGCAAGTTTTAGGGAATTCTAACACTTAGACCTTACTCCACTTATTTAGACCTTCCATTCTAGGTAAAGAATTACCATAGAAGTGTTCGGAAGACCTGAAGAAGAGACTCGGGCATTCAGAGCTCTGTATGTGAATTCTAGAAAAATTCATCTTCGATGGGGGGCCCACAGGGTCTATTTATAGGCTCGAGAAGACCCCGGGTGGTTATCCTTTAGGGCGCGCAAGTCACTTGCGCGACCATTAGGGCACGAACAAGTATACTTGCGCGACCATTGTAGAACTTGAGTGACCCTTGCGTAGTGTTCTTCTTTCTCCTTCCTTTGTTAATTTTTGATATTTGTCCAAAGGTTGAATCACTTTGAGTTATGATAATCCCCCTTTCCAATCTTTCGATTATGTGATGAAAGGAGTGTCAACAAACTTAAAGCTCAATTTTTGGATCTCATATTCAATGTTGAGATTATGGTTATCTAGGAAGACACCACATTAAAATACCTTCTTGGAAGTGCATGGATCCATATCCACTTAAAGGAACCTTCAATATTCCATCCATGTTTGAAATACCCCATCGATGTAACGGTTGGCATATTTCACGGTGACGGTGCCCCTTTTGAGACTTGTAGAGCCACATATGCTGAGGTAGATTTCTCTAAATGGGGAGGCAAACAACCAATATTGGATTATGATATATAATTTGTATCTTCCACCCCTACAAGTATTTGGATTATTATTGATTGTGAATATGTGCTCCCTATAAATCAGGTCAAGGTGATAGACCTGAACTTAGATACCCAAGCACCTCTTGTCCCCAACGACTGTGTCAAAGAAAATCATCTCCAACATCTCTCTGTAATGACTTAGGAAATAGGGGATGATAATTTCTTCCCTTCAGGGCCTCTCTCACCCCGATAGTGATATAAAATCCCTCATATTTCTGACTTCCCCTGAAAATATCTCCACAGACGTAGCGATTGCAGAATTTGAGGATGAACTCAAGAATACCACTCCCATATTCAAGGAAGGCCACTCCACTACCATTGATGAGATAAGGAAGGTAAATCTGAGAATAGAAGAATACACAATATCTATAATGATTAGTAATGATATGACCCTTAATGAAAAAATATATATATATATTTATTTATTTAATTTCTAAAGAAACACTGATATGTGTTTCATTCAACTATACATAAATTCCAGGAATGAATAAAAATGTGGCTATTCACCATATCAGCTAACCTGATGAGAATAAATTCTTCAAGATGGAATCCTGGAGAATAAACCCCTATAATGATACCAATATAGTGGTGTAATATGACAAATTTATCACAATAAATATTTTCCAAGAATTGAAATACCCAATATGGCTCCCCAACATCATTCATGTCACGAAAAATAATGGATATGTTAGGGTCTCCATCGATTTAATACACCTTAATCTACATTTCCTAAATGATGGTTTCTCATTACATATCATGGAACACTTGATAAATTAAACTACAGGCTTCCAAACCCTTTCATTATTGGATGTGTTTTCAGAGTATAATCAAATAAATATGGCCCATGAAGATGAAGAATCCACTACCTTCAGAGTGAATCATGGGATCATTTTCTTTCAATTCATGACATTTGGATTGAATAAATTTAGCACCACATATCAATGTGCCATTCATCATATCTTTAAGTTGTTCTTGGGTAGAATAAATGAATGTTATGTGGACAACCTGGTTGTCAAATCCCAAAATTGAAGTGATGATATCATGGATCTTCAAAGATTATTTGATAAGAAACGATAGCACATTGTGAATATTAATCCATAGAAATGAACCTTTAGGGTGACATTATGGAAGTTACTTGGATTTATCAGACACCAAATAGGAATCAAGGATGACCCAAAGAAGACTTGCACAATTTTTACGATGCCACCCCTAGAAATCTCAAAAAAATAAGGGGGTTCCAAGGGAACCTCATCAACATTTATAGATTCATAGAAAACCTAGACTGAAAATATCCCCCCTTTACTAGGGTAAAGAAGAATGGAATAACCTTTCAAATGTTTTATAAATACCAAGAATCCTTATAAATTTTCAATAAGTATTTATTATACCTACCAAACCTGATGCCTCAGGTGGAAGAGAGGCCACTCATTTTGATTGTGGAAGTAGTGGACCACTCACTTGGTGCCATCATTGCACAAAAAAATGATGCAAAGATCAATAAAAAGTATCTACCACCTCATCCAAACAATTCTAGGTTCTGAGACCTAATACTCCAATGTCGATAAGAACTTTCATGCACTCATCTTCATAATAAAAAATATGAGGCATTACATGAATCACAACCAAGTCCATCTGGTCACTCGTATTGACCCGATCAAGATCTTCCTTGGATGTAACAAGTTTACTAGGATCCCAAACCGATGTACGATCATTCTAAAGTAATATGACATTGTGTTCTTATCATAGAAATCAATGAAAGGGAACGTCCTAGATAATTTTCTCACAACACATCCTACCTTAGAGAATACACGGGTGGACACTGGGCATCTAGATGAGGTGGTCTTATATTCCAATGACACTCCCCATACATGGGAGATGTATTTTGATGGTGCCTCCTAAATCCTTATAAAAAAAGGATGGAAAACCCAAGATCCAATCAGGTCAAATTAGGGAATGTATTTGTCTCTCTAGAAAAAAAATTTCCCTAATATTTCTCACTATAAAAAACCTGTATGAATAAAGAGGAAGAAAACCATGCCCTTGTTATAGGGTTTCAAGCTACAAATAGCCCACCCGAATATAAAAGGTGATTCAGAAATAGTGATAAAGTAGAAAATGGATAATATTCCAAAAAAAGAAGAACAATCCCCCTCCCTGGTTATGTCAGGGGACTGATGGTATAGTTCTCTTTGTATCCCACATTTAACCGTATTCCCCAAACATAATGGTATCACAATGATGCATTAACTTATGTAGTCGTAGTCTAAGACGACCCTGATTTGGAGGAATAAATATTTTTTATCAGGCATTGATGAATGGTCTCATCGATCATCATTTCTGATATAGATGAGATTAATTAGGTCAAACCTTCCCTATAGTGTGACAAATTGGAATCCAACCCTGGATGGATGGAGTCTATGATATATTATATCTAAAATATTCTAGTAGATATACCTGGAGGGGAATAGATTTGGTGTCGTGCAATGAACATTACCCTACAAAGTAGTCTAAATGAATAGAGGTCCCTCTAAAAGTGAGGTTTTTATGCAATCCTCCTTAGATTCATAGTATAAATAAAGATTCCCAACATCATATAGGATGTCCATCCTAGCTCGTGTGGAACTCATAAATCTAGGACGAGGCTCTCCCAAAAAATTAGGAGGTTGGATTATTATAGGACAACCAAGACACAAGACTATGTGGAACACCAAGACATTTCATTCATGCCAAATACATGGAAACTACATCCATCACCCCCTTAAATTTCTATATAAAGCTAAATATTCATAGCCATTTCTAGTTTGGGGAATGGATGTTGTGGGGCTATAAACCCCAGCCAAATTTAAGCAGTTGAAGTACATACTTACTATAACTGACTTATTTTCTAAATGGGATGAGAAAATACCCTTCCAAGATGTCAAAATAAAAGAACATAATCAGCTTTATAATGTCCCATATCATCACCCCGTTTAGGGACCCTCAAAAAATATTGATAGAAAATGGAACCAAATTCTATTCTACAGAGTTAACGAAACTAAACCAGTTGTATAATATCAAGTCCAATCAATCACATCACTATCATTTATCAAAAATGAAAAAATAAAGGCCTTGAATAAGACTCTATCAAATATACTCTAATATGGTGAAAAATATTATATTTTCTAGCTGGATAAAATCCCCCATGATTTATGGCCCTACCGTACAACCACACATACTGATACATAAGGAACGCTATACTCATGGGTGTATGGGATCTAGGTAGTGTTTCACATAGAATTACTACATCATTTACCCATAATATCCATTTTCGAACAACTATCATATGATGACACATCAGAAATGCAACTGGATGAATTGGAATGGATCGATGAGAACATGTTTCATACATTAAACAACCTGGAAGTCTATCCACGTAGGATCACACGTGCCTTCAATAAAAAGGTTCTCCTCTATTCATTCCTCAAAGTATAACAGGTGTTGGTTCTCATAACCCCAGTGATACCCTGGAAAAGCATCAAAACCTACAACCCAAATGGGAAGGGCCTTATATCACACACAAGGTCTATCACAATGGAGCTTACGCATTAGCCACAATGGATTTTGAGCATGTCACACCCCCACTAATGTTAGATTTTTCAAGAAATAAATTGTGCAGCTATCATTAAGAACATGTATTCTTGGTTACATGATGGTAAAATATACAAACAAATCTTTGTTGAATGAAATTAAACTACACTAGTTTGTCCAAACTACAAGATGTTAAAGTACATATCTAATCGTCCTGGCAGCATGATAATATATTGTGCAGCACAATAAGTCCTGAAAACAAAACATCAAACTACATAGTATTCTACATCCGGGTTACATGACTTTAAACTAGGATATCTTCCTAGCCACATGATTTTAAACTATATGGAGATGACCTGACCACATGTTGATAAACTTTATGAATATGTCCTATAAGTAAGAAATTAAACTTAATGTCTTCTCTCAACCATACCACATGGTGTAAAACTTCCCAAATCCACAAAATTTCTATTTTTTCATGTTGGTTGATCTTATTCCTTATAAAAAGACATTAAAGTATATGTAATATTTCATCACCGCATATGGTTAGAATGTATGAATCACCCAATGATTCATTTTCCTTCACGTCAGGTGACCCTCTTCCTTACCACATGAAATTAAACTACATGGATGGTTTCCTTTCTTAATGACATTAAACTTCATGGATCCATATTGTTACTCCTCTTTCACATTGGGTTCCACATTTCTGTAACTCATGATATTAAATTACATGGGTATGAAGACCTACGTATGAATATATTCTCATTTTCAATACGATACGTAGGCATGTGTCGATCATTTAGCTTGGTACAACCACTATAAGATAAACAATCCCCTTGTAATATCATTAATTTCCCTCTTCATAGGGAGAGAAACCCTTGTCATTACTTGATTATCAAACTGAGCATATCATACATGAGATTAGGAATTTTGGTGAGGGCTTCCCCACACAAACAAGGCATGAGGGCCCATTATAGGTTCATCATTGTCTTGAATGCAAGACCTTAAAAGGAATACCATTATTCCTTGCTACATGACATTAAACTACATGTTTGATGTCCCTTGTATGACAGGAAACCACCTATTCCTGTGGAACTCACCTGAGAGGACCACTATTGTTGGTTTTAGTCTCCTTCCAGACTAGAATTCGAGAACAACACATGTCATGATTCTTGACACCACAAGATACATAGAGATGCACAGATCCTCAAATAATGGGTCTAGTCACAACCAACATAAAAATTCCTCCTCCTTTGTGTATAAGAAATAATTTTAGTAGAAGGTAATTATTTAAGAACTATGTATGGCTTGATTCATATTGTCACAAGAAGCTTAGTGACACCTAGACCTCTATTCTTGTGTCTAGCCATAATATTTATTTTCATCCACATCGGGAAGCCAAAATCCATTCCACATTACATTAACATTCACAGTTCCTCAATTAATACAAGTGGCTTGATTCTTATCATCACAAGATGCGTAATGAATCCCGAATCTCTAATGATGGAACAATTACAATAATCAATGGAAACAATTCCCAACAATGCATATTGGTCAGATCTATGTAGATTTTTCCTGTTATAGGACTTCATGAGCCTTTATTATTGTCATCAAAAGATATATAGTGATTCCCATATCTCCAATCCTAGTCCCAACTATAATAACCGAAAAGAAAATCAAAATTACATAAGGTTCGAGTTATACAATCTCAATTTTCCTACAACTTGTATCTGAATATGGTATTCTTTTGCATGTAATATATCATTCACACTCATTTCAAATTAGTTCCCATTTACTTATTGCATGATGTTAAACTGCATGGAAAACGTCTTTACTGCATGATAATAAACTACAAAAAACATATCCCTACCACATGATGAAAAACTGTATGGAAAATTCTCACACGACATGATAATAAAATAAACAAAATACATCTCCACTATATGATAATAAATTTTATAGGCCATCGCCCAGGTTTCATCGTTTATAAAAGGACCACGAGCACCTCATTCTGGTCATGTAGAGTATGGGGTGCTTCCATCATCTTTTAAGCACTTCAATCCATAAATCACATATCAAATTTCTAGTACCTTGGGTTTCCAAAACATTCCATGGAACATACAAAGGATACACAGCTTCAAGGGGACCTTTTTCTGACTATGAATATATTCCTACGGCTCCTTCTTATGCACCTATGGTCATCAACCAAAATCATCACTCTACAAAAGGGATTTACGATCCTTATAATCCCTAACTCTACTGTGGAAGAACTCAACACCCTAGTTTTATCTACACTAATCTCGGTATGATTTTACCATATCATTACTCAAGACTTGGGAACCTTGATCCTTGGTTAATAATATTTTCATGTCCCACTAATAAGGATATTGGGGAACTCTTGAACCTGGGTACCACAATTTGGATCTTTTGTATCATTACCCATATTAATTCCATGTGCATCATGACATTAAATTATCCACACTTTGTTCAAATATACATGAACATAATATCTAGCCAATAAGTGTCTAAATTGAAAGACCTTAATCTGCCAGTGAAAGAGGCACAAAACTTTTTAGGTTGAAAAACTGAAAAGGGAATCCTAAGAAAAATTCCAATATTCTCTCTCTAAAATCTTCATCTTTATGGGTTAGGAAAAAATTCGGGTGCAAATAAATAATTCGTAAAGATCATAGGGTATAATCTGCCTCCCTAGTAAAATCCAAAGAATTATCATTGAACCCCTTGGTTGAGGAAAACTTTAGAGAAATGAAATTTTACATCTCCTTCCCACTAAAATATGTTCTCTAGGAAGTGAACAAATTTTAGGGTGCTCAAATTATTCTTGGATATTATAAATTCAACAAATCACACTTCATGATTTTAGTGCCTCGAATTAACACAATATCACATGGAATATGGACAAGATACCTGGCTTTAATGGACCCTTTTTTTGACTTTTCATACATGTCCATGGATTCTGCATATGCACCTATAGTATTCAACCAAATGCATCAGTCAATAGAAAGGGATCCCTAATCCTTATGATCCTGGACATCACAATTGTAGAAATCAGCACATCCTTGTGATAAGAACTACTCCAGCTATGACTGTCCCATATCATTAATCATAACATGATCACCTCATACTATGATTTACAATATCCACACCAAACTATCTAAGTGGATTTGACATTATGTCGCCATGTTTCTACCCTTTCACATGTTTGGAATGCAACACTATATTCCTAAAAAAATTATATTCCACACCTCATGATTTGAAACCATCGGGAATGTAGATCATACATTACGATCAAGAACTAAACTTCCTTAGGATGACAATACCCTTCCTGGATAGCATTCCTCCCATACCTCAATTCATCATCTGGATGTTTTATTCTTAACAAATCAGTTATTGACCTTGAAAAGGAGTGAATATCATCTTTTTATTGACCATGATATCGATGCATAAGGGTATTGACTCACTAACTAATGGAATATCCTCCTTACAAGAAAGGAGCTTCAATTTCTGTGATCCCTAGGAACATCACGGTAGAACCTGGAACCTTAGGGTGTTTTTAGGTCATCCCTATTATTTCTTCCCAATCCTATATTCACAGAGTCAAAATTTTGGTTTATAACTTAGGTTATCCATAATAAAACTTTCTGGGAGGACCTAACATCCATATTATTTCAGCCTCAATATATATTACCCCCATAAATCATCAATTAACCTTGGAAAAGTGTGGAAACGCTTTTTTATTTCAATGCTATTGATGCATAAAGTCATTGAACTACCAACTAGAGGCATATCCTCATTGTAGGAAAGGATCTATAATCCACATGATCCCCAACAACACAATGATATAACCCAACACCCAGAGTGTTTTGAGTTGTTCCTAGCATGCCTGTAGAATATTCAATGATCGTCAATCCAGTTTAACCTAAAAGACCCTAAACTACAACAATAGAAGGACCATACTAAAAGACCCTGAACTACACCAATAGAAGGTCTGAGCTAAAGGGATATAAACTACAATGATATAAGGTCCAAGTTAAAAGATCCCAAAATACAATCATAGAATGTATGGAAAAAAGACCCTAAACTACAACGATATGAGGTTTGAGATAAAAGACCCTAAACTACAACAACAGAAGGTCTGAGATAAAATACCATAAACTACATCAATATAATGTCCTATCTAAAATACATTTAACTATATAAATAGAAGGCCCAATCTAAAATCCCCTAAACTATAGTGATAGGAGGTCCATGCTTTTCGAGCCTACCAGATTCAGGAAAAGAAATATAACTCTCCCTCTATAACATATATTCTACCTATGTGATCCTTTTTCTAATATGGCGATCCCAGTAAAACTAGAACAAATGAATCAATTAAGAATCTCGTGATGGGGGAAATTCATGAGTGCTTCTTGATAAGAATATATCATGATTTAAATACTCCGATCTATACATTCTGGTTTACTTGATATTATGAAAAGGATGGGTATTTTTGGAGATTCATAAAGTTTCAGATCAATGAAGAATCATGCTCATCATGAATGAATTAAAACTGGTAAACAAATTTAAAGTTCAGTAGATCTCTTGAACTAATAAATTATTCAAGAAGAGTAAGAACCTCCACATATCTAAGAATTTCCAACTAAGATATGATCCAAATTATGATTGAGAAAATAATATTGCATCATAGCATATGTTCTGATGATTCGTTGAGTTCTGAAAGTCTCTACTATGGGAAAGTCACAGATTGATTTAGTTGATCAACAAAGTCAGTTTCAGCCTAAAAAACTTCTTGTAAATCACCCACCATAGAATTGGCTTCATTAATTACCTTTTCCACCATGTATAAAAGTTCTTTTTTATCTAGTACAATATTCTCTTATACCTGAAGTTCATATTGAAACTAGGATATCTCTGCTTGAAGATGACTGATATCAAACTGGAGATGACTGATTTCAGATAGAAGATGCTCTATTACAACCTTTATATCATGGAATACATCTTGGTGAGTGGCTTCCTCCATCACACACTAGGAATATTCCTTTATATAATTTTCCCAGTTATTCTTCACCGAAGTGGAATCCAAAACAACTACCATCCCTGATTCAAGTTCCCAATTCCGCTCTCTCAAAGAGACCACTTCCTTCACTCGAAAATGAAGGGTGGAATAGTCGAATCCCTCATAACCAAGGGTAGGAAAAAAATTGATGGTGTCCAAACTGATCCTTCGACTCCTCTAAGGGTGTCCCTAAAACTAAGGCCCAAATATCCCTCCACATGTGTCCCCGCGTTGACTGATAGAATGAAACAGACCATGGGACATGATCAAATACCATTATAGGAACATGAATATTTTTTTGGATTATGTCACTCATGGAAAGAGTTGTGCTCATATTTTTTGATGATGAGGGAGAGAATTATCCTCCACATTGGTTGATCCTGTCAAAGGAACCCCCAAGAGGGTAGGGACTAGGGATTCCAAACCACGAGTCTAAGAAACCACAGTAAGAGAGATAAGGGATTATCTGTCACATGATAAAAAATGTAGTATCCTAGGATAATCAATTGATAAGACTTATATAATAAACACACCTTTCTTGGTCACATCACTAGAGTCATCCACTACCCCGACCCCATCCTCAGGTGAAGAAGCAACCACTTCTTATGATGAAAGACTTTGTAGAACATCTTGTACCTTTATCAAAGATATGATTCCCTCACCACTCTTGAGAGAATTGGGAATAATAGATACTATCATCCTATAAAAAAAATTACAAACTGTCCATACTTGAATAAATTTTTAACTTCTCCAAAACTCACTACCACCATGGCTAACATGGTAGTAAAAAAGATATTTGTTTCTATATCCTCTAAAAGAGTACCCACCTATGCCGAATAAACTAGTGTGATTGTTAAGACATCTATATTAGGTAATAGGAATGATTGAAACAACTCCTCATCCATCTCTAATTCCTGACAGGTCAATCCTAATAGTGAAGGTTTTTTTGAAGAAACCAAATTCTCACCCAGATCCTCAAAAGTAGAAATATTCTCTTCTAAGAGAGATTAATGCGGACCTTCAAATTTTGAAAAAATCAATATGTATTTCAAGAATGATCCAAAATAATAAAGGAGTGGAATTTAACAAATATATGAGGATTATAGTGGAGAAGAACATGACAATGCAGGTTACTTCCATTTCCTATTCCCTTACTGGAAAGGCTCTCCAGAAGGTGTTGAAGATGAAATCATTGTTCCATAAGAAGAAATCATCAACAATAAATTGGACAATAATGTTGGGGATTCATCATCATCGACATCCCAGTCTGTACCAAACTCTTCTCCCATAGATGTACTATGCAGAAAATATTCGTAGGATGGAAGGATCGACTTTCCATCATTAGCCTCCCCCCGTATCAACCAAACACAAAGGATGTCAGTACAGTTGTAGTGTAACCAAAAACCATTCAACATAGTAGTGAGATCATTATTACCACTACCTCTATAGGACATACAAACTCACGAAAATCCCACTTTTAGTGTTCCCCGTAGTTCCAATCGGTGAAATAATGGTGAATAGAAAACCCGACCCTTAATGCCTGCTATAATTACATTGAGGATTTGGAAGTAGGCCATGACATCCTCATGTTGGTATTTTGAAGTAATACCCAGTGTGGTGGTGATATAGATGAATCCTTTCAAATGTACCTCTGTTTGGTGAAATATACCATAGATCATGGATTATACGTTCTTCATCCTCCAATATTCTCATTGATGATATGTGGTAGGAAATGATAACTCTGGATTGGTATCATCCTCTAGCACTAAATTTGTAGTAATGCTGATAATGGGTGATTCTAACATCAATGGAAATTGTCTTACTTCCTTGTGGGGTGCCTCAAGAACCTCTGGCCCTTTAGAAAAAAAATTATTTCTAGGCCTGGGATTGGGCTTAGTAGATGGTGTTTGGAAGGCCTCACTCACCAACTTGGATAATTACCCACTAGGTTATGGGTGTACCCAAGCCTCCACATAACCATGATATAAACCAATTACAGCATTATGGGGAGGAAGTTTAATAACTTCATGAGTATCCTCCCCAAAAAACATTATAAAAAATTAGAGAGATGGCATTGGATACTCTTCTGATCGAACATAAATAGAGCAAGTAAATATTGACTTGATACATTGGAACTGGAGGATAAACTAGTAGGGTTCATACCACTCATACATGAGGATATTTTGTGGAAATAAAACCATTAGAAAGTGATGTAATATAATCTAATTCCTCAAGACTGGCCTCACCAGTATCAATAATATCACAAATAAGCACTGGACCATAGGTTCTGAAATAGAAATAATTAGAGTGGCTAATACAAGCCATGACATCCTGTTCTTTTAGTGTAGTGGGACTTACCCAACTGATGCATTGTACGTATGATATAATGTCGAAATTTAAGATACCTTGGATGTCTAGATATTCATATCCTAAATGAAATCTTTTATACTCTCCATAATACATGGAAGGGGCCCAAAATTCTATAAGGGTCTTTCCCCTAGTAAACATGTTGCAGAAGACAATAATCTTTTTCCAGCTTAGGGATGGTTATCCCAATATTCCCCCTCCCAGATAGGTCTCCATCGTGAAAATGGAAACACTAACACCACATTTTTCTTTCATGGGAAGTAAGTACCCACTCAGGTATATGGTGAGGAAACCGACTAATTGGATAGACCGATCAATACTGGGGACAACATCCCATCCCCATTATTTAAATTTTCCTTCCTCAACCATGGTACAATAAGTTCCTGGTGCACTAAGAGAGTCCCTCAAAAGCCATTATTTCTGATTCATAGATTTTGGGTCAAATTTGATCTTCTTGAGGAAGCATTTCACCCATCTCTGGAATGGAATATCTGCTCTAGGAAGAAAATCCTTTGGGAGGGCCTTTTTAGGAAGCTTAATTAGCTTGTGGGTCAGAGGAGGAGTCCGTGTTACATCACTCCAATTGAATCATAGGGGAATGAACTTGTCATACATACCATATAATATAGGTGCACCATATACATCCCCAAATCACAAAGGCTTATGCCCACCTCACCATGCATAATGTGGAATGTGTTCGTGTCGGAACTCCAATGACTGAATAGTTCCACAATAAGACCCTTGTTATTGTAAGTAAATGTCTATGATATAAAGACAACATCATACATTCCAATTTGTTTCAACTCCTTAGTGAATTTAGAATCAATGTATTTTACCCAAAAGGGACATCCCCATTCAATTCCACAACTATCTCCTAACCATATTTCATAGTTGGAATCCCACCCAAACTTTTAATTGGTGAAAAAATTTGTCATTATTGAGAGGTACATATAAATATCATCATAGAGATTATGATCAGTCCCATCAATGTATGTGGGAATGAATTTTAGTATATGCCCATATTCGTGGTCTCCCTCAGTGAAAAATTATCCCCCCCACCGTGAGAGTTGTATGCCCAAAATTTGTTATGGGTCTTCTAAATCTAGAAGGAGGGTATAAATTATAACTAAAACCGAAGAATGGTTTCATCATTAGTATGAAAATAACCATAGAGGGGATGGAATTTTGAATGGGTATACTCCACAAATTTTATTCCAATCAGCTTTATCAGACTTAGTTGAAGCGACCCAACATCATGATTACAAGTAGGATCCATGATCTCCATAGTAGTGTCATGATGGGAAATCACTACATTTTACTCCATATTAAAAGGATTGAAAGAAGTGTGTTGAGAAACATTATCCATCTGAAAAGGGGTTAGTGGCATATGTTATATAGATAAAATAAAATCTTGTCAAATTAAGGACATAAAAATTCCAAAAACATCATGCATGTCGTATGAATCAACAGAGGCATTTGTGAATCACATTAAGGGATGACAAATCACCTAAAACTCGAAGATATTTTGGGTGAAAAGAACCCATAGACAATCAAACAACCACTTGGCCCCTACAAGACTCATGATCTCATGTCTTTTCCATGGTCATGAAAACCAAAAAATAGCCACAAGATCATGCGATTAGGCCAAATCATATTGAATAACCCACAAGAAAATAATATCCCCATGGAGAAAGTTCAATAAATTACTAAATTATAGTTCTTAGTTAGTTAGAGCGGGTTCCAGAGAAAAAATAGTCTTGTAAAAATGTTCTTGTGAAAAGTGATTTAGATGAGGTCTCACAACTGGGTTTTGTGGAATAGTCTTGCGATGAGAAAACACGATAGTTGCAGGGTGGGAAAGATCTGATGTATGGGTAGTCGATGAGTTGATTCTTCTCTTACCCATTATTTATAAGGAACCCTATGGAATACTAAAAATCACCCAATAGACCAAGTGACACACGAAACACTAATTTGAGATGGTGAAAAATCCTCAGGTGGGCATTTAAATTCCTCATAACTAAGTCCTTTTACCCAAAAACATCACTCTTGATGGGGGAATCTACTGACACCTTCCAAATTAGCATTGTTAAATCCCCAATTGATGAAATTCCTAAATACATGTATTATTTTACCTGCAAAATAGAAGGATTTAGAGAGTATCTGACACTCATGGATTTTATAAGTCCCATGGGATGCGTGATCATGTTACCATCATGAGGTGACATGAAGGAGACATGAACATAAAATATCCTACAGAAGGTCTTGAATAAACCCTTTTGAATTGTCCTTATGCTCACGTGAAGACATCTACGAAAATCATTGGTCATATAGCATCATTCAGATAATCTCTTATAGGTCACACAACTTATCCACTAGTGAAAACATGAAAACCAAATCAATATCCTTTGAAAATAAGTAGATAATATCCAAGGTATGGGAGCCTCTTATAGGAATAAAATTCATGAAATACATCATCGATGGGAAGAATGATTATCTATAAAAATGTTCAAGAAAACACATGAGTCCCCAACCTTTGTAAATTTTGAAAAATCAAATAAAATGCGAGGGAGGAAGGAGCCTCTCATGGTATTGAAAGTCAAGTGAAGCACCCTGGGAAATCCACAAGACACGATGAGTCCTTGATTACATGTCTTCCTAATCTGTTTAATTTCCATCATCATTTCATCCTCATCACCCGAAGAGCCTTAGACATATACATGAAACCATACAGTACCCCTTTAGATACATAAAGGAAAACTAGATAGAATAGTCCATGAAATAATCATGTATCTCTATAGGACAACTTATTGGTGGCTCGATGAATCACCATTTGGTAAAGTGATTTTCCTCAACAAAATCCTAGAAACATTGTGAAATAGCCAACATTTTTAAAAAAAATAATGGAAAAAAGGAGCTTATGGGAGCCTATTCTAGTTGTAAAACTCTCACGACACTCTAAGGCTACCAATTTCATGGTATCAAAAGACCCCTTGATAGTTGGTCGGGTCCTATAAATCCTCCCCTGACAAGTCATCCTTCACTTATAGAATGTCACATAAATTTCACCCAAGATCAAGCAAAGGCCTTTCAAAGGTCGACCAGATCTTGCAAAGGCCCTTGGATATATCGATATGAAAATATTAATGTCCCTCAGATTGTTTGAATGACTCAAAAAAACTTCCATAAAATGGAAATAATCCAATAAATGTGGAATTTACTGGATGATCCTATGATCGATGAAAGAAATAGAACACCCCAGCGTGATCTAGGATATGACCTCATGAAGACGAGTGACACTGAGGCCCTAAATTGATTCCATAATGTATTCATGAGATACCCACCATGTAAAGAAATGAACAATTAGAGCAGTAATGCCTATAAATCCACCACCCATCATGAAAAACTTCCATAAGAATAACCACAAACTTGAGGAAAACCATGACTCTGGGTGGATGGATGAAATCTTGGAACCTCGTACTGACGCTATAGTGGATTTCTCAAAATTATGATCTCGTGACCAAAAAACCATACCACCAGGTAAGTTCTAGGGAACAAAAATATCAATAATGTAACAATAATTATCATTTCACGTGATTATTCCTAGATCACATGAAGAACATATGGAGGGACACCTAGAGAAGATCCCATATATGTGTTATGTCATGCGATACATAAAACAACCTAATGCTGAAAAAATATAAGGCACTCTCAATAAATATTGGAATAGAGACTAAAAAATGGGAGACATATGTGAAACAAATTTACACTAATACTCATGAACTTTACATGAACCACACAAGTCCGGAGACATAATGTGTACATGTCACCCAGATCTCATGAAAATCCTTTGGTATACTATTTGGATCATGAGAAGTCCATCGGACATGTCAAAGGAAGTCATATAGAACCCTCAAGGCATTCCATTGATGTCTCCTGAAACTATATTGGATATCCATTCATACATCTTTGTGTCCTTTAGATATGTCATCCAGCTCATACGAAGGCACCAGTTCATGTCATCTTAGTCTCACAGTAGCTCTCAGGAATATCACAAGGCTCATGTGATGCCCTTTGGGCATGCCAACCTAGTCTCATGGTATTCTCCATACATGTCATCCAGGACATGAAACACCATCTAATACATGTCACCCATCTCTTTCAATTCCCTTTGATCACATCAACCATGTCATCCGGTGTCCTCCTGAAAAGTCATCCAGGACATTAGGCACCCTTCAAGAAATATCACATTGACTCTCATGAACCCCTCAGAGCTTCTCATATAGATCTCATGATGAAACCAAGGTATGTCACCTAGATCATAGAACATCATCTAGATTCTCCATCCAGGATCATGTGATGTCTTCCGGGACAAACTATCAGGGTCTTGCTATGTCCTCTAAACAAATAATCCTTGATCTTGTGGCAATCAATGGACATAACATTTAAGATATGAAAAGTCCTTTGGACTAGTCAACTGGACCATGCAGTTTCCTTTTAACCTATTAGGAATACATTCTATGAATTTTTTGGAAGATAACTGAGGCATGAAATGATGAAAAAAATCATGTTAGATAAACAAGAAGACCAGGTCAAGATTACATCCTAGGACTTGATAAACTTACACATCCTCAATTTTTAACCCCTGATTATAAGGGAAAACCCAATGTGTAATCCTTGGAAACTAAACTATGAAAACTCTGATTCCTACCATAACCAGGATACATAGGAAACATGTAAGGACCCAAAACCCTCTAGGAAATCCCTTTGTTATCGTCCACTCTTTAGGGAATTTTGAGATGTAACAGTGGCTTAATTTGGGAGTTTTCAAAAAATAAAGTATTTTGAATGGTGGATCACCGAATGGTGTCTCAATGAACGGTGGATCACCGAATAGTGGCTCAATGAATGGTGCCACCGAATGGTCACTCACTAAATATTGGCTCACCGAATAGTGGCTCACCCTACAGTGGCTCACCGAATGGTGGCTCACCCAATGGTGGTTCACTTAATGGTGGCTCACCAAACGGTGCCACTAAAAAGTGGACCACCGAATGGTGGCACAAAACAGTGAATCCAAATGGTGGCTCATCGAGAATTGTCTCACTGATTGATTACAATGGTGACTCGACAATTGATGAGTCACTTCCGACAGTTTTCTAAATTTCTACTTTTCTCCAGTTTCTCCTAGTTTTTCTAGTTTCACCCCAATTACATTTTATTTGATGTAAATCCTATTTAAAGCACTATTTTGAGTTTTTAAAGGTATTTCAAAATATATTAATTTTATCTTAATATCCTTATTCTCCAGGGGATTTGAAATAATCCAACTGTATGATGTTGTCCATGATATGAATTTAATGGAATTGAAACCGTTTTTCAGTCCGTTGATATAGGATAAGAATTTTTCTAAGGATGGGGTCCTCTCTTCTCTTTTTTCATATGGAGAACTTTTCTTCCCAGATGAGTTGTGCTCCTATGCTATTTCTCCCCCTATCCATTTTTCCTTGGATTTTTTCTGCTACTTGCACACCCCCTGTTTTGGCACAAGAAAGAATCATTGGGCCCATATTATTCCAAGTAGGGATTTTCCTTCGTATCTCTTTTTATTACGAATCATATGGGGTGGGTATAATGGGTCCTCCCTGTAAGAACTGATACATCCAAATTTAACAAATATAATGAGAAGTAATATATGGGGGACATGGGAGATGTTGATGACAATTGTTTTTTTATTTTTTGTCTCTTTTTTTGATGAGATATATTGTGGTCATGTTGTCTTTGAAAATCATAGTTGTTGGTGGTATTTTTTTTCTTATGGGTGATTACTTATAACTATTTTTTATTTCTCATGTATACTTTCTAAAAATATCTATTTGTTTAATCACATAAACTTGGTTAAATCAACGGATATCATACGATAAAAACCCTTGTGTGATCACCCCTACATATTGAAGTGAAATTTAAATAACACTATTGGCCAAATCTAAATACACCATGTTTGATAGGTGTGGCTATATGCTGTGTGGGCCTTGTTGGGTTCAATACATTAATGGGGTTATGTGGTGGTGTTGTTGGTATCATGGTTGTGACATGAGGGTGGGCATTGTAGTTAGTTCTATGAAAAGGGTTTGGTATGTGTGTGTTGTGAGGCTATGGGTTGGTGGTGGTTATTGTGACCTATGTATACAGGGTGGTGTGGGTCATGTGATGAAATATCATGTTGAGAGATTTATTTATTGTGGAATGGATGAACTTATAATGTAGTGGGACTCCATCTGGGCAGTGTTAGGGTAGTGGGATTTTAAGACATGGATGTTTCATGATTTTTTGTTTATGGGTGTGCTGGGTGTGGTGTTTTTGTGAAGTGGGGCTTCTAGGTTTGGTTGTGAGTGATTAATTATGTAGGATAACATTGAAGAATGATGCTGGTAGTATCGAAATATGAATGGGTGTTAAATGGGGAGAAAGACTGAAGTGGGTTGTTTGCTGTGTGTTTTGTTACAGGGAGTGTTTAATGGAATTAAGCCTTCTAAGAACAGTTGTAGTTGTTTTTCATGTTATTTTCTTAGGAAGGTATAGAATAAATAAATTAATAAATTGATATATAAATAATTAAATTTGGTTAAATGAATTGGATGGGGGTATTCTTCAATTTACAGAAGTGACCGTCGTTCGTGGTGATACATGAATGTAATTGTATCAAAAAAGTTGGTTTGTGTGGGTTGGTTGTTTGTTTGGAAACCCAATGGTTGGGATGAGTGTTTGTTTACCTATATATATAAACTTGTAATTCCTTGTTTTTTTACACGCACCCCACCTGCGTTGAGCACTAGGTTCCAAACACCCCCATTGTTATGGGGGAGGGTATCTTTCCCAACATCCTTGTGGGAGGATGGATGGTTGGTTATTGGATCTTCTCTTCTCCATATTCTAGGAATTTACCACCCAAGACTCTTTGAAAAGGTTGTAGTGGCTTGAGGTTTTCTACCAGACCTATAGTACTTGTTGTGTGAGAGGTGGTTTGTTTCCAATGTGTCTTTATAATGAGGCCCAAGTGTTTTTGGATAGGGTGTGGTATGTGTGTATCCCATGTGTTTTCAGGTAGGTTTAAAGGGTGGTAGTGACTTAGGTGTCTGTGGGCAGGATGTGTGTGGTTTGTGGCCCATGTGTGTGTCACCGTGTTGTGATAGAGGGGCTTGTGGAAGCGAATGAGAGCATCGAGATATTCACTTTTTGGGATGAGAAGTTTACAAGTGGGAAGTGGTAAAGGGGTACCCAAATATTGATGTTCTTAATAACTTAATTTATATGACTTTCATTTTTTTGTGATTATACCTTATTGAGGTTGTGGTGGATAGAATTCCTTGTTAGGTTCTTTTGATTTTTTTTCTCATAGTAGAATTAGTATGCTTCTCCCACTTGTTGGGAGGTGACTTTGGTTTTTTTTCTACTAAGTATAATTGAATTCTATCCCTATATATATAAAACTATTTTCAGGCTTCCTGAGAGATTACACATACCATGTTGGGTAGAAGATGGAGAGGTGGATATTCTTTGTCCATATATGGCGCAGAGTATGAAAGAGAAGGTGAAAATTTCTTGTGAACGGATTAAGGCAACGGATGACCAGAACAAGTCGTATGTTGATCGTAGTAGAAGGATCTTAGATTTTGAGGTTGGGTACCATGTATTATTGAAGGTTTCCCCTTGATGTGGGTAGTATATGGTTGGAAGAGGGAGAAGTATTTCTTCAAGGTTCATCAGACCTTTGGGGGTGTTGGGACAAGATGGTGAGGTGGCATATCAGCTGGCATTTCCACTATAGTTGGGGAGGATCCACGATGTCTTTCAGGTCTACCAGCTTTATTGGTATCTTCATGATGAATACCATGTCATTGATTTAGCATAGTTGGATAACGAGGATGAAGAAGTGTTCATGGAGTGACCAGTGAAGATATAGGATCATCAGAAGAAGGTGTTGTGTGGGTGGATCATTCCCTTGGTTTATGTGTTGTAGATGCATGGTGTCCTAGAAGAGAGTACATGGGAGTGAGAGGCATAGATTTGAGCCTTGAAACTAATGTTTTTTTGAATTTATGATTGTGTTCCTTGTTTTTATGTGATATTTGAACTTGTTTTCTATGAGATGAGTTTTTTCTTTATTCTCTAATGTGCGAAGACTCCCAACACATGGGAAGGGGGGACCTGATCCCTAATCAAGACACATTAATGAAAATGCAATTAAACCCTTGTGGGTGATTCAGTTCTGCCCAAATTTTATAATTCCTTGGCATGGAAGAAGAAACTACCTAATACATGAGTGTAGACAGTGTGACTTTGGTGTTTTTTGGTTGTTTGGGGTAGTATCTATCGAGTAGGTTTTCATGTATGTTGGGGTTTTCACTCTAGATTTTTAACAATGCATGATTGTTTATCCTTAATAGGTATCTTATAGGGTGGTTTTTTAGATCCCTCCTTATGGGTTTAGTTTTGAATTCATCAGGATGAGAATATTCTGAGAGGTATCTGATGTAATGGACCAAACCCCTCCAAACCATTTCATTTTGACAATCTAGAGTTTGGGGCATTCTGGGAGGTAATAGCGTCTTAATTCGGGAGTCCAAAAATCTAGTATTTCGAATGGTGGCTCGCCAAATGGGGGATAAAAAATGGTGGATCACCAAGTGGTGTCTCAAACAATGGTGACACCAGTGACTCACCCAATTGCGTGTCACTTCAGATAGTTTTCCAAATTTCAATTTTCTCCAGGTTCTCTCATTTTTTCCTGTTTCACCCCTATTACATTTTATTTGACATAAATCGAGTTTAAATCCCAATTTGAGTGTTTCTAAAGGCGTTTCAAAGGATATTAATTACATATTAATATTATAATACTCTGGTGGATTTGAAATAATCCAAGAGAATAGTCTGGGGGACAATCTGACTTTATTATACTTGAAACCATTTCCCATTCCTTTGATACAGGATCTGGATTTTTCTAAGGCCAAGGTCCTCTCTTCTCTTTTCTCATGGGGAGCAAAGAAATTTTCATTCTAGATGAGCATTTCACTTTTGTTTTGTCTACCCCTATCTAGTTTTCCTTATAGGTTTTCTAATTCTCATGCACCCCACGTTTTTGGCATAAGGGAGAATCATTGGTTTCCTATTGGTCAAAAAGAGATTTTCCATAATCTCTCTTTTAATAGTGTATCATTCGGGGTGTGTATAATGATGCCTCTGTGTGAGAATTGACGAATCCAAATTTAAAAAAGATAATTAAAAGTAATAAATTTGAGATGGGGGAGATTTTGATGCTGATTGTTTGTTTTATTTGTTATCTCTTTTTTGATGAGATCTATTGTGGTTGTGTGGTCTCTAAAAATCATGGTCGTTGGCGGTCTTTTCATGCTCAAGGTTGATTCCTTATAACTGTTTTTATTTCCATTGAATATTTTATATAAATATAAATATGATTAATCAAGCACACTTGGTTAAATAAATGGATTCACAAGGATGAAAACCCTTGTGTGATCACCCCATCTAATCAAAGTGAAATTTAAAGAACACTGTTGACCAAATATAAATACACCCTATTTGATAGGTGTGGTTGGGTGTTGTGTGGGACTTGTTGGGTTTTGAGATTTAATGGGGTTATGTGGTGTTTTTTGGTAGCATGTTTGTGGACACTAGGGTGGGCAGAGGAGTAGTTTCAATGAAAAAAGTGTGTTATGTGTGTGGAGTGGGGTTGTTGTTTGGCTGTGGTTGTTGTGGCCATTGTGTATGGGGTGGTACGAGTAGTGTGATGGAATCTCAGTTCGAGAGATTGATTGAATTTGGAATGGATGAAATTTTTATGTAGGGGGACTACATCTAGGAAGTGTTTGGGCTGCGGGGCTATAGGACTGGACTGTGTCAAGATTTCATGTTAATGGGTGTGTTGGGTGTGGTGTTGTTGTTTAGTGGTGCTGCTAGGTTTGGTTGTGAGAGGATTAATTAGGTGGTATAACATTTAAGAATGTTGTTAGTATCATCAAAATATGAATGGGTGTTAAATAGGGAGGAAGAATGAAGTGGGTTTTTTGTAGTGTGTTTTGTTATGGGGAGTGTTTAGTAGATTTTAGCCTTCTGAAACGGTTGAAGATGTTGTGCCTATTATTTATTTGGGTGAAGATGAAATAAATAAATCAATAAATTGATAAATATATAATGAAGTTTTGTAAAATGAAATGGATGGATCCATGCTTCAACTTATGGAAGTGACCATCATTTGTGGTGATCCGTGAATGCAGTGGTAGTTGCAACGGTGGTTTGTGTGAGCATGTTGTTTGTTCGGAAACCCATAGGTTGGGTTGATTGTTTCTTACCTATATGTATAAACTTGTAGTTCCTTGTGTTTTCTATTCACACCCAACTGTGTTGAGAACAATGTTCTGAACACCCCCATTGCTATGGGGGAGGGTGTCTTTCCCAACTTCTTTGTGGGAGGATGGATGAATGGATATTGACTCATCTCTGTTCCCTCATTTAGGAATTTACCGCCCAAGACTCTTTGGGTCAACTGTAAGGGCTTGAGGTTTGTTACCAGACCTACAATACTGGTTGTGTGAGAGGTGGTTTGTTTGAAATGTGTCTTTGGGATGAGGCCCATGTGATTTCAGTTAGGGTGTTGATTGTGTGAATCCCAAGTGTCTACAGGCAGGTTTGCAGTGTGGTAGGGCCCAGGTGTCTGCATGCAAGATGTGTGTGGTTTTTAGATAAGGTGTGTGTGGGTGGGTAGTGATAGTGGGTCTTGTGGAACCATAAATGGTATAGGTGGTTTTTTCTGGGGTAGCACCCAATAATGTGGTAGAGGTTCGCAGTTTTCTCAGTTTGACATGCTACTATCAGAGATTCATACTTTATTTCTCTCAGGTAGTAGCCCCATTAATGGATATAAACAGAAAGGGAACAACCTTTGTGAGGAGTGATTAGTTTAGAGTAGCATTCACCTATCTAAAGGTAATATTGGTTAGTGCCCCTATGCTTAGGTTTCCAGAGGAATGGGTGATGTTCGTGGTGTTCTACAATGCTTCATATTTGGGATTGGGTTTCAGGCTTATGTAACAACATGGAGTGATTTCATATGGGTCTTGGTAGTTATGTCCCCATGAATGTAATTATGTCACCAATGATCTGTAACTTGCAGTGGTGTTGTTTTCACTGATGTTGTGGTAGCATTACCTCACTAGGGATCGCTTTGTGGTCTTTACAAATTACAAGAGTTTGAGGTATATATTTTCCCAAAAATATCTCAACTTTAAAAATTAGAGGTCGGTGGATTTTCTCCAAGATTAAAATTTTCAGATCTTCTACACCTCAGGAAAGTGGAATGTTGTGGGCAGTGCTTTGAGAAGGAAGACGCAACAGGAAATATTTTTGTAATCTAGTAACTCTTCGAGAGAAATGGAGGAGTTGGATACTTTGCGCTTATATATAAGAATGGATGGAGGCAGGGGATGTCTCTTTTAGATGATGGTGCAGTCATCTCTGAGGAGGCAGGTGGAGGAGCCTCAGAGGGGAGACTCGGAGGAAAAAGTGATGGAAGTTCACATTGACTGGGGAAATGATGTGGAGGGATGATTATAATCGGATGCTGTTCCAGGAGAAGATGTTCATCCCAATTGCGATTCATAAGGGAGTTCTCCTTGAGTTCCATAAATCACCCATGTAGGTACACCTAGAATTTTCCAAGATGTGTCAGGGCTTGAGGGAACAGTTCAGGTGGCCTGGGATAAAGTGGGTAGTGACAGTGCTTGTGGAAAAGTGCTTGCTATTCCAGTAAGTGAAGGTTGAGCACCATGTTCCCAGTGGTCTTTTGCATCCCTTAAGAGTACCCAAGTGTATGTGGGATGACATATCAATGGATTTTTTCATAGTATTACCCAGGGATCAGGGAGGATGTGATGTAATCTGGGTAGTAGAGGATCAGTTGATGAAGTAGGCTCAGTGCTTAGTGATAATGGGGTCAAGTGTAGTGGATAACTTAGCGTTGAGGTGTGCGGATGAGGTGGTGTGGCTACATGGAGTTCTGAGATTAGTGGTCTCAGATCAGGATACACATTTTACTTCGCGAATCAAGAGGGGATTACAACATGTGTTTAGCAATCAGTTATGCCTCAACACTGCTTTCCACCCTCATACAGATGAAAAAACACAGAGGACCATCCGGACATTGGAGGAAATGTTGTGGGAATGTGTTATGTACCATAGTGGGTCTTGGGTATGAAATTTTACCTTGGTAGAGTTTTCTTACAAAAATATCTATCACTCTTCCATTGGCATGACTCAATTCAAAGATTTATACTGAAGACTATTTATTTCACCCATGTGCTAGAGGGAAGTTGGGTAGGTGGTTATTCTTGGCCCAGATGTGGTGCAGAGTATGACAGAGAAGGTGTAGCTTGTTCATGAAAGGATGAAGGTCTCACATGACTGAAAGAAGTTGTATGCCAATCACAGGAGAAGGCCCTTAGAGTTCAAGGTTAGGGACTATGTATTCTTGAACGTTTCCCCATGATGTGGGGATCATAGGTTCGGAAGAGGGAATAATCTTTCTCCAAGGATCATTATACTTTTTGGGGTGTTGGGTTGAGTTATCTCGGTTTCATATCAGCTAGCTTTTCCATCGTAGTTGGGGAGGATCCAAGATGTCTTTCATGTATCCCAGCTTTTTTAGTATCTTCATGACAACTCCCATGTCATTTATTGGTGAGATTTTGATATCAAGGATGATGAAATATTTGTGGAGTGGCTATTGGAGATGAAGGATCATAGGGATATGGTATTGCGTGGGTGGACCATTCACTTGGTTCATGTGTTGGGGAGGCATGGTGGCCTGGAGGAGAGTACTTGGTAGCAAGAGGCACAGATGTGTGCCTAGTACCTATAATTGTTTTTAGTTTTTTAATTTGTTCCTTGTTTATATGTGATACTAGACCTTTTTTTCTATGAGATGTGTTTTTTTCTTATTCTATAATGTGTGAATAGTCCCAGCACATGGGAAGGGGGGACCTGATCGCTAATCTAGAAGCATTAATGAGGATGTGGTTAAACCCATGCAAGTGAGTTAGGGCTTCCCAAAGTTGATAATATCCTGGAATGTGGGAAGGAAATCCATATTCCCTATGTCTGGAAACTGTGAATTTGGTGTTGTATGCTTTTTTGGGGTAGTATATTTCAGGGAGTTGTTCTTAGATGTCATGGTTTCCACTTCATCTTTAGAACAATGTAAGATGGTTTACGCTTAAGAGGTATATTATGGGGTGGCTGTTTGGGCCCCTCCTCCTTCTGGTTTTAGTTTTGAATTCTTGAAAACTAAAATAGTTTGAGAGGTATCTTATGTAATAAACCATACCCCTCCGGACCATTCCATTGTGAAAATCTAGTTTTTGGGGTGTTTTGGGAGCTAATAGTGGCTTAATTCGGGAGTCGAAAAATCCAGTCCTTTGAATGGTGGCACACTGAACGTTGAATCACCAAATAGTGGATCACTGAATGGTGGTTCACCAAATGGTGGATCACCGAGCGGTGTATCAATGAATGGTAACACTGGTGACTCACCAAATAGTGAGTAACATTCGATAGTTTTCTAAATATTTGGTTTTGCCTAGTTTCTCCCTATTTTTCTTGTTTCTCCCCTATTATGTTTTATTTGACATCAATCAAGTTTAAATCCAAATTTTGGTCTTTCTAAAGGAATTTAAAAAGGATATGAATTATATCATAATATCATAATGCTCCATAGCATTTTAAATAACCTAACTATGTAGTCTTATCCACTATCAAACATTAATTTACTTGAAACCATTTCCCATTCCGTTGGTATAGGATATAGATTTTTCTAAGGCTGAGTTCATCACTTCTCTTTTCTATTGGTGCGTGGAAAAATTTTCATCCCATATGAGTTGTGTGCGTGTACTGTGTCTCCCCCAGTCTAGGATTCCTTGGAGTTTCTCTGCGACTCGCGAACCCCTTATTTTGGCATAAGGAAGAATCGTTGGTCACATGTTATTCCAAGTAGGGATTTTCCTTCATCTCTCTTTTAATTTCGTATCATGAGTGGTGGGTATAATGATGCCACCTTGTGAGAATGACTAAATCCAAATTTTAAAAATATATTGATAAGTAATAAAAGGGGGATGGGGGATATGTTGATGCCAATTGTTTGTTTTATTTTATATCTTTTTTTTATAAGACCTGTTGTGGCTGTGTGGTCTCTAACAATCATGGATGTTTTTGGTCTTTTCCTGCTTATGAGTGATTCCTTATAACAATTTTTATTTCTCGTGAATATTTTCTATAAATATCAATCTTATTAATCATATACACTTGGTTAAATCAATCGAATCCCCTAGATGAAAATCCTTGTGCGATCACCCCTTCTTATTGAAGTAATATTTAATGAATAGTGTTAGAAAAATCTAAATACACCCTATTTAATAGGTGTGGATGTGTGAGACTTTTTGGATTTTGTGCTTTAATGGGGTTATGTGGTGGTGTTTTTGGTAGCATGGTTGAAGACACAAGGGTGGGTAGAGGATTCAGTTCTGTGAAAAGCATGTGGTATGTGTGTGTACTTGGGTTATGGTTTGTTGGTGGTTGCTATTATCTTTGTTTATGGGGTATCACGAGTGGTTTGGTGGAATCTCAGGTTGAGAGATTGATTTATTGTGGAATGGATTAACATGTTATGTTGTGGGACTGCATCTGGGCAGTGTTTGGGCATCAGGGCTATAGGACTAGGTTGTGTCTTGATTTCATGTTTATGGGTGTGCTTGGTGTGGTGTTGTTGTCTTGCGGGGCTGTTGGGTTTATTTGTGAGAGGTTAAATTATGCGGGATAACTTTGAAGAATAATTCTGGTAGTGTCGATATAAGAATGGGTGTTAAATGGGGAGGAATAACGAAGTGGGTTGTTTGCTGTGTTTTTGTTACGGGGCGTGTTTAGTGGATTTTAACCTTATGATAACGATTTCATATATTGTTCTTGTTAGTTTTCTAAGTAGGTATGGAATAAATAAATGAATAAATGGATAAATGTCGAATGAAAATTGGTTAAATGAATTGGTTGGGGATATGCTTCAACTTATTGAGGTGACTGTCATTAGTGGTGATATGTTCATGTAATGGTAGCAACAATGGTGGTTTGTGTGGGATGTTTGTTTGTTTTGAAACCCAAAGGTTGGGTTGATTATTTGTTTAACTATTTGTATAATCTTATATTTCCTTGTTTTTTCTACACGCACCCCACCTGTGTTGAGAACTATGTATCGAAGACCCCCATTTCTATGGGGGAGGGTGTATCTCCCAATATCCTAGTGGGAGGATGGATAGATGGTTATTGGATCTTCTCTTCTTCTTCTTATAAGAATTTACCACTTAAGACTCTTCCAGAAGGCTGTACTGGCTTGAGATTTGTTACCAGACCTAAAATACTAGTTATATGAGAGGGGTTTGTTTCCAATGTTTTTTTGGGATGAGGCCCAGGTGTTTTCAGGTAGGGTGTTGTATGTGTGAAGCCTAGGTGTCTATTGGAAGGTTTTTGGTGTGGTAGTGGCCCATGTGTCATTAGGGAATATGTGTGAGGTTTGTGCCCTATGTTTATGTGGGCGGGTTGTGACAGTGGGGCTTTTGGAAGATTATGGTAATGTTAGGATGTTCACCATTAGGGATGAGTAGTTAACCAGTGGGAAGTGGTGTGGGGTACCCAAATATCGATGTTATTACTACTTTACATTACTTTAGTTTCATTATTTGGTGAGAATAACTTGGTGAGGTTGGAGTGGATAGTATTCTATGTTAGGTTTGTTTGAGGTTTTAATATTTTCTCATAGGGGAATTAATATGATTCTCCCACTTGTGCATGGGTGACTTTAGTTTTTCCCTTATTTGTATACTTGTATACTCACCCTACACAAATGAAACTATTTTCAGGTTGATAGGGAGATTACATGGACTATTTTGGACCTTACTAGCTCAGACGTTTGGGACAATTTCTATGTCACTGCTTAGTTTCATTTTGGTACTTTAGAGTTTTCCATGTATTTCTTACCGTTTTACTTTAACATGCATGTGGGATGGATTTTGGTTTATTTATATATATTTTTCACAGTGTTTTGGGATGTTGATACATCTTATCTCCCGATAATGAATACAATAAAAAGGATAATTCCTCCCATTTTGGTGAAATTTATATACCATTGGTGCTGGTCACCACCTTGGGGCCTATTGGAGGTGGGACTTGGGGGTCATTATATCTCCTTCATCTTGAGGGAGGAAGGTCTGGAAAACATGATAACCCTTCCCTCAAATTGAAGAAGGCGGATTGTGACAAGACCTCATTGAGGCCCAATCTCTATATCAAACATCTAAAATGTTTTACAAGTGCATAAGTCCCATATTAATTAGAAATGAGACTGATTATCTTCCACCCCTTGTTTCTCACATCGAGCATAGATCACATGGTCATAGAGAGTTTCAATGATCATATCATCTTTATCATAACCCTATTCAATATAAGGTAAACATAAATCCTTATTCCCCAAACAATGGCATAATATTACATTTCCTACATATATGGGCAACTTTACTGTGTAATCACCATTAAAAAGCTTAATAAGAAATGCCCTACATATAAAGGGAAACATCAATGTGTATTCCCCGATCAATTGAACTATATAATATCAGGTTCCTACCCTAACCAGGATATGTAGGATTCCTTCGTGGGGCCTAAGTCCAATCTCAAATGGGAATCCTACTCAGTTTAATCCCCACATTGTCTCTGACATTTCTACCATTGGGACCCAATAATTCTCTTGGGATAATCATATTACCTCATCCCTTATCAGACTAAGAAACCAACTGAATTGTGGTACCTCTAATTCCTAACATATGTAGGATACATATGACACCTTCCTGAGGACCAAGTACAATCTCAAATGGGCATCCACCTTAGTGTAATCCCTGTCATCTCTTTAATATTTCAACCATTCGGACCCAATAATTCCCATGGGTTGATCATATAACCACATCCCTTAGAATATTGGGAAACCAAATAAAATATGATGACTCTGATTCCGAAACTAATTCAGATATGTTGGATCCCTTTCTAAGGCCCAAGATCCATATTAAACATCCCAAGGGTAGTCGCAATTCATAAGTCACACATCCATATACAATTAGACTGATCACTTATTATCTCTTGTTTCTAAAACCAAGCATAGATCACATGGACTTAGGGAGTTGAAATTAACATATCGTTTGTATAATGAGTCTCCACCAACTAGGGAGATCTCAGTATGTAAGCCCAGATGGCAGTCACAATATAAAAATCCCCATATAAGGACATATACCTTGGGGCCAGTCCCAAGGGCATGATCAAACTACAATAAATGTGATTACTTCTATAACCAAGATATGTAGGACGTCTCATTGAGACTCAATATCAAATATCTAGTGCCCAAGTTCCCTCACATATTTCCTTTCTATATGAAGGTAAACATTATGGATTAGTGAACTATGTGGGTTTTGATTCCCATAATAAATAGAATACATAGGATTCCTTTTAATTGTTCAATGCACTTCATGGAATATTATCTGAATCTAAGAATGGAAACAAATTATAAAGTGTTTTGTTATATGATTTTAGCATATAAGAAGCAATTCATCACTAAGAAACAGATGAAGATCCCTAGACACATAAAAATGGATTAAATAATGAGATACACCTTTCTTTTGTGAATAAATATGACTTAACATATAAACATTTTTTGGGTAAATGGACCCAAATTAGTATTAATGAGATATTATTGAGTGTGTTAAATCTTTAATAGTGTTTTTGAGTTGGCAATAATTCCCCCCCAAAAGGGTGTGATGATCCCATCCTCCCATCCACTAAAACAATGTGATTCTCTAAGTGTCAGTGTGTCTAAAACCCCAATTGTCCGCCTACCATTAGAATGTTGGTTGGTAACCTTTTATAGATGAGGGAACCATTTTGAGATTCCATTAAGAATGATAATGGTAACCATATGTTAATGATTGTTCCAGAAATGAACCCCCCCCCCCACACACACACACAATTAGCCATCAAGTTTAACCAAACACACCAAGTGATTTCCTCTTCTTCGTCAAAATAGATATGCTGATGAAATAATAGTTGTCTAAGAAGAGTGTTGATGTGGTGTCCTGAGTGAAAATAATGAAATTGACGTTACATACTATATCTCTAGATAATTAATTTAATCAAATATTTATTTAAGTCCATTTCTCAATTATATTATAACATTGGATCAGTAGATTAGACAAAGTGAAATTATTTACTATACAATGACATGAAACATCACAATGTATTTACCTTAAGTAAATATTATAATAATATCTTATTGTACATGAAAAACATAAATAGAAATAATCTATAATATTTTAAATTTTTTTACCACTATGTTGTAGCCATTAAATTATTTTCTATAAAATGAAGTAATAATAATACAAAATATACAAATAAAAACATTAGAAATAACATTGGGTCATGGACGTCTCCCTTATAAATATCATTTATCCAAGATTCATAAGGAGGTATCTTTACTAGAGTTTTATATAGACCAATAAAAAGAAGAAATTGAACAATTATCATATAAGAAAAATAATATGCATTAGAAATTCATGTTCGTGGAAATTTTCATGGCTTCTATGCTACTCAAGTCACCTCCCTCGATAGCCACCAGATCATAAATTATTCTTTTATCTTGCACAAAATTATTGTGGGGTTATGTAACTATAAATTAGGATGATATAATTGGATATTTATTATTGTATTTTTTAATTTATCACATGTATTTCATACATTTCACATTTTTATTTTTATTTCTAAAAAAAGAATGTTTATTTTTTATTTAAATTTTTTTTCTTTATATTTCAAATTTAAAAACCAATTTTATATATTTTTTTATCATAATTATATAAAAAAAATTTAATTTTTGGATTTATCTTGTCTAAGTTATTATAGTAGAAAATTTTAGTATGTTTTATTGAAAACATTTTTTTTGGATCATAGTAAAAAATACTGATTTTAATAAAGCCTCCAATTTTCTTACATTATCATAATACAATAATGAAGTAAATGTTTTTGAATATTTTTTCTATAATATATTTATATATACAATAAGAAAAATAACTTATTTAAAATTATAATATTGAATTTATAAAACCCATGTTTATCAATTTTGATACATAAGTACCATTTTATTCTTAAAATTGATTGATTCAATTATACTAAAAATAAATTTTTATCACTTGTAAAAATTAAATCCAAAAAATTGATTTATTATTTTAGATCAATATTATCATAATATTTAATAATTTCAATTTTCTTTTTAGGTATGAAAATAATATTACAAAGATTAAAGTGAATTATAGTAAAAATGAGTCAACTTTTATTTTTAAGGATTTGTATCATAAATGATGATTAGTTTTTATAAAAAATTAAATTAAAATATTATATATAATGTTTATAATATTATTTTTAGAAATATATATAATTAAATTAAAACTAATCTATTATGTATCCAATTATAAATAAGATTATGAACACATAGTGGTTAAAACATCAATTCTCTACTAGAAACAATTTTACAATATATAAAATGATTTAATTTAAAATTTAATATTATAATAATTAGAAACTGAATTATATTAAATTAATATTAAATTCAGTTTCCAAACACCAAATATTTTTTAATAAGGGGTTGTTTTATATTTTTAACAAATCATATATTACTTATTTAACAACTAGATAACCATGTAAAAAAGGAAATGGTTAAATTTAAAAACATAATGGTAAATGACTTGAAACATTATTAAAAAAGGTGTGGAAATTTATTTTTGAGTACTTATTGAGATTTTATAACCCTAATATCCATTATTTCCCACTTTTGGAACCATTGAAACATGAATAGTTTCATTCCATTATTTAAAAGTAATGGGTGTTCACAAGAGTTTCCTTTTTTACACTTATAAAATAAGATCACTTCCACCCTGTCAAAGATACATAAAAACATATAAAATTACATTAATACAAGATCATTATTTTTATTCTATAGGTAAATTATATGAAATAAATTCCATTGACAATATAATTTATCTAAATCCCTTTATCTCTAAGGATATTTTTTAAGAAATATGTCAATGTCCCAAAGTGGTTATTATATAATCCATATCCTTTTCTTATTATTCATTCTATTCCAAACCTACCCTATCTATAAAAATATAATGGAATAAATATAATTATTATAAATAATTGTTATTATATAATTTTAAGAAAAATTATTCATTCATTCCCATAAGCAATAAGAAGAAAATAACATCGCATATGTGTTTTCCTAACTACCACCACCACGAAGTGAAATACTCCATTTTTTACCACCACCTATCTTCACTAGTTAAAAGGATGTAACTGAATAATAAATATGAAATATATAATATAACTATGAATATTAATAGAATAATTAGAATACACCTTAATTTATTCTCATTTTTTGGGGAATAAAGACATTAACCATGCGTTGTGTGGACTACCACATCCATGATGTAACGTTTTTTTATTCATATGGGTTTTCAATTTTTATACAAACCATTAAATATATTTTAAAACCATAAATAATATAATAAATATTATTTTTTTAATAAATTATAATGATATTATGTCAAAATAAATAATTTCTTCACCATACTCACTCATCAAATTATGGTTTGTTCCTCTTAGGTTCAGTCTAACCACCAACTAGAACAATGCTATAAAACACTATGATAGATAAACACAAGAACATAAATACTAAAGTTATTATAATTTTATATAAAAAAAATAACTATTTTATTATGGTCCTAAAATGGTTCTTTTTGTTTTTAACTTTGTATCAAAATATCATCTTCAATCTCTAAAATTACCAAAATAAGCTGACAAAAATTCTACCTTCCTACAAATATAAGAAAAAAAAGTTTAATAAATAAATAAAATATGATAATAAATGGTCCTCATTATATAAAATATATATGAATATGGTTAATAATAAGGAATATAATAAACTTAATTGGATTTTTTTAGGATCCTAGGTGCGTGCATAGAATGAATCTGAACCATGATAATGGAATATTATTTCCAAATTTCACCCCTTGGGACATATTTATTATTGTACACCACATTTTTTGGAATGGTGTATCTATTTACCCATTAATATTCATTATACTTATTGTATAATGTTTCATGACATTCAATGTTATATTCCATGTTCTTTCTCTCTTGTGGGTTTCAAGGAAATAATTACAAAAGCAGTAAGGGATTGTGATAATGTATTTTTTTCCATTATGTTACAAATAATTTTATTAAACTCTATTTTTAAAATTTGGATTTATTATATCCAGTTAATAAATTTTATTTTATTTCCTCCTTTTTTGTTGTTTTAAAAATTATTCCTTATAACATCATTATCAAATGATTCTCACCTAGATTATATTACTTGTAAGGGTATCATCTACTCAATTTATGATTCATTGGGTCATAGAAGTTGTTACATTAATATTATTTTCAAGATTTATTTAGTAATAATATTCCATAATTTTTTTGGTATATCATCTTATTATATGGATAAAATACTTACTATCATTAATAACCACTTCTTTGATAACTTTTTATGAAATAAAATTATAATATAGGTAAGAATGATTCTCATTATTAAAAATTAATCTTTTCATCCATGTCTACATGTTTCCTAAAAAAATACTATTTTTAAATAAATCCAAATATGTTTATTATTTTAAATTAAATTTTGTTTCTTTATATATTTCATGAAATTAATGTCTTTAAATGTTTCTTCAATGTGTTTTTTTAATTAAAATTTTATAAAAACATATTAAAGGCATTTATTTTCAATATTCACCATGAAGGATTTATTATATTGAATTTTATTTATTTTTAAAGGAACTTTATTCGTAAATAATTATAATGAGGTATTAAAAAGTTTCCTCTTTCCATTATGATATATTTTGAAATAAATTTACACATTATCTTTTATTTCAATGTTTAAAATATTATGAGAAATATTTTTTATTTTAACTTCTATTTTTCCTCTAAGTATTATCCCTCAGGAAGTAATGTTTTGATCACAAAATATATTTTATTATAATATAATAATTTTTTATAATGACATTTTTGATATCTTATGATTTCCCAATTTCATGTAATGTGATTATTTTTTGAAAACTTTAGGAAACCCATTTTTTCTATGGGTTCTTTAAGGTATGATGATGAATGATTTAATGTTGCACACATATGTTATGGTGATGATGGGTGGGGTACTATATTTCCTTATAATTAATTGGTTTATGTTTATATCTCCTGAGATAGTTAGGAATGTACAAAATTATTTTGTTCACATGGGGATGGGTATACTGGGTTTTCTTTGATTTTCTTTCATGGACATAATGAGTTTGTTCACATATGCATTAGAATAATGGGGTTTTTCTTAATGTATTTACCATGATTATGGTAATTCCAATATTTAATATATTTTTATCAATTTATTCCATATTTCCAAGACTCATTTAATTTTCATGATGTGACATGTTTTCATGTTACACCATATTTTTGAATTATTCCACACACTTTTATCATGCTCATACATTTTATAATTAATGAGACTATAAATATTATGATTCCATTATGATGATTTTTGGTTTAATGTTTCTATATAATTTTTTATGACTATAATCTATAGTATTATGGTCTATTAATATGATGTTTATTCACTTCCTCCTACTCTCCTTAATGTTTATAATATGATACATTATGATATTCTTTTCCCTTACCGAGCATCTAAGCACACGTATTTATTATATTTTTACCCCAAGGATATAAAGATGATTACATCATTAGATATTTATATATAGTGTTCTTGAGGTGTGTAATTATAGAGTAAATTTTGTAGGTGTTGTAAAATAATATGATTATAAGATAATCTCAAAGTCACTAATCTTTTTGGTCATTGGGTTGTGTGACTATTAGTGATATGTATTATATAAAACCTAAAATTAATTTATTATTTATATTATGATAATAATGGGAAACATTATTCTATATACCCTAGGTGACATAGTGTTTGGACTAAAATAAGATTGATTTTAGAGGCATTATCTAAAAGGTGACAATGGATATTCACATCGTTTTTCTACCTATATAAATCAATAGACATGATGTATTCCTTCACAACCACTCTTTTATTAGTGAAAAGGAAATGGTTGTATAACACTAATTGAGTATTCCTTCATCAATTTTATAAGTCACAAGTATAAATACATTGGTTTAAAACATCAAAGGCTTATTCAGATATTTGATGAAGGCCACCCTCATTTCCTTTGAAAATAAGAGTTCATCCATCATAGAAATTAATTCTTGGATAATATTGAGATTTTTTTTATAAGATCACAATTTTCAAAAGGATGTACACCTACTTTTCTAGGCATCTCTATAATTTGAGGTCATAAATATGTATGTAACTAAGAGAAAAACACTTCTAAAGATTATTGAATATATGTTTCTACTCTTTTACTAGATAAGATAATCAAAGATAAGAAATTTTTGTCTCTATCAAAATGATTATAATATTTATAATTAACAAAATTTTGTATAGGGGTATGAGAATCATTATAGTTCCAATAAATAGTCTATAGTTCCAGTCTATCACATAAATATTTTATCCTTCTTGTTTTAGGGTCAGGAATGATGTTTTTGAGGATGAACCCTCGACCCTGAGTTGTGTATCGATTATGAATCCCTCAACCTTGATACTTTATATCACATTTACTTAGGGTTATTGAATCATACACATATTCTAATATCTATGAATCTTCCTATTAATCAGATGGTACTGTCAAAATAATATTTTTCTCATTATAAGAATGATTTTGTTTTTGTTTGAGCATCTATCTCTTATCTAAAATCAAGGGTAGGAGTTCCAAGAGTGTAATATATTTTTTATGAATCTACATGGGTACATAAAACATAATTATATACTAGAAATGAAAATTTAATTACATCCACTTTTATTATTGACTAAATTTAGTTCCATACTATAATTAAATTTCTCTCTATCCTTTTTAAAAAATTCTAACACTTTTCTTCCTTTCTGAAATACTTAGGAATAGAGGTAGTAGTTAATAAACAAATTACACTAATTTTGGTAATTTAAAAAACCACTGTACACATACAATCCATTTTATTGAGATTATCACTGAATAAAAGACATTCATAAATTATATATCCTAGAAATCAATGGTATTGGTGGTAATTATGTTTTTTTTTTAATTTTAATGTATTTTATCTCCTGATATCAAGAGTATTGAGTAAATAGTTTCTAGGGAATATATGGAATAACATAGACACTGGTCTGGATAGGAAGAATAAACTGGAATATTCATGTACTAAAAAGGGTGATGAATTTTATCCTTTCATATATATTGCAAATATGAGTTAATAAATGAATGTGGTTGTTGATTTGGAATGGATATAATACCTAAAATATGACACGTACAGAATTGAGCGAAAAAAAAATTGCTTCCAACTTTAATTTTTTTGGTATCCTCATTTATATAGGTGGTACTGTACAAGGTTATAGAATTTCTGGATATAAGGAATACGATAATATTTGTGTAATATTAAGTAATTTTATAAATACATTACGGTGTTTTTAGGGAAAAAGTTCCCGAATTTTGTCTTCATTTAAATTATTCATTTTGATTTCAATCATCTTCTCCAATAAGAGAAATATATTGAGGGAATGTTTTAATCCCATCCATCAAGAGATATGTTTTTAAAAAATTTCATTCTCTAACTATTTATAATTATATATATGTCAAATAATTATCATTCATAATGTATAATTAAACTAGTAAAGGTACTATTGATGTTGATCTTCCCAAACTAAGATACACCTCATTATCAGGATATTATGGTAGGTAAACACATGACCCTCAATGGTTTAAGAAAATAATTTAATTTTTGTTACCTCTTTTTTGAAAGATACCTTAATAGTAAGCTAGACACAGAAGAATAGTTTGTGAGATGGTACTTTGGATTTATCATAACATTGAAGTATGTAATATTGGGATTAAGAAACATTCACAGTTGTGGGTTGAAATCTAACGATTTATGTAATATGTTTCTCAAGGGATACACTAGTGGTCGACAAACCTCTAATAAATCCATTCATTATTTTTAGTCATCAATTAATTAATTTTTCGATACATCTCACTGATTTTGGACTCATATCATGTGACACAACTAAAACATTGACACACTATGTGTTATGTAATGGAATGTTTTCATGGTTTATGGGGGATAATATTAGTTGGATGAATTTATCATGTATTTATTACACTGTAAAACTAAGAAAATCCCTTGTAAACAAAAAAATGGATTAATTTGAGTTAGTTTAGTCAAATAGGGTTATTTTTCGACCTAAACATTATCCTCAAAAGTAATATGAAGGAAGAAAACATCCTGGATGAGGTTCTTTAGATCTTAAAAATCTTATATGAAAATAGATGCCCACTCATTGGTTGATATGTTTTCTATGGGATCAAGTAAATAAGATGAAGTAAATTCATTATTAACTTTTCTATTATCCATTTTATATTAGGATAATGTTAATGAAAATTCTGGTGGAGACCATAGTTTTTCAGTTTTCCTTTGATGTTGAGTCTATAAAACATATCTTTGAGATGAGAATGATATTTTAAAGATGCATTACCTTTACCAGGATCATTGTTGGAATTACACCCTTCAACATAAAAAATAACAATAATGAAATAATTTATCAATAATATTTCCAAGAATCACATGCCATTATCATATTTGAAGAAGATATATCATCTATTATTGAGTCGTAGTAAATATAATACATCCTAACTATTGATGTGATCATCCCTTAAGAGTGATATGCAAATTTTTTCTATTATAACACTTTGATTTATTATCTCATCACTATTATTGTGATATTTTAGTGATTTTTATTGAATATCTATTTATTTAGCTGGTGTTATTTAGATAATCACCTTGAGTTACCAATACCTATTAATTGGAAGGATATTTCTAATGAAATTTTATTTATGTGGATGTCCCTGTCCTTAAAAAACTTCTAAATTATCATGAAATACCACTTAGATTACCTTTGGTTTGACGAGTTTTATATATATAGGTATTTGATATAAAAATTGTCCAAACTCGACAAGATAATTTTCCTTAGGGACAATGTTTGGGTGTTTTCTTTTGGGGAACATATCCTAGAATGTGTAGTTAAATGAAGTGAATAAGGTAGAAATACACCCATACTATGGGATAAGGTTTCTATATAGGTATAATAACCACAAATATTCACTCTTGGATTCAGTTTAATAATCATATTCTTTAACATATTGGATTTCACACAGATAAATGTGAATCAGATTTATAATTCCAAAAACAAAAAATGTCAAAAGGAAAATATGGGATAATATACAAATTAAAGGATATCTTTGGATTTTAGATTTATAGAATTAGGGAAAATGATTAAAAAACATTACCCGTTCCCTTAAGTGATAATTTTTACAATTATACCAAATTTTTCATTATCTATATTATCTATTCAACATATCCCACAAAATTATTCACACATGAAACCCTTATAGAGAAAATAATTTAACTTTATTTTTTATAAATTTAGGGAAAAGGGAAAATTTTTTGATATAAAACATTCATTAAGGGTGGAACTAAGAATTAACAATTTAATTTCAATTTTCACAAAATGATAAACATTATGGAATGATGACATAATAAAATTTCATGAGATTAACAAAAGAGAATTTATACCTAACAAAACATCGATAATAAAACCTGATAAATTTTATAATGTTTTAAAAAATTCAAAATTCATTAGAATCAATAATAATGAGACTTGTGATATCGATATTGATCAAATGAAACATTATAAACTCGTATTAAGAAAAAAAAGAACATGTGTTGGCATCATTGAACGTGATATTCATAACCCATGTCAGAAAAAACTAGAGGCCAGTTAAATCCATAGTAGAATCCCCCTTTGTTAACACCCTCCTTCCTAGCTATAAATATAAAAAAAATTATATAATTTATTAGAGATATATATATGGTTCACCATTCGTATATTCAGTATTAGGATCAACCTTCATAATCGTTATATTTGGCTCGACTATAATATTAGATTTATCAGTCTCTCCCTTCGTATAATCCATATTGGGATCACCTATCCCCATCAATAGTGTCCAAGTACATTAAATGAATATTACGTATCTAATATTTAATTTTAACTATCAATATTTTGACAAACACTAGTATTCCTTTATAACATGATATAACCATGGAAATGAAACATGTTTCAAGAAACTATCCTTGAAATAATAATAATCCATTCAGAGAAATAATGAAGAGGGTATTATTATAAAATATCTATAAGCGATCATATATAACATCATGGTTTATTTTATTTTATAAATTGAATTACCATAAAAGATTCATTAAAAACATTCATGAGGAAAATACCCTTTTTAATTTGAAAATCAATTTTCAAAACAAAAAACTCCAAAAATATTCAAAAAATAATTCTATTTATAAATAAACATGGAAATTTATTAATTATTCTTAAATGTAACTAATGTAAATGATTTATGGAAAACCTGTTTATGACGTAAATGTTAAAAAATATAAAATATTTTTAATCTTTTATAAAGAGAGTGAAAAGTGACCCATGATGAAAATATTAATAATTTTCCTTTAAATTTTATTAAATGAACGTAAATGATCATTGAAAATGAATTTAAGAAATAATTTATATTTTGAAAAGTAAAAAATTTGATTTTTTTTAGAAAAAATGGATACATAATAGAATTATTCATGATATAATGGAATATACAAGATAAGCATATATTACAAAAAAAATTCTTGATGTTTCATTAATCAATAAGGTAGGAAATGAAAATTAAAAAATTAAACCACATTTATAACCTAAAGAGAATAAAATATGTGTGGCTCAAGAATTTATGATCACCTAGTCCCTGTTAAAATAACATTGTACATAGACAATAATAAATTAAAATGAGATTATATCATTAAAATCCTCAAAGTATTGGTAACTTTTTAATATAAATCCAATGAATGAAATTAATTCAAAATAAAACATTAAATAAAATTAATATAATGATATAAATGATATATCATATTAATGTACAATATATATACCTAATAAATGAATTGAGGTTTATAATATAACTATATATCCCAAATAGAGAGAATTTGTGAGAAATAAATCTTATAAAGAACATATAATTGAATGGATAATTAATCAATGGGGTGATTATGTGTCAAAAATGTAAATCTAGAAACTAAATGATTAAATACATAATAAATAAAACAAAGGAAATTTCACACATAATATTAGCATAATATAATCAATAAAGAAGTGAAGTAACCTAATGAAATGAAATAAAGTTTTGAAGTCCATTGCCACATTAGAAAAAATAATTTTAATTTTAAATACCATGAAGTGTGAATTATTAATGATATAAAATTTGAAATGGGAATTATATAAACCATATAGAAAAATTATGTCTATTACATCAAAATAAGAATCAATGAAAGGTAATTGAGATAAAATTTATTACCTTATGTCAAGACATGCCATGAATATAATTTTACACATATAAAATAGATGTATATCAATTATTTAATTATTTATAATCATTTTAGTTTTTTTTATTAATTTATCATTAAACAATTTATTTAATAGATTTCAATTCTATTCTTAATTACTCAATCAGTTAAGTCCAGGATGGCTATTTTATGGTCATTCGATTCATTATTTCAAAACGACTTCGGTATATAGACCATGGTAAAAGATTTATCTTACCCATCATTTAAAAAATAATAATAATAAAATAATTATCATTTTTTAAACTTATAAAATCAACTATGAAATATGGTTATGAAAAATGAATTATGTCATAATCATAGAGATGGTAGGTCATAGATACGCAAGAGTAACGTTTTTATTTTCCAATGAAATTGATGTAATGAAGAAAAATATTATTTTATAAATAAAAAATAATTATTATAAGATAAATATAATTTCCGTTTTTTAAATACACTTATATATATATAATATCTATTATGTGATTATGAAAAACGAATCACATCGCATCATGGAGATGATATTCCACACATACGCATGAATGACATTATAATTATTTAGTGGATTGAAAGGTAAGATAATAAATGATATGTTATCTTTATATAATTATATTTTTTTCATTAATATCAAATTTATACAATAAATCTATAATTATAACCAACTTTGAGAGTTGGTGATGGAAAACGAATTATATAGGTTCACGAGTTGGTAGTCAGCGGTACACATGAATGATGACTTCGTTTCCAATTTTATGGAAGAGAATATGAATATATTTTATTAAATTGGCATTAAAAAATCAATATATACATATTATACTATTTTTTTATTTAATTATGTTCGAAGTATATTTTAATGAACTAGACGAAAAATAAAACTAAACCATTCAGTTAAAAGCTATACATCTTCTTCAGACAACCTCCTTTTCTTTACACATTAAACACTATAAGTTGGATATTCTCCCAAAAATAATACCTCTATAATATGGGTAGGTTTGTTTTGAAGGGATTCACACAGGTATTGGATGAAACAAATGGCTCTTAAATTATGTCGAGAGGAAGAGAGGGGTTCCCTTTTATAAATAATGGGATGGTAAATTTTATAATTACCTAAAGTGTTAAATTATTATAAATAATTTAAAATATTTAAAAAGATATATACAGTTATAATTAGAATATAGGATGATTATTTTTTAAATAATTTCATAAAATAATTTTTTTTTCATGTTTAGGTGATATATTTACCCGTATCTCTTCATTTAAACCATTTGTTAACCCTTTCAAAAATTACAATGATATCAATGTTTTTAACTACTTAATGAGAAATAATGATAATTTAAAAGGAAAATCTACCAATAAATGGAACATGGTTGACAATTTAATCCATATATAATTATATTATCTTAAGATAAGAGGTTTATTATTTTTAAATCATTTACTAAAATAAAATTAATGTCTTTTTTGTAAGTATATGACACATGTTAATACAATATATGTATAATTATTATAAAATGGTTAAAAAATGAAATGAAATCTAATATAAGGTTATATGGAATTTTTATGATTAAAAATTAAAATTTTAATACATTTTTTTCATTTTAAAACATACCATTTAGTTTAACCCCTTGGTTAACATCTTTTAACTTTAACCATGATAATGACTTTTCCAACATTAAAGGGTTATAATTTTACTAATAAGGTTAAAATTATCCCATAAATAGAAAAGGTATAAAATTTTAGATCATTTCTATTACTAATTTTCTTATTGTAATATTTTTATTAATTTTAAATAATTTAATAAAATATTAATTGACATAAAATATAATGAATTTCATTTTTGACACCATTAATTTTAATTGACTTTCAGAATAACAAGATAGAAAGGGAATTAAAATATAAATATTTAAAACATCCATAATATATTTTATTGATCCATCAAATTCATAGGAAAAAAATAAATCACTCAAAAAAAATTATTTGTAGAGTTTTTATAATGATATACTTGCTTTTTCTACTCCCTCCACAACCACCCTGCCAACTTTGTGTAAGCATTTAAGGTAATTTTTTAATAACTAAAAATTTAAAATAAATTTATATGACAAAAAATTATTATTAATTTAAAGTAAAAACTTATAAATTAATATAATTTTCTTTTATTAATGTAAAAAATATTTTAGATATTAAAATGAAGAGTGTGACATTTTCTACTTCATCTTATCTTAAAATATTATAAATGTTATAATCAAATATAAGTGGATATAAATTCCCAAAATTATAAATATTGGGATATAAATGTCCAAAAAAACATATCCAAAAATTAATAAAATTTTTTGTGATATATTTAGGTCTTATCACATTATTTTTAACTATAATTTCTGGATTTAATGTTACTGTGGTGAAAAATATTTACTATAATTACTATTTGTTATGAACAAAAATACAATATGTCTATTTAAAAAATTTGGAACTAATTATTCCAAATATGAAATTAGTATGTAAATACTCAATTTTTATATGTGGTATAAATGAAATTTATTTAAATTCCAAACACAACTAAAAACAGCTTTTTAGGAACATCTGTTTTTAAGCACAAAAATTGAACTTATACCAAAATAGGGAATAATTAAGGATAAAATTTAATTAATTATATTATACATAATTAAGTAATACATCCTTTAATTTAATTTCAAATTTATGTCATAATGGGACTGTTCAATAAAAAAAATGATAGTTTTAAAAAATTTAGTATTTTTCTCTATTCATAAAAAACCAATATTTAAAGAAAATTCCCAAAAATTTATCCAAAGCTCATTTTTCATGATTAATTTAAAATGATATAATTTTTATGAAATTAAAATTATAAAATTTATTAAAATTAATTATCATATATTCTCACATAAATAAATAAAAATCATTTGATGAAAACATATTTTCGAAACATAAAGTGAATTTACTAAAAAAATTGAGTTCTTATTTCATAAGAATTAATGAATACATATGTATTTATTAGGACCTTTATATGTAATTAATATTGTAGTTAATAATATTAAAACCTACCAATTTAATGTCTTGTTTATAACTATAAATTTTATGTACTAACTTTTTAGGGTTCATTTGATCTTAGTGTTGGGTGTTGTATACACTATCAATCATAATGTTTTCTTTAAATAATTGGTTATTAAATTCTCCACTTTAACAAATTGAACCCTCAAATATTTTACTTGATCACTGTAATATGTGAGTTTATATTTGAAAATATTTCTTTCAAAAACCCAAATCATAAAATTGGTTAATAAAACTTCCATTTAAAAAAGGAAAATGGAAATACATTGGCCACCTTGAATAACAAATAACTAGGCTTCAAAATGGGATTGAACAAGTGGCAAGAAAATATATATATATATATATAGGAAAAACTGAATGTCCAAATAAGGATGGAGAGAAATAGTTGATAGTGATCAAAATAAAGTGAATGATTATGAGAAAGTCAATGACCTAAAAACCATAAATAAACAAGTGGGGAAAATACCATGGATTCGTTATAAATTAAGGTAAAGGAATGAATATTTATTTCAATATCCTTTTCTTATAGTTTAGGAATACATTTATAATATAGACTAATAAAATAAAGAATTATACTTATTTTAAAGGTGTAATTTCACACTTTTATAAATTTCCACCACAATCTCATATTTTTGACCAAAGGTAGAGTTTTTAAGATGAATTAGTCGTGCATGAAGTTGTAAAATCAACTTATAACATATAACATAATCCATAAAAGTATAATAATATATCCCTCCTATAATTATAAATTAACTAAAACTAAATATTTTAGCACAAAATCAAAAAATATCCAAAATATATAAAACTTCACATGAAGAAATAATAGATTAATATCCACAGTTTGACAATAACACCAATAGTTCAACATATATTATTCAATAAATAAATAACCCTATATCCTAAAAACATAAAAATTAATGAATGTTTTATGCTCAATTATTATTTAATTATTTTTAGATTACAACCCCAAAAGTATAATAATATTCTCCAAAAATAATCCTTCACATTAATCCTATTGGTTACATAAACCTCATCCTAATAAAATGTATAAGAAATTACCATTAATCACCTTAAAATACCATCACATAAAACCTCATAAGGGGTGTCTAAGACATTTAACATATGATCAACATTAAACATATAAAAGCATGATGATATCCAAGAATCATAAGTTTACCTAAAAAATATAATAATATCAAATTTTAACCAAAAATTTCCTCTAATACCGACTTTAATTACCCTAAATCTGCACTCTTGGATTTGGTGTAATAAACATATTCATTAACATATTATCTTTGATACATATAAAAATTAAATAATATTAGAGATCCAAATTCAAAAAAAAATCAATTGTAAATATTGGATCCATTATAAACCTAAGGATATTTTACATTAAGTGTTTTCGAGAATAGAAAAAAATTCTTTCATAAAAATACCCAATTCCGAAAGTGATCATTTTTCCAATATACACATCTTTTCATATTCCATATCATGTCGTAAAAATATCCAATAAAATTATTTCCAGAAGAAATATTTATAAAAAAAAATCATTTAACTTCATTATTCAAAACCTGAGTAAAATGGAACATAATAAAGATGAGCTCAAATTCTATATATGGATGATCATAAGAATTATCAATTGTATTTTATTAGTGAGTATAATATATATGGGTATGATGACATAATCAATGTGAATTTGAATAAAATAATATAATTCACACCCATTAAAACCTGGATAATAAAACATGAGACATAGAACAAATCTTTAACAAATGAAAGAGTTATTGGAATCAATAATCATGATCCATTTGATGTTAATCTTGATTGTAGGTATAATTAAAAACTAATTGAATGTATAATGATTTTTTTTGGGAATCTTGGAACACCATTTTCATAACCCATGTATGAAATAACTAGATCCTAGTTAAATAAATAAGATAAGAACACTTGGTTAATTCTATCATGATCACTTTTAATAATATGGAATGATATCCAATGCATTGAAGAGATATACTGAGATCACACATTGTATAAGCTATATCTGGATCACATTTTATATAAGTTATATCAGGCTCACCTATCATATATGTTGTATTGGTATCACCCATAATATAATATATTTGAGGCTCAATCATTATCATAATTAATTTCCAAGTACTATACATGAATATAACACATAAAATGTTTTATTTCAACTTTTAATATTTTAATAAAATATTGTGTTCCTTTTTAACCTAAGTTACATTTGGAAAGAAATGGTTTTCCTAAAAATATATTTTAAATAATCATAATATATTTTTTGAAATAATAAGGATGGAATCATTATAATAATTACCCAGTGGAGTAAATGTAATAGCATGGTTTGATGTTATTGATAAATAAAAATAGTATAAAAAGACTCAATAAAACATTCTTAGGGAAAATACACTTTCCACGTGGAAAATTACTTTTGAAAAACTAAAAATCGAAAATATATTTCAAAAAAAACCTTTTATTTAAAAATAACATTTTACATTTATATAAGAAACTTCAAAGTAAAAAATGATCATGATTACTAGAAATTCCATTCATGATGTAAATGTTAATAATAAACCTTCCTTCTAAATGTTTGTAAAGAGATTCAAAAGTAACCCATGAGAAAAATGGTAAAAAAAATTATCTTAAAGGTGTCTCGATAAAGTAAAATATAATTTAAAATAACATTATGGAATAATTTAATTTAATAAAGGAAATCAAATGATTTTTTTTAGAAAAAATGGATATAAAATATAAATATTTTTAATATAAAGGATGATACAAGATCAGTATGACTTATAAAAAACTTTCATGATGTTGAATTAATCAGTAGGGGAGGAAATGGAAATTAAACATGTAAACAACATTCATAACTAGAGGATAAGAAATAATATTTTGTTCCACAATATAGGATCATATGATCCCTCTAAAGAACAATAAATATATACAATTCCAAGATTATATGAGATTGTATACTAAAAATCCATACAATATTGGTAAATTTTGAATCATAATGTCATGAAAGAAATTAATTAAAATTGAACACAAAATACCATAAATAAAATTATTTCCATGATAAAACTTTTCATTGTGAATTTTTACCCCACATAAAATAATATAAGTACATAACATAATAAATGTCTCATAGAATGTGAATTTGAGACAAATAACCATTACAAAGATAATGTCACTGAATTGAGAATTAATCAATGGAGATATATGGGTAAAAATTTTAAATCCAGAAAAAAAATATTAAATAAAACTTAAATAAAACAATGGAATTTTTCACCTAATTTTGAAATAATATAACCAATGAAGAAGTGATATAACCTAATGAAAAGAAACTGAGTTATGAAAACACATACCACTTTGGTAACTTTTGAATCAAACTCCCTTGGATGAAGTGACATAAATTGAAACATAAAATAATATTAATTATGAATGATTCATTATAAAACATATTATAGTGTTAGTTCATACACTATATAAATGAGATTAGATTCATAATAGTAAAATATGCCTCAATGAAAGGAAATTGAAACGAAATCTCTTACCTCAAGTTCAGACATTCCATTTATGTATTAAACCTCATATATAAGAAACTTATATCAATTATTTACTTGTTTCTTAAAATTTAATAGTTTTATTTCATTATCATTATATAATTTCTTTCATTTAATAAAATTATATGTTTAATTACATAATTTTTTATCTCCACATCAGGTATTTCGAGGACACTTGGTTCTTAATTTTGAAACAATTAATTATGCTGAACAAGATGAAATAGTTAATTGTTACATCATCTGCAGAATAATAGTAATGAAATAATAATAAATTTTATACATTAATTATACTTTAAAAACCTATTATGGAATATTTTTTTTAAAAAGTAATTATATTACAATAATAGAGATTATAAGTCATATGTATGCATGAGTGACATTTTCATTTTAAAGTGACATGTTGGAAATAATATATGTATTAATAGATATTTAAAAAATTATTATAATATCATAAATATTGTATACATTCTATAAATAAACATATATATATCATCTATGTGATGTGATTATGAAAAATGAATGGCATCGCTTCCTAGATGTGGTATTCCACACATACACACAAAATACATTTATCATTATTCAATGGATCGAAAAGTATGAAAATAGATGAAATATTATCCTTAAATAATGATAATTGTGTTATAAATATAATATTAATATATTAAATCCAACATTATAAATAGCTGTGACAGGTGGTGATGGAAAGAAAATTATATCGGTTCGAGATGTGATAGTTTTCCAAACAAATGAACGACTGTTTCGTTTCCCATTTGATAAAAGAAAATATTTATATAGTTTATTTCATTCACATAAAAACTAACTATATTTAGAATAATTTTTTATTATTTGAGATTTTTTTAAGAATATTTTAATAAACTATAATAATAAATAAAATAAAAACATCCAGTTAAAAACTATGCCTCTTTTCCGGACAACCTCCTTTGCAATACACCTTAATCCCATTATGTTTAGTGTTCCTCCAAAAATAATATATCTATAATGAAAAGAACGATTTTTGGAAGTTATTTTCAGGAGGTATTGAGAAATAATGAATCTTGAATTTTGTATAGTAGAGAAGAGAGTGTGTTTAATTATAAATAAGGTGAGGAGCACTTTTGGAATTAGACAATGTATTAAATAAATAAAAATGAATTTTCAGGAAAAATAAGATTAAAATTGATATAATTTGAATATAGGAATATTATTGTCTAAAAAATGTCATAAAAAATTTAGACATGTTTGTGTGATGTTTTCACCTTATCCCATTATTTTACCCCCATTAACCCTTTTGACAATTACCATGATATCAATATATTTCTCTCATTTGTGATTAAAATGTTTTAAATAAAATAAAAAATGACTCATAAATTGAATATTTTTGATATTTTAGAAAATATTTTATTAAAAGTTTTTAGTATAGTATTTGTATAAATTATAAATCATTTAATTAAAATATTGTTTGTTATAAAATCTCATTAATTCCATTTTTAGAAACACATGAAATTTTAATATATAATATGTATCTAACTAACTTAAAATGGTTAAAAATGATATTTATTGGAATATAATGTGTATTAGGTATTTTTATAATTACCTAATTAAATTTTTATTGGTTGTTATGCTTTTTTAGACAATATAGTTTTCTTTTACACATTAATTAACCAATTTTAACCTCAACTGTGGTAACAAATTTTAAAGTATTAATGGGTTATAATTTTACTTATAAGGTGAAAATTGGCACATAAATAAAAAATGGGTGAAATGTTTAACCACTTTTCATCATAATTTTCATATTTTAATATTTTTATTACAATAAAAAAATTCATAAGTATTATTTGACATAAAATATCATTACTTTCATTTTTCCTACTAAACAATTAATTAGACTGTGAAAATAACATGAAGTAAAAATAATTTTAATATAAACCTTTAAAACAAACATAATATGTTATATTTATCTACAAAATTCATGTTATACTATAATGAAACTGATATGTATTACTTTTATTGTTTTTAAAATTATTTACTTGATTTTTCTAATTCTTACACAAACACTCTATCTGTATTGTGTAAACATTTAAGGTAATTATTTCATTATAGAAAATTTAAAATAAATGACTATGATAAAAAAATATTTATCTATCAAATAAACATTTATAACCAAACATAACCTATTTTTATCCTTATCACAAAATATTATATATATTAAAATAAAGAGAGTGACATTTTTTACTTTATCCATTACTTAAAATAATATAAATTTTAGAATCGATAATAATTGGAAATAAATTTAAACAATTTATAATATTTGATTTTAATGGTATAAAAGCAGTTATAAAAAATATAATGTCATTTTAATGATATTTTAAGGCCATATCACATTATTTTAACCTTAATTAGTCGTATTTCTCTTACAAAGATGAGAAATATTTACTACGGTTACTATTCAGAATAGAAAAAATAGAAGGGATACATTTCAAAAATTTGGAACTAATAATTAAAAATATATAATTTTTATTTAGATATTATATTTTCTAAAAAAACATATGAATTCAACTTTATGTTAAATGCATAAAACACAATGAAAAAGATTGTTTAAAAAAATGTGTTTTAAGCCAAAAAGGAGCATATATCAAAATCAGGTTGATGATAAAAAAATTTAATTAATTAGATTATATATAATTATATAATATCATTGTAAATTTAATATCAAATTCAAATCATAATGGAAATTTGAAAGAAAATAAATGACAGTTTTACAAAAATTGATAATTTTCACTATTCATTAAACATCAATATTTTCAAAATACTTCCAAAAATATTCCTAAGGTAATTTAAAAATGATGAATCAAAAAACTATATCTTTTTTATAAAATAAAATTTCTATTTTTTTGGAAATTAATTATAATATTATCTCATAAAAACCAATAAAAACCATTTGAATAAAACACGTTTTAATGCATAAAATAACTTGGCTAAAAAATCGAGTACTTATTTCCTAAGAATTTATAAATACATTTTTATTCAATATGACCTTTATATATATATATATATTCAATAATGTGGTTAGTTATATTAATACCCACTAATTTAGTGATTTAGTTATAACTATAAAATTTAAATATTTATAATTCTCAGTTCATTTAAACTCAGCATTGATTGTTGTATAAGCTATTGATCAAAGTGTTATTTTAAGATCTTTGGAATTTAAAAAAATGTTAAATAAAAAATTTATTGATAAAAGGCCAAGATGAATCTATCACCTAATATATTCTACCATTCATTTATCGTATAGTATTTAGAAACAAGGTGAATTCACTAATCATTTTGAGGATTGTTCACATATCTCCCTCTTCACATTTCCCTAAGAGTGATGTAATTTAATATAGTATTATATGATAATTATTAAGATATTATAGAATGTGGTATTCAATAAACCTCTTTATTAATAGAATTATTAATGTCTATAATGATTCATACTTTCACTAACCCTGAATACACACATGAATATAAACATCTTTGTTGGTCTTCTACATTTCAAAAAAAACTTTTTGAACGCACACATTGTAAGAATTCGTGGTTATTTACATCATTAGAATCCATTTATATAGTAAGTAAAATATGGATATATTATTTATATTATTCATGTAACATCTTGATGTTCTCATTGTATCTAACAGATTTCATACATCAATGACTAAGGTGACTTCATATAATCCCTAAGTTACAATGAAATTATGGTATATACTTCTCATATTATAACTAAATAATATGGAATTAATTGGTGCTTCATTTATAATAGACCGTTTATTTTTGAACATTGTCAATAAATAATGAATATTATTTTGGTTATACTATCATTTTCTTCCCAGGTCATTTTTGAAAGTAGACAACTCATTTATGATGCTTTTATGTTTACACAATCCTGAGTAGTGGGTGTATATAGGAGGAACTATTTATTTTATAAATCAGGGTTTGTCAAATAGTAAACATGGACCATCATTAGGTAATAAAAACTCATCAATAAGATCAACCCAGATATTAGGAGGTAATCTCTATCAAAGGGAACTCTTTCAATGATAATGATATTTTAATGTATTAATGTATATTCATTTCTGGATTTAGTGTGGGAAAAATATACATTCTATCTTCAAGTAATTGGGATTTTGGAAACACTAGCCCAGAGCACAAATATAAGGTAATAAAGATATATGGAATAAAAAATGACATTACATCCCATAAATTAATGAGTTTTCATAGGGCCTCATGGACTAAATATACCACAATATCTAGAATCATTAATCCCATGAAGTGTGGGACTTTATCTAATTCAAATAGTGAAGGTACATCAATAAAATTCCCATGTTCCTTGTTCTATTGGTTTGTAATGAAAATCAATTTAAATTATACTTGGAATGTCATTGGATTAAAACTCTACTAACTATGATATGGATCTTTATGAAGCCATTCTTTAAGTTGGGGGGAACCTCTATGTTAGTGTATTGAAATTTATCTATAGATATGATCTCTATGTTAGTTATTTGATTTATCCATAGGAAGATATGATCTATACCAGTATATTGACATGTCATCATGGGAAAGAACATCAAAAAAACTAATTGGTGTGTCATTAAACTAGAGAGATGTATATTTATTAATTAACATGTTATCATGGGTGGGACCTTTATAATAATATATTAATGTTTCATCATAAGGATAAATGACACATTGGATTAGTAATTCATCACCATAGGGATGAACTCTTTGAAGTTTAGTTACTTTTTCATATGGGTCGGTCATAGTTGTGGTTGATGGCTTCATCACTGGGAGATAGTCTATGATAGATTACTAATTTTTCATGTGGAAAACTCTACATTTATGGGTTCCTAATGGGGGAGTAAATCTTTGGTTTCAAGCATGAATGTACCCCTAGAGTGTGATTCATGTCTTCAACCCAAAATTTGGATGGTGGTAACTGATATTAGGGATATTGAAAAAAATAATAGGATCATCTTCCCTCAATATGATGGAGGTTGATTTCCCCTGATTCTACATCCTTGGATATTGTTAGTACATGATAGTTTAAGAAGAAACCTCTTAGTAATGTTCTATAATAATTTGGTCTATTTATCATTGGTGATGAAAATAGGTGGTAGGAGCCCTTATAATTGACAAATTTGTAGAAACATGGACATACAAAACATTATCCACATCTAAATATATTAAAATTTCATGTGAAATTCAATATTAAGACTCCAAAAATATTTTGAGATAGTGATAAGACTTAATGGAACTTTCTTATCTTTTGGTGTGGAGACGACTTCTGTAGATTAATCAGAACCATGACTTTTTATGGGATTTCCATTTTAGTATAATACCTTCTCAATCATATCCATATAACATGGTACTGAACTTTTATAATTGGTTTTTTTATGATGAGTTGAGTGGGTGAAATCACATATAAGCAATGAAAGTTACAATGATTGTGGTGTAGCTTTAAAGGATAGCAATATGAGATCTTCTAATGGTGGTGGTAATGTTATGAACTACTTATCTACTCCTTCACGGATTAGGGAAGGCCAAAATTCATATAATCACCTTATTTTACACTTTCATTTCTATTTTTTGAGATATACATAGAGAAATATAGAATTATTAGCATATAAAATCATGGCTTATATATGAATACTATATCAGTATAAGGAATGTATATTTTTCACATTGGGTGTAATTCTATTGTTTTTTACATATCTATCAAGTTCATAATATTTTTTCTTTTTATGGGAGGAAATTAACATGTTTAAATCAAGATAATGGGAGACTTAATCATCCCAAGAAATATGTCATTTTCTAGTTTGTGTACCACTTATATAATTGAGATTCTTTATGAAATCCTTCCTAAAGACATTATTATTGATATTTGTTATTTACATGAAGGATGGATGTATGAGTTAAATAAATTTTATTTAAGAAAAATTGATATCAAGGAAAATATAATTATACTAATAATGAAATTTTTCTATCTTATTTTCAAAGGTATATTATGATTTCTGCATATTGAAAATTGAATTCTTTAGAGATCATTTATAATAATAAATGATGGCTTGAATCTTCCCATGTTTAGGGTATGACATTTCTTTTTTACCTACAACTTAAAATGGCTTCGGTGATGGTGATTTACTAATGAGGTGTCCCATTATTGGTGGATTCAGTGTTGGTCCACCATCCTTCAATATTTTCCCCTATAGGTTCATCATTAATGATGGCCTTTAGTTACAACATTATAGGGTGTTTCTATTATTTCCCTCTATAGGTCAACTATTCTCCAATGGTGTTCCGGGGAATCCTCTCCCCTAATTGTAACATTTTTTATATTGAGTGATATAATCCCTTTTTCTTTATAATAGTTATCTTAGTTCTTTGTTTTTATGTTTTCCCTATGAGTATAGCCTATATAATTTTGGATCTCTTTAAATTCCCAATGATTTATTTATATTAGTGTGTTTTTTCAACCATTTTTGTTGTCTCAATAATTCCACCACTTCTGGACCTCTAGTTTTCATCGTTTTAGTGATATCATTACCTAAATTACCAGATCCCACTATTGAATCCATATTTGGAGAACCTATTTCATTATATTTCTTTATTTAGATAATATTTCTACTACAATAGACCCTATTTTATTCTAATTTTGTGATTTTTTTGTGGTTTTAGAAAATCCAGGTTGAAAATTTTATGGTTTTCCAGGAAGCATGAATTGATTTTTTATTTTGTTATTGTTTGATATGGTGTGGATTTCTATATATTGACGATTGTTTATAGGGTTATTTGTGGAAATTAAGGCAGGTGTATCACATTCATTTTAATGTGTTTATTTCAGTTGACTATGACGATAGATTTTTCTCTTGTGAAGGTGGATGAAGTTCAAATTGTGGTGGTTCAAAATGGGTTAGTAGTCATTGTGAAGCACATGATTTACTTTTTTGGCCCTATGCCAATTAAATATATACTCTTTCCTATTTTTACATCCCTCGTCCTCCATTTTTATAGTGTAATGGTTTATGAGGATGTTTTGGGATGTAATGTTAATGTATTCGACGGTGTTTGAGGCGCATCCAACATTGGATTTTTTCAATTTGGTTGTTTTTCTATTAGCATTTGTTTTCCCAATGATCATGTTAATTTAAAAATTATGGGTCAATAATTTTAAATATGATTACTATTTATATTTTGATACTGTTATATAGTGCATTTGGGTTGGGTTTCATTATTATAAATGTATTATTTGGTAATCTCTATTTTATCTTGATGGTTTATAGTGGATCTATTCTGTTTTCTGTGGTTGTAATGGTTGATTATTTTTTTGGGTTCTTCTCAGTGGTTATTCTAGTGATAATGAAGATGATTTATAATTTTAGGTTGTGTGGATTGAGGTGGTTTGTGTCCATAGGTGTAGATATTTGAAATCTATTTTATTTTTTATTTTTAATTTTGAATTGTGGGGTTTGAATGAATAGTTACCCATTTTCATGTATTCACATGGAATTTTTATTTATACTTTTGGAAACTTTTAATGTTTCTATTGAACCAAAAGTTGATTTTCCCTAAAGAAACTATGATGTGGATCCATATTTTTTAAAAAAATATTCTCAACAAGGTTCCTTTTTTGTTTAAAACCCCATAGAAAATTGTAATATTTAGTTTAGAGTTTAAATTAATTTAATAAGGAATTTGATTTAAAGACCCATAAATAACTATAAAAGTCACATGAGAGTTTAAATCCATATAAAATGAAACTTCTTTGTCCTTTGGGGAACATCAGGGTACAGAAATTCCATTAGAAAAGATTCATGGTAATGAAATGTAATCCTTTGGGGAACACTTTATCATTGAAGTATTTGATCAAGACAAGATGATAATAATATTGGGATTGATCCTCAAAGATGATTCTAAAATATCTTATTTTAAGGGAATCTGAACATATGTTCTTATAATTTGGGAATATAGTTTATATATTGGTTGAAAAGCATAAAACACATCCTAAATTATTCAGCATTGTAGTTTACAACCATGTATGAAGGGTGTAATATGTTATTTAAATTTTCATGGGCATGTCATAACAATAATCCATGATAAATAAGTTTTGTTAATTAATTTTTTTCAGGGAGGAAAAACTCCTAGTTTGATATTTTATAGATAGGAGGGGCACATGCAATTTGGGACATCTGAGAAAGAAATTTACCCTATTATTTAAGGTCATATAGCAAGGAATTTAGGTATAGAGTACTATATATGATAGGTATTTTAATGGAATTTATACATGATTATCCTTGATTTCGGGTCATCTATATTATCTTGGTGAAGGTAGATGGCCTTTTTTTAAGGTGGGTCTGATTTTTCATAACTTGCACTAAGAAAGACCATTGAGGTAAGGTTGTCCAGTAGATAAACTAGGTATTTAATTTGGTAATAAATAGACTCTAATTTTAATGTTCATGTACCAATTTGAAATATCATATATACAGAGGTAGGAAGTGGAATTTATGGGCCTTGGGAAAGAGTAAATATCATCATAATGGGGACTTGTGTTGGTGAATGTAGGGTAAGACCTCCATAATATTATATCATGGATTCTAATACCCACATGAAGTAACATAACCACAATAAATGTAGGCATTTTTAGTAAATGAAATATATCTATGACGATTGTAGGTTCTATGGTGGAGGTGGGTTACATGCATTTGTAATGAATTAGGCAAGATGTTTCCAACTTAAAGGAGTCTATGAAAGGTTTTTTTCCACATAATCCACTTTGGGAATGAGATATTGAAACAACCTTTTTATAGGTATAAAATTTTAAAGTATGAGAAGGGTACTATAAAATAATTCAAGATCATGGGTATTGTGTAAATTTTATAGTTTCATGTGTACCTTAATTTTTAAATTTTAAATTTTATTGAAGATATTTTTTCTTTCTATGAGAAAAAGTGAAGTGATTATTGAAAAATTCAATGTGTCTTTATATTACTCTAATTATCTATATAATCTTTATATAAATAGTATTATTTATAGTAAAAATATTACACTGTGTTACTGTCAAAACTATGTAGTTTCATTGAAAGAGAGACTTTGATTAAACTGTATGAAGTCACAGATTTTGTTTGGTATCCACATGTCAAATAATTTCTACATTCTACACTCAAATTCTGTTGTATACAAACTACTATAAACATCTTTTTAATCTTTAAATAGATGTATTATACACTTTTTCTATATGCATAATTATTGATGGAACGTTTTTATATAATATATTACATTAAATCCTTGATGAGGATACAAATGATAAATTAGTGGATAGACAAAATTAAATTCAAGTTTATAAAAAATGAAAAAAAAAATCCAATTTGAATTATACTGGATAAATGTTAGGACTTTATTTAAAATTTTTGAAACCATGGTTGAGATTAAATTCATTGGTCATAAGTTAGTATCTATGATAAATAGAAATAAAAATAATATATTTTGAGATATTAAGCATAATTAGTAAGTTAATTTTTTTCAAGCGGTCCTAATATCGATTATTATGGAATTTATTATCTTATAATTGATGTTATTTAAATTACATTCATTATTGGGTATCTATATAATTAGTAGTTGTTTGGTTTCAATAGATAAAATAATGATAGATTTTGAAATTTTGGATGTGGATTAGAGGGTTGATCAATATCGGTATTTTTTAAGAGTTTAAATAAAAGTTCTAAACTTGAATAAATAGTAATAAAAGATATGATATGGAATTTTGAATGTTATATAAATGGGGATGTGCAGTGGGTTGTATCATCAACCACTAAAAACCCTATGTTGCTAACATAACCTCAATGGTTTTCTACCCAAGATATAGTGTAATAGATCTCCTACACATGCCACTATAATCTTAATGGGATTCCAATAAAATCCCAATGATCTCACCAGGACTCCTATAAAGACCACTAGACTTTTGGCTAAATTCATGATACCAACTTTTATGTGGAATAATTTGAATCATTATAGGTTATTTTTATTTTAATCATTGGATACGCTTAATCATACTTCTTATTGGTGCCCGGGAACAATAAAATATAGACTGAGGTGGGATATTCTAAAGAACATATTTTATGGGACTAAAATCATAAACCCATTTAATCTCATATTATATATTGGATCTAAAAAATAATTCCATTCTATATGCCGACAAAAACAAACCATCTCTATGGGCTACCCCACATTGTAAATTGTTTTTAAGAGTTAAAAAATAGAGTGGTCCATATATCAGTCATAAATGATGTTAAACAATAATGAAATACATATGTTTTATTTATAAAAAATCCATGACATTCAATGTTCACTAAACAGACACACACACTAATAAAATATCACTAGAAATTAAAATGGATAACACAACTACTGAATCAACCTACGGATATACACACACTACCATTACTTTTATATATTGATATAAACACATTCTATTACAACTAGACGCTAGAGAAACCGGGACTTCTATTAATTATTCCACAAAATAATTTTCAACAAAAAAACATGACATTAAATGTCATTATTTTTGAAAATCTTAAAAAATTATCTCATTTTAAATATAATAATATTAAATCATAAAAGTATTATTCTATAATTTTTAATCATGAATTTTTGAAAAAAATATTATTATTTGATGATGTAAATGATATTTAATTATTTGAACAAACATACTAGATATTTCTTCGAACAAAACGATTATCACCAATAATTAAATAAGAAAAAAATATAACAATCCTCCACCCACTACCACTACCCATTATTTTACCGACTTGTTACTATTACATCCACCCAAATAATAAAAAATGTATTATATAATGGTGTTGGAAGAAAATATATTTAAAATAAAACATATTATATTCAATCCATATTTCTCAAATAAATGTGTAAATTTTAAGAGTATATTGTATATAATTACTTATATGATTACAAGGACTAAAAATTTTCTACTACTAGATAAATAATGAAAATTTATATTTATTTAAAATATAAAATAATAGTTACAAAAGAAAATTTCATATTGGAAAAATAGTACACCAATATTAAATCCAAATATATATATGTAAAATTAATTTATATTTTAATTTAAATTAAATCGTATTTTAAAAAAATATACCCACGTAATGTAGTCTAACTCACATATCATTTGAATCCTTTAATGAATCAACTTCATATTATTCATCATCTCTATCTAATTTTTCCAAACCAATAAAACTTTAGGCCTATAAATTTCATATAAAGAATTATTTATATTTAAAAATTATATGAAATTGTTAAAAAACATTATTGTTAGTGAAAAAACATATAATAAAATTCATTTAAAAATCAAGGATTAAACATTTTTTTGAATAAATTAATACCTATATTTGTTCAATACACATTCTCCAATGATGAAAGATGATTTAGATTCTACAGTTTAGGTAGGAATTATTAAAATATCATTAGAAACCATAAATAAAATAGGAAACCTCAAGTTGTGATATTTTACCCATTTTGAATCTAGATACTCCTTTTAAGGGAAAAATCTAGGATTAACATTTCCAAATATGATTTTAATTAGGTATTCGAATTTAGGAAATGATCATCCTCATATTTAATGAATAAAAATATGCACAAATATTTATACAATTTAAATAAGAAACATAGGATGACTGTAATATTTGGTCTCATGAAATTAAAATGAAAACATAACACTGGAAAAGAATATAAACATCAATATTGGCATTATAACATAGTGCAATTTTATGGTCTAATGAGGTTTTTATTTCATAAATTCTAATCATGATGAACTAGAAAAAAATCTAGTGTATTCCTAATAAGGTATAAATAACTTCTCTCTCACCACATTTGACATTTACTCAAACCCAAGAGGAATAAAATTTGAGAATTAATTATTTCATAATGAATGTTTATTACAAATATTAATAACTGCTATCATTATATGAAAAACATTTATTTTCCCCCAATAAATAGAAAACTTGTTATAATTTGAAAATACATGCTTTTAACATCTAATATTCCCCATTGAAATTTATTAGAAAGATAAACTCAAATTTTTAATTAGAAATAATATAAGATCATACATAGATAACTAGTTCCATAAATCAATATTAGGATATCATAAATGATGTAAAAATTTGACAAATTTGTTCCCCCAATTTCTCTCCTTAATTTATGGGTTTTTTATAAATTTATATAATTTAATTTAATCATAAAAAAATAATTATTGTAATTTATCCCAAAAAAAATCAAATTAATTTAATTCCAATGTGTTGACACATTTATTGATAAATATAAATTTTTAGATGATTTTTTCTTCCTCATACACTCTTCAATCCATTCCATTTTATCCACTAAATTCGTAATATATTTAATAATTTATCTAATTATTTTATTATCTATAGAATTAAATTTTAATACTTCTTGAAAAATCACCTTAAAGAAAATTTAAAATATCTAATGTGAAAAATACCATAAATATTATCCCTCATTTTGGGAAATGTTATTCTCATTCCAAATAATAGTAAATAAGGTACATATTTATGATCTCATAATCATAACATGAGGATAAGAGTATGAAAATATGAGTTTTTTGTTTTAAATCCATTCCCTACATATCATATATTATGATCATGAGTGATGGAATAATGATTAGAAATTCATAAGACATAAAGAATAAAGTAATCAAAGAAAATGAGCCATGACATAATAATATTGTCATAATACTAGGAATTATGGAATATACATAAGCATAGATAACCTTATGGAAAGGCTATCCTATTAGAAATTTAGAACATTTAGGATTCAGCTAACCACCCATGTACCTACATTGGGCTTGGGATAACCTCCACTATACCATATTTTGGGATTTTGATAACATCCTCTATACCATTTGAACTCATAAAGAATTAATCATTACCAAATTAATTGGAGGGATATATAAGTACCACTCATCACATAATGAAAAATAATACATATATATTCCACAATATTATAAAATATTCATCATATCTGAACCAATGAAAAGAAATGGGTTTCATAATCATTTCATCATAGGAAAACCCGAGGAAAAAGAATGGGTTTCATAAAAATATTATCATCATAAAAAATCCATCAATAAAAAGTTTAAATATATTATCCTTAGATCATAACCCTAGTAAGGAATTATTATCATCGAAGGATTTCATATTTTATTGACATTTATTTTGAAAGATCACTTGGAATATTTCTTTAAAAGCATGAACTTTCCATTTTAAAATCACATCATAAAATCTAAAAATTTACAAAATATTATGGGAAAGTTTTTGTTTTAAAATAACCACATACAATTTTAAGGGAGTTTTCAAATAAATTTGTTGTCATGATATTTGGAAACTTATTTAATGCAGTAGAAGTAAAAATAAAACATTCTTATTAACTTTTGTAACAAAACAAAAATTTCATCATTCAGAAAACAACATGAAGATTCCTTTTGACACAATTTTTTAAAAGTTGGAGATGGGTGAAAATATTATTAAAATTAATAGTGAAATATTTAAAACCCTATTTAATTTTTTTTATAAAACATGGATATTTATGAAAAAATATTTTCGACCGAATAAAGAAATAAAGTTAATTTTACCTAAAAATATATTATAAGTATCATGTGAATTTAAGATAAGAGAAATGAATAGAAAACATAAATTTTCAAGAAATTACCAAAGGATATTGAAATTAATAATTTTTTGATAGGTAGATCATAATATTTTATCATAAAAAACATAATAATAAACAATCCATATAAACAATGAGATTGTAACACAAAACCCTTTCCACTTTGATAAATTTTTAATAATAAGTACCATGAGAGAAATATCCATATATGGTTATTAATATCCAAATAATTTTTATAATAATAATTATAAAATATATTCATTGATGGTATATACACCACACAAAATAAACAAGTGATGTATATAGAATTTTTCCCATATATGTTTTTTGAAAAAATACCTTACCTTGAGTTCCACTTGCTTCAAAAGCATTCTAAACTCATGTAAAATAAATTTTAATTTATTATAATTATATAACATAATAAAATAAAATAGTATTAAATATTATATATTCATCATATGTATATGTTTATATAGAGTCATCCATATTTCAAGAGATTGAAAATGAATTTAAGTGTTCATGGAGATGGTAGACCGTACTTATGCAAGAACACTGTATTTATTTTTCAATATATGGAACAAATGAAATGTAAATAATAATTCAAAATTTAAGAAAAATTATTATCATATAAATCATATATATTTATTTGATCCATATTCCTTACTCTCTAAGTAAAATAAAAATGAAAAATGAATCACATCTCTTCATGGAGGTAGTAGTCTATATATATGCATAAGTGACATTATAATTTTCCATTAGTTTAGAATGTAAGAAGCTAGTTATTATATTATCAATATAGAAAAACATTTTGTCACAAATATAATAGAAAATTTTTAAACACATCATATTAACCTTCCATGAAATATGGTGATGGAAAATGATATATACCACTATGTGGAAACAGTAAGTCTTACGTATGCATGAGAGATACTTTCGCTTCCCATTTGATGGAATGTGGGTAGATAATGAATGTTTTATAATAATAATAACAATTAAAACAATTATGATACTATATATATTATTCTTTTATAAATACTACATATTTATATGAAGTAGAATATGAAATTAATCGAAATATCATAGGTAAGACAACTACCTTTCTTTCAGGAGACCTCATTTAGATCATTTTGTAAAGAACATAGGATATATATTTTTGGTGAGATAACCATATAAGAATTTGGATAATGGTGTTATGAATAAAATTTTATAGGGTATGGTCATACAAGATGTGTCAAAGTGGTGTGAAGTATAAAAATAAGGGGTGTCTTTTTATAAGGGTGAAAGAGGACACAAATGGGATTTCTTAAAATCATAATTTACAATTGAGTAATTCTCATTCCAAATTGTTCCAAATGGCCTATAAATTTATAGGGGATTAAAATTTAGAATATTCATTATCCCAATTTCACTCCTTTATAATTATTAGGATTTTTATTTAATTTAATATAATATCATTTTGATAAATTATTATTAATGTCAATTTTAAAATAGTTCATTTAATTTGAATTAAAAATCAAAATGAAAAGGTTTTAATTAGAGTAAAATTCATGAAAAAATAATACTATGTAATATTAATCTAAAAAAATAATTGAACATAATAACTCACCTAAATTATATTATATTTAATATTATTAAAATCTTATATTATATATTTTAATCAATTGGAGAAATAATGTTTTAGTATCGTATAAAACTTCTAGACATTATATAATTACTAAAAATCAAAAATAAAAATATAACATGAAATTAATTTCACTATTATCAAAATGAAAATCAATATTAGTTCATAACTATTTTTCATATATGAATAAAAATATTATATTTAAATCTAAGAGAATGACACTTTGTAACTTTATGTGTTTTAAGTAGTATTCATGTCATTGTCATGGAAATGTGTCAATTAAACAAATAAATTACTTCCAAAATGTGATAATAGTTGAATTAAATTATTAAAATATTATTTTAATGAAACATTATGGCCTTATCACAATGTTTTATCCTAGATTACCCTAATTAACCAATTATCGAGGTGATAAATTTTATAATGGTTATTATTGATATTGACCAAAAATAAAAAGGCCCTATTTAAAAAATTTGAACCTCTTGATTATAAGTATGGAATTAATTTTATAAAATTATATACTTATATGTGGAAGATTTTATTTTTAATTTAGTATGAAAAATTGGACAGAAACATATATTTAGAAAATTATATTTTTAAGAATAAAACTAGATTCATTTTTATCCCGTGCATATTAAATAAATTCCTAAAAGACATGATTGAATTTATTATATATAAAATTCTTTAAAGCAATTTACCAATTGGGATAAATTATATGTATCAGTAAAAAAAATTCTTTGCGCATATAAAAATAGTTTTTCAAGAAAACTTCTCCTTTATTTTAATTTTTTTAATTTATAATTAATTCATAACCAATGAAATATTTTTATAAATGTCTATTCCACTAATTTTTATTATTTATGTTTTCCAATTTATACAAAAAAATTCAATAGTTATGTGATAACATATAATAATATTATAATAGTATATCTTTTTTTGTTTATACCTCCTTTTTCAAGTATTGAATGCTGTTGAAGATATAAATTTCTTTGAAAAAAATTTCCACAAAATATCAATGTGTTTTATTCTAAACCCCATAAAATGAATTTATCCCTAGAAATTTGTTATGTTAATTCAAAAAAATGAGGGTATATCTATTTCATTATATCCTCAGGTTCCCACATTGCATCCTCAAATTAGTGGTTCTGGCACAAAACATTGACCAGATGAGTTTTTTTTGTTTCATAGAACTCCCTATGATACCTAATGTCCAATGGACACTAATAATAAGAGATATATTGCTGAAATAGTGTGAACTCTAAGTTTATTACATGTTATGGATAGGTATGTACATACTTAGGAGAGATACATGTGACACATCATGTACATGAGAGAGATTCAGTGGAAGTGTTAAACAATAAGATACTCTCCCAACACGATCATGAATTGAATAGTCACAGATACACCAAGGGATCACCTTTCCCTTCTTTACAAATATCATAAACCTATTGAAAGGATATATTCATAGGATCACCTTTTAACCAACTACAGACTCCAAATATTTTCAATGATTATTGTCCTTCCACTTTCATAGAAATTTTTATTCCTTTATATACTACTTGATGGATATAATATTATCTACCCTTTACTATACTACGTGGGGTCTCAATAGAGTTTTTACCCAACTTCATTACAACACATTACATTTCTATAATTTCTACCCTAGAGGTATTCATAAAGATCTATATGAATGTTGGAGTGAAATCTATTTTTGTTTGAGAATCCAATAAAAGGATGGTGTTAATCCCAACCACCATTAAATCCCATAGATCATACACTCAATATAACATAAAGAGTTTGAATATTTCTATCAAACTGAACTTCTATATATGGATGATACATCATTCTAAAACTACACTCTAAAACCACATCCTATTGAGTACTTCTGAAGAACTTCTAGGTTAACCTTGGATCTTGATCAGATATAATGGAATGTGATACCCCATGAATCCTTAATAATTCCGTAATATATTTCCTGGAAATGAAATATAGTGTAAAATATTCTCTAATTATAATGAAGTTTGATGACTTTGTTATGTGGTTGAATAAAAAACATAAGGCATTTCTCCCTTTAGTCATTCTGGGGAGTCCATGAAAAAAAACATGGTGCTGTTTTCTAATTCCCACTCTAGTATGGGTAATTTTTATAACATAACCTTATAATTTTTCCTCTAATACTTATTTTTTTGACATATAATGTACCTTGATAGAAACTCTACAATACCACTCTTTTTACAATCACTTAATAAATACTCTTTCAAATATGTATACATTTTTGTACGTCGAGGATGAATAGAGAATAATGAACTATGATCATAATCCAGTAGATCCTTCTTCAAAACTGGTTTGGAGGGGAAACAAACATGGTTCTTGAACATTTTCACTCAATCATAAAAAAAATTGAACATAGGAAAATTTCTAACCTTATTCTGCATCTCAAAATCTTCCTTATGGACCTCATTAATCCATACATGGATAAATGATCGAACACTCAATTGAGAAATATAATATTTTTCTCCTTATATTAATATTTATATCTCTATCATCTGAAAATATAATAATATTGGATCTTTAGTGATCCTCATCATATATATGCTGGCATAGTCCTTTTGACACAAAGCATCATACACCTTGACTTCTTTCCCGGTGAGGTAATGCATTGGGAGAATATAATCTTTAATAAGCTTTAACCTACTTCTCTGGTGCATATTAATCTTTTTTTGAGTGAATATATAATCTAAAATTTTTTGGTCACTATATATATATGTTAACTTTCTCAATAATGATAATTCCTTCATATCTTTAATAAAAAATTACCGTAGCTAGCTTCAAATCCCAATTTTGGTGATTTCTTTCATGAAACCTCAATTTTCATGAGGAATAAGTTATAATCATATAATAATGCATGAATAGAAATATCAATCCCTACTTTGATGAATCACTGTAAATTACATACCCATCTCCACTACATGGTAATTTAAGAATAGGGATTCTAATTAGACTTATCTTAATTTACTTAAAACATTCCTTGCATTTATTTATCCAAAGTAACATAGCTCCCTTTTGAGTTATCTTGGTGAGTGAATTGGATAACTGTGGAAAATTATCCACAACCATTGTTAATATCCAACCAAACCAATGAAACTATGAATCTCAGTAACTGTGGTTAGTCTGAGTCAATGCTCAATAACATCTATATTTGATGGATCCAAAGATATACTATCTCTTGATATTATATTACCCATAAATGAAACTTTATATATTTAAATATCACACTTTGTAATTTTTTAATACAATATATCCATTTTTGAGTATATAGTAAAGTCCTTATGTGATCATTATTATATTTCTTGAAATTTTAATATATAATAATATTTTCTAAATGACCTCCAATCATTGATCATGATAACCTATAAAGACTATATACATTTAATCTATAAAGACATTGGGGGAATTAGGGAGACCAAAGGTGTCACTGTATATTCATTGTGACCATACATTGTTCGGAATGTTGTATTTGGTATATCAACCTTTTTTACCCTCAAATGATGATTTCATAAATGATTTTGAATCTTTTAAAAATATTTAGCTCCACATATCAGATCCAACAAGTCATCAATATTGGGTAGGGGATACCTGTTCTTGATAGTGATCTTATTGAGTTCTTGATAATTAATATAGAGTCACATTGATTCATATTTCATCATAAAAAAGAATACATGTACCCAAGGGAGACACAATTGGTTAATTAAATCCCCTATCAAGATTATCTGGGAGTTTCTTTTTCCATTATTGTAACTGAGTCAGGGCCATTCAATATGGAGTCTTTAAAATAGGTGTAGAACAAAGCATGAGTTCTATTGGAAACTCAACTGTACGATTTAGTGTAATAATGGGAAACTATTTCAGAAATTCATTAAAAAACATTGGAATAATAGGAATATTTTTTATGTTGATTTCTACCAAACCATTTTTGATAAATTCACATTTTTAATAGGAATAATGATCTCTACATTATATTTGGATTCCATTGGAGTTCATATTTATTATGACATTGATGAAAGATAATCAGTTGGTTCCGAATATAAAATGTGACATCCATTCCATATAGCTTTATGTGATATTTTATTGTAAATAAATCCAATCAATTTCCAAACTAACTTCGAACTCACCAATAAGGAAGAAGACAAGATTTTCAGGAAGCATATTCTCACAAACTTTAGCCGAATAATAATTATAGACATGATATGCGTTCATTAAACCATTATGTTTTTTCACTAATAATGAAACATAATTTTATTGAGGTGGTTATGTAATAACCATATAAAATTCATTTGAAATAAAATAGTGTGTAACACATTGAGTTTTTAAAAAAGAAATACTATGCTCTATAACTAACAAGATATGAAACAAAAATCTTAAACAAAAGTGAAATCTTATTATTTAAATGTGACCATTATAACATAGCCATTAAATGGGTGGGTATGAATAAGAATAACTGATTTATGAAATAAATATAATGTTCTAACACAATATTAATTTTTTTGTAAATGAATATAAAATAATAATAAAATAATAAAGAAATTATAATCATTCTAAATACGCTTTCTTCAAATACGGGTTTTCTTACTTTTCATAAATGAATATTAGAATTAATTTCTGGATGTTTTAAAAAATTAATTTAAAAAAATTAATTTATTTTTTGGTTTTATTATGTGAATATTTTCTTAGGATGAATTGTTCATAATTTTCTTAAAGTGTTATTTTTATAACCAATAGTGAAAAATACTGGTTTTATTTTGAAAACTGTATTTTATTTACATGATAGGATTATTTTTTTTTGATTAGTTTTAAAATATCATTTATTTCATTTATATTTTAAATAATATAATAATAGTAATTAAATGTATTTAATTATAATTTTTTCTAAAAAATTTTAATTTTTCTGAGAAAAATTATTTTCCTTTCATTCTTACGATTTAATTTTAAATTAAATTCCACCACTTTTGTGCTTTGAATTTTGAAAATTTGGATTATATATTTTTAATCATAAGGAAGAATTTTAGTAAATATGACCCTTTTATTTTTGTACAATTTGAATATTAAATTGAATAAATTTTCTTACGACAGTTTAGGACAAATCTGGTAATTAATGGTAAAAAAATATTATAAGGACTATAAGATTAACTAAAAAATTTCCCTGATTTTATTTTTTTGAGTTATTTGTGACCAAAATCAATATTGGGACAAAATTATCTCCATATTTATCTAATTGTTTTACATTAAGTCCCTTACTGTATTTTATTTTAGGAAAAGTAAGACTTGTCCCACTAATGTTTTTAATAATTATAACATTTTTAATATATGGCCACCCAGAATCTATGTTTGACCATAAATGTTATTTTTAAATCTAAAATATTTATCTTCAAGATGGTAATTTTTTTATATTTTAAGGAATGAATAAATATGTTAAAGGCATTCACAAGAATGATGCAATAATTATTAAATTAATGGAAAAAAACAAATAACTGATATGGAAAATATTAAAATAAATATATTTGAGATATTAAAGGTGATAAAAAAATTTGTAGAAAAATTTAATTTTTCTAGGATATAAAAAAATATTTTTTTTCAAATTTTATTCTTTTATTATGTTTTTAAAATCATATTCATAATTTTTATAAAACATGAAAAAATATTATTTCACGAATATAAAATATTATTAAACTATTTAAAAATCATCCATAATTAAATAAGGACATAGCAGGAAAGATATGGTTTAAAATTACATCCCCAATTCATTTAATGTTTGTTTGGAATGAATTGTCTCTAGTGTCATGTATATAATGGGATTTTATAAACTAAGGTAATATCTTTTATCTAACCATTATCTCATATAAACTTATTAATTCAAACAAAACCATTGTCCCCATTAGGGTGGTTGATCGTCTCTGTGAATAATGAGTTTCCATTTTCCATTAATGCTTTCAAAAATGGCCATAAAATAATTATTATAGTTAAATAATATCATAATAAGTAAATTATATCTTTTATTATTTTATGTAATTAATATATAGACATTATATTAAATAAAATGAAACACATTCAAGATGGTCAAAAAAAGTACCGCCAAAATAAACTAATCAATAGTCATTAACATTATATCAAATGAAACATCCTCATATTAAAAATAAAATGGATATATGGGGATATTAAATATTTTAGAGGTGAATTAAAACAATATAATTTTACATATGGAGTATTATTCCTATTTTACAAGAACATGCATAAATATACACAAGTTAACTAACCATGAAACCATGAAACTAATTCTAGTGGAATGAAGATTTTGATCTTTATAACTCATATAAATGGTGATAAATGAACAAAATAAAATAATAACAAATAAAATTTATTTTTAATTGGTTCTGAATTTTGTAATTAATTAATCTAATTATATTATCTAAGACTTTAAGTGAAAGTTCATAATATTTTTAGACATTAGGTAAGGGAATTATTAACCCAATTTCAATTATTTGGATTAAACTTATACTTCATTGATTACGTCATTCTAAGATTATGTATAAAATTAATTTTTATTTTATTATGTTGTATTGCCACTTGTTTTATGTATATTTATATCTTACACACATAATATATTCATTTTATTAATTTTTAAATAAATAATATTATATTTGTGATGTATTTTATTTTTAAAATCCTCTTTTAATGTTTCTTTTTAAAAAATAAAAAAATTAACTTATATAAAATGATTTTATTTTCCCTCCCTAATTTCTCATTAATGCTTTAAATATGACTTTACAACTTTAAAAGATTATTTTCAAAGAAAATGTTTTTCTATATAAGTGTGAAACTTCTTTTTATAAAAAATGTGTTTTCTAAATAGAAATATATTTTCCTAAAAAACTCTTTTCATAATATATTCTTCAATGAAAATACATTTTTAGATTTTTTTAAGTATTTTGGTATTGAAAATAGTCTTTTTAGAAAAAGTTTATTTTTATATCATAAAGTGTTCTATGTATAATTTATGAGTAGTTTGACAAAGGTTTTATGATCAAAATTGCATGCATAAAAATGTTTTATTCATGATATGGTGATTAAGCATTATATGAAATTTGTAACATCCCAGTTCCAGAAGCCGCCCAGAGACGCCCTCAACCCGGTTGGTCACATTGCCTCAAACACATTTACCCGTACGCAAGAGGCTATCGACTAGAAGTTTGGGCCTTAAGTGTGATAGTGGGGAAAATATGCCCTCATTGGAAGAGCACACAATAGAAATACTAAACATATATTCAATAGTGGAAGCAGTAAACACACCATACAATAGTAAACAGCAGAAGGATGAAAGTAAGAAGTAACAGGAGCACATATATAAATGAAGCATGATACATATGTCTAATAAAGCAGCCAAACAACCACAATGTTGGAATATAAACAGTACTAAACCATGTATAAGGGAAATAAACAACAACTCCTCAACATCCCAAGCCTCTGCTTGGTCTCATGCTTACCAACTCCAAATTAGTCAAAATCCTGAAGTACAAGGGCGATTTCCCTTATCTATACATACATCAATATAATCTGTTTGGGCCCAAAAGCATGACCCAAACTAGGTGTGAGACTAATCCCAGAAAGCATCCAATAAAAGATCTATTCCTCACAGTCAGTGAATATATATGGCAGGCAAAAAGTCAAAGGGAAGTACTTAGCAGTAAACAATTCCATAGTTTCAAAGCATTCAATTCCACATATCACTTAAGCAGGTAATCAAAGAAGGCAACCCTATGTGAATTACACACATCCAATCCCCTCTGGTTCAGTTATATGGATACTACAAAGACTCTCTGAGGAAGCACTCTCAGTCAATTCCCCTTATAGTCAAAAGTGATAAAGGCTCTCTGAGGAAGCTCACACAGTCAATTCCCATTATAGTCATAAGTGGTTAAAGACTCTTTGAGGAAGCTCACATGGTAAATTTCCCATATAGACAAAAGTGGTTAAAGACATTCTAAGGAAGCTCACATGGTCAAGTCCCCTTATAGTCTACTACACAAGTTCCTCACGGCCCAGTGTGTGTCACAAAAGCAAAGCTATGCAATATGACCAAAGTTAACATCAAGAACTACTTGGATAAATAGTATACAACATATCAAGCATGTCAGATAAAATTATCACTCTATCCTACAGTACTATGCATGGGAAAACATCAAGGAATCCAAACAGGCTAAACATGACCAAATGTTTATTAATAGACCATGCATGGGAAACCACTTCCAATGCATAACAATCAAACCTATTCACATTCAAATAGCCTCTACACAAGCACACAAGAAAATCATGCAATTAAGAGGGATAAAACAGTAAACACACAATACCCCGTTCAAGGGTATGGAACAAATTTGCACATATAACTCAAAGAATTTCAACAGAAATGCACAAACCACCTACCTCAATGTTGCGAGATCGCTATATGTGAAATTCAAGCCTTGAATCTCCTATTAATATGGTGGATCTACAAAAATTCTCAAAACGTTCAACTGAGGATAACTTAAGAAGGAGGGAGAATCATGAAACAAAGCCCTAGAAGAAGAAAGCGCTTTCTGAGGTGATACCAATGCTATCAACGGAGGTAAAATCAAAGATCAGATGCTCGATCGAGGGCTCAGAGGAAGATCATAGCCGTACATGTTCTCTTGGGTGAACTAGGTCGAGAAGATGGACTTTATGGCCATTAGACGTGACCTCAGTGTGTTTAATGAAAGAAATATACGACATGTACTTTATAAGTACACGACCTGTACCTGAATTTTCCATACTTCTCTTTAGGCGGTTCCTGGGTCACCACAGGGTCATCTGCACGGCCGATACACGGCCAGCACACTGCTTCCTGCAGTAACCGAGTACACGGTGTGTACTCCTAAAGTACACAATGTGTACCTAAAAAATTTCTAGAAACTCCTATTTTTCTAAAAAACGAAAATAAAAGAAAAATATACCTGAAAATAAGATCTGGGTTCTTACAAACTTCCCCCTTTAAATAAATTCATCCCTGAATTTCATTAGCAAGTCGGCGTAGAAGAATAAATGCTGAATAACTCTGGCCACTATGATTGTACATGGGCCTCCCTCTCCCAAGTCTCATCTTACACTCGCTCGTGCTACCATAGCACTAGTACAACAGGAACAGGTCGACCATGGAGACCTTCATACATCGATCTAAAATCTTGATAGGATGCTCCTCGAATGAGGTATCCACCTCTAACTCAACCCCCTCAGGTTTGAAAAGATGAGATGGGTCTGAGATGTAACGTCGAAGCTGAGAAAGATGGAATATGCCATGCACAGCCTAGTACCTCTGAGGTAACTGCAACCGAAAGGCAACCGGTCCAACTCTCTCCAACACCTCAAACAACTTGATGTACCTCGACGAAAGCTTACCCTGTCTCCTAATCCTTTTGTACCCCAACCTCAGTGTGACATACATGAAAACCTGATCCCCAACCTCGAAATCTAGAGGTCATCTCCGCTGATCAGCATAAGATTTCTGTTGAGACTATGCAATAGCCATACTTTTCTGAATCAACTCTATCTTCTATGTGGTCTCATGAACAAGATGATGTCCCAGTATAGCTACCTCTCCTGCCTCTAGCCCACATAAGGGTGATCGACATGGACTACGATACAAAGCCTCAAAAGGTTCAATCTGAATAGTTTTTTGAAAACTATTATTGTAGGAAAACTCTACTAGAGGTATGTGATTATCCCAATAACCTACAAAATCCAGAATGCATGCTCGTAGCAAGTCCTCAAGCACCTGAATCGTATGCTCAGACTGACCATCTGTTTGGGGATGGTAAGTTGTACTCAAATGTACCTGTGTACCCAAATCCTTCTGAAGCCCCTGCCAGACCCAAGAAGTAAAATGTGCATCTCTGTCTGAAACAATGGAGTGTGGAACTCCATGTAAGCTCACAATCTCCTAAATGTACAACAGTCCAAGCTCATCAACACTGAAGGTATCCTTGATATGTAACAAGTGAGCAACCTTTGTGAGTTTATAAATGACAAACAATATTGCATCATTCCCTCGAGGTGACCTCGATAACCCTATCACGAAATCCATCGTAACATCATTCCACCTCCACTAGGGAATGTCTAACTAATTAAAAAGACCTATTGTTCATTGAGCCTCCTCCTTCACCTGCTGACATGTGGAATAATTCCTTACGAAACCAATTACCTCTCTTTTCATACCAGGCCACCAATACTAACAGTGTATATCACGATAAATCTTGGTGACACCAGGATGAAACACCCAAAATGAGGAATGAATGTCCCACATCACCTCCTCGTGTATGTCTCCTAACACCCATACATGCCCCTGGAAACACAAGATCTTATCCTCGCATATGGGCCATCCAGGAATAGGGTCCTTTCCAGACACACTTTCCCATAAGACTAGGCCATCAGAATCTCATAGCTGCCTCATTCGCACTCGATCAAGGCAAGTAGATGTAACAGTTACAGAAGAAATAAAAGTATGCCCCTATCTATTGTGCACCTCCAAATGAATCTCATAGAACAAAGCCATAAGATACCACTCTCCACTGGCCACCTGAACTGCTTGTATCTTATTCCTCTTTCTCAGCGCATCAGCCACAATGTCGCCTTTTCCTAGCATGTAGGAATGCTCGAAGTCAAAAGATTGAGGGTACTCGACCCACCTTTGCTGCCTGAAATTCAGGTCACGCTGAGTGAATATAAACTTGAGACTTTTATGGTCGGTGAAAACCACAAAATCATGTCCTAGTATATAATGTCTCCAACAGCATAAGGCATGAACAACGGCTGCGAACTCCAGATCGCGCGTCGGGTAATTCCTCTCATGTGGCCTCAAATGCCGAGACCCATACACAACAACTCCTTCCCCCTGCATAAGTATAACTCCCAGAACAATACCTGAAGAATTATAGTAAAAAATATAGCTCTTTCATGTTTGGGGAGAAACTAGTATCAGTGCAGAAGTCAATCTTCATTTTAGCTCCTGAAAGGCTAACTCACAAGAATCTAACCATGAGAACCTTTCACCCTTCTTATTCAAAACCTTCAGTTGAGCTTCTAAGCATGAAAATTTATGTATGAAACTTCGGTAGTATCCATCCAGCCCTAGAAAATATTGTACCTCAAAGAAATTGTTTTTCTGCTCTCAGGAAACTACTCCTATCACTTTCACTAGGTCGACTGATACTCTTGTCTCTAAGAAAACATGGCCTAAGAAGTAAATCTCGTCCATCCAAAAGTGGAATTTTGAGATCTTAGCATATAACTGATGATGTATTAGTGTACTCAGAATGATCTCAAGATGGGTAGCATAGTCATGTCGAGTGTGGTAGTACACCTAGATATCATCCACAAAGACTACCACGAAAGAATCCACGAATGGATGAAACACTTGGTTCATCAGTTCCATGAAGAATGCAGGCGCGTTCGTGAGACCGAAAAACATAACCACATACTCGTATAGACCATACCTACTCCGTAAAGCAGTAAAAGGTATATCAGATGGTTTAACGTGCAACTGATGATAATCAAATCTCAAGTCAATTTTCCAGAATACCCGAGATCCTCGAAGCTGGTCAAAGAGTTCTTCAATCCTCAGCAAGGGATATCAGTTCTTGATTTCCAAATGATTCAGCTTCTGATAATCCACACAAAGGATGAGGGTACCATCTTCCTTCTTCTCTAATAGAACAGGTGAACCCCACAGAGAAATACTAGGTCGGATGAAACCCTTTGCCTGCAACTCCTCCAACTACTTCTTGAGCTCCCGTAACTCTAGTGTAGCCATCTTATAAGGAGGAATGGACACTGGTTCCACTCCTAGCACGTGCTCAAGATCAAATTATACCTCACGTTCCGAAGGTAAACCTAAAAAGTCATCAGTAATGACATCCCCGAAATGATCCACCGTTGGAGGAAAGTCCATCCGTGAAGTCCCCTGGTAATTTAGATATAGTCTAGAAATTTGGGTTGTAACTCCTCACAGCCCATGATGCTCGGGTCCTGCTCCACTCACCTTTTCATCCCATTCTCCCTTATGAAGAAACAATCCGGCCTCTAGTGATGTGAAACTCTCCCTATGGTGATAACAGTCGAGGACTTCCCATAAGGGAACTAACCAGTCCACTCTGGGAATGACATCAAAGACCATCATCTATAGAACACAGAGTTCCCATAAGAAGTGACACCCACCTACCTATAGAGGGAACTCTTTACACTGAAGCACACTAGTTATTCTAGTCCCCAAAAGAGTGACTAGCATCAAGATATCTACAAAAGTAATGTTGAAGAGCCCAATGATCTCTACAACAGAAACAAATATAAATCCATGGTAATCCCCTCTATTGAAAAGAGTTTAAGATAAAACTAATTCAACTAGAATCATACCTCAAATTGCAGAGGGTCTGGGATCCTACTCCTGCTAGGTCTGCTCCACTGCAAAAGACAAGCCTACACTATAGCCCTGTGACCCTACTTGTCAACCCTGAGCTGATCCACCCTGTTGTTGCTGAAATTTTAGTGACTGACTACCATGTCCACGACCTCCACCTCAACCTAAACATCTAGAATATCTCCAGTTCCCAGACTGGTGAGAAAATGGTGGTGCTTCTCCTACACAAAGAGTCATCGGAGAACCCTATCACCAGCTCCTGGTGAGAATAACTAACAGAAACAAATGTAGATGACCCATCTAGCCGCAAGATCGACACTCCACTGGGTCTCTCGGGAAATGTGGCCTCGTATGATCGCTCTTCCTAAATTGGTTTCACACCACCTAGATACTAGAAGATTCATCCCACCTACTCAGATCTCCACATGAATTCTCTCTACGGCACTTACTACAATTAGCTGGTGGAGCACTAACTCTGGATGTCAAACCGCCCTGGCTTACAGCTCCAGAATCACTCAGATTGTGCTCGGTGATCAACACCTGGTTGACTATAGAAGATATTAAAGTCAACCTGAATATGTTCACCTAAGATCAGATATCCTGCATGAGACCATCCTCAAACATTCGTGTAGGAAACAACGCATCTCCCCTAGAAAGGGTGTAATGTGAATTAGCTCAGTGAAGCGAGAGGAATACTCAAGAATAGAAAGAGTACACTCCCCCAAAGTCATAAACTCTTAAGCTCGATAGGCCCTCAATGTATCTGGGTATAAGTAGTCATAGAAGATGTGATAAAACTCATCCTAAGCCATGTCTTGTTGGAGTCCTACCAGTGAGATCACATCCCACCACCTCTTGGCGGAGTCTCGAAGAATGTACGTAGTGAGTTTCACCCTCATCTCTGGAGATATCTCCAGATGCTCGAAGATCATCAACATGTCTTCTACCCATGACTCTAAAACCTGAGGTTCTCCTTCCCCCATTAAGGTGGGAGGATGATACTACTAGAAAGCTCGTGTCAGCTCTGCCATAGATGGGGTAGGGTGTGGCGCTCCCTGGAAGGTCTTCATGAACCACGTAAATCCCTATTGGCACTGTGCATCTTCCCCTGTGTCCAGAATGACAGCTAGTGCCAAGACTGGAACAACTGGAGGATCTGAAGGTAGTCACTAATTAGTCATGTTCAGTGTCTGATCACTACCCTGTAACTGGCGGACAACCGAAGGACATTTCGATGGCCTGACTCTACAAGGTCAAGTTCACAACATAGATCAAGATTAACAGGGACTGAAAGCTTGATGTTTAAGAGGGTACCAAGAGAAAGAAAGTATTAACGTTTTTCAAAACATGGATACATGGCATGCATAATTCTTACACGGCGTGTTGCCTTAAGCCTTTCACATGGGCATGTACTTCTATCAAAACTGGTCATGGAACACCCCATACATGGGGTGTTGTCCTAACACACGACATGTACTTGAATCCTCTTCCCCACCCAGAGTTCACTTTCACATCTAAGCCACACGGTTCTCTTAGAACGAGACTACACGTAATGTTCGTATGAGACACGGTGTGTTCTATACGAACTTCACTGACCTATGCTATTAGTGACACAACAAGATACACAACTCACACTGCGCGGCGTGTTCTAGACAAACACGGCGTGTACCCAAGGATTTCCAAATGTCGTGTCTCTGCCCCCACATCCAGTGACATGGTTGGAGACTACACAGCATGTACATATAGTACATGACATGTAATTATCAAAAAATAGTTTCTTCCCAAATAGAAGAACACATGGCATGTATTTATCATTACCCGATGTGCTTCTTGGGTTTTTTTGGACAATAAGCCTCAGAAACTACTCAAGAACCCATAAAAACATTGAAACGAACATTAAAGTGCCAAATTCTGATCCATGAGGCCCCATAATCCCCTCTAATAAAAGCATGGAATCTTATACATGTCCTATACAAACATATCAGGTTAATGATCCACCAAATTTTAATCCATGATGGACCATAACAACTCAAGAACCAAAGATTGGAGTTCATTCATACAAATCCATACAGAATTCAATACCCTATCAAAAACAGGTATTCTATCAAGAAATATATCACAATAGCATTCATATATTACACAATATCTATCACAACAACAAGAAATTTTTAAGGCTCCCTAAATGGCATGGAAAGAGTGCATGACATGTCATTTCTGGCAAGTTCCTATATGATTCAAGAGATTGAATAACCTCATCTCATCAGGTTCCAATAGAAATAGAACCTAAATATCATCAACAATAACAACACAAAACATTTGAATCCCCCAATGGTGAAATAAAATCAACTATAAATTTTCAAAACCAGAAATAATGTTGTAACTTTGTAGATTAGCTTTTCCCTGTACATGGGTTTGATACTCCCGGGAACAACTTGTTAATAAGTACCTATTCCATTCTATCCTTGACTGTAGGATCCAAAAAGTAATTCCAGAGAAAATAAATCATTTGATACCACTTTATAACATCCCGGTTCTGAAGGCCGCCCTGAGACTCCCCGTACCTGGTTGGTTTCATGGCCTCAAGCGCATTTCCCCAAATGACAGAAGCTGCCGACTAGTAGTGAGGGCCTTGGGTGTGATAGTTGCAAAACTATGACCTCATTGGGAGAGCACATAGTGGAAATAAAAATCAGATATAAAATAGAGTATTTAGTAAACACACCCAACAACAACAAACAATGGAAGATTGAATATAAGAAGTAACTGGAGCACATATATAAATGATGCATGATACATACGCCTAAGAAAGAATCTAAAAAACCACAATGAGAGAATAAAAACAGTACTAAACCAAGTACAAGGGAAATAGATAACAACTCCTCAGCATCGCAAGCCTCTGCTTGGTCCCATTCTCACCAACTCCAATGTAGTAAAAATCCTAAAGTAGAAGGGTGCTTACCCTTATCTATACATGCATCCATATAATCTATTTGGGAAAAAATGACCCAAATAGGGAGTAAGACTAATCTTTGTAGGCATCCACCAAATGATCTGTGCCTCAAAGTCTATGAATATATATGGAAGGAAATAAATAAAAGGGCAGTAAACAAGGAAGTATTCAGCAGTAAACAATTCCACAGTTTCAAATCATTCAATTCCACATATCATGAAAGTAGCTAATCAAAGAAGGTAACCCTATGGGAAGTACACACAACCTATCCCCTATGGTTTTGTTATAAGAATACAAAAATGGCTCTCTGAGGAAGCACTCTCTGTCAAATCCCCTTATAGTCAAAAGTGATAATGACTCTCTGAGTAAGTTCACATGGTATATTCCCCTTATAGTCAAAAGTAGTTAAAGACTATCTGAGGAAGATCACATGGCTAATTCCCCTTATAGACAAAAGTGATTTAAGACTATCTGAGGAAGCTCATAGGGTCAATTCCCCTTATAGTCAGAAGTTGTTAAAGTCTCTATGAGGAAGTTCACATGGTCAAATCCCCTTATAGTCTACTAAACCCGGTGCTCACGGTCCTGTGTACGTCACACGAGCACAACAATGCAATACGGCCAAAGTAAATCTCAAGAAATACTTAGCTAAATAGTCTACAACATATCAAGTAGGTCAGATAAAATAATCACAACATCCTATAGTACTAGCCATGGGAAAACATCAAGGAATCCTAATAGGCTAAACAGGACCAAACGTTCATAAATAGAACATGGATGGGCCAACACTTTTAAAGCATTAAAATCAATTATATTCACATTCAAATAGCCTCTACACAAGCACACTAGCATGGAAAACAATTGATCGGGATGAAACAGTAAACACGTGATACCTCATTCTAGGGTATTGAACAAATTTTTACATATAACTCAAATACATTCAACAGAAAGGCACAAACCACCAACCTCGGTGTTGCGAGATCTCTATACATGAACCTAAGGCCTTTAATTGGCCATGAACATGGTAGATCTACAAAAATTCTCAAAACATTCAACCAATGATAACTTGACAAGGATGTGGAAACATGAAAAAAATCCCTAGAAGAAGAAAGAGCTTTCCAAGGCGATCCTAATGTAGTCGACGGTGGTCAAATCGGAGATCAGATGCTCGGTCGTGGTCTTGGAGGAAGATCATGGATGTAAAGGTTCTCTCGGGCGAACTAGGTCAAGAATAAAGCCTTTCTGGTGATTAGACTCAACCCCGATAAGTTTAATGAAAAAAGAAAGAAAATACACAATGTGTACTTTATAAGTACATGACATGTACTTTCCCTTTATGTACTCCTCTTTAGGAAGTCTCCATGTCACCACATAGTCGTGTGCACGGACGATACACGGCCAGCACATAGCTACCCTTGGTAAACAAGTACACGAAATGTACTCATAAAGTACATGGTGTGTACTTAAAAAATTTCCAGAAACTCCTCTTTTTCTCAGAAATGACTAGAAAAAAACATACCTGAAAAGAAGAACTGAGTTCTTACAAAATGGACAATTTATATATAGGTTATACAGATGTTAAAGACCAATTATAACTCATGGGTGAGCTTGATATAACTTATATGAAGGTTTGAACCCTATTATAGATCACTGGTAATCTAGATTTAGATTATCTAAAGGGTGAATCCCAATATGCATATCTAATAAATTGGGTAATTATTATACTATAATTTGGTCATTAGAGAATATATTTTAGGATTAAGTTTTCATAACATCATTAACTCTGATTTTACTAGATAGTTTCACAACCATTTTGGATTTATTATTTTATTGTGAATTGGATCTTGTAAATGAACATATGAAATACATGTCCCTAGAAACTCATATAACCATCTAAGGATGTATATTTGGTAAATTTTTTTTGATATAATAAAAAATATCAAAACATTCCTATTATATGGGAAATTTATAGACTTCTAGTATATAGTACTATGAAGTTGGTATCTCAATAGAAAATATATCTTAAGTTTTTTATGGATCCCTTTTCTTATTTCCTTAGTAAATGATGATTAAAATGTTGAGGATTAAGTTTACTTAAGGGGGCAGAATGTAATTCCTCATGATTTTAATATATATATATTTCTTTTGAATAAATCCAATGTGTTTGATATCTTACTCTACACGCAACACCAAACTAAAACGATCTACAACATTTTAGATGAATATTATTATGAAAATTATAATAACAATAAAACCTCTCGTAAATAAAATGATATTACTCAAATGAAATTTCATGCATTAAGAGGAAAAATAGTTAATATTATTTAATATAAAAAGGGATTATTCAATCTAAAATATATATTTTTAATATGTTATATATCTGATATTAAAAAATTATATTTACTATAAAACATTATTATATATGAACTGATATATTATCATTTAATTAATTATATATTTATATGAAATAATATTAATAAAAAATTTAAAACATAATTTTTTAATAACATATATGTTTTGTAATATATTATTTTTAAAAACTATATATTAAATTTTAGAATTATAATTTTATAAAATGACTTTTTAAAAAAAATCATTATGAAAATATTTTTTTAAAATGAATTTGTTGTATTTTTTTGAAACAGTTGATTTTTATGTGCATATTGGAGTATACAATATTTATTAACACTATAGACCTTTTGAATTTATCATGATATAATCTTGAATCAAAAATTTTATACAATTATTTTCATGACCAATAATGTATTTATATGTTCTGGGTGTAGTGGAAGCATCGTTTACTGGTATGACCAACTCAAATTTAGTCATGAATCACATGAAACTTTTTCCATAGATGATCAATGTTTCATATATAACAAAATTATAATAGATTACATGACTAGATTAAAATTCTATAACCATGAATGATATATCTTCAAATGTAATTGATAATTAATTTATAAGAAGGCATTGAATTACCTTAACTCATAATTCTCTCTTTATTGATAATTAATGGAATTCATCACTTAAAAACATAATTACACTAATATATCCAAGTATAGAATCAATTGGGGAATGATCCATTAGTTCAACATAATCTTGGAAAATTTTCGTGGAGTTATTATGTGCTAGAATATCCAATTCTGATCACATGCATTTTTTGTGGTTGACCACTGTAGAATTACTCTCAAGAGAGGAAGAACACTTGATGATATATCATTTTCTTTAGAGAGGAGGGGAGGATATGACTCTAGATATCTTGATCAATCTCCAAGGATTGATATATCCTCACTTTATCCATTGTTGACACCATTTTTTTAAGAAAGAGATATAATTAGATATTTATTATGGCAGGTTTAAAGTTGGAAAATATTTCACGGATCCATTTTCCAATTCCATGATTCTTAGTTGACCTAATTTCAAAAAATAATACTATAAATACAATTATTAAACTCTTGACATTTTAAATGCATAAATAATATAAATAAATATCATTAATTCCATTTGGAATCAGACCATTAAACTCAATCATCTTTCCCTCATAGATATTTACTGACCATTGAATAATAAATATTTAATAAATAAATTTCACTTCATTATTCAATAATAAATATAATAAATGTAATATTTTCCAATATTTCAATTAAAAATTTATTATTATTATTATTTAACTCACTTATTCTTTCAAATAACATGTTATTTAATTATGGTGATCAACCAAACCAAAATAAATAACATTTATTCTATCTTGTTAAATTCAATACTAGAATTTTACTAAAATTGTAGATACACTTAGTGTGAAAACCTCTTGGCCTCATTATCAATGGAATTTGAAATAAACACCTAAAGTCAAAGGATAAAATCGTGCAACATGACAAGGCATCCATAGAAAAAGAAGTTAAAATTTCAATGATGTCTATCCTCTTATGTCTGTTTATAGTGTAATATAATCATTTTATCATAATATCTCAAATCAATTAGTTTTCATGTCATTGAAATAAAACTATATGTTTGATGTCTCCTTGTTGGACCTTCCATAAATGAAGATTCCCTTTGAACATGACGTCCATGGATTTATTCATGAAATTACATTCCCATCAAAGGGCCTTAAAACTAAATTTCATCTTGCGAAAAAGGGATAAATCCTTTCTCACAATATACAATAATACTATCTCACTCATAATGCACATAACATATGCTACTTTATCTCAAACATAGGTCATCAATGTTTTTATGAATACTTCAATCTACATTATTCAGGATATCCGTTAATGATAATAATAATGTTGAAGGATCTATACACATGTTTATGGATTAGAACATCCAATGATATATGGGAATTTGTATTTCCTATTGACAAGTATATTCTCATATCTTCTAATATTAGAGACTACTAGGGGCTAACACCATGAGAAGGTGTCACAATATCTTATGGTCCTCTAACCCCTAATATCCTATATTTTTATTCTCATATCATACAATACTGTCTAGATATAGAACAATGTTGATAAATAATGGCATGGATCCTCTAGGTTCGAAACATAGTAGGGATCTGATATGACCCTTCACAACGACATATATCCTTTGCACATTATCACATACAATTATCAAGCATTAGAATAATAAATATGCGATAAGGAAACTTACTTAATAATAAAAACATGAAATAATTCACTAAAAAGTTTTTTATAGGGAACCAACTCTGATATTTTTTAAGGAATAAAATAATTCATTTATAAATACTGTATTGAATTTAGAAAACAAATGTTTGAAATTTTGAAACATAATTAATCATTTCTAATTAAAAATAATATTTCATAATTTTCATTAATTATTATATCACAAGTAGGATTATAATTTGGTTTGATTTGTAAATAATATAAATTTTATTTTGTTAAAATTTAATTTATTAATGTCATGAGAATCAACAATAGTAAAAAATTTATTCTATTCATTATTTTTATACAAAAAAACACACTATTACTAAAAATATATTTTATGATTTATGTTCACTAATATTAAATTTATTTTTTATCAAACATATGAATTTATTTTAAAAAATGTTTTTCATATTTATATTATATTGGCAAAAAATAATGTAATAAGGCCCATTTTAGTTTTAGTGATTGAAATTAAATTACTAATATAAAAATTAATTTTTGCGATAAAAACAGAAAATGCTAAAAGTGAAAAATTTCATAGTAAATGTCTTAAAAACATGTTTAAAAGATGTTTTAAAATGAATATTTATTTCATTATCATGAATAAATAATTTTACGATACTAGTTTCTACTATTCCTCTATATACCATATGAAAAATTAACTGTATTTATATTATAAATTTATAGTTAAAAATTACCATTCCCTTCACAAACAAAAGGATCTCACCCTCACCCCTTTTATACTCCCATCATAAATCATTAGATAATCTAGAATTATACCCTAGTATCTCATAAACCCTATAAAGAAGTTATAAAATCATTTTCATTCCAAAATACGAATCAATGTATCATTGCGATGTTACCCAAGGGAGAAAATCCAATGGGAAATGTAATGTTCTCATCCAATCTCATATTATTATTTTCCCCTTCTATATCATAAAAAATATTATATCCATGAAATTATTATAAAATAATTATTAAAAAAGAACATTATTATTATTATACTATTTATATATTCATTTTCTACCTTCATCTAAAACTATTCTAATAATTAATATTTCATCATTTATACATGAGAAATATCTCCTATATAAACAAAAAGATTGATTTTTTATAACCACCTTGCATGACTTGTTATAAAAATATGATTTGAAGAATTGATATTTTATTTATAATATTATTAATATTATTAAACTATAAAATAATCTACATCTTCCTCTATATCAATTGAAAAAAATATATCATGTGTTCATGTGTCTGGACTAAAACCTTCACAAAAGTGACATATTTCATTTTTCAAACTTGTATTTTGTAAAAAATTTTAAAAAAAATATATCTTTATTAAACATAATAAAATTATCTATATAATATAATTATCCATCTAAAATGATGATATTATTCCAAAATAATCACTTTCATAAACAAACTCGCCTATAAATTATAATTTATTATCATTTGGATCCGTTTAAACACCCATTTGAAGAATGATATGAATTTATATCCTGGAAAAATATGGAAATATAACTAATGGTTTTATTTTAAAATAATGATAAAATAATTATTTTTGGTTCTTTAAAGGTTATATTAATATTTAACTTAATATTTTTTTACAACCCTTTTGTCTATTAAAAATTACTAAAGCAAGATCATTTCAAATTGTGTCAAAAAAATAAAAATTAATATACTTAATAAATGAAAATAGAAAATTTTAGATCATTTTAAAAAATGAATTATATACCCATAATATTATTATAATGATGAAATTTGAATCTGTACACAATAATCCTAACCAACAGTAAAATTGATATCAGAAAATCCTTTAACACAATAGATTTGAGCTTTATCTTCAATGTCCTGCAAGGTTTTTGTTTTAGTTTATCTTTCATCATTGTAATAAGAACTCTATTAAACTCAGTTTCTATATCCTTTTTTATCAATGTCTCTCCCTAGGGATACTTTAAATTCACCAAATGTGTCAAACAAGGTGATCCCCTTTCTTATATCCTATTCTCGATAGCGAAAGACTATCTCAGTTGTCTAATCAACCATCTGGTGGTCTAGAATAAGCTGAAACCAATCCATGTCTTTTAGAATGTGAATGCTCTTAGTAACCATTTTTATGATAATGAAATCATTATTTTCATTCAAGGTGATAAAAAGAACATTATTATCCTCCAAACTACTCTCTCACACTATAAAGAGGTCTCTGTCCAATCCATTAGTTAGAACAAATCCTGCATCTTCTTTGGTAAGAAAATTCCTCCCAATATAAAATTTAACATAATCAGGGTCCTCAGTCTGAAGGAAGGTATGGTACCTTTCAAATACCATGGTGTTCCAATCTTTTAGGGTAGGCCCATGTCTTTTCACTTTGGGAATACTGTTGACCAAATTCTAAACCATCTTTCTTCTTGGAAAGGTAATGCTCTCTCCATTATAGGTAGTACTTGAATTATTAAAACTACCATTGTCTCAAAGATGGTTTACTACATGATGGTCTATAAATAGCCTGTTGGTTTTATTAAAAAGATGAAAATTTCTATTAAGAATTTCATCTGTACTAGTAGTACTCTAGAATGAAAACATGAGACTATTTCCTGGTAAACCTCTTGCAATCCCTTTGAGAATGGTGGTATTGGTATAAAAAATTTAAAATTATTTAATTAAGCCCTCCAGGATAGAATCACATGGAACTTTATTCATAATAATTCAGATGTTATTACATTTCTCCAAAATATATTCCTTGACAAAATTATGGTGGGCAATTCAAATTTCATTAGTTCTTCTATATGGTCCACCATCAAACACTCCTTCACCAATATTATGAATAATTCCATATGGATGGTCTCCAAACACTCCTCTATGATATCCTGGTTGGATAACTAGACTGGAACACCTTTAATTTCCATGATATGTTTTGATCAAACTCTTTATAATATCAATATCACTATCAGAGATATTTTAATCTATCAACATGATCACCTCCCAGATACTATTCTAAATGTCATTGAAAACTACAATTTCACTTACATTGATGATTACTTAAATTCAAAACCACCTACAAATGGTATGGATAACTCTAAAAGTTTCAACAATCATTATTTCTATAACTCTAAGGATGATTACAGCTGACTAAAACATTTCAACAAACCTTGGATTAAACCTTCGAGATTCAATCTCATCTGGCATCTCCCTCACAACAAAGTCCCCACTAAAAATTGCCTCCAATATTTTGGAATATAGATTTTCTCAAAGTGTAAAATCTATAATCATCATAGAGAGAATTATAACCCCTATTCCTTTATTATTCTATTGATTCTACTCTTTTGAACTATATTCTTGACATTTTTTATTGAAGATGGAAGATTCTTGATGCTATCAAAACTCAACTAAATAAATGTGTAGAGATGGAAGGATCTCAAAAAATTTGGAATGTATTCCTTACTATATTTTTTGAGCTCCACCATGTGATATGGTATGATAATAATGCTATTATTTATCAAAATTACTCACTCAATCTAAATGTAGGTCAAATGCATATTCTTATTGCAATACATGAAGCTGCTTTGTTACAAAAGGGACATTTCCACAACCCCGTGCACAACTTTCTAATCCTGAAGCATCTATGGATTAACTACATTTTATTTCAACCGAATATCACTATAGAGGTGTCATAGAGATCCCCTCTCCATAGATGGATCAAAATCAAAATTGATTGTGCCTCCAAGGGCAACTCAAGCCTTGTAGGGTGTGGTGATGTCTTCCGGAATCGCCTCGACCAGATTCTTGAATGTTTCATCAATAATTGTGGTATTGATACTTCCCATGAAGCTAAGATTCTGTGTTTGATATATTCCATTACATTTGAAAAGCTCTTGGGTTGGAACAACCTCTGAATTGAATGTGACTCAATGACCATCATACAAGTGATTTAGAGTGGCATAAATCATCTTGAATGGCCGATTACTACATGTTGGAGGGAATGAAATTGTTTTCTAATCAATATTAAAAATATCATCAAACATGTTTATCGAGAAGCATACATGGTTGAAGATGGCCTAGCCAACATGGGAGTATATCAAGACATTACCTGGTTGAATACCTCCTCGCAGATCATATTTCCTTTCATGAAAAATATTGTATTATGATACCTTATTTTTAACTCCTATAAACATGCTTTTAAAAATATTTCTATATTGGTTGTTTTGGGAGAAGGAATCACCTTATAAAAAAACCAATATATTGGAAATAAATGTTTTTAAATGACTATTGTCACATCTCGGCCTATATATTATTTTATGTTCTTATTTTTTTGGATTTTAATTTTTTTTTTCTGATTTTTGGGTTAAATCCCAAAGGAGTTTTTTGAGTATTTTAAAAAAGAGCATATTTTCGAGTTGACGTCGTTGGGCTCACGGACGAAGCACATTTTTGAAACCCCACGTGGCTTTGCGTAAGCAACGAAACAATCCCCCTATCTTTGGATAAAAAATTAAAATGAGAAACTAGGGTAGTTTATTGTGTTACGTACAATTTTTATTATTGTTAATGATTTTATTATCATTGTTAAAGTGAACTAGTTATTCTTATTATTTATATTTTTACCCATATAATTATTAATGTTCTTATTAGTATTATTGTTAATAATGATTTATTATTATAATAATTACAGTACTTTTTTATTATTATTAGGTATATTAATAATATTATTGTCATTAATGTTATTATAATTATAATTATTATAAATTATAGTTATTATTATTATTATATTTGTTATTAAAATTCCTCTTCTTATTATTTTATGAATTATTTTTATAGATCAATATTTATTTTATTTCATTTATTGGTTTTTGTTTTATTTTTGTTTTACTTTTTTATTTTTATTTTTTCATTTTCTCTTAACCATAGTCAATCACCCCTTTCTTTATTTTTTTCCCTCACACTGCCACCTTGTTCCCCTCTTCCCTCGGGGCAAGCAGGCCCTTTTCCTTCGTCCTAATGCGCACTTCTATCTGCCCAACACCCTCATGCGTGCTCCCAGCCTCCCAGGACACTTCTGGCCATCTCTCCACCAGTTGTGGCCATCCTATGCCTTTTGGAAGTCTAGATATTGTGCCTTGAACCACCCTACAAAAGTGCAGACGTCCACCATGCTATTCCAGTACTCTATAGATCTCCTACAAAGATGCAAGCAGATGAAAACCTAGAAAAGGCTCCACCAAATTACAGCTTTCATGACCAGCATAGAGATTCCATATTGCATCCCTCATTTCACCATTTGAATACCATAAACCTTGTAGATCAAAACTCCCTGTAGATATATCAGAAGTACATACATGCTTACAGAAGTCCAATATGTACTACTAGCTCTGATCCGAGCCCTCCGTCCTGCAGTATCCCCGGACACGGTCCCCTTCCCTGTTCTAGCTGACCAGTAGTGGTGCAGTGCCCCAACGACGTTCCCCTTCTCTACACTTATTGCGGACCTCATTTTGGGAGGCACACACCCATTAGACCTCCTTCTGGACACGTTCCCTCCGATTTTGTTCCTTCTGACCTGCCACACACCATCTGACTGGCCCCGCCAGTGCAACATGCGTGCTTCTAGCCAACAAGCCTCGAGTTCGATCGTTGCTCACCCTCCCAGTTGGCCCGTAGTCTTCATCGACATCCTCGCCATTCTTTTTTTCTTTTTCAGGAACCCATTGATCGAGCACACCCCAACGCTGAACCTTGCCTCCTTCAAATGCGTTGTTTCTTCTGCACTAGGGTTCAAGTGAGTTTTGTGCTTTTGTTTGATCAGATTATTTTATGTTTATGTTACGATGTTTTAATTATTTTTTCAATGATTAGTTATCAAGTTATTTTTAGTCAATGTTTATTTATTTTAGATTATTTTACTTTTTTTGTAGCGCACTGGTAAGGTAATTCCGCGATACTGCGGTCGTCAGCTTGCGTGTTCTTATGAGCCTTCTCAAGGAATGTTGTATCATCGTGTTTAGACTATGAGTAGATTTAGTTTCTCCATTGTACTTGCCATTATATTTAGAATTTATTAATTTCTTTTTATTTCCATTAGTTTCAATAAATGGTAAGTAATATTAAATAATTATTTTTATAATAAATGGTTGTTGTGTAGGTTTCCCTTTCCTTTGCCTTTAAATTTAAGAAATATTGTTTTCTTTCTTTTCACACTATCATTTAATGCAAGCTATTAATATCCAGTTTTTTAAAATAAATTATTATTGTAAAGTAGATTTATTTCCCCTTTGTAAGTTAAATACGTGAAACTGTTTTGATAATTGTACATACCAAGTGTTTATCAAATTTCCCTGTTGGGATTTGTAAGAAAATTGTTTTTTTAAAGGTATTTTGTTGAGAATTTTTTCGGGGTTATAAAAAATATTTCATAAATGGGGTTTCAAACAGTTTGAAATTGAAAGTGGTTTTCCTTTAATTCCTTGGAAGTGAGTTGACGTGGGTTGTGTCTTCAAAAAATAGGTTTGTTTTGAGTGGTTAGATAAGGCCCGATTTTCACTTTGATAAAATAAATTATTTTGAAAAACTTTCTCCGGGGTGACTCAGGGGTGATCTTGTTGTGTTCTTCGATTGTGTGAAATTATTGTGTGTGATGTTTGTGCATCATGACTGGTAACATTATTGACATTATCAACTCACCCCTTTTTATTATAATTGTTGACATGGGATCTCGGCATAGTAAGTGAATCTTCTGATAACGATTACTGCACTAGTTTAGATTATGCACTGGCTAGTGGCCCTTAGTACAGACATTGCTCTACTAGGGTATTGGGCCCCTCGGTTAGGACAGGTAGGGAAACACATAGAGTTTGGGTGTTATGACGTCATTTAGAGTAGGAATGCCTTCATATAGAGTCACATATATAGTATGTTATGGATTTTTCATGATCTTCTCGGTTTGAACCATGTCTCTTTTAGTGAATATTTTTACATGGCAGACGATTGAGGGGCCTAGTTCTATTGCTGGTCCTAGTTTGATACATTCCCATTGCCTATATTGTTTGTTTTGTGTGGTTTTCCTTTTTACTAACAACTAAAAATTTGGATTTCAAAATCATTAGTAGAAATGTTTTAAAATGTAATGCACCTATTTCTTTCAAACACTAAACTTGTTTTTTTAAATTAAAAAGGGAAATGGGATGTTACTTGTTTTAGAAATGAAAGTGTGTGTGTGGAAACCCATATTTTATATAGTATTGTTCAAACCTAGAATTAGTAAATTTTCTATTTAAAGGTAATGATTTTTGGGAGAGCTTGTTGGGAATGCCTATGAAGTATTAATAATCACGCCTATATTTTTTTCCTATTTTTAGTATATGTTGCAGGTTCAACTCAAGCTTGCTCGTCGTGGGAGAGAGTTGGTTGTGGTTTGGAGAGTGACTCTTGAGGTAATGAGAAGTTTTTAGTCGAGATCATGTTAGTGTGTTTGTTTTCCATTATTTCTTTTTAGTGTCATTTATTTACTTTGCAATGTTCTATTTTATTTCTATTGCATAGTTTATTTTCATTGGGAAAAATTGTTCCCATTGTACTCTGTTGATTCCCTATCACTTGCCTCTAGTCTAGTAGGATTGGGAACGCCTTTCAGGACTTGCAGAGGATCGGATCGGGTGACCAGTTTAGGGTCGACCTAGGTTGGTTCGGGACAAAATGGTATCAGAGGAAGGTCAGCCTTGAGCAGACCTTGTTTTTCAGAGTGCCCATAATTATATGAGGTTGTCATGGCATGAGTAGAATTTTTTGGACTCGAGGAGTACAAACAAGAAGGACGTTAAGAACCCTTACTCATTCTGAACCTCATATTACCATGGGATGTTCGAGTTTGTCGACATCCTTGATTATTATGGTTTTTTTGGTATTGGGAAATGAAATGGGAGCCAAGAAAGTGACCTATGTGATCTCACATGGTTTGGTAAGCCATGTGGAGCTGGGTACATTACCCTAGAGTTCTCTTTGTGATGGTGTCAAGACTGGCATATGTCCTCCAACCATATGTCTGAGACACCCATCGATACTTGTTTCCCTTAGTGAATCGTTTGGGTCTTCTTTAATTTTAAGAATTGTTTTGTAATATTTTATTTTGGAAACTGAGAAAAGTTGAATTTAAAATGGAAATGACCATGTTTTAATTTAGTTATTTGTATTTTTGTTCCTTAGTGTTCTCACCCACGATGGTTTAATGAATGCCTAAGGTGCAACTTCGGGTGGTGGGACTTTAGAAAATCCTCCAGTTGATCACCTTGTAGACTATGTTTTGGAATTATGATAGATAAACCCTTCCATATTTTATGGTCAATAAGATTCTCTTGAGGTAGATGAGTGGTTGCGGAAGATTGAGAGGAACTTCAATTTCATTGGATTAAATGAGTCATTCAAGGTAAATATTTTTACCTTTATATTTGAGGGCCCAACCTAGAAATGGTGGAAGTTTGTTTCTCGAAGTAAGCCCCGAGTAGATCTCACAGTGAAATTATTCAGCTATTCACTTATCCAACAATATTTCTATGATTTGACCATGATGAGGAAGAGGATGGAGTTTTTGTGTGTTCAAAAGGGTGTTTAATCATTACTAGAATTATATCAACACTTCATAGACCTAGTTCCGTACAACCAATGTTTTTTTACAAATGATTCCTAGAAGGATCAAAAATTTGATTTTAGAATCTGACCTGAAATGTAGTTAATAGTGGAAGAGCTCAACCTAAACACCTTCTTGGACGTTGTGGGGCAAGCTTTTCTAGCTGAAGATGTGTTAGAATAAGGACATGAGGTAGTGAATCCTCCCCTGGCCTTGGAAAGCATTGAAAAGGATGATGATAGGAAGAATGGGAAGCGATCTAATGGTGGTGGCTCTAATAGAGGAATCAATAGGCCTTTAGACCATCAGTCATCTTCCAAATAGTTAAATACCTTGATTTTTCACCATTGTGGTAAGAACGAACGCAAGAGGCTGATGTGCTTGAGTGATTCGAGACCCAGCCACAACTGTGGATGTTTGGGTCACTTGTAGTGATTCGACCAGGGTGTTTCCAAGAATCACGCTGAAGCCAAACATGGCTCGTCGAAGGTCACCATAGCCCGTTAGCAAGAGTAGGGTGATGTGTGGGGATCAGTTTGAAGATTTCTCTTTGTAGTTTTTCTTGGATGTAGTGGTCGACTCTTGTAGAGTCTTGTGGTGTTTCTTTTCCTTCAGTTGTAAGAATGGTTTTTATCAAACCTCTTTGAAACCTTATTTTAATTGTAAGGGTGTTTGGTGAAATTCTGATTTGAAATATGTTATGTTTTGGAATTTCTGAACCCTGACTCTAAGGCAGGAGATGCTTCAATCATTGGTGCTCTAGGCATAGGTCCTAGAGTGAATGTGTTGTGTAGACAAGAGAACCCCATCGGTGAAAAGGGTATCAGTTTAATCTTTTTCCTTAATGTGGCATGGTTTGTGTTCCTTTGAGGGTGCAATGTTGTTGATGGGGTGATGAAGTTAGTTTTTATGTTCTATCAATTGATCCCTTCCATTAGTCCCCCCTTGGGGTGGGGTTTTTTGGTTCATATGGAAGGTTTTAATGTTTGGTTAATATCATTAGTTCTTATGGAGGGGAGACCCACTATGGGTATCACAGAGTTACACCGAATGTAATTTAGTGTTATCATGATCCGTATGGTGAGGAGTCTATTTAGGCCTCCCTGTGATAGTATTAGAGTTTCTTTTCATGTATCGTTTGGTGGCATGTGGTCTCGTGTAGAACCACCAAGTCCTAATTTCTTTTTAATGAGTAAATGTTGGAGTTGGAGTACAACCAATGGTTACATTGGACTAAGATTATTGGAATATACATTGTAAGTGGTTTAAGTTCATTCTTTATTTCGTTAAAACATATGGTTTAAGTTCTATTTGGTGGTGGTTAAGGGTTTCATGATTTAAGGTTGAGTTGTGTGTCTTGGGTTTTCAGCAACTATTTGTATTGATCAACTTGAGGTGCTTAAACATTTGGAGGTGGGTGACACTTGATAAGTTATATCTTTGGGTCTAGATCTTGTTAAGGCTTTCATATGGAGGAAAGCGTTATGGTGGGGAGAATTTCCACACCCCGACCTATCTATTATTTTATTTTATTATTTTTATTGGATTTTAAATTTTCTTTCTGAGGTTTGGGTTAAATCCCGAACGAATTTTTTGAGTCTTGTTAAAAAGAACGTGTTTTTGAGTTGACGTCGTTGGGCGCACAGGCGGAACACGTTGTGTAAACCCCGTGTGGCTTCACCCAGGCAACGACATAGTCCGCCTATCTTTGAAAAAAAATTAAAATGAGATACTTTTGTAGTTTATTGTGTTACATACATTTTCTATTATTTCTTATGATTTTATTATCATTATTAAAGTGATCTAGGTATTCTTATTATTTATATTTTTACCGGTATAATTATTAATGATCTTATTTGTATTATTGTTAATAAGGCTTTATTATTATTATCATTAAATCTATTTTTATTATTATAAAGTGTATTAATTATATTATTTTCATTAATGTTATTATTATTATTATTATTATTGATTAAAGTTATTATTATTATTATTAGTATTAGTATTCTTCTTCTTATATTTTTTAGGATTTATTTTTATAAATCATTGTTTATTTTATTTTATTTATTTGTAATTATATTATTTTTGTTTTATTTTTTTTATTTTATCTTCTTTAATTTTCTCCTAACCCTAGTCCAGAGCCCCTTTATTTATTTTTTTCCTCACGACACAACCTTCTTCCCATCTTCCATCAGCGCAAGCTGGCCCTCGGCCTCCCTCCTCCAGTACACTTCTAGCAGCTCAGTGCCCTCTAACGTGCTCCCTACCGCCCTGGCCCCTTCTGGCCATTTCTACACCAGTCATAGCCATCTAAAGCCTTTTGAAAGCCTAGATATTACACCTTGAACCATCATTATGAAGGGAATACATCCACCATGCTATTCCAGTACTCTGCAGATCTGCCACATGCTGCAAGCAGATGACAACTTGGTAAAGGCTCTACCAAATTGCAGTTTTCAAGACCAGTGTGGAGATTCCATGTCTTAGCCCCCATTGAACCATTTGAAGACCACTATACATTCATATTACAGATCACATTAGCTAAATAAGAAGTGAAGACTTTCTTGCAGAAGTCCTACATGCACTACCAACTATGATCCAAGCCCTTCATCCTGTAGTAGCCCCAGATGCAGTCCCCTTCCCTGTTTTGGCTAACTAGCAGCGGCACAGCACCCTGACGACTTTTCCCTTTCACTACACTGGCTGCGTACCTCATTTCAGTAGCATCACACCAATCAGACCTCTTTCTAGCTATGTTCCCTCCGATTACGTGCCTTCTGAACCACCATACACCATCCGACCATCCTAGACAGGGCAACGTGCATGCTTCTGGCCAACACACCTCTTGTCCGGCTGTCACACACCCTCCCAATCATCCCACACTCTTCCCCGGAATCCTCACTAGTTGTTTTATCTTTTGTGTGACCCCATTGATCGAGTACACACCCATGATGACCCCTTCCTATATCTTTCACATCGTTTCTCCTGCACTAGTGTTAAGGTTAGTTTTATGCTTTTGTTTTCCAAGATTATTTTAAGTTTGTGTTATGATGTATTAATTATTTTTTTGATTTTTAATTTTTGAGTTATGTTTACTCATTGTTTCTATGTTTTAGATTATTTTACTTTTTTTCAGCACACTAGTGAGGTTATTCCATGATACTATGGTCATCATCTTGTGCGTGAGTGTGCACCTTCTCGAAGCGTGTCATATCATCGTGTTTGGACTGCGAGTCGAGGTAACTCCCTTTCTCCACATTCCATTATATTTAGAACTAATTAATTTCTTATTATTTCAATTATTTTAAATAAATGCTAAATAATATTAAATAATTAGTTTTATAATAAATGGTTGTTATGTAGGTTTCCCTTTGATATTCCTTTAAATTAAAGGAATATTGATTTCTTTCATTTCACACTTTCGTTTAATACAAGTTAGTAATATTTGTTTTTTTTGAAGTAAATAATTATTGTGAAGTAGATTGATTTCCCCTTTGTATGTGAAGTGCATGAAATTATTTTGATAAATGTACATACCAAGTGTTTATCAAATTGCCTGGTGGGCCTTTGTAAGAATTTTTTTAATGGATTTAGTTGAGAATGTGTTCGGGATTCTAAAATAGATTTCTTAAATGGGGTTTCAAATGGTTTGAAATTGAAAGTGGTGTTTCTTTGATTAATTGAAAGTGAGTTGGTGTGTGTTGGTTCTTTTAAAAATAGGTTTGTGTCAATTGGTTGGTTAAGGATCATTTCTCAATTTGATAAAATAAATTATTTTGAAAAACCTTCTTCGGGGTAACTCATGGGTGATCTTGTTGTGTTCGTCAATTATGTGAGATTGTTGTGTGCGATGTTTGTGCATCGTGACTTGTTACTTTATTAACATTATTAACTCAACCATTTTAATTATACTTGTTGACATGGGAACTTGGCATAGTATGTGAATATTCTAAGAAGGGTTTCTACACTAGTTTAGATTATTCACCCGCTAGTGGCCCTTAGAACAGACTTTTCTCTACATGGGGATTGGGGCCCTCAGTTTGTCCAGGTAGGGAAACACCAATAATTTGGGCACTATGACATAATCAAGAGTAGTCATGACTTCAATATGATTCACACGTATAGTATGTTCTGAATTGATCACGAGCTCTTAGGTTCATCCCTAGTTTTTTTAGTGATTATTTGTATGTGGTAGACAATTGAGGGGCCTAGTTCAGTTGTTGGTCCCCGTTTACTAAATTCCCATTGCTCTAAATGTGTGTCATGTATTGTGGGTGGTTTTCCTTTATAATAACTAATAAAAAATGGGATTTCTAAAATATTATCAAAAATATTTTAAAATGTAATACACCTATTTCTTTCAAAAATTAAACTTGTTTTTTTTTAAATTAAAAAGGGAAATGGAATCTTACTTGTTTTAGAAATGAATGTGTGTGTGTGGAAACCCATATTTAATATAATGTAGTTCAAACATAGAATTATTAAATTATCTATGTAAAGCTAGTGTTTTGGGGATAGTTTGTTGAGCATGCCTACAGTGTTTTAACACTCATGACTATAGTGTTTTCCTATTTTTAGTTTCTATTGTAGGTTTGAATCGAGCTTGCTCACCATGGACAAGAGTTGGTTGTTGTTTGGAGAGTGACTCTTGAGGTCATGAGATGTTTTTAGTCAAGATGAGGTTAGTGTGTTTTTGTTGGTCATTATTTATTTTTAGTTCCATTTATTTACTTTGTGGAGTTCAATTTTATTTCTACAACTTAGTTTATTTTCATTGGGCAAAATCATTCCGATTGTACTCTGTTGATGTTCTGGTGCTTGTCGCCTACCCAGGAAGATCGGGAATGCCTCTCAGGCCTTGTCGCTAATCGGCTCGGGTGACTGGTTTAGGGTCAACCTGGGTTGGTTCATAAAAATGTTTTTAAAATTTGACATGTATGAATAAGATTATGAAATAGATTGTAAATATAGTTATTTTTGTTTTATATGGTGTTAGATAACATTAATCTATGAATAATTAATGTTAAGGATGTTTCATCTCAATTTCCTTTTTTGAGACATGTTTTTATGAACCAAATTTCAATTAAATTATTTATATAAAGCCTATTTGGTATATATTATCATGAATAATATTTTATTCATGGTATTTCAAATTAAATTCCAAAATCATTCTTTCAATGTGTACCTTTTAAAATGTTTCTTAAACTGTATAGGGGTTTCTTCACTCAACTTATTTTTTTAAGTCATAATAAGTCCTATTTTACTAGGGTTTTATAGTGTTGTTTTATTATGTTCTATGATTATATTATAGATCATATCATCCATATTTTCTAGGGAATTAAATTGATTTATTTTTTTCTTCATAAAATTATATCTTGTTAACAATAATTCTCATTCACATTAGCGATGATTTTTTTCCATGTCCATATTTTCTCTTCCCAATAATATTTTCCTATATAGATGGAAACCTAATTTTTTAAATCTCATGTGACCATCATATTTCCATTTTACCATATTTAAAGGGATGTTTTGTTATCCCTTTTTATGATATGGTATTTCCAAAAATATATTTCAAAATATTTTAATGCCTTCCATCATTTCTCAATTGAATTATTTATCTCCCACTCCCAATTCACTTTATAAAACTTTTATATCATTTAATGGATGAATTATTTAAAATTGTTCTTAAAATTCAGTTTTTTTAACTTTTTTACATCTCCTTTTTAAAAATAACTTTTTAAATTGGAACGTAACTTCCTCATTTTATGATAAAGAAAAAAATGTTTTCTGAAATCTAATTTTTCAATGTGAACGCATTCCTTTTTCATAAATATCATTAATATAAATGATGATTTCATTCCCTGTTTTAAAATGTTTTTCCATATAAATGTAATTCATAATGATTTTCAAATGGAAAGGGGTATTTACTCTTATTTTTAATATTGATTTATCAAATGATCTGGAAAAGGTATTTTTCATCTATATCATCTTCCTTAATGAATATTATGTTATCTGGGGCGTTGTTATTATACCACCATCAAATTTCAATTTTTGGATTTATTATAAAATATTTTATGGATGTTTTTATAGACCCCATATCATTCTAATGGGTTAATTAAGTGAATTTTTAAAAAGAAATGTTTTCATTTTTTCTTATAACATAACAGTTTGGACACTCATTATTGATGGGTGGGATCCTATATCACCCTTCAATGAATTGGGTATTTTTTTATTTGATTATTTTAAAGAGGTTACACATGTAGTTTTCAAATTAAATTAAAGTGAAATTTGTTTTATCACAAACCCAATTGGGTACAAATGTTGTTTGCATATTCTAAAGAGGGGACATGAGTTGTAGCCCTATCATAAGATGGTACATGGGTTGTTAGGATATGCCCACTAGGTTACACTGGCAGTATCCAAATATCAAGATGGTACACAATTTTTTAGCTCATTCCCAAAAGGTTACACATGTAGTATCCCAATCCCAAGATGTTACATGAATTGTTAGACCAATTCCACATTGTTTTGATAATCTCAGAGTAATGTATGGTCTAATAGGTCATTGTCGCCTTTGATTTCTCTTATTTAACATTTTAATGTCATATTTTTATGTTATGATACCAAAGATAGTGTTTATTGTCTCATGTTTCTATACACATATGACATGGTTTATATTTGATTAGTTGATACTACAAGGTATTCTATTATGTCTCGTGGAAAACTCTTATTATTTATTTTTTTCATTTTAATAAGATCTTTCTTTCATGATCATGATTTCTCACACTCTTATGATTTAAACCAATATGAAACATTGTTGAATATTTTTCCTTAATGAGTGTTTGAGCTCACCCATTTATTAGGTTTCCATTAACCATGTTATTAATATGAGTATAACTTACATGAAATCTAATAGGGGGTTCAGTGTAGTTTGATTATAGAGAAAAATTCACATATTTTATAATATAACATTTTATGAGTATGATCCTAAAAAATAATGAAACATTCATTTTTGTTATTCTGTGATTATAGTTGAGATTTAATTTTTAAATTATTTAAATTAAGTAAAATAATTATAGTTTCATCTCACATTATATCATTATATTGTTTAATTAATTTTTTTTGGCACCAGATTTGTGAGTGTGGGTCTGGAGCGCCTCACACATGGTCTTGAAACATCTATGTAATTATTTAATTACTAGTAATGGTACATAAAACTTCATGGTTGTGTTAATAATTGTTTCAAAACCTATTTTGGGATGACATTTAGACCTACATTGATTGAAATACTAATATGGGGTGAAATCAAGGGGGATTTGTGATATATTGACAATTTGTTTGGGTTTGTGGTGTTCCTCCTTTTTTTATAGTTGTTCTATAAATTAATTTCTTTTAAAATTTAGTATTTTCATAGATAATCAATTTGGGTTTAATGATTTGTCTTTTTTTATTTTTGATAGAATGGAATTGGTTTTATGGGAAGTCTTCAAGGATGTTTTTGGTTTAAATTAGATGATTTCTTTATGAATGTAAAACAATTGGTTTTTAAAATTGGTTAATGGTTAAATTATACAATTATTTTTATCCCCCTTAAGACAATTTTTAAATTTAACGATTTTCATTCAATTAAAATTATGTCTTTTTTAATGTTTTAAATAATGAACATTGAGAATCATGGTTGGATTCCTTGTTTTATTGAAAAAGAATTTCTGGTTCTTAAATGATGAGTTAATTATTTTTAAATTATTCGGGGGTATTTTGATTTTAAATTAATTTACATGTTTTAAAATTATGGGTTAATTTTATGTTATAGGGTATTTTAAGAAAATGGGTTTTCAATCCCATTGGTAAAATGTTGATTTTTAATGGAATTGGGTTTTAGGATGTTCTTTATTGTGTTTTTTTGGATCCTATACATCCATGTTTGTGTAGACATTTTTGTATAATTTGGGAAATAATACTATATTTGGTGTTTGTTTATTTAATATAATGTAAGACACATAGAAGGGTATTTAGTCAAATTTATGGGTTTGTATTAAGGGTTTTTTCTTTTCTCAGTCTCATATATTTCCTATATTATATGGGAGAATGAATTGTTGTTCAATATTGATGTTGTAGTTATAATGTATGATACATTAGTTTTAGTTGGAAGACTCATCTAGGAGTTGCTTGGATAACATTTTGGGTCCATATTGAGGACTCATCTCCTCATGATTTCAAGTAATGGTTTTCATTGTGGTCTAATTTTCGGTGAATTTATACCTCAATATCCTTGATGAGTATTTGGATAGACCATTCTTTGGGTTCTTCGTTTATTACTATTTAGTGAGCATGTGTTTATTTTTTTAGTGTTTATTCCATGTGTTTTTTTTGGATCGTATGGGTACTTAGGTGATGTTGAACATGTGTTGAAGTCCATGAATTGGGTTTTATTCTTTGTTTGGTAATGGTACGACCTTGGGTGTGTGGTTTAGATGAATCAGAGAGACATTGAACTAGCTAAGATTATGCACTACTAGGTTTTAGTTTAAATTTTAATAGGTTTTCTATGTAATGGAAACTTTAGTATGGGTTCCTAGTTCACCCCTTTTATATTGGTTTATAATCTAATTTTAGATACCCGGTCATTCATTCGATTTAAGAAAGTATTTAGTTTCAATGTTCTTTAAATTTATAGAGCATGATGGTTTCATTGATTTGTTCCTATGAAATGTGAATGATTTAGATGTAATGGTTGTGGGTTCTCTTGATGCAATAATCTAGTGATATTGGATGTTTCTTGGTTTTCTAATCCTTTATGTGGTTTAATGGAGATTCATTTTTAAATTTAATCATTACGGGGGATGTTAATAGTTATTGGAATCTGGTTTTTCATGTATATTCATCAAAATGTAATTTTCTCTGTTATTCTCTCATCTCTGGAGTGGTTGTTTGAATCTTTATCTATTTAGATTAAATATAAATAGTTCATGATTGGTATCACTTCATTGGATATCTTTTGGGATTATAAATACCCATACATTTATTTTATAGATATTATATATCAATAGATGAATATTCATTAAATAAAATTATTATATATGCTAGAACCATAAAGGTTTTCCATCTTTGGAAGGTTTGATATATAAACAACTAGTTTTAAAAATATCTATATCATATCCCACTTATTTATTCACAAGTATAACACTTCTAAGACACATCATACATAAAACAATTCTACATGTCTTGGAGAAAGGAAAACATAATTAAGGGTTATCTTAGATACTTAGTAATGGTAAAAAACGGGGATCTCAATAATTGTTTAAACATAAAATGGGTATAAAGGGTTTGATAACATGATCTTAACCTTTGAAAATAGTACCCATAAATTCATAGATCATATACATGAGTCATGGAATAATTCTTGTAATTTTATGGGGCATGAATCATAAAGGGGTCAAAGAACATGATCCATGATAACATAACATTCGAATAATATCATTTTATAATTGAGTTGAAGGAAGTGTCAAATAATCATAATCATAGAAATAATATTTCAATTCTACCTAATAAAATATAAATAACATGTTATTATTGGAATAAATTCCCATGTACCAACTATGGGCTTTGGATAACCTCTCGTATACCCTCTTTCAGGTCTGAGATAACCGCCCATGTACCCACTTTTTTAGGATTTTGATAACCACCCATGTACCCTTTAAGCACATAAAACATTATTAATTATGTAATACATTTGATGGATTTATAATTTTGGTCCCACCCATCACTTAATCATAAATCCATTTATATTTATGCTATAATATCATAAAAACATTCATCATATCGTAACCCATAGAAAAGAAAAGGAGTTTCATTAATATTTCATTATCATAACAATGAACTATCTAGATAGTAGAAAAATATTGTATCAATGGATCATATCCCTATTGAATTCTTTGTAACATCAAAATGTTTTATCATAGATGAAAAATTACTTTAAAAAAGCCCTAAAATATTTCTGGAGAAAAACACCCTTTTCACTATAAATCTACTGTTTAAAATCTAGATATTTATTTAATATGAAGGAAAATCTTTTATTAGAGAATAATCATTGAAACATAAAAAGTATGATTCAAATAAATTACTTTTCATGACATTGGTAAATTTTATTCCGGAATCATATGTTAAGATAAATAATTATTCAACATTTTTTTGTAAAAATTCAAAAAGTACCTCATTCAGAAAACAATAAGAAGATTTTGTTTAAACCATTTTTTAAAATGTAAATAATATGTTAAAATTAATTTTCTCAATCATAGGAGAATATTAAAAACAGTCATGAAAACATTTTTTGAAATCATGGACAGAGAAGAAAAATGACTCTCGATTGAAGAGATAAATTAAGTGGGTATCCTTAAAAACACTATTTTAGTGTCTTGAGTAATTAAATATAGGAAAAAGAACAGAAAAATATTTATTCTAAATAAATAAAAATAGTAGAATAAAATTAAAGATATATATTATTAATGGATCAAATTATTTCTTTTATTATAAATAAAATTCCAAATAGGCCTCATTAAAATTAGAATGAAATACAAATCTATTACTCAAGTTTGACTTGCTTTAGAAGTGGGATAACCAATTTTATAAATAATTTAAATTTATAATAATTTTATTCCAGAAATATTTACATAATTATAATATCATATATGATCTAATTAAAACATATTAACACCAATTTATTAATATTTCATTATTAAATTCATCACTTACACGTGTTAACTATTTTTGTTTTTCATGAGACTTTCAGTTTAATGGTTCCAAACCATGTAAATTGATCATAATTAAATAAACTAAAAAATTCTATACATGATAAAAATATCATAGAAATTAATTATATATATATATTTTTCATCCATTAAAGTTATATATATATATATGTGTGTAAATAAATTACACTATTGATATAGATAGTAATCCATATGTACATATGTGTACAACTTTCATTGTTTGATAGATGGAATGAAAGACAAGTAAATAAATATAATTATATATGGAATAATTTTAATATATATTAATTAAATATATCCTTATTACCATCCATGTAAATAGTAATCGAAAAACAAATCACGACAGTTCGTGGAGGTGATAGTCTATACGTACGCACAAGTGACCCTATCATTTTCTAAAGTTTGAGAAGGTATGAATCTATATATAATATTATAATTATAGAATAATAATGATAAAATAAATATGATATATAATATTTAAAACCATTATACAAACCATCTATGAAATATGGTAATAGAAAATGGATTTCATCACTATGTGGAGGCACTTGTCCACACATATGAATTAACAATACTTACTTCCAATTTGATAAAAATGAGGGAGACTATTGGTGGTTAAATGATAAAAGTAAAATTTATTTTTATTTAGGATACTTAAATTATTAATTTATGATAAATAAAACATATTTATAGATGGTTGAAGAAAAAAAATTGAAAGAGGTCTGGTAGGTAGATTACCTCTTCTTAAATAATCTTCTATTAGATCCCTTCTTAAGGACACATGGAACGGTCTTTTAATAAAGAAATAACAAATAATTTATGTCTCAATAAGTTTATATGTGAAATGGGAGTGTTTTGGTATATATAGTTTGGTCTATCTGGTGAAAATAAAGGAGATAAGAGGGGTCCAATAATAAAGGAGGGACAATACACACTTAGAATTACATAAAGTATTAAAATAATATAGTATAATTTTCATAAAAAAATGACTCCAAATTGATATAATTAGAATATAATCTTATTATAATTCTAAATAAGACCATAAAAAATATTTTTAATAATTTTGGTAATGTTTTGACCCTTATGACATAGAAAAAATTTTCATTAACCCTTTTGACAATTACTAATATATTAATGATTTTTTAAATTTTAAAAGTCAAAAAAAGTTCTCATAAAAAGAAAAATTCAACTAAATGGACCCGAGTTAATATATTAAATAATATAAAATTCACTTGTATAAAGATAATATTTTTATTAATTTAAAATAATTTAATTATAAAATGTTTCCTATTAAAAAAATTTAATGTCATTTTTGGAAATACATGATATATTTTAATAGAATATGTGTATGAATCATATAAAATGGTTCCAAAATTACATTTATCAAAATATAGGGAATATATATTCTTAATATAATCATCCAATATATTTTTTATAGGTTTTTATCATTTTAAATATTATCTTTTGGTTTAACCCCATAGTTAACCAATTTTAATGTTAATAATGATCCGGATTTTTTTTATACTAAAAGGTTGTAATTTTACTTATAAGGTAAAAATTGGATCATAACTGGAAAAGGTGTGGATTTTAAGACCAATTATAATCCTAATTTTTATATTTCATGTTTTTTATTATTTTTAATAACTTAATAAAACATATTTAACATAAAATACTATTAATCCAATTTAGAGAACAAATAATATAATTTAACATTGAAAAAAACTATACAATAATGAAATTAACATAAAAAACGTTAAAACAACTCTAATATTTTATATTTATCTTAAACATTAATTATAAACATTAACTCATAAATAAAATATTAATTCTAGAGTCTTTAAAGTTATTGAATTTATTTTTTTACAACTTCTAAATGCATTTCATCGGTATTGAAAATCATTTAAGGTGATTATTTTATCGATAAAAATTATAAATAAATTAGGATAAAAAAATTTAATTAATATATGAAATAAAAAAAATTAACTTATAGATGTTTTTTTGTCTTTATCACCAAATATTATAGATTTTATAATTAATAACGCGACCCATTTTGATATATCATTTACATAAATATTAGAAAGGTAAAAATAAAAGTTAAATGAAAATAAATGCCAATATTTTCTATGTTTGGATGATTATGGATTAAATTGAATCTTCTAGTAGAATAAAAAAAATATTTTTAATGAATATTAAGCCTTATCACATTAGTTTTTACACTAATTAACACACTTTACCTTTACCACGGTAACAAAAATTTATGATGCTTATAATTCATAATGAACAAAAATAAAAAAATCATATTTTAAAAATTTAGAATTCCTTATTCCAAAGAAGGAATTAATTTTAAAAATATTCATTTTCTAGAAGTGTTAGAAAATAATTTAATATAAAAATGAATAATGAAAAAAAATTATTTTCATAAAAACTCATTTTATGTAAAACATTTATTTTATATAAAAAACAACCATAAAATTAATTCAAATGAATTTAATTTAATATTTAATAATATAATTGAACTAATTATACATTTAAACACATTTAAAAACTAATGGAACTTTTTAAATCCTTGATACAAAAATAACATTTTCAATAAAAGTCATTTCCTTCCACTATTAACTAGAAGATCAATATTTTCAAAAAAATCCACAAAAATAAAATATATGCTAATTTTAACATTATTTTTTCTAAAATTATATATGTTTTATCAAATATTTTTTTAAATGTTTTAGAAATTAATTCCAATAGTTTCTCACAAAATTAATAAAAATCATTTCTGAAGAAATTGTATTTCTGAAGAATAAGATTACATTACTAAATATTGAGTTCTTCTTTAATGAGAATTAATAAAAAAATCGTATTGGGTAGTTAATTTATATATGTCTCATAATGTTTTTAATCCTGCTCATTCCTGTGCATTTAATGGATATGATATAATATTAATATTTAAATAATAATATTTCATAGTTCGTTTAAGCTCGCTATTGCATGTTGTAGATGCTATCAAATATAGTGTTATTTTAAAATCCTGGGGTGTTAGAAGGATGGAGATTATTTGTGGATTTAAGATATTATTTATGATTATTACTATTGATTAACTATTTGTATTTGTCTTTGATGGTCAGTTTAAGCCGATATTCTTTCTCCCATTGTGTTTGTCCTTAGGGATCCTTTATGTTCTTATGAATCATTCCTCATTGTCTTCTACTATGACCTTGAAATTTTAAGGAGAAAAAGTGGCATAGTTTGGAGGATTTTGTCACCCACATTTCACGATTATCTTTTATTTTATATTAATATATATTGTTGTTGGTTTAAGTTTTAATTTGTATAATACTATGTAAAATATTTATGATTTTGGAATTTTTCCATCCTTGTATGCTTTACATGCATGGTATAGGGGAAACTATGTGGCCACTATGGCACAATTTGTTTTCATGTTTATTTTGTACAAAACATAGTTATAATTCATGGGTAGTTCATGGTTTGTTATGATCCACATGATTCCTAAGGGTAACCATGATGGTCCCATTTGGTCTTGGAGTAGTAGTGCATGGATTGATCCTGGTTCGCAGAAACTACGGGACATTCATGTTAGAAAGTCTACTGTTTTTATAGATCCATTAATATTGATTGGTGCATAGTTATATTATAATATAGAAAAATCATGTGGGTATGTATTGCTGAGGTAGTATAATGTTAATAGTTAGTGTAGAGTTTAGAAAACGATATAGATAAACAATGTTGATATCATATATTTAATTAAATTGATAAAATATGTAATGTACTGAGGATTTATGATATATTTCTCCTCAAATAAATGTAATGTCTTCGATAGCTTATGATGTATGAAAAACCAAGTCTAAATAAAAAATAATATCGTTTAATGTTATAAACTATCCATTAAATTGGAAATATGAATAGTAACAACAACATTTTAAAAATGGTTTATGTGAATCAAATATATTAATTAATATATTGATAATTTTGTGTAAAGTAATTGTATGCTTTCACAATATTTGTTTTTCTCAAGAATGGTTTTCATTAAATTTGGTGAGAATATAATATAATTAATTTCGACCACATTTATAACCTTTATAATTAAATATACTTGTTTATTAAATCAACATGTCATAATTATCTTTGGGTGATTTTTTTAAAATTTTTGATCAAATTGATTTTTCAATGAATAGTGAAAATACTGATTTCTATTGAAAACAATATTATCATTTAAAGAATTAAAAAAGTTACATTTTATTAAAATGGTTTTAAAATTATCATTAAGTCATATATATTTTTATCTATCTAGTTTATTTCATTTTAATTAATTCTATGCTATATTTTATTATATATACTTTTATACTTATGAAAAAAAATTCCTGGAAAACTACTTTTTATCTCATTTTGTGGGATTAATTTTAAATTAAATTCATCATATTATGTGGATTGAATTTGAACAAATGGATTACATATTTTTAATTATCATTTAAAATTTTTAAGTGATACCACTTTCATTTTTTTGTCACAATGTATAGTAAAAATAGTAAAACACTGCCACTGTGGTTATGGTTAAGTTGGGATTACAAGTGGGGTTAAACTAATAGATATGGTTGTTTTTTATAATTGAACAGGTATAAATCCTATTTTATGTAATTATTTTGAAATAATAATACCCCAAATTAAAACTTATGGACATTTGGATTCATTTTTCTTGAGCACAAAGATATTATATTTTATTATTTTAAGAAGTTTTAAGTGTGTTCTCTATCCCACTTATAAAAGGACTCCCATACATTCTATTTTTTACTCCAATTTAAGTCATATAACATTAGAAAACCCTGAAAAATTATATTATAAAGTTACCTATAAATTATTTATAGGAAATTTTCTTCTCAAAATAACCTTCCAATTGTCCTTACGAAAGAATCTAAAGGCATCATACTGAAGAATAGAGAATCATCCGACCCAACATCACTCAATTTATTTCATCTTCTACTTCTTTTAAATCTATTATATTAAAACTAAAACAATACATTAATTATAATAAATTAAATATATTATTATTATGGAACCAACATCATTCTACATATTTTTTATCAAATGGGAAGTGAATGTATTGCTCGTGTGTGTGTGTGGACTATCGACTACACATAGAGATCCCATTCACATTCCATCACCATATTTCATATTCTATTATTCTAATGGGATTAAATTTTTTATATTATATATATGAAATTATTATTATTATATAACAATAATATCATATCTACATTCTTACCTTCAAATCCATCATAAAATGTTAAATTCATTCGTGCACATGTATGGACTACTACCTCCATGAAGCGATGTAATTATTTATTAATTTAAAATATTCTTGGATTATAATTATGATAGATTAAATTATTATATATGATATATATTTTATTATAAATATTCTATAAAGGTTAATTATTATTTTACATTATTTTATTCCATCCTTCAAAAAGTGAAAACAAGGTTCATGTGTATGTGTGGCCTACCGTCTCCTTGAAAAGTGTAGTTCATTTTTCTAACTTTAAATTATATTGATAAAACTAAATAAATAAATATATATATAATGAATATATATGAAACATATATAATGATTAAAATTCTAGAGATGATGTAACCATGACCATTGTAAATGAACCAGAACTACCATACCAAAATTCTTATGAAAAATGAAATAGTTAACAGCTAAAAATGATGATTTCAATAAGTAATTATTAATAAATGGGTGTTGAAATGATATAAGTTGATCATATATGATATTTTAAGTATATAAATTAATATTTCATATAATTAAAATAATTTGAAATTTATTATTCATGAGGGTACAAAAGTTTGTATGCCAATCTAACTGAAGGTAAGAGTCTCTCATCTCACATTTTTTTTCGTGAGACATATGTCATATTCACTACTTGTTTCTTTCATGTGGTGTATATACTGATCCTTTGATATAATATATAAAGAATGAGTTAATATTCACCATATTTAAATTTTAATTGTTGTTATTTAGTTCATTTTGTTGGATCGAATATGTAGATGTATATGTATATTAGATGGAACAATGCAAGGGGGGTGAACTGTAGATTCAAATATTTGTATTTAAACACTTAAGAAATTAGTTTAAATGATATTAAACTAATACAATTCACAAAAGAACAAACAACCACAATTGTATTGATTATAAAGTTATGATATGATATAATAACATAATAAAAGGTAAGGCAACTGTATTCAAGATGAATACAATAATCAGAGTAATACAATAGTGAAGGATTCTACCATAAACCGCATAGATTCAATCAATACAATATGTAAAAGTATGAATTTAATTGAAATAATTACAAATGAATATGGACTGAAGAAAGGAAACAATACAATTTTTTTCTAAAACAAATAGTTGCAGGAATATAAAAGTATTACAATTATTTTGACCCAAAGAGAAGGGTTATCCTTTCACCTTGGATAAGAGGTATCTCATACCACCACCTTGGTAATCCCTCAATACGATGATCGGTACGTCTGTCTTGCTATCCCAACATGCCCTTGATACGATGATTGGTACGTCTGTCTTGCTATCCCTGAAATCCCTTGATTTTGCAGGTAATCAGCACCTCTGTCTTTCAATCACTTGAAAGTCCTTGATACGATGATTGGTTGCATCGTCTACCTATCCTCGGCAGACCTCGATCGTTATCACATGATCGGCCGCACAAAGAAAAACAAATCACTTATTGAAATACAAAAACTAATAATGCGATGTTCACATTTTTTTAGTTTCAAGGCTTTTGCACGAAGCAGGAGAGAAGTCACATCGTCTCTCTCTAGAACTTGATAGCACAGAATGTTTTGTCTTAGATTTAGCCTCAGCAGCTTCAAATGACCTCCTATTTATAGGCCTCAGGTTCCAATGGTCACATTTCCTCCAACATTCATATTACTCTAGAACAATCAGAGGGACTTGGACACCTGGAATTATAATGGTCATATTGAAACAGAAAACACGACATCATCTTGATTAGTTTATATCTAGCTCCACGACATCGTTTTGGTTTAAAACAAAAGATATATGAAGATGATAAACATGAGTACAGTTGACATGTGTTGGTAAAGAATAAAAACAAGAATGTGATAAAAGTAAAATATGAGTTCTATAAGTATTACTTAGTGTATTGTATTGATGTGATAGAAAGTGTGTATGATGCACAAAAGTTAGTATGATTGACAGAGTCAGTACAATTGACATAGTATGTACGATTGACAGAGTCCGTACGATTGACAAAGTCAGTACAATTGACAGATTCAGTACGATTGACAGAGTCAGTACTATTGACAAAGTCAGTATGATTGAAAAAGTCAGTACAATAAGTATAGTCAGTACAATAAGAATAGTCAGTATGATAAGTATAGTCAGTACAATAAGCATAGTCAGTACGATCAACATAGTCAGTACGATCAGCATAGTTAGTACGAACTGCATAGTCAGTACGATGAGCATATTCAGTACGATTAGCAAAGTCATTATGATCAGCATAGTCAGTACGATCAACATAGAAATTTGTGATTTCCAAAACAAGACATAAAAATCAATAGAGAACTTTTGACTCAATGATATCCCACTTTTTGGAAAGCGCCAAACATAAAGTAAAAACAAAAAAGAAAAACTTATCTCCCCCTAAGTTATTGGAAACATACCTGAATAAGAAATTGAATATAACTAACTCCCCCTTAAGTATGTACTTTCCTAAGGATTGTATTTGTATATTTTCTTCATTTATAAGTATTTGATTAAAACATTCTCCCTTTATAAAATATTCTCCCCCTTTGTGATTTACAAAAAGAATGGTGGATTATTGAGTTTCCTGAAAGAGTTAGCGAAAAGAAACACAAAGTAATGGGAAAGGCAACAAAAATTTCATTGAGATAACTAAAGTCTATAGAATTCTAGAGATGAGCATAGAAAGATACAAAAACACTCATTTGTTTATAGAAAGATACATTAAACCTCATTCGTACGGATTATTATAGCAAAGGGGCATAGCTTTGTCAAGAATTCTGAAAAACCGGTCTGGGTTTGGGAGGGGAGGGGTCTATTTATAGGAGAAAAAAGGATGACTGTGGATCTTCTGCAGTTGAGATTAGACAAAAAGTAAAATCAACGGATATGATTTAAAGGGTTTTTTAAAAAAAATGAGAAACAATAGAAAGTAAAAACAATACAAGGTAAGGAATGTATATACCTTCCAGAGATTGTAAGGTAATTGTTTGTTTAATAGTATTAACATAGTATAATATGATACCTAAGTTTAAGGAAAAATAATATGATTGGTTGCGAGACCGATGATAAACAAATTCATTACCATAGGTTGTCAAGTCGATGGAAGACAAAGTCATTACCATAGGTTTTCAAGCCGATGGAAAAGAAAGTCATTACCATGGTTTGTCATGACGATATAAAACAAAGTCATTACCATTGGTTGTCATGCCAATGGAAAACAAATTCATTACCATAAGTTGTCATGCCAGTGGAAAACAAAGTCATTACCATAGCTCGACGTGTCTATGGAAAACAAATTTGTTACCATAGGTTGACGTGTCGAGGGAAAACAAAGTTTTTACCATAGGTTGATGTGTCGATGGAAAACAAATTTGTTACTATAGGTTGATGTGCTGATAGAAAAAAAAGTTGTTACCATAGTTTGACGTGCCGATGGAAAACAAAGTTGTTACCATAGGTTGACGTGCCGATGGAAGTCAAAGTTGTTACCATAGGTTGACGTGCCGATGAAAAACAAAGTTGTTACCATAGGTTGACATGCCAATGGGAAAAAAGGTTCTCACCATAGGTTGTCATGCTGATGGAAAACAAAGTTGTTACCATAGGTTGTCATGCCGATGGACAGAATGTCAATACGGTAGGCAGGTAAACAAGTTGTCAGATAATTAAAACAAATAAAAAACAATCCAAATGATAATCATAAAGACAGAATAACAAATCAAGAGAACAAATAGAAATAAAAATACCATTAAGTAAAATGTTCTCCCCCTTTTTAAGAGGAGTTTAATGCAAGGAGAAGTATAAAACATAATGTAGACATGAATGATTATTTTAATGTAACCATTCTGAACTTCTTTTTTATGAACTCAAATATGTCGGAAGGTAATGGTTTTGTGACAATGTCAGCAAGTTGTTCTTGGATTCCGATGAATTGATAAATAATATATCCTTTTTGTGTGTGATCCCTAAGAAAGTGATGCATAATATCTATGTGTTTTGTTTAGATAATCTTTTCAAAGAAATATTTGCATCCAGTCATGTGTCGAGAACAACCAATAGCCATGTACCAAATATTCTTGCTGATACACTTCTTGTTATCCTAAAAAGAAACAATTAGTTTTTTGGAATCCAAACTTGTTTGGATCCAGAAGGGTTAGATAAAAGAATTTTAGGAATCCACATCTGTTTTGAAAAATGAGCTTTATGAAATCCTAGATTGAGTTCTATTAAGAGAACAATCTCTTTTCCAGTTTCCACCACATTGACACTTAGTACAAAAATGGGTACTTTGAGGAAGAAAATAGTTATTTCTAAAAATTGGTTTAGAATGAGTATAAACACTACCAGAATGATTCCTCAAATGTTGAATTTGAGAATACATTATATCAAAGTTTTCCTTACCATAAGTAAAGTATGACAAACATTTTCTCAAGGAGAAAAATATCTGACTTTAGTTTTAAAACTAGGTTATTATCCTCCAAAACATTTGATTTTGAACTAGAGTTGAGCTCTAAAACTTTTTTCTTAGAAATTGCATTTTCAATATCCTTAGAAAGTTTATCCTTACCAGATTTAACTTTCTCAAGTGTTTTTAAAATACTTTCAAAAACATAATTTTTCGTATCAATTTCATTAGAAAGATCTAATACTTCTTTGGTTAAAATCGAAATTCTAGAATTTTATTTATCAAGTTTCTTTTTGAGTTTAGAATTTTCATTCTCAAGTAATTTAGCAAACCTGGATACTTATTCAAATGAAGGTAATGTTTTATCTTCTGATGATGAAGACTCATATAAAGATTCATAATACTTATTATCAGTATAATTCACATTCAAAGAAACATTTTTAATAGCTTCAGCATTGTGTACCTTAGCCATGAGATAATGATATTAAATTGGTAATCTGGCTATAAGTACAATATTCCTTTGTCCCGAGGATTCATATTCTGAAGAATTATCTGATGAATCGCTACCACTTTCACTCCAAGTATCATTTTCCTTTAAGACTCTCTACAACTTTTTCTGGTATTACTTTTTCTTATTTCTTTCATAATGTTTCTCATTTCTATCTTTTCTCTTTATTAAAGGACATTCAGGTCTTATGTGACCTACATTCTTTCATTCATAACATGTTACCTCTAAATCATTCTTATCCTTCCCATCTTTATTTTTGAATCTTTATTGGAAGTCTTTATTTCCCACAATCTTGTTCATCTTTCGAGCAAAATTGGCTAACTCATTATCTGAATGATCATAATCACTTGAATTAGACATAACAACTTTCTTGGATTTGGATCATGTTATCCATTTAGGTGTTTTAGATTTAGATGTAGTAGTAAAAGATACACATCCATTTCCATTTTTATTCTTATTTAAATCAGCATCTCTCTTCATTCTTTTCTCATGTTGTAGAAGAGTTCCAAAGAGTTCATCAAGATTAATCTGAGAAACTTTTCTATTTTCATCAATAACTTTCCTTTTTGACTCCCATTAATTTGGCCTTATATCAATAATATTTTCTACAAGGGCTTCATCATAAAGAACTTTTTCTCCCATATATTTTAAACTATTGGAAATTGTCATAAATATTTGTTTCACTTTACATACTAGCTCTTTATAAGTAAAAAGAAATACATGATACTCTACTTGAAGCATTGCTCTTCTTGCTTCTATAACCTTAGATGTACCAAAATGTGTGAATTCCAATTTCTTCAAAATATAGTTGGTTGTTTCACAATAAGATATTGTTATGTATATATTACTGGTCATAGAACATAGTAAAGTATTGCATACCATATAATTTAGTTGGTACTCTTGCTTCTCTTGATTAGTGAAAGTACTGACTTCTTTGTTAGGAATTTTGTAACCTTCAGTACGCATAATAAAATTTTCTACACTAGTATTGATAATTAATGTCTTCATTTGATCTCTCCAATACTCATAATCATTCCCATCAAATATTGGTGGTATAGTTGAATTTAGATTGTCAATTAACCCAATATTCATTCCTTCCATCTTATAAAACAAAATCTTTTCCACTTCACATGTTAGTGAGAAGAAAACTTGAAAGAAATAGAGAAAGTAATACAAATCAGTGTAAAACTTCTCTGATACAAATTATTGGATCGAATATGTAGATGTATATGTATAATATATGGAACAATACAAGAGGGGGTGAATTTTAGATTTAAATTTTTGTGTTTAAACATATAAGAAATTATTTAATTGATCATAAACTAATACAATTCACAACAAAAATAAACAACCAGAATTGTATTGAACATAAACGTATGATATGATGTAATACTATAAGAGAAACCAAAGCAATTGTATTTAAGATGAATACAATAGTGAAGGATTCTACCATAAGGTGTATAGAATCAATCGATACAATATGTAACAGTATGAATGTAATTGAAACAATTACAAATGAATATGGAATAAAGAAAGGAAACAATACAATTTCCTTTCTAAAACAAACTGCAGCGGAAATGTAAAAGTATTACAATTATTTTGACCCTAAGGGAATGGTTATCCTTTCACCTAGGATAAGTGGTATGTCTTACCACCACCTTGGTAAGCCCTCGATATGATGATTGGTACGTTTGTCTTACTATCCCTTCAAGCCCTCAATACAATGATTGGTACGTCTATCTTGTTATCCCTGCAAGCCCTCGATTTTACTAGTAATCGGCACCTATGTCATTCAATCACTTGAAGATCTTCGATATGTGGATCGGTAGCACCGTCTACATATCCCCGACAGCCCTCGATCGTTATCACCTGATCGGTCTCACAATGAAAAACAAATCACTTATTGAAATACAAAAACTAAGAACGAGTCGTTTACGTTTTGTAGTTTCAAGGCTTTCACACGAAGGAGGAGAGAAGTCACAATGTCTCTCTCTATAATGTGATAACACAGAATGATCAGTCTTAGATTTAGCCTCGGTAACTTCAAATGACCTCCTATTTATAGGCCTCAGGTTCCAACGGTCACATTTCCTCCAACAGTCATATTTCTCCGGAAAACTCGAAGGGACTTGGACTCCTGACATTATAACGACTATATTGAAACAGAAAACATGACATCGTTTTGATTAGTTTATAACTAACTCCATGACATCATTTTGGTTTAAAACAAAAGATATATTAAGATGATTAACATTAGTACTATTGACATGTTTTGATAAAGAATAAAAACAAGCATGTGATAGAATTAAAATATGAGTTCTATAAGTATTACTTAGTGTAATGTATTGATATGATACAAAGTGAGTATGATGCACAAAAGTCAGTATGATTGGCAGAGTCAGTACGATTGATTGAGTCAGTATGATTGATAGAGTTAGTACGATTGATAGAGTCAAAACGATTGACAGATTCAGTATGATTGATAGAGTCAGTACGATTAATAGAGTCAGTACGATTGACAGAGTCAGTACGATTGAAAAAGTCAGTAAGATAAGCATAGTCAGTACGATAAGCATAGTCAGTACAATCAATATAGTCAGTATGATCAGCATAGACATTTTCGATTTCCAAAACAAGACATAAAAGTCAAATGAGAACTTTTGACTCAACACATTGGGGTTATGATTAAAATGATACCAATGTGATAAGTGTTTTAGGTTACAATATCATTGTTTATCGTAATTGTTTATGATTATGTGCCTAGTAATAAAATTTTATGAAATATCTATTATGAATCTCATGAAATTTATTATCCTATTGTTATTTTTGTAGATTAATTTTTTTCCAACCTTTTTTCCTCTCTTTAAGTACTCAATATATATAAATAATATGTTTTTTAAAATGACATTGTTTATCTCCTTGGTCAAAATTCATTTTTTGTTCAATATTCTTGTTTTCATAAAAAAATCAATAATGTTTATACTAGTATCAAACTATTCTTTAAAGTCATGTTTTTCCATGTTTTAATCTTTAAAAATGGTTTAAATGTAATTTTCTTGTTTTTTATGAAGGAGGTACTTCTTATATTTTACAAAAAATGAGAATGAAATCTTTTTTTTTCAAACACGGTAAAATATAATATCCCTCCATCATGAACACTAAATTTTTTTATGCTAATTTACATGTTTACATATAAATTTTCAAATATAATTTTGTCTATATTATTTTGTTTATTTTTTAATTTTAAATATGTGATTTAAAAATTAAAAGGGTATTATTTTCCTCAAGAAATATTACAGAGATTAGTTTAAGTAAATTTTGATTTATGGTTACAATATTTAATATTACTTATGATTTACTAGGTATATAATCCAATGATACCATATTCAATATTTATATAAATGATATTTTAATTACGATGATGAGATGTTTATGTGACCCATTTATTCTTCTTGGGTTATTTTATGATGAACTAATAAAATGTTGAGGAAACACATATATTTTCAATGGTTATGATATTCAAAAATTATTTATGATCATATAAAATATATATGAATGGATTTAGATTATGTGATGGGTGTTATGTAAATTATTTAACCATACAATTCATTCCATAAATATGGATATATCATGATGTAATAATGACTATAATGGTGAGTGAACCATGCTCCATAAGGGGCTCAATCCACTATAATTTTCTTGGGAGTAAACCTTGACAAAGAATACGATGGAATGGAGAGTAATCTTAATACACTATGATATTCTTGGATTTGAGTCATATATAGGGAAATAATTTTTTTTATCATGTCTACGACACAAACTTATGTCTTATTCCAATGTTATGCTCTCATGGATCATGTTCTTCAATTCCTTTATGATTAATGTATTATGAAATTCTATGATTAATTCCATGATTCATGAATATGATATGTGATATGTTGGGTATGTTTTTCAATTTATAAGCTCATGTTATCTTAATATTATGATAATTTAATGTTTATGTGACCATTGATGTATATCCTTTTACCATTATTGAGAATTTGAGCTAACCCATTCTTATATTTCCTTTCACCAGGTTATGAAGAATGATTTTAAATGTTAATGTTGAATAAAGATTCTAGTTATGAAGAATTTACTGGGAGATGATGTAGATCTCTTATGAACATTTTTTATACCTATTCATGTTTCTAAAGTCACGTAACTTGTAGAATTTTGGTATGTATCATAATATTACATATTTTAATATTAATTTAATAACATATAATATCTGTTTATGAAATGTATGGGCTTATATAGTTAGTATTAAAGGAAGGGAAGTGATCAAATCCTTGTGAAATCTTACATGTGAACATTAAAAAAACATGACTCTTCACTAAAGGGATTCATGAATAATGTTATGAAACTAGGGATGGTGGTAATAGTCCCTCTTATAAGGTGTGTCGCTCTAAAAAGTTTTCTATTCGATAAAAATTATAGACTCTTGGTTATCAGTCAATAATATTATAGTTGGAATCAGAGGTAGGTTTAGGTAATATTTAGTGAATATGATCAATGAATGTTTTAGAATATGATGGGGAGAAACCTATATATAAGACATTATCAAACAAAATTAGTAAGGAATAGATTATTTGGTTTTCCTTGAAATGAATCCTGATATGAATACTAAAGAGTACATGGTTTTGTAATAAATGTATAAAATGGAAATAATCCTAAAAATAGATAGTCATGTTTATCTTAACCATCATTCCGGTGAATGGTGATTGTACCCTTAAAAAACATGGTTTAACACTCTAAGGGAATATTCTTAGGTCAATACACATTTTCATTATGGATCATTATGAGGAATTTGAATAGATGATGAAAACGAATGACCTTGGTCAAACCTATGGTGTCATAGATTTAAAAGATGGTTTCAAGATTTAGACATCCTATGAATTCATTTTCATGATTAATCATATTGATCAAAGATGCCTTCCATTCATTCTAACCATTTGGGTTGTACTAATGGATTTGAAATGGACTGGTAATATTTGTGTGGTTGTAGTTATGCTCAAATGTTTAGGTACCATATTTGAAATTACATATATGAATTCCTATATATCGAGAAATGTAGGAAGTAATGTTAATTCATATCTTCAATGATTATATGGTTAATTACTAGAAAAATATCATAATAGTACGATGATCACATCTCAATTATATGATTCTTCCCTAATTGATGTTTATGAGAATATGCTTTCTAAAAATCTATTTAAACACTCTCTAGTTTAATTCAATGTTATTTTGGTAATGTATTTTCATTAATTATATAAAGACCAAATCAATTACTGAGGACGGGAATTCATATTTAATATTCAAAACCAACCACTGATTATCTATAAATGTGAGGATAAATATGAGCTTACAATGGAAATTGCATCCATTTCATGGGTCTTAATTCCTATTAAAATTTGGTATTGATTTTATATTGTTGAGTAGAAACTCAACATTTATGATAAGCCTATTATATGAGAGTTTGTTTATGTCCATTTGGAAGAGTTTCACAGTCTTCCTCTAAATTTTGAAGTTGCGTTTTCTATAGAACTAATACATGGTTATATACCAATTTAAAATACTCTATATATATTGGACTTGATCGATTTGTAGGAGTTGAAGAAGAAACTCCTTGAGAATCTTGATAAGAGATCCATTTGGCCAACTTCATCACCAAGGGGTGCACCTATTCTTTTTATTAGGAAGAAATATGAATAAATGTGATTTATTGTTGATTGTTAGGAACATAACATGATAATAATAAATAATTAGTATCCTATAGACCACATTGATTATTTTTTGACATATTATGGGAAGATATATATTTTTCCAAGATTAATATTTGGTATGGATACTATCAGTTGAATATAAATAGTGAAGACATACCAAATACAACCTTCTATATGAGGTATGGACAATATGAATTTATAGTGATTAAATTTGGTATTATTAATACCTAATATATCTTCATAGATATAATTAATAACATATTTAGAGATAAATTGATTAGTTTGTGGCCGTATTTGTAGATGATATTCTAATATATTTCAAGAGTAAGGAAGAGCGTGAATATCATTTTAAAATTGTAATAAAGCCCATAAGGAATGAAATTTTGTATGAAAATAATACCAAGAAAGGTATTTCGAAACAAAAAGTTTCATTTGTGGGTCATAGAGTCTCATATGATTTTATCTCGATAGATCCATCAAAAATAAAATTATTGAACATTAGACTAAACCAACTACTATGATAGAAAAGTGTAGTTTTCTTAGATTGGTTGCATGTTATCAATGTTTTGTAATATATTTTACATATACATCTATTCCATCCACTATGATAACTTATAAGGGAGTTATGTTCCTTTGGGCTGATGACTGTGAAGATGATTTCATGGAACTGTAGGGAATGAAGGTTAGTGCACCTTTGATAACACCACACTGTTGTGGATAAGGGTTTTTGAACTATTGGGATGCATCATAGAAGGGATTAGGATTTTACCTCATGAATATTGTTATGTTTATATATTTTTCCTCACAAAAATTTAATTCCCATGTGAAAAATTACCCAAATAATGATTTGGACTTAGCTATTGTAATCTTTTACATAAAAATATAGAGGTATTATCTTAACGGAGAAAGGTGTGACATATATACAGATAATAAATGGTTAAAGTAAATATTCAATCAGAAAGAGTTAAATATGTACCAAATAATATAGTTTTATTTTATTAAATATTATGAATTCTCAATACATTACCACCCTTGGAAAGTGAACAAGGTGGTTGATACGTTAATTTCAAAGGATCATTCTAGATTATCTATATCATGGATGAAAAATATCTAATATATCTATAATTTCAAAGAATGGATTGGAAATATTTAAGGATGAGTATAAATATTATATTTATCAAATGAGTGGTTAAGAATCTATCCATGTGAAGATTAATGAGGCAAAAAAGGAATATATATAGATCAAAAAGATGGTGAGAAATGATTTTGAGTTTAACCTTGATTATAATGGTATGATAAGTTTCAGAAATTCAGAATGTGCCCAATAAATACTAGATCGGATGAAGTAATCAATTTATAAAGGTAATAGATCATAATTCTCTAGTAATAATGAAATTAAAATTTTTTATAGATATTTGAATAAGTATTTATGGTGGGACAACACAATGAGAGATATTTCAAAGTATGTATGTCGGTGCTTTGTATGCCAGAAAGTAAATAAATAGAGACAAAAGTTTAATTGGATGTTAGAACCATTACACATAATAAAATGGAAATTATAAAACATCACCATGTATTTTTTTCATTATACTCCCAAACACATCTAAATACCATAATGTTATTTGGGTTGTAGTCGATCACCTAATGTAGTCAGCACACTTTATTCCTATTAGAGAAAATTTCTATCTTGAGTAGTGATGAAGTTAACATTTGATCACAATTTATAATATAAATCAATGTTTATAAAACAAAAATAGAGTTATATTATGGTAAATTCTCTCATTTTTTTGTAGTATTTTGAGATTAATTAAAAAATATCATAATTATGGATTTTAACAGTTTTATTTTCATAAATATTTTGGACATAAAATTTTCTAAACTAATTGAAAATTTTAAATTAATTTATTTAAGATTAAATACATCATGGAATTAATTTCATCCTTCAGGACCAAGAGATCAACCCATCATTGGTGGCCCAAAACCAACTCACATGTTGGGCCTCAAAAACTGTGCATAGAATGGACTACATTAAATAATAGTCCCATATATCATAAACTCAAATCCCAATGAAGATGAAATTAATATGGGGATAGGGAATATATTATTGAACAATTTTCATAAATGGGGCCATTCTTGAGTCTACATATTAATTGTTAATAAATTCATAGGAAACTGGATATGGGGAATATGAAGAGTCTTCTAGGACAGATTAATTTTTCAGGGTAAATCGACAATAAATCCTTCATCCAGTGGATAATAAAGATTTAATTTTTAGTGTGAATAAGGAATAAATATATTAACAATTATAAATAAGAATAATATTACTAACATGGCCATTTAATGGGGCAAACACACTAAATTGTTTAGAAAAAATATTTTCAATCCAAAATTTATAACTTTTGTCTATAATTATGTGTCTCACAACCCATAACAATGGATATCTATTTTCTATGGGGAATTATGGAGTTTTTTTTCTATATTATAACTTAATATTCTAAATATATATTAGTTTATCCCTATTATTCTTCTATCCATTTCGTTTTTCTATTTTGGTTTGCTCCCACTATACCTATTTTATATCCATAATTGTGGAGAACTATCCCTCGCTATTGTTTGAGAGGGGTAAGTAGCGGTGCTTGAGATTACTATGCCTAAATGAATTAAATTTTTTATTATAATATTTTAGTGTCTATTAAAATTATTTTGGTGCAAGTTCATGCCACTTTCTCTAATATTATCTTCTTTCTATTTATTCACTCATTTTATTTCTTATTGATCTTTTAGTCATTCAAATAGTGTATTTTGGATTACGTATTAATGAAGAATATATTACTCCAACATGAAGAGTACTATATATAAGGTAACCCCATTTTAATGAGAGTTTTTAGAGTGATATGTTTTTATCCCCACATTACGTAAAATATTGAAGAAATATTTTTAAAAACAACGATAACATCACCATGAAACCTTGAAAACAATGGTTTTCTTTAATTGAGTTATTTGTGTAATTTATACCTTTTTGGTTTTATATTTTCATTCATAAAAAAAATTATAGTACATTAATTTCATAATAAAACCCCAAATTTCTATTCTTAAATAATTTATATTAAAAATATTAATAATATAATGGAAAATATAGGAAAATAATTCCTTGTAAGCGGGCGCCATGTGATGGACCATAGGGAGGGTCACTATGGTAATTTTTTAGGAAAATAAAGATTTAAATGACCTGGGATCTAAGAAAAAATCCTACACAACAATTTAATTCCATTACTAGGGAGACCAAGCATGTATGCATAATGTTTTTCATAAAAAAAATAAAAAAAATTCAAAAACCGAAGAGAAAAAGATCTTTTTTTCATACCTTTTCTTTCATATGCATAAGATGAATTATTTTAGTGATTTGTAAAATGATTTTATAAGTGATGATTTGAATAGAATTGGTGAATTTATTAATAAACAATGTTAATATAACTTTAGAATTATGTTAGTGACGTGAAATAAATTGAACAACATTTCTACCTTCATTAATGAATTTAATGTCCAATAGTCAGAACAAAAACACCAAAAGGAAATTGAACAAGAAAGAATCAAAAAAATTTCCAACTAAATTTGAAGATTACAAACTAGAGGAGGACATGATGATAGAACATGATGATCCAATCATCTCTCCTTGTCTAATGCTTGAAAATGATTTTGAGGCAGACATGGCAACTGATACAACGATGAGAGCACAACATGATTCTGAATAAAATTGGTTAGATTTCACAGAAGCTGAAAAGGTAAGTAATTATAACATATTTGAATATGAGAAATAATATCCTCTATACCTCTCTATTTTTTTTGGAATAGGATGATGAATTCCCAAATAACACATAATTCCTAGTGGTTTTACCAAATGATATTGACATTCATTATTCTTTATATGAAAGGGAATGTTTCTTTGCCGATTCATGATGATTTAATATAATTATATTTAAATTGTTTTTTTAATTCCGATATGATGAAATTTATAATTTATTCTAAATTGATAAATCCATTATATGACAATGAAAAGTCCAATAAATCTATATCAGAATAAGAAGAAGATTTATTCATCCTCATTCCCATCATCAAATCTATTCAAAATTAAAAGGGGGGTGGAGCTGATGTACTCTATCCATGGAATCCTCCATGAAAATAATATTTTTATGAGAACTAAAAGAAATATTTTCTGGTGGATTCTATGTATGAAACCCAATCCTCTATTAGATTGGTGTTTAACAACTACAGTTTCCTTACTCGATGATGTAAAAACATAACTCTCAAATGGGGGTCAAAACAAGAATTATTAATTTTATTTACTCTATATCTTTATTTTTATTTTTTATCATGTTTTTGATTTATTTAATTTACATTTAAAGAGGTATGATCTTGGATCTTAAAATAGGGATTCTACATAAAAATAATACACGTTGTGTATTTCCTTTTAATTATTTTGTTAGTATCCATATTAAAATTACTGGGGAAAATCATTTTCCAAATTGAACTGAAAAGAGGGTAGTAAAGTGAATAGTAGTGTGTCTAATCATGGGGGATTTCAACATTTCTCGAGAAAGTTTATTTTTATTTCCACTTTGTTTTTGATGTTTTTCTATTTTTGAATATTTCCTGATTTTATTTACATTTTTAGGGTGTTTAAAGGGTTCTTGATCTAAATAGAATTCCTTGTAAAACACAAATAATATTGATATTTTTGGAATTTATATTGATTTGAATATTTTGGGAATTAAATAATTTTTAAATTGATCATGTTATTTATTTATGATCATTTAATTTGATGAATTTTGATTGATTGTGAAATTCATGTGCACTAGTTCTATTGAAATAAAAAATATTTCCCAACCCAAGAGATTTCTAAACCCTTTTTACATTTTCATACATTAATATTTATTTTTAGATTCTTAAGAATTTTTTTTCTAAAACATATAGTTTTTATATTTTTTAATGCCTTTAGCCATTATAGAATGTGTTAAGTATGATTGAGGAACCAATATGAAAACCCTTTTTACATTAAAATCTCATTTTCGACTACCTTTATATATGAACATTATTAAAACCATAGTATACAAGAAATAAATCTCTAAGAAGAAAAATTACGAGGCATTAATCCCTTTATAACCTTATTTATATGTTATGTTCATGATTGTTGATGAACTTAAGTGTGGGGGAGTGAGTAAATGGGATGTATTTCTCATTCCTAAACAATTTGTTTGAGGTTAAAATGTATTTCCATAATTATTATTGATTTTATAGAAGATCATTCCTTATATAATGATATATGAGTGGGCCAAATATTGTTAATTTTTTTCCAGGTATTTTACCAATATTTAATGATCAAAGGATTATTCTCTTTTTCATCAGAAATCTTAATCTAAAGAGAATTTTCATATATGAATTCAAGATGAAAAAATTATTAAAATGAGTAAAATAAGGGAGAAATATATCATTTTTTATGATAATTTATTTTTGAACATAGCAAGGAAATAAGGATGCCTTTGGTGGTGATTAACTTTATTATTGATTAAGGATCACTATTCCTGAGCAAAACTGTTTTCATGAATTTACTTTACTTTAGAGGCTCATACTCCTCATTTTTCCATTGATTTTTTACGTTTAAAAATTTTCATCCCTCATCCTAAAAACAACCAATGAAAAATACCTGACGATTGAATTTTTTTGATATAATTATGTGGAAATATTATAAGGACGTCAAGGCAATGGATATCATACATATTCTTGGTAATGATAAAACCTATACAAACAAAAATCCTTGAGTAAAGAGAGCAATATTTTTCAGGGGAGGTAGGGATGACATTCACATGAGGATTAAAATGATATTGACTATATTTTACTTCTTTACAAGTACTTGTAGAGTTTTTATCCATGAAAGAGGCATGATATTTCGTTATATGTGATAATTTTTATGTTTCCATTTATATATTGAGAAGTTAGATTTGACCTTGGTATTAGATGATTGCCCGAGAGTGCAATGGTTAAATTTCGAGGAGTGATGAAGCTAATATTTTCACATATTATATACAATAATTTAATTTTTATAAACACAAAATAGAGTTAATTTAAGGGAAATTTTTATATTTTAATGTTTAAGAATTATTTTAAATCTAACTGAAAAATGAACTAGTGTTCGATTTAAACCATTAATTTTCATCTATATTTCTGAAACAACTTTTTATAAAAAAAATTTAAATTTAGATATTTATTTTTTAGGAATAAATAAATTGTATTATTAATTTCATTCTATGTGATCCAAATATTAATCCATTATTGGAGACCCAAAACCACCTTATAAGTCATCCTAAAAAATGATTCAAATATTTGACTAATTTAAATGAGGGGATTCTATATCCCATATTTAAATCCGAAAGAATCTAAAATTAAACATGGAGATATAATAGATATTAATTCGCAATTTTTATAATGGGTTTCACACATTATTATGACTCTTTAGTGGCCATAAATTCATGTGAAACCAGATATGGGGAATAAAAGGAGTCAACAAAGACAAAGTAATGTTATAGAGTAAATGATTCATAACAACTTCACCCTATTTGAAATAAAGATAAAATGTTGCAGGTGGATGATATGTAAAAAAGGAACAACATTCATGATTTTTTTTTCTCAATTCTACCATTTAATCGGTCTAACATGCTACTACTTTCAGTAGAAATATTTTATAGCTAAAATTTCTCACTTTTGTTCCCTACAAATTTGTGTCTCACATCCCATACTAAATTATAGCCTATTTCTAGTGGTAAATGTTGATTTTGTTTCAGTATTAGTTCTTAATATGTTCAATATAAATTACGGTAACTCTTTTCTTCTTCTATCCATTTATATTGTTTTATTTTTTGTGTTTCTCTAAATATACTTATTTTATCTTTATGATTGTGGATATCTAACCCTCACTATCATTTGATAAGGGGTAGTGGTGTTGTTTTAGTTTATTATCTTTAAAATATATCACATATTTTATTTGAGATTAAAATTATTTTGTTGAGTTGTATCGCCACTTTAGTTACTAATGTCTTCTTCCTCTTCATTCACTCGTTATTCTTCTCATTGATATCTGAGTCATTCAAATGGTGGAGTTTGGATTAATTATTGATGTGGAAGATATTAATCCAACATAAAGAGGTATTGGTGTAGTTTAATACCATTCATCAAGGGGGTGTAGTGTGATAAGTCTTATTCTCAACATTGAGTAATGAAAGAATGAAATAGTTTCAATAATAATGAAAACATTAGAATGAAAGCCCAAGAACATTGGGTTATTACTTATGAATTCAATGTGTCTTTTATTTATATTATTTTTTTATTATATTTTCATTAATAAAATAATTATATTACATTAATTACATAATCAAACACATATATATATATATAAATATATTTCTCAGTTCTATATTAGTTAGAATATAATAGAAATAATCGGGAAAACTATACATATAAGAGGCCTCCACATGATCAACCCTTGTGTGTGAAAATATGGGGAATTATTATAAAAATAAGTAATTTATTAATTTATTATCCATGATAAATCCTATTACATTAATTTGGCACCATTTCTAGCGGGCCAGGCTGTTAAAAACCTTTTTTCATAAAAAACTGAACAAAAACCAAAAAAGACAATATAAACCAAAAAAATAAATACCATCAGAAACAAAAAAACGAGTTTTATTACATTTATTTTCATTCATAGGCCTAAGATATATTATTTCAGTGATTTTCAATATTATTTAACTAATGATGTTTTTTATAGTAGGGGTAAATTTTTAGAGATACACGATAAGGAAACCCTTATAAATGTAGAGGGGGGAGAAATAAATTAAACAACCTTTATTCCTTTATTGAAGAATCCAATGTACAATGGTTGAAAAAGCAACTACAAAAGGAAATTTAACTAGATGATATCGATCTATTTCAACATAAATTTGATGTTGAAGAACAAAATGAAGACTTGAAGATGAAACATGACGATCCCATCATCTCTCATTGGCCACCGGATGAAGAGGATTCTAAAGAAGTCATTCCATCTAATACAATAGTGGGAGCACAACATGATTCTGACGAATTTTGGTTAGATTTCATTGAATAAAAATTCTCTTGTGATTCTCACATCGTTTAAAATATAAAATATGTTATTATATACTACTATCTTTCTTTGAAGGGATTTACAGATTCCCATACTAATAAAGAATTACTAATGGTATTTCTATAAGAGATCAAATTTAAATATACTTTATATAATATGGAATATTTATTTATCAACTCATCATGAATTAATATTATTCTATTTTTCTCTGACATCCCTTTTTCTTAAATTTATAATAGAGTGGAAAATAAGTATACCCTTAATGAAAAAGAAAGGTCCAATAATACTATTTTAGAATTAGAAGATGGATCATTCATCACCTTTCCCCATCATCCAATCAATACCACATTGAAAAGGGGGATGAGATTATGTACTCTTTCCAAGGGTACATACATGAATACTTCAGTTTGAAGATAACATGAAGAATTATTTTTATTTCATAGAAAGAAAATATATCCTCCTTCAGAATGGGGTTAAAGAACTATGACTGCATGATTAGGGAAAGTAAAAACCAAGATCCCAATAGAGGGTCAAACTAAGAACTATCACTTTTATTTCCTCTATCTATGTATTTTTATTTATTTTCTAATGTTTTATTCTTAATTTATTTTACGTTAGATTTGGAAGTAGTGAGGATATTAACTTATTTCTTCCACATAAAAATAAATTATGATGTGACTTTACTTTAATTTATTTTGTTCTATAAGGAATTAAAATATACATGGGAATCTTTATCTAAATTAAACTAAGAAGAGGGTTGTAATGTGAATATGTTAGGGGTGGATATCAACCTGGTTTTATAAATTCTGTGTGATTTTCCATTTTTTTCAGGTTTTTTATTTTGTGATTATTTCCTATTTTTATTTTAATTTTTGGTGTGATTTTAGGATTCTTGTAATAAATCAAATAACTAGGATAATTAAAACTGTCTTATTTTTTGGGAAATATCATGATTTGAATATTAAAGTAATTAAATGATTGATGAATGTTTTTTGTTTCTTGATTTATTATTTTTTTCATTAGAAGATATTTTATTGATTGTAAAATTCATGTGAATTAGTGCTATCATATTTAAAAATATTAACCAACCTCAAAGATGTTGGGAAAAAAACCTCAAGTTACATTGTAGTATTTTTTGGTTAATTGTGTTTGTTGATGATTTGGGTTTCTAAGGTATGGTGTGGAGGTCAAGATAGATTGTTAACTAGGAATGTTGACCAAGCTCCACAACATTAAAATTTATTCCATATAAGTGGTACAAAAAAATTAAATACACAAGGTGACACCGTTTACCAATGTTTGCCAAATTTTCAGGGTCGAAAATTTGGAGTTTGGCTAGAATCATGGAAATTATATTTCTGTGAAGGCCTTATTAAAATATAAAAAAGGCATAAGTTTCATGAATATGGGATTTTTAAAAGATGTTTCATAAAGAATCAAATAAAGTTGATGGTGATCTACATGATAATGACGAGCGTTGCGAATGAAAAAGGTGAGAATCATTGCAACTAGAGCATTGTGGTGGACCAATGGTTTTGAGAGAGGCTCCATGATTATGAAAATCATCATGAATGTGACATTTCCATGAACCTTCACAAAAATGGGAGCATCATGGTGGAAAATAGAGGGCATCATGAAATGGTGATGATGTGTCCAGAAGGTTTTAGAATCGATGGAAATTCTAATAAATAGGCCTCTACCCCCTTCTGAAAAGCCGAAAGACATAAAAAACATCTTAAGTCTATATATTAGAAAAATTGGTCTGCAAAAGTGGTATTCGAAGGAGTTTCATGTGAATATGTTCTCAAAGACTATAATATCCAACTGAACATTTTGAACATCGTGAAAGTAAAGGAATTCATGAAGGGCAAGTATGCTTCACGAAAGGAAGGTGCATCGTGAAGGCTGGTTGAGATTTGAAAATGTGGTGTGCTTCCCAAAGTAAAAGTGAGCCTTGTGAAATGTAGGATATTCATGAAGGCAGTGAGCATTGTGAAAGATTTTCAAAAGACATTTACCAGCACATCTTTGGGAAAGTGGTATTCATCTATTGGATGAAAGTGGAACTTCAACAGATCATCCATATACTACGGAGGATGTATTCATTATAGATAATTAAATAACCTAAAACTCTAGAAACGTTGGGTGAATACCTTCCAAGAGTAGTGAGAAAAGGAAGAGGAATATGGTGATCTTTTCCATGGTAAATGATCTAAAGAAAGTGTTATAGGGAGTGACCCTTATGAATACAGTGAGAAGACCCTAAAACATGTAAAGGCAGTGAGTCTAGGTACGGATGACATCTTGCCTGGACCATCATCATTGGCAGTGAGCCTTAGTGAATTTGGTACCATCATAACATCACCATTGTAGCTCCTCGGATGTAACACAATGAGGGTGAACCAAGTAAAAAATATTATGTCCTTTCGATTTCTCTCCTACATTACATTAAAAGAATTATCATTACATAAATAATCATAGGATAAGATCAGCATGAAAAAATATGTGTAAACACTGTGACCCTTATAATAAAGTGTTCAATAACAATTGTGGAAAAAAGAATTTATAAAATAATATCCATACCCTAATTCAACCCCCTCTTATGGTATTTGGGAACCTTTTGGACCTAACAATTGGTATCAGAGTGAAATTTTATTTTATCAGATTTTTTTTCTATGACATGGTTCAGTTGATTGTTGAAGTTTTAGATTCATTCTAATCTTATCTTGGTGTTCTATGGAAATGGTTATAACCTCAAATAATAAGTAGTCTGGTGGAATTCAACCATGTGGAAGTGTTTATAGAACGAGTGTGATTCTATTGGAGAAAACCAACAACGTATTAAATGATGACTTATATTAATTAGATAATTAAACTATTCACTTATTCGATGATGTAGAAGGAATGAGTGAAGAACCTGATATTCCAAGTGATGATGGTACTACTAATGATGAAGAAATTGAAAGAAGACCAAAGGTGGAAGTTTTCCACAATATAAAGGAATTGGATCATAAAATGGCTGAATAAAATAAATCTAATGATATCAAGATCAAAGTTCCATAAATTTAAGTCGAAAATTTGAAAGGTTTCAATAAAATTCTTCAATAAGTGGCTACTGATATGAGGGAGAAGAATGTTTCCCAATCCAAAGAACTACAAAATGTTTATAAAAAGATTGAAATACTCAAAAGCGGATGAAATGGGGAAGAATATAAAATCAAAAGAAATTTGGAATCTAAAATCTAGGAATGATGATATTAATAAACAGGTATTTGGACTAGTTTAGGAGAACCAAAGGATACAACAAGAGGATTCATACTGTTCTGATTCTATTTCCCAAAAAAATTTAAAATAAAGGAGACAATTCACATTGTAGATAAGCTCACCGGATAATTGGAGGATGATATGAGTAGTGAGAAGAATCACAAAAGGAAACATAATTCTCAACTAGAATCAAGGGATATGAATATTTAACAACTAGAATAAGAGCTATAATCGGTGATGAAAGAAGTGAATAAATCTAATGCTGAAGGTAAGCCTAAATTGATGGATTATTTTAATTTACTATTTGATTATAATTCAAAAAGTGTTGATAAAATGAAAAGAAATTATGATATTTCAATGGAGAAATATTAAAATATTTTCTCATCTCAAAGGTCATACAGTTTTGAAAAAATAGGTTTTAGATATTATGAACCCTCTCCAATTCATGAAAAGATGAGTGTTGTGAACAATTCCAGAAATAGGAAAATAATATAGATACTGGAAACAGACCTAAAAATGTATTTACCAGAATTAATATTAGCATGTGCTATTTTTTTGGATTTATGGTCATACATCATGTTTTTTCGAGAAGCTTTAAAATATATTTCATGCTACGATAATAAAAATATATCTAAATCTGGGAATTAGAAGAAGCATTTTGAGAAATATGAAAGAAGTTTCTCTCAGAATAAAGTATCCATGAAATCGTAGTATTGTTGAAAAATAGGACACACCATGAGTATGTGTTAAGAATCCCATGAGCTAAATTTTAGAAGAAAACATCAAGTTGTATCAACATCTCAAATAAGAAATAATGACATGAGGTATGTTTTTAATGGGATATGTTTTATATGATCTAATCATGGTAATTTAACAAGATATTGTAGCAAGAAGAAAATAGAGAACCAAAAGAAACTTGAAAGGATACCCCCAACTCCAGTGGTGTATAGTTATAAATCCTACATTTTATGTTAAAATTATAAGTCAAAATAGGTTCAAAGTCTAGGGGAAACACAAGAAACTAAACAGAAGGTGTATCAATGAACTCCTAAGATTCATTCATTATAGAATTATTTGAATGAATGTGAAAAAACCTAGAAGAAAAAAGGAGGAACTACTGCTATTTTTAGATAAAATAATGTACTTTCACTGAAGGACTCACTCCCAACACGTTTAAGTAATTTTACTTGGTTAATTGATAAAAGTGTAAGAACTCGTGTTTTTCTGGACTATCGTTTCGAGCAGAAATTTGAATTTTTTCTATTAGATGATTGTGAGGCATAAAATGGTAATTTTACCATACCAAATGATCTTGGAAAATTTTTCTGACAACTCTATTGGTCCTGGAATAAGGAGTTTACCATAGTACAATAGTTTGGAGGAAATATGAGCTGTTCGAATTTTGGTGGAATATTTAGTATTTAATATTATTAAATTAAATATTAATTTATTCACAAAATTTAATTTGGAAATAACTTTTAAACAGAATTTTGGATTGAAATTCTATCTGTGACGTTGATTCCGGAATGGATAGTTTAGCCTAGGGAAGGCATAAACTCATGTCGGGCGTTGGGGCTCGCCCATGCCCCTTTTTCTTCTTTTCATTTTCTTTCCTTCCCTTCCTTTCTCTTCCTTCCTCCTTCCTTCTTGTGCACAAACCTTGTGTGGATCCCCCTTTTCACTTTCCCATGGCAGAGTTTGGTTATTGAGAAAGGGGGAGAGTTGGGAGGCAAGAGGGGTACCGATTTGAAGCTCTTTACGCACTGATTCCGTAAAGGGAAAAAGTGATCCATGAAATCAATCGAGGCGTTGGTGGTTTCCACCCGAAGGTAGGACCATTTATGATATCACCATAGATCCCATTTAAAAATGTATTTTTAGGTATTTAAAGGCGTATATTTCTTTCTTGTTTCCTCTTAAGGTCGGATCTATTGTTTTGGGGGTGAAAACTGGTGTTTCGTGCGTTTTGAGGGATTTCCCGTCGGAAAATCGAGAATACACGGCATGTGTTGCAAGGGAACACACTGTGTGTTCTTCCCATTTGGGGAAGACAATGTTTTACAAATTACACATATTTTACTTTGAATAAATGTCGTGTAGTGGATGTATGTGTGATCGACTTTGTGAAATAAGATACTAAATAGTGGGTTTTAAGGAGTACACGCCATGTACTATAAGTACACACCGTGTAGTGGCACATGGGCATGTGATCGGGTGAAAAAACACACTGAGTGACTTTTTTCAAATAGTATAAACTATGTACAGTAAATTACACTCCATGTACTATTACACAGGCAGACCCCATGGTTCTGGCCATGTGTTTTGGCCATGTACAACTTCAACTTAGTAGTTCTGGGATATCTTCTGCCCTTGAAGTCAGAATTGGGCATGTAAGTAGTCCATTCTGAGAGTTTTTTCACATAGAGAGAAATTCTGGAATCCTATTTTACATTTAGAGGTAATATAAAATATGTTTTTGGGTTTCTATTTAAATGGAGAAGTTTTCCCTCCATTTATTAAGTTCCATTGACAACTAAGAGTGAGACTAGGTGTGGATGATAGGTTAGGGGTTCAGACCAACTTAGTTGATACCTCTAATATGAGATGAGCTATGATAAATCTCCTGTAACATTTGATTTAGAGGACTTCCCCCTTGTTAAACTTTTCCTTTTGGCCTATGAGGTCGTGAGACCGAGCACTTCCAACAATCCCCTAAGGGATGCCTTTATTGGTGTGCTGACCTAGGGAGTCCCTTGTAAGATCTCTCTCCTGTTTTTCCTTTGATAGGACCCATGTTATGCAATGCTTATTTTTTTCCTTCATTTGAGTATCCTATGATGGATTTCTCCCTTAATCTTCTCTAAGGATCCTGTGTAGGATGCCTTCCCTCATGTTTACCTAGAGGATCTAGAGTATGATGCATCTTTAGGGTTTTACTTGAGGGACCCATCGGGTTCCCATTGTTTGACTGACCCTGATTTGTTACCTCGGGTTTGGGTAGAGATAGAGTATGGGTGTCACCTAGAACCTGTGCTAAACTTGTCATTCCATGGGGCTATGGTTGTAGTGTTGGGTTGGGTGTTCGGGCCACCCTCACTCGTTTGTTTATATCTTACTTGGTTTGTTGATGTTGTAGTGGTTACAAGAGGTGCTTCCTGGTTGGTGGCTGCTGAGCCTGACGCGAGGCATTTTTCTTGTTTTTTGGGATGTCTACTATTCCTTATGTTCCTGAATAAAGGTGGTTTGATTGTAAATAATGTTTTTACCTTGTTGTGGATGTGTTTTCCCATGTTACTTGATTTTCTCTGTTTGGTCTAGCTCTGCCTATTAGGATGCCTTGTTTCCATGACTAGTATTTTTAGGATGGATTGGTTCAATCTGTATTATTTTGATATGATATAGACTATTAGCTAAGTTTTTCTTGAGGTTTACTTTGGCCGCTAAAAATCATTTGTGAACGATTTCTTTACACAGGGATGTGGGATCCTGGTGTAGTGAGACTGTAGGGGGGATTGACCTTGAATGCTCCCTTAGACTGTCTATTATTATCCTTAAAAGACTATATGTGGAATTGATGTTGAGTGATTCCTCATAGAGTCTGTAGTTATCATTATGAGACCATGGGGGGATTGACGTTGAGTGCTCCCTCAGAGTGTCTATACTTATCATTAAAAGCCTATAGGGGGAATTGACACTGAGTGCTTCCTCAGAGAGTCTGTAGTTATCATTATGAGACCATAGAAGGGATTGAAGTTGAGTTCTCCCCCAGAGTGTCTATAGTTATCATTATGAGACTGTATGAGGAATTGACATTGAGTGCTTCCTAAGAGTTTCTTTAGTTTAACGTTAAAACATTATTGGGGGAATTGACGGTGAGTGCTTCCTCAGAGAGTATTTTTCTGCATGAGACCAAAGGGGTTAGCCTATGAGAGAGGCCCCATTTGTAGTGTGTATTTGATTTATGGCTTGTGTTTTATAGTTTTAACCAGAGGGGTTAGGTAGTGAGTACTCCCTAGAGGGTTACTTGTTTTGTTTATCTTTCTCAAATATATAATTCTGGTGTTGGCCAAAGTAGGTACATGTCGATGAGATTAAGGAACCAGAGATCAACATAATGATACATGTCCTGAGTGGCATGACATAAAACTCAATTCCCTTACACTGGATGTCCAGGGGATTAGGCATATTTTCCCAAATATCGATTACTGATGTGGTTTCTTTTTATTTAAATCTCTTAATCATGAATATTTATATTTATGTATATGTGTATACGTATGGGACAATACAAGTGTACGTATATAGATATGGACATCCATGACGGCACTTGCCCAGTTGACATGGATTAAATTCCCTAGTTTTGACTGTGGTTGCACGTTTGGTTTACTTCCATTGATGTGTTCTAGTTAGGATGAGCACGTTGTTGTGGCATACACTTAGCGGCACAGTTATAGGTTGCTTTTCGAGGATCCCTATTGAGATTATTTCTCACCCCTACACGTGCACCTCAGTGTACGTGTAGACCTTATTTATGCTATTCAGGTTGAGCATAAGTTTCATGGTGGATAGGGTGGAGGCCCAATTTTTCATGATCGAGCGGAGGTGATCGAGTGGTTCTACTGATCGAGCTGATGCAGTTTGACAATTTCTGGAGATCGGGTACATGGGTTGTCTCAGTGATAGTAGCTGAGCCCAATACTTTTAATTTCTGCAACATGGTACTTATATCTGTATGGTCAGCCCAGTGGGAGACTATTTTGGTATTGTATTGCATATCTGTTCAGGATTTTACAGCATTTTACTATTGCAGCATGATCTATTTCAGTTGTTTATTATTTCCATAATCTGTTTACTTTCCGCTGTGTATGATACTTAGTTATTTACACTATTTTCTTAATCTGGTATGAGTTCATAGTCTCCCCACTATCACACCCTAGGCCCTCGCTACTAGTCATCAGTCTCTAGTGTATGGGGAGGCATGCTTGATGCCATAGGGTGAACCAGCTCAGAGCACCAGTTTAGTGGCTTCCAGGTCGGGACGTTACAAAAAGAAAACTGAATTAATAATTTTTCAAGAAATTCACATGTCAGATACAAGGAGAAAAGTGAAGGAAAGAGAGAATCCCTCCAATGGGAGAAGAAGAAAGAGTAGAAGACTGTTGGAGAGATTCCTTCATAGATAAATAGTCACCAAAAATGGAATTTAGGTGGAGTATTTTAGAAGGAAATTGTTACAAGTTTACTTTAACAAAATTATAAAAAATGTCCAAACAATATAACCCTCATATCAGAAAAAGAAAGAATATGTGGGTAAATAATTCTCATCCATATTGCCCGAATATTTGAAGTTGGTTGGGCAGTTGGAATAAGCATAAAAACTAAACAATGCTTTGAAAGAATGTATCAAATTGTTGATCATCAGGTACGACCACAATTATCTTCTTGAGTATTCTAGTGGATCCCCTCTCCCTATGTGTATAAATTCAATTAATTGATGAGTCAAGTGTTTCAGGTGTTAGTGACATTAAATCCAATGGGAAGTAACATCAAAATATGCACTATGGTTATGTGATGTTCTCTGAAATTTCAACTTAATCAAATTAGTCAAAAGATTTGAAGAATTAATTTGGAATAATTCCTTGAAAGTATTTAATGGTTTACATATGCTTAAAATGTAATTAATTTAGTTCATTAGACATTTATTGTGTTCTTTCCATTATATCTTATTTCCTATACTGGGTTCTAACTCATAAGGCTTTGGGGTTCTATTTATGGTTCCATGAAATGTTCCATATGAGAATAAATGATGTAGGGGAAGAAGAATGTTTATGGGTCTGAATAGTGGGCCCAAAAATAGGAATATTTTCACATCATAGGAGGATAATGCTATATCCTAATTAGATGCAAGATCTCGATGGGATAAAAATAATGAATGTTTATTTTGTTTGACATCAAGAAGGAAAATTGTTAAAGAAGCCAAAAAAACTCATGTATATTAGGATTATCTATTTTTTATGACAATATTGTATTAGATAACTATTTTCATAATAACAAGAAGATGTTAGAGAATATTAGAAATGGTTTAAAAAGAGGATGGTAAAGTAGATGAAAGTAATGATGTCATAATAGAATAAAATGATCAGAATCTTCAACAACACATTGAACATTTCCAAATGATAGTGATATGGAGGAGGAATCAACTGGAGATGAGAATTGGGTTCATACTATGAATGAAGAGCATGGAAAAATTGATAAGAATTAGACATGAGGGATTGTTTTTAGGACAACAAAAAATAATGTCATCAGGACTAAATGGATCTTTCAAAATAAGATGTATTAAGATGGTGCGATGATTTGAAATAAAATATAGCTAGTGTGAAAAGGGTACTACCAGATATAGGTTATTGAGGATGATGAGATATTTGAACCTATTTTGAGTCTAGAGACAATATGATTATTCTTGGTAATAATAGTGAAAAGATAGTACATTGTTTTACTGATGGACTCTAAGTCAGCATTTATGAAAGGGGTTTTGGGAGAAAAAGTTTATATTGAGAATCCATATAGTTTTCTCAGTCATGAATATGAGAATAGAGGTTTTTAATTATAGAAGGATTTATATTGTTTGAAGCATGAACCAAGACCATGGTATTCTTGGATAGATGAGTTTGTAAAAAAGATCAGTTTTTTCTCATGGTGGAGTTTATTGCAATCTACATGTAAACCATGTAATTAATAAGAGGATGATGGTTCATGTATATTTCTATGACATAATCTTTAGAGAATCAGATGCAGCACGATATAGATAGTTTTCAGAATTAATTAAAAGTGAGTTCAAAATTTCAATGATTGGTGAACCGACATTTTCCCTTGGTTTATATGTAATAGAAAGAAATAATGGAAAATTCATTTCACAATATTAATATGTCAAGATTGTTTTCAGAAGAATGGGAATGGATAATTCAATGGAGATGAAAAACCCGATGGCTACCTAGATGAAACCATCACAGGATGATGAAGGCAAAGTGGTTAATGTCACTGAATATAGGTAGATCATTGGAATCTAGTTATAATTAACTACAACACAACCAGATATTGTTTTTTCACATGTCAAGAAGCATAGTATCAATGTTATCCCAAGTAAAGACACATGAGTGAAAAGAATACTTTGGCATATCAAGGGAATGATGGATATTTGTTTTATGTATAATGACAAATCTCAATTGGAGTTATTGAAATATATAGATGAAGATTGGGCTGGATCGGTATATAATATAAAATTAACATCAAGTGGTCCATTATATCATGGTGTTTTATGTATTTCTTGGCAATGAAAGAAACAATATTGCATTTCGTGGAGCATCCTTGAATCTGAATATATTGCAGCTAATCAAGCATGGATGCAGTTATTATGGGTGATGCACAAACTTGATGATATGGTTGCAGAAGTGAAGTTTCTGGTTGGAATCCATTGAGATAATTCAAGTGATATAAATATTAGAAAAAATATAGTCCATTAGTCAAGTACAAAGTACATTAAAATAAAATATAATTTTATCAAGGAGATAGTGAATCAAGGTACAGTAATGTTGGAGTATGTTCCTACAACACAACATGATGCATACTTTCTGACAAATCCCTTACCCAAAAAAGAATTTAAACAACATCGACTAGCTCTGGGAGTTCACTCGAATCCCCACACTTGAAAAAGTGTGAATGTGGGACCCCTCCCCCATAGGTATGGTGTGTATTTTTATGATGTGTGGATATGTGTTATTTACCCTATTGTAGACCACAATGATGTGACCATCTAGTTTTTTGATGATAGTACCTTTAGGTTTATTGAAACAGAGCGAGAAATTATGGCTATTGAAGGGATAAACTTCTTGGTCAAGGCACAGGGAGAAGCTGACAGGTGGAGAAAGTGAGATAGGGGAGAAACGAGAGAGGGGGAGTATTAAATCTGATGATTCTAGAAGTTATTGATCAAAGGATATATTTATTACGAAATATGTAGTTATTGATGAATGTAGTTGAGAGGTTTCGGAATGAAGTGATTCATTGATTAGATTTTCATGTTACTCTTGTTTCTCACGCCAAGCATGGATCATGTGAGCATAGAGTATGTGTTAAGGAAATCATTTATCACTATCTTACTCACATATTGTTAATGTCAATTGAATATGTAATAATCTTTAATGAGATATAAAAATGAAAAGTGTTTTCAAAAAACCCAAAGGGGGGATTGTAGGGAAAAACCCCTCATGGTAACATTGTAATATATTTTTTGGATGATTCTGTTTGTTGAGAAAGAGGGTTTACAAGGTATGTTATGGAGGTCCATAGATATTGTTGAATAGGTATGTTGAACAAAGATCTGGGATAGAGGAATTGATTCCATGTAAGCGGTAAATAATAGTACGTACAAAATGTGATGTTGTTTCCTAGTGTTTGCCAAATTTTTGGTGTCCAAAATGTGGAGTTTGGATAGCATTTCAAAAACGTAATTTCCTTGAAAGAATTATTAAAATATGGAAAATTAATGAGTTTCAAGAAGCGGGGATTCAAGAAGGGTGTTTCACAAAGGATCAAAGAAAGATGACCTTGATCTACACGACAACGATGAGCATCACAAACGACGAAGGTATGGAGCATTGTGAGTGGATCATCGTGCCTGAGTAAACATTTTGACAGAATTTCTATGATTATGAAAATAATTGATAATTAGAAATTTCCATGGAGCTTCATGAAAAATGGAGCATCACGACAGAAAAATGGGAGCATCCCGAAAAGGTGATGACAAGGCCAGAAGTTTCTAGAATCAGTAGAAATTCTGATAAATAAGCCTCTGCCCCCTTCAAAAAAGTAGTGAGACTCAAAAAGGATTATAAGGATCCGGGTTTGAGAAGGTGTTTCATGAAGGTGTTCAGTGATAGATTGTCATGCGAAGAAGTTTGCAAAGGCTATGATAGCAAACCAAATGTTCTGAGTATCGCAAAAGTAAAGGAATTTGTGAAGGCTATTTAAGCTTCAAGAAAGGAATGAGATTCGAGAATTCTATTTTATCTTCATGAGATATGTGTTCTTTGAGAAGAATAAGTGAGATTTGTGAAAGTTAGGAGATTCATGAATGGATATTTGAGCTTCATGAAAGAGGACCTTCGTAAAGGAAATGAGCATTAAAAATGTTTTTCAGAAGGTATTACCCATCACATATATGGTAAAGTGGTATTCATCTATTAGACGAAAATGGAACTTAAAAAGAGAATCCATATAAAAATAAGGATGTATTCATTAGAAATAATGTATAAACCTACAAATCCATAAACATTGGTTGAATACCTTCCAAGATCAGTGAGTGAAAGAAGAGGTAGACGGTGATTCTTTCCACTAGAAGTGATTTAGTGAAAGAGACATAGGGGTGACCCTTGGGAATGAAGTGAGAAGAACCTAAACCTTGTAATGTGGGTGACCCTATGTAATGATGATATCTAGCTCTAACTATCATTATTTTCTGTGACCCTTTGTGAATTTTGTACAATCAGTACATCATCGTTGTATGCTCCTTAGAGGTAGCCCAGTGAGGGTGAATCAAGTAAAAATCACCACGACTATGCACTTTATCTCTTGCATTATATTAAAATAATCATTGTTAGATAAAGTAGGAAATTATAAGATCAAAATTAATACTTAAGTGAAAACACTATGACCCATATAATAAATTGGCCAAATATATTATGGTAGAAAGTATTTATAAAATAATTCACATACCTTGATTCATCCCCCATATCATGTTATCTAGGTTCCTTTTGGACATAACAAGAGGCTTATAATCATTTTTGAAATTTTAATTTCATTTAACTTTTTATTTAGATTCATGATATATTTTTTTTGATCCAAACATTGTTGTTTCTCTATTTTTCAATGATGTTAGTTTTCATGGAATATTTCAAGTACTATTGGGGAACAAATTTGAATCCCTTTTTACATTTTACTACCATCTTGGATCACCTTTACATTGAACCTTTATCAATCCATTAGTATACACGAGATACCTTTTTATTTTTTCACATTACAATATATTTATCCATTCTTTATCTACTCTATTAGTCAGATGCCTAATTATTTTTGAACTCAAGTATGGGGGAGGAGGAAGATGGACTGTATTTTTCTTTAATGATTTTTTTTAACTAAAAAAATTGTTTCCATACATATTAAGACATTGGTGGAATAAATTTCATTATTTAATGATGCATGGGTGGACCAATTATCATTAAAAAAAATTTGGGGATTTCACCAATATTTTACAATCAAACTCTACCTCTCTTTTAATAAAAAAATATGACTCTAGGGAGAAATTATGGATCTGAAATCAAGTTCAAAGAAGGATAAAAATTTGTGAAAGAGGGAAGAAATTAATCATTGATAATGATACTCCATGTGTTAAATTATTATGTGAATCAAGTAGTGTTTGGGGTTATTAATTTTGGATCACATTGAGGAGCACAGTTCTTGATAAAAAAATATTTATTTTCATTTACTTCACTTTAGATCCCAACCCTCCTCATTCTTCCCCTAATGTTTTACATTTAAAAAAATCAAACCTCATATTCATAAGAACCCAAGAAAAAATAATTATTATTGATATATTTGTGAACCTAATAAGTGGGAATATTTGTAATATTTAAATCATTTGGAGATCACACATGTTCTTGGAAATTAGAAAAAAACTACAAAAAATCTTGTTGAGTGAATAGAGAAATGTTTTTCCGGGGTGGTAGGTATAACATTAACCTGATGATTAACATGTGATTGAATGAAATTTTATTATTTGTTATGATTTGGAGAAATTTTATCTAAGTATTAGGAATGATATTTCCTTATATGTGACAATGGATTATGTGTCGTCCTTTATACACTGGGATGTTTGGTTTGACCTTGCTATTAGATGATTTCATGGGAGTGCAACGGTTATGTTTAAGGGAATGACGAATAAAATATTTTTAACACATTTTATTCTATAATTAAATGTTTTTAATCCCAAAATAGAGTTATTTTATGTAAAAAATTTAAATCTTTAGGTTTTAGTAGTATTTTGAGGTTAATCGAAAAAAAGGCCTAATTTACGATTTAATAATTTTATTTTCATCTATATTTTTAACATTACATTTAATACACCAATTTATATTTTTCTATTCATTTTTAGGAATTAAAAAATAACTGGATGAATTTTATTCTTCTAGAACCAATGCTCAATCTATTATTGGAGGCCCAAAACTATCTCCCAAGTCAGGACTCAGAAAATATGGTTAGAATGGACTACATTTTATGATGCACCCATATCTCCCAAAATAACTTCCCAACTAATATGAACTTGAAAATAGATCTATGTAAGATATTAATGAAAACATATTATAGGGGTTTCAATTCCTGATTCTACCCATTTAATGTTCATAAATTTAGGGAAAATTAGATATGGGTGGCAGAAAGTGTATGCTTGGACTAATTAATGTTCTATAGTAAATCTACCACAACACCTTCATCTGGTGGCCAATAAATATTATAGTTTTTGGGTGAATTTTAAATATATAAATGAAATATTTATATAATAAAAGCTTTTAAATTATTATATTTTATGAATCTGACATTCTATAACATTCGAAATTAATATTTTGGTGCCAAAATTTATCAATTATTAGCCTAAAAATACACGTATGACCTCCCATACCAAAGGTTAGTGAATTCAAAAAAGGAATAGTGGATTTTTGATTTTGTATTAGTTTGAATATTTTCAATATATACTATTGTGTTTCTATTATTCTTATATCCATTAATTTGGTTTTATTTTTTGTGTTTCTCCAACTGTACATATTGTAAGTCCATAACTGTTCAGAACTAACCATCACTATTGTTCGATGGAGGGGGGTGGAGAAAGTGGTTATGTTTCGGTTATTAAAATTAAATGATTTCTCATATTATATTCTAATATTTTAATGGTAGTTAAATTGATTATGGTGATTGGTCACCCCACATTATCTACTACTATATTATTTATCTTTATTCACTCAATTTATTTCTCGTTAACATCCGAGTCATTAAAATGGTGGATTTTGGGTTAGGTGTTGATGCTGAAGTGATTACTTCTTCATAAATAGGTCTCAATGTAGGGTAATAAAATTTAAACAATAGGGTGTATTTTGATACGTCTTTATGTCTATGTTTAGTAAAACAATGAGGAAATATTTTGAATAACAATGATAAAATCACCAAGAAACCTCGAGAACAATGGTTTTCATATTCTGGCTTCTTTGTTTATTTACATTCTTTTCATTATGTTTTATATTTTAATTAATAAATATATTATATTAAAATAATTACATAAAAAACCATCAATCTATATTATTACATATGTTAGATTTATATAAGTTAGAATATAATAGTGATAATAGTAAATTTTGTGTGTGTAAGAGGCAACCATGTGATTGACACTCGGGTGTGGCACTATGATAAATCTTTTAAAAAATAAGGATTTAATTAATTAGGTATTGATGAAAAATCCCCATTATTCAATAATAATTCTGGATTATACATTAAGTAAGTTATATGGTTTCATTTAGTGTCACATACAATTGTATCTAATTGCGATTTGATGTTCACCTTGATTTTTAGAGAATTCTCCAGTATCCTCTAGATTTAGAGTTGTGTTTTTAATACTACCTATCATCTTCTGATGGATTTTCGGTCTTATATAGAAATTCAAACCCTATAGTATATGTTGATAAATTTATATATATATATTAAAGGTGTATTGGATCAAAAAATTCCTCTAGTAGAGTTTTCTTACAATAATATATTTTAGCCTTTAATTTACATGGATTCTCATGAAGACCTCTATAGAAGCCAGTGTAGAAATCCAATATTCTACCATGTTGTAAGGGAACAAAAGATATTGGGACCTAATTTAGATTTGGAAATAAAATAGAATGTTATATCCATTTAGAATCACATAAATCCATCATAGAGTTGATAGAAAATTTCAGATCATAATCAACAATGAAATATGGAATTCAACGTTGGTGAGATAAAATTCCCAAAAATCTCTCTATGAAAGAAGTATATGAGATTCAGAAATATAGAAAAGGAAATCCATAGTTTTATTGGACCTTTAGAGATTCTTTATCGAGTAGGTATTATAACTTATCACTTGGCACTTCCACTGAACATATCTCAAGTACATGATGTCTTCCATTTATCTCTCTCGAGGAATTATATACATGATTTATGAAATTTACCAAACTCAGTGGTTTTAAAAATGGATAATTATATTTACTTTTATTAATAACTGGTAGAAATATATTATCTTCTACATAATTTTATATGGAACAAGTCAAGTCACATAGTTAAAGGACAAAGGAGGAATCATGAATTAAAAGAAGCTACATGGGAACTTTATGATGTGATAAAACAAAGATATATCAATTTTTTCAACTATAGTGATGTAATTTCAAGCAGGAAATTCATTTTAAGGGAGGCCAAATAAAACACCTATATACTTAATGATATATTTCTCTTCAAATAAATTATATTTCATTGATTGGTTCCAATGCACACAAACCTGAGTGCAAATGTACTATAATATATAATAAAAATATAAACCTTCAATTAAATTGTTGATTTTATACTAATGATTTTTTTTCAAAATATATTTATATGAATCAAATATATTAATAAATAGGAAATAAATTTTTTAAAAATAATTTATATGCATCACAAATAATTCTTTTATCAAAAATGGTTTTATTTCTATTTGTGGGAAAATAATATAATTAATTAAAAAAACTATTAGAAAATTTATTTGAAAAATTTAAATCCATTACTAAAATCACAACTTCAATATTATATTAAATTGAATGTTTTATAATTTTTTAAAAATATTTATTCTTTTTGAATATAGAAAAATAATTATTTTTATTGAAAAATGTCTTTTTGTTTAAATAATACAAAAAGTTGCATTTGGTTTTAAAATATTTTTAAGTGAAATTAGATAATTTATATTATAAATTATCCAATTTATATCATTGTAATAAATTTAATATTTTATTTTGGTATAAAAACAGTTATACTTAAGAAAAGAAAATTCCTAGGGAACTTCTTTTCATTTTGTTTTGGGGGTTTAATTTTTAAATTAAATTATTCCACTTCTGTGAATTGAAATAGAAAAAAATGATTAAATAATTTTACTCATCATTTCAATTTTTTTATTATTCCACTTTAATTTTTGGGTCACATTTAATAGTAAAAATTTTGAAAAATAAAAATCACTATGGTAAAGGTTATAATTAGTTTCTTATGGAGAGGATTTAAATAAAGATATAAGGATAATTTTTAAATTTAATCTTGTCTATGTCCTATCAGATTCCTAAATTTTGAACAATTAATATCCTAAAGTCAAAAATATATAAATTTTAAATCAAATTGGTTGATTATGAAATTATTATATTTTAATCTTTTCGGAAATTTTGATTTTGTCCTATGCCATATTTATAAAAGGACAAACCTAATTTCTATTATACACACCCTTTTGAACAATATAGATCAATCAAAACCTAACCAAAAATCTTATGAAATTATATATCCATGATTTAGAGGTACTCATCTTCGTAAAATAACATTGAAACTATCATTTAGAAATTATCTATGATAGGTCTATGAAAAAAGAGTTAATCATCCTAACCGACCTCTTTTAATTTATTTCTTCTTATACCTCCTCTAAATCTATTGTATTAATCATGAACTGATTACTTGATTACCTTGAATAAAATTAATTATTATTATTATTATTTAACCACCTTTATTCAACATATTTTCAATCAAATGCCAAGAAAATGTATTCCGCTTGAATATTTGTGGAATACCACCTCCAAGTAGCGATACCATTAATATTCCAAAACCATATTTAATGGATGCTTATTAAGATGAATTAATGGATTATATATGATATTTATTACATAATTATTTCTTTATAATTATAATATTTTTTCTATCCTCTTACCTTTAAATCCATTGGAATATAATAATGTCACTTGTGTGTATGTGTGGACTACCACCTCCATGAAGCGAGGTGATTCATTTTTCACTTCAAATTTACATGGATGTTAATAATGATATATTTAATGAATATAAATGATATAATAATTATACTATAAATTTTAATTAATATTTATGTTTCATATATTTCATCATTCGAAAAGTGAAAACAATCTTCACGCATATGTATAAACCACCGTCTCTATGAATGATGTAATTAATTTTTCTATAAATTATTTTTAAGGATGAATATAAAAATAGATAAATTAAAATATATTTTATTAATTTCAATATTAATACTCTGGTGATGATGACACTAGATCAATGTAAAAGTATTTTAACTACTTAAATAAAATTATCATAAAATTTGAAACAGTTAACACCCAAAAATGACGATTTTAATAAGGGATTTTAAATAAATTGGTGTCAAAATATTTTAAGCAGTGAATATGTGGTATTATAAGTATTTTAATAATTATATTATGTAAGTATGATAAATTTAAATTTGTCAAACTAGATTCTAGATTTCATTCAATGAATGTCGAACTTTAGTTAAGGGTTTCTTGCCTTAGTTTGTTTTTTGTGATACATATGGAATATTCACCACTTGTTTCATTATTGTGGGGTATATACTAAACATTTGATATTATATATCATGAATGTATTTATTTTTATGATATTTAATATTTCATTGGATTTCATTATTTCTTTGGTGTTATGATTGAAAAGATTCCAAAGTGGTAAGGTAATGGTTTTTCAAAGTTATTTTTTATCAGGATTATTTATGATTATATTTCCAATGATAAAATTATATTAACTGTCTCTCATGAATCTAATGAGTATTATTATCTTCTAATTGTTTCTAATTATTAAAATTTTTTCTTTAATTTTACACTTTTTAAGTATTCAATAGATAAAAATAATAACTTTTTAAAGGCCATATTTTTATCCCTCTTTTTTTTTGAAATCCATTTTTCTCTATATTCGTGTTTTCTAAAAATTCATTCAAGAATGATGTTTCTAATAATTTATTTTTTTTAATTTTATTTTTAAAAATAAATATGATTATTAAAAAATGGTTTAAATGTAGTCTTCTTAAAAAAAATTGAACTAGGTAATCATGAATTTTTACTAAAAATGGGAATGGAATCGTTGTTTTTATGAACATGACCCGAAATATTTTTCACACTATCAAAAATGATCAAGGAATTAAAGATTAATTTTAAATATTAAGTGGTTTTTTTCAATTAATGTGTTTTCCAAATTATTTTTTGGATGTCTTGTTTGTATATAATTTACTTCCAAATGAAATGTGTATTTTCCTCAAGAAATATTCAAGATATCTTTTTAAGAATAATTTCGAATGTGATAAATTAATTTTATATTATTTATTATTTAATATGGATATGATCTATTGATGTCATCCTAATTATTTATCTAAATGGTTTATTTTTATTATTATGTAATTTTTACGAATCTGATTTATTTCTCATAGGCTTTTCTAGGATAAATTATTTAAATGATTATGAAACCCATTTATTTTCCATTGGTTATGATATATCATGAATAATTTATGATATTAAGACACAAATATCAATAGACTATGATTATGTGAATTTTGGGCCTAAAATTATATATCCACTCATTGTATTATCTAAATATATACATCTACTAAGATAATAAAGACAATAATAGGTGTGAACTAAGTTTGTTAAAGGACTATGTCAACTATGATAGTCTTGGGAGTGAACCTTGACAAAGGATGCAATGGAATGGGGAGTGAACCTGATAAACAATGATAGTTCTAGTAATGATCCTTGAATAAGTAAATGATTTTATATTCTTATGTGTATTCCAAAAACTTATGTCATATGCCAATGTTATCATCTCATGGATCATGTTCATTAACTCCATTATAATTTATGTCTTATGAAATTACAAGATTTATAACATCATTCAAGATTGTGATATATGATATAAAGGTATGGTTTTCAAATGTTATGTTCATTTTCTCATTAACATATTATCATGTGATTCATAAGTGACCATTGATGTATCCCTTGTTTATGAATATTGAGCCTCTAATCTCACTAATTATTATGTTTCATTTTCCTATGTTATGAAGAAGGGTTTTAAATATTATATTTCTATGAAAGATGCAAGATATGAATAACATAATGGGATATTATATAGATTCCTTAGAAACAAGGTGTCAATGAATCCTTTTTTACAAATAAATGAATCCTATATAATTCTAGCATTGTTCATAATGTTTTGTTTTTTAGTATTAATATAATAATATTTAATATTTATATTTGAAAAGTATGGTTTAGTAAAAAATTTCCATTTTATACATTTAGTTTTTTATTTTTTGGACCCCTCTTCTCTTCTTCATGCTTATATGAAGCATGGGCCATGCATGGGAGGTTTATGTTTGGTCCAAATAGAAATATGACATATGACCTAGAGGGGGGTGGATAAACAAAAATAAAATATATTAAATGAATTTATAAATGATTTATATTATTTATAAAATTTAATTAATACAGTAATTCAGTAGGGGGCTAAAATAATGAACACGTGGATATTTTTATATTTTTTTATCAAAAGTGGACATAATCAACTCTTATACCTCTCTAATAAGTGAGATATATGTTGATAACTAACTTACTTTTAAAGGGTAATCATAAATCAAATAATAAAGCTTCTATTGTAAAATAATAATAAGACCCGTGAATATTTTTGTGGGAATCCCAACATAATGACATACTTATGTTTATCATTTGGGGGTCACTAAATGAATTGTCCTAAATTTATAATTTGAGAGTCACAACCGGATGAAAATAAATCATTTTTAAAAGATTAAATAAAAAATGAGAGTCTACGTGAGATATTTCAAATATTATTTCAAACATAAAATTCTATAATGAAATAGATTATGAAATTAAGGAAGTACAAATATTGGTTATTGAGTATAGGATAAGATCATCTTTTGAATGTAGTATAAGTTGTAATTAGAAAATTGATTGATCATCAAGATGATTAATCATATATTAAACAAGAATTTTCATATTTTTCAATAATTTGAATGTTCATTGCTTTATTCTCATTGAAAAATAGAGTATAGAAGATTCTACCACTCTATAGTTCCATACATACTCTAATATTCATTATATTTCTTCTAAAAAACATATAATAACTAAAAAGAGATCATGAAATTAGTTAGAATCATTTAAAATAATAATAACAAAGTGTAATATAAATATCACTAAAATATAAATTTTTTTAGAAATATAAAAAAATTGAAGCTAAATTAAATATATAATTTGAATGATTATAACAAGTAAATAAAATTTAAATTATTCACACATCTTCATTAAACGTATTTAGTTAATTTCATAACTATCACATGAAAATAAATTTTAAATAAAACAATGGGATATCTATTTTTTAAATATAATAGCATATGAAAACATTTTAACATGATTTTAATATGAGAAAAATACATTGAAAATATTTAACATAATTAATGAATAATTTAAAGGCTATTGAATTTGTTAGTTTAACAACAATAAATTAATTCAACCAATGTTATATTTTTCTACAAAACCTGAAGAATAAATTAAAATAATTTTAAATAGAAATTTAAAATAATTCAAAATAATTATCCTAGATAAAACATTAATTATTATTAATTTTAAAACAAATAAAATAATCCAAATAAATACTATACTCATGAACTAATTAAAAAATTATGAAAATAACAAAAATAGAGTAGCGTAAGATTTCCAATTAAATAAAATTAACTGGAATACCCAAAAACAATTACAGTAGGAGGTAATAGGATACTAATACCACTACTGTTTGATGATAGGAACTAAGATGCTACCATCTCAAGTGATATTACCATTTTAAATTATGCTACCATCTCAAGTGATTCTTTCATAATAGTGGAATGGTTCTACCAATAGAAGAAAATAAAGGAGATGAGCTAATGCCATGGAATATGGTACCATTACTACAATCTACCACTACTATCATGCTAAAATTGAAGAAGATAAAGAGTTCTTCAATAACTACATGATACCATTGGCTTGAGTTGGATGGTGATACTACTTCTATTTGGAAATTGGAGTGTTGTAAGGTATTGCATTGTTAGGTTCTAATATGGCTCAATGAAACAAGCTACAGTCACTGAGAAGTGGTGGATCTACCTTTTCAAGGAAGAGGTGGAGCTACCATTTGGGAGAAATACCATTGAAATGAAATACCATCGGGAGAGGTATAGAAGAAACTCATATACCATATCATGAATCTTATTCCAAGATGTGATGCATTATGTGGAGGATAATAAAACCTCCACCCCACCATCACATGAGAATAAATGAGCAGCTACCATGGATACCCCATGATATCAATTATGGATCCACATGAGAATGATTTAAATAATATATTACTAACATCATGGAAGGAGGGAGGTTAGGTTATACTGTTTATGGATAATCGGGTGGAGAAGCTAGAGAATTAGTGTTGTGCAGTGGATATGATGAAAAATGTTCATCATTTCAAAAAAATCATGACACATAAACCATGGTGATTTTTTATCCCATCAAAATGATTGAATTAGCCAAAATTCCAACTTACTTTAACCAATATAATTTTGTTAATTTCTAAAGGATAAAAAATTTCTTTAATCCTACATGTATATCTTTAGAGAAAAAAATAGGAATACATAGAATAAAAGTTTCATAAAAAATTACACGAATGTTATAGAAATTATCCCATTTTAAGGTAAATTAATGGAATTTCTATATTTTCATACAGTTTAATTAAATTTATAAAGACTTATTATCTTTCTAATTAAACTAATGATATATGAATAACATTTATATCAAAAGTGTTATCATTGATTTAGAAATGATTTTGAATTTTAAATATTCTTTAATTCCAAAATTATTGCATAAAATTTATAAATTTTTTTGACCATGTAAAAAATTCATAAATACATTTAGTTTAGTAAAATATATATAAATATTTTGAATATCCAATGGAATAATTTCCTGAAAATCTGATCTATAAAACTCAAGTTATAAAAGAATAACTAAAGAAAATATTAAACACTATAAACTCAAAAATACTATTCAAACCAAAATCATGATGTGTATTACAAAAAATACAAACATCATAGACATTTATTTAGACTTTCACATAGTTAAATAAAAGATAAATAAAATTTTTATCTTTCATAATAAAATGGAATTATAAAATCTGATCATTACAACTCAATAGAAATAAAAATACACAATGCTAGTTAGATATTATTTTCACATAATATAATGAGAGGGATTGTAATATTCAAAAAACAAAAAACTAACTACATGAAATCCAACAATAAAAAATTACATGAAATAAAATTCACAAAAATATACCCCTTTTGGTTTATTATAAAACCAAACATTTAAACCTAAGAACATTTTATTTTCTCCAAATTTTAAATAAACACAAAGTCAAAATAAAAACCCCCACTATATATGCAAATATAAAATAATTATGATGCCAACATCTCAAGATCAAATTTTATTTTTCCAACTTGATAGGAGTCTAAGGAATTTGTAGAGATATCTAAAAGATTATTCTTATTATGGATAGATACAAAAAAAATATCATACTTACTCACATTATCTATAATAAAATGAAATATATGATCGATATTCTTTGTTCTAGAATATTTAAATTGTTTTTAATAATATAAATCTCAGAAGTTTTATCACAATAATTTGTAATTTATCAAGATAGATACCAAAATCATAAAAATAGTTCTTAATACACTATTATTTATCATAACTACTAGAAGAAGATATATAATTAGCTTATACAGTAGATAGATAATTGAATAATTGTTTTATAAAAGGACAAAAAAATAATTATTTTCCAAGAAAGTGACACAAAACTGATGTGATTTTTCAATTAGTTATAAAGCCTCCAAAATCAAAATCAGAATAGTCTATTGAATAAAAAATGAAATATTTAGTAAAAAAACATAATTAATAGGTCCTTTAACAGACCTAATTATTATTTTCACATCATTAAAATGAATTCTATTATGACCATCTTGAAATTTTTCACATAGAAAAACACTAAGAATGATATCAGTTCTAGATGTAGTTAAATAAATCAAGATACCTATGATACCTCTATAAATATTAATATCAATAGATTTAATATATGTATCAAAATTTAATTTATAAATTGTACTCAGATGTTTTCATAGATTTATAGAAATAATTCCAAAACTCCTAAATAATAATTTTTCATACTTAGATTGATTAAGAAATATGTCATCATTCCATTAAGAAATTTAAATTTCAAGAAATAACATTAAATCTCACATTAATATCTTTTCAAAATCAAATGAAATCGACCTAGAAATATCATTACAAAATATTTCACTATAAGAACCAAATAATTATATAATAAATATAATTTTTCATAAGTAAAATATTATTAGAAATTATTCTAAGAAAAACTATAGGACCAATATTCATTTTATTGAAACTATTATCTAATAGAAATAAATAAATTCTATCATACCAAGAAAGCAGTTATTTTTTGATACCATACAGTAATTTGGTTAATTTAAAAACTTGATTAATAATTTTATTATTTTCAAAACTAGGGGGTTGAGAAACAAAAAATTCTTCAAAATAAAACCATTTAAGAAGGTGCTATTTTAAATCCAGTTAAAATAGTCTAAAACCTTGAAAAAATTAAACATATAATAAAATTATAAAACTGAATAACCTATAAAAATGTAAAAATAAATCTTTAACATCGATAGCTTTTTCTTGAGAGTATCCTTCTTCTACAAATGTTTCTTTGTTTTTAAAAATTTTTCAAGATTCATCCCTATTTTTTTTAAAGATCCATTTAGTTTCAATTTTCTTCTTATCCTCAAGAAATTATTCTAAATAACAAACATTAATTATAATAAAATTATTAAGTTCATCTGTAATGATAGAAATCTAGTTAGAATAATTGAAAAAACCAGTGACATTATTAGGAACATATTTAGTAATAAAAACAGATTTAACAAAAAAGTTTAAAATACATCTTTTGGTTTTCAAACTATAACTAACATTACCAATAAAATTTTCTATGTGATGATCTTTATGAACCCCCAAAGATCTTGGATTAAATAGAGAAAAAAAATTTCTCCACCTCAATAGATACAGTATCTAGTGGTTTTTCTTCTCCAAAATTGAAATCCTTAAAATCATATTCATTATTTTCAAAAAAAAAATGACAACACTAGATTCATCAAAATTATATATAAATATTTATATATAATAAAACTATACTTATTATAAACTCTATATTCTTTACTATTAGAAGTGTAATAAAGGAAGATACCTTCAACACTTCTAGAATAAAATTTATCTAAAATATCTTTTCTCTTTAAGACAAAAACATTACAACAAAAAAAATTAAAATAAAAATCCTTTAGTATTTTTAAAATTAATCAATTCCCAATGGGGTTTCTTTAGTAATGGTCTAACATAATATATATTAAAAACATACCAAGAAGTATTAATAATTTCATAAATTATACTCATTATGCATGGTTCAATTCATTTCTTGAATATTTCTATTTTACCATTCTACGAAACCATTTTTTGGGTGTTATATGAAAATAATAATTATGAGTATAACCATTATATTAAAAAAAATTAGACTAACAATTTAGAAAATCACTACCATTATCACTTCTAATGGAAACAATGTAACGTCCTTTTTTATTTTGAACTAAATTGTAAAAATCAACAAATATAGCTCAGGTTTCATTCTTATTAGATTTAAAATAAACCCATATAAATATAATAACATCATTAATAATGAATAAAATATATTTATTTCCATTTAAAATATTATTTTTTAATGGAAAAATAAATAATTAGTCAATAATTCATGTGGGTTAGATGTAGAAACGTGATTGATATATATGAAACTCTCATTAGGTTACATTACATTTTAAGAATAAATCAATCAAATATTTTCTTCCCATTGCCTTCGGTAAATGGAAAACAAGTCCATGTAAGGATAAAATGTCTATCATCCATAAATGAGAATGAATAATCCTTATATTCCAGATATAATTTTTTTATATAGTATTAAAAAACATAAAATTTTGATTAATATGATCAGGGAAATTAATATAATAAGTATTATATTATATATTAGCATAAAATAAAACATTTATATTTTTAGAAAATAAAAAAATATTACCTTCAAATTTAACATATATACCATTATCATGTAATTGTGAAATGAAAATTATGTTTTGACTGAAATCAATAACATATAAATCTTTAGAAATTAAACTATTTTTTGAAATACCTACATCCCCAAATATCCTATCATTTCCTTTAGGTTTATCTCTAGAATAGATAGAACCTCTATCACATTTGTTATAAGAGAAAAAATTTGATTGTTCATCATTAAAGAGTTTTGAACAACTATTATCCATGTACCATGTTTCATTATTAATACATCCAATTTTTTTAGAGAATAGAATACTCAAAAAAAAATTTATACATTCTATTTTGGTTCTAACTGGGTTAAAAATATAATTCATAGGTACCCAAATAGATTTAAAACCTTTATTTTAATTTTATCTTGTAGGTAAATTCTTTGAAAAATTTTATTGGAATAACCAGGTGATTTAGGATATATAAGAAAATATTAATTATCATAATATTATTTCATACAACATTGGAAGTATGTAACTTAAGAAACTTTTTTAGTAAATCTTTTTAAAATGGTAGTATTGTATAATTTGAGAATCATTAGATTGTAACCAAAAACGGTTTTATCTTTACTCGGTTTCATCATAGATAGAAAATTTTTATATTTTTTCTTTCCTTGAAAAAAACTAGATGACATCTATTTTAATCTTTCAACTTCCTTTATAATATTTTTATTTTCCATCTGAATAGACTCAAAATTATCATAGATCTTACCTTTAGAACATGAAGAAGAATTTCTTACTTCTTATTTAATAACATCATTGTCCTTATTGAATTTCTTGTTATCTTTAATAAGACTCATATTTTATTCATTAAATTATTTATATAAATATGTTACTCTTAATAAAATAATTTAAATTTTATCATTATATTAATATAACTCATCAAAGAAAAAACTATCACATTTAAAATAATAGCTATAATCGGAATAATTACATACCTAACTTTTACTTACTTCTATCATTGAGAGGTTGGATATCTCTTTTTCACTTTTAGATTCATCACTTGAGCCATATTCTTCAATGAAAATCCATCCAACATGATAAGAATAGTTTAATTCCAATTCGTGATTCTTATATATTCCTTCTTGATTCATATTAAAACTATCTATTTTGATATACCCCTTCTATATACATTTATAACATGTCGCATCTAGAAAATATGTGGTACCCTTCTTTTCCGTTAGATCATTTGTTGGATCTTTACTTGGTCACTTCTTAAACATTTTCTTTATTTTCATCAAATTATGAACACCTTTTATTAAATTCTGAATTTATCAATTGTCACTATCTTATTCCTTTTGATTTATAAGAGCTAGAAATAACATATATATTTTATTTTAAAGCAATATTATTCATCATTGAAGTCTCTTATTTTTCGATATTCTTCCACTAAAGTTACTATTGTAACAATGATCCTATTAGTTCACCTAGATTTTAATTATTGATGTTCATACTTTCACTAATCACAACCATATTCTCATTCCATTTCTTGGTTGTAGATCAGAAGACAATTTCAACAATTTATGAGTTTTCCATATCTTCTCCATGGTAATTCATTCATTTTACAATGCTGTTGAATCGATTTAATATTTTAATAATAATTTTTTCTTTATCCATCATGATGTATGGGTACTCAGATTGATGCATTCCATGTTGGGTCTAAATAATTATGTCTGATCGAAAGTGAGTAACTTGAATATTTTCCTTGATATCATGAGTTGTGTTACATGAAGACACATGCCTAAACACATGTATGTTAATATTAAAATATAAACTATTAGCATCTTTGTAATTTAAAACATATATAGAAGAATAGTTTCCTATAGGAGTATCTGTGTCAGATTCCGGCAGTGTGTACAATTTTTCCCTGGTCGACCAATGCTCTATAGTTAATTATTTGAGGTATGCATCCATTATGGATCTCCAGTATCCATAATTAATACCATCAATGTGAGGTGGCTTATGAGTAATCCAAGCATTATTTTTATTAATTACTTCCATTTTAAAGATCTCATATGTATAATTTTAAGTCTAGGAAAGGGATAATGTAATAAAATATAAACAAAAGACACTATATAAGGATTAGATAAATTACAAAAGGAACTACCCATGAAGCCAATTGATAGGTCTAGATAAAAATATGACATATGGTCTAGAGGGATGTGAATAGACTAAATTAAAACTTATAAAATTAATTTATTAATGATTGGAATTAATTATAAAAGTTAATTATTGGAGTTAATTATCATCAGAATAATAGAAATAACATAAGAATGTTTTAGAGTATTTTTCTCTAAAGTGAACATAGTATACTCTTAAACCTATCCACTCTATGAATGATACAATTTTTATAACATTATTTTTAAAGGGGAATAATAACACAATAAAAAATACTTTTTCTCGAGGAATAATAATCATACACCAGAATTTTGTAAGGGGAGTCACAACCCATTTACAACACTAAATTTAGATACCAGGAGTCACGACCTGAACAGTCCTGATGATAAAATTCGAGAGTTATAACCCATAGAAATAAAATTATGATGTAAGTAAAACCATAAAAAATAATGAGAGGTTACATGTGAGAGATAGGAAACAATGTTAGAGAATCAAGAGACCAGAATTAAAGAAAAGAAAAAACACAAGAAGCACATATATAGGTCTTTGAGTAACAGATAAACTCATCTCTTCAAGGATGTAGAAGTCATACAAGAAGTAAATAAACACTTGAGATATTGTTTGGATGATGAATCATTAGTCACCCATGACTTTGAAGATAGTACAACACTTTTAATGTTCACATGTATATTCTCAAAAAAATAGTGTGTTATATATCTTATCACTTTTCAATTGATACATCCTCTAATGTCCGTTATATAAATTATATAAAACTTATAACAGTTAAAAATTGCTTTTTCAATTAGTTAAAATCATTTAAAACAATAATCACAAAGTCAACCATAAATGTCACTGTGGATAAAAATTTTATACAAATATTGAAATAGTTCAAAATAAATTAATTATATAATTTAAATGATTTTAATAAGTCAAAAATTAAGTCATTAAAAACATCTTGATAAAATATGATCAATTAATTCCATAAATAGCCTAGGATAATTAACTATAAAAAATCAGTTATATATATTTTTATTTAAATGCATCAAATATAAAAAAATTAACTTGCATTTAATATGTGAGAAACACATTAAAATATTTATCAATATTAATAAATAATTTCAAAAAAACTAAAATCAATAATTTAACAATAATAATTTATTTGAACATATGATGTATTTTTCAATGAAACCTAAAAATATATTAAAATAATATTTAAAACATGTTTTAAAAATTTCAATAAAATTCCAATATACCAAACATGATTAACATATTATTATATGACAATGAAAATAATTAAAATAAATATTATACTCATACACCAATTAAAAATTTAAAAATAAAAAAACTTTGCAAAATAATATTTTCCAATAAATAAAATTTATGAGTAGTTGAAAAAAAAATTATAGCTAGTGGTATCAGCAGATTACTGCCACCAACATTAGAAGACGAGGAGTTGGGCTTGTATATTCACAAGTTATCCTACTATCCCAGTGGCATGACTCTACCATTAGAAGAAAATATAAAAGATGACCTACCACTTAAGGATATGCTACTATTATTTTAATCTACTAGTTATGTCTATGCTACCATAAGAGTTAAACATTCCTTCTGTCACTACAAGCTAGAGTTGTATGGTGATACCAATTCTATTTCAATATGTATTTATTCAAGGAATTGTGCTTCTAGGTTCTTCTAATTCTTATAGGATGTAGCAACTGTCACTTAGAAGAGGACGATATAGCATTTTTGGGAAGAGGTGGACCTAAAATTGATGAGAATATCCTTTAAAATTAACGACCATCAGGAGAGGCATAGAATATGTTTATATTCCATTGCATGAATCTTCGATTGAGATGAGATGCACTGTGCAAATAACATAGACTATACCCCACTATCATAAGATTACAGAGGATCCACTATTGTGGATAGTCTATTCTACCATTGAAGGTTCCACATGATACTATTATAAAGAATCAATTTCTACCGTCATGGAAAGAGGAAGGTTGGGTGATACCATTGATGGAAAACAATGTGGAGAATATTGATAATTAGAGTTGTGTAAAGGAGATGATGAAAAGCATTAATCATTTCATGAAAACGATGACAAATAAACTATAGAGATTATTATCCAATATAAAATACATAATTACCCAAATTTCCAAAAGACATAAACGGATATTATTTTAATATTTTTTAAACGGATCAAAAATCACTTCAATATGACATGTATATCATGAGATATGATCAAAAAATTGTAAAATATATATAATATAAGCTATATAAAAAATGAGTTGAATCTTGGGTATATTCATCCATCTCTAAGGAATATAAATGAAATTTTTATATTTTTATACAGTTGATTTAAGTTTATAAAATATTATTATATTTCCAACATAGTAAAGATCATGTGATATATATGTATATTGAACGAGTTATCATTGATATAATTTTTTATTTATTTATGGATATTACATAATTACAGTACTATTACATAAACATCAAAAAAAATTATTCCACTTAAACAACAAAAGTAGACTACTATTTAGTTTAATAAGATGAAAAAAATCTAATTTAAATCTATTAGAAGATGTTTCATAAGAATCTGATCCATGAAACTCATCTTATAATATAATAACTAATAAAAAAATAGTATAAAATGAAAAATTATATTGAAACAAAAATCAAATAATATGATGAAAAAAAGATGAAAACATCCATGATATTGATTTATAATTTCTCAAAGTTGAATAAAAGTTAGAAATACTTTTTATCTTTCATATGAAATTGGAATTATAATATTATGATCACTACAATTGATGATATAATAAAAATACAATGAGCCAGTTATGACTAATTTTTCGATAAAATAATCAGAGGGGTTGTAATATTAAGAAACATAAGATAAAAACATATAAAAATAAAACAAAACTACATGCAAGAACATACACAAAATGATTATCCCGTCATCCTCATTTTATTTATATATTCCACGTCCTCTTATTTTAATTAGTCAATCATTCTTTCTCCCTTTTTTATTATCCTCTATTCTACCCTTGTTATCTCTCTCAATTTCTCTCACTCCTATGAACCCAAACCAATATTTTGATTTTAATAAGGGTTTACAGAGGATCCAATGATGTGTCCTTTGTTTTTTTGGTATATGAATATGTCTCTTTAACCAGTTGTTTGTTCACATTCTAAGGTGACTTCTTTTATAAGATTCAACATGAAATAAGGTAGGTATTTCTTTGTAATTATCTTTTAATGAATGATATAAATTTATTATGTGTCTTAAATGATTTTAAAGCATTTGGAATCATATTTGGGTCCCCTAGTATGCATGAAATTGTTCTGGAATGATTTTTATACTCGGCCTAGATGTGTCACATGCCATTGTTATTGGAATTTCTTAATTAGGTCTTTTAAAATGACATTAATTTTTTAAAATGTTTCCCTAGGTAATTAAATGTATAAGGAACAACACTTTTTCTTTTTATGTGTCTTTAAAATTTTTTCGAAATATTAGATGGACTTGGTCACATGCTAAGTGTTTGTCAAAATGATTACGTTTCTTTTATAATGGAATTTAATTGTTTTGAAAGCTGTTTTGATATTGGATCCATTTTTTGAAATGTGTGTGTAATGATATAAAGGATTTTTTTTAAAAAAAATAATAAATACAACCACATTATATTTATATGTTTTTTAGACCATCATGTCTCATGGTGGTATGCTATGTATTTTTAAAAGGGAAGTTTGGTTTTGTGAAAGGGTTATTGACACAGGTTTGTTCTTACCAAAAGGGGGATTATTATTAAAAATGGAAATGGTTCGGTGTTCAAATGGGATTTCAAGTGATTTTTGATAAATGGTTTTCAATGTACATTTGAAATGTGGTTCTCAAATTGTGTGAAAACAGAATATCTTCTTGAGTACTTTTGTGAGATCCAAGTTGGAACACTTAAAATGTTGATATCTAATAATGGGGGAGACACTCTATTGTGAAACATGTGAGTATTGTTACCATGGGGGATTTTGAACCCATGAGGGGGTGTTTTATATTGATGATTCTAATATTGAAGTGTTTATGCATGGATTTGGAAGTGTTTTTTCATTAAAGGGTATATGTGGTGAGTTTAATATTATTGAAAATGATTTATATTTTATTTTTGTAATTGATTATTTGTGAACAGCCTATTCTAACATGTCATTAGTGTCCTAAAAAGATAGTAGGTAAAACATAAAGGATAAATACATAATGTGAAATAGTGAGATATCATTGGACTATTTTTTAAAAATATATAGTTAGTTGGACCAAAATGTGTTGGGCCCTTGTGATATTTCAAACATTTAGTTTCAAATTGTAGCGGTAGGATCCTTGGTGTTTTATTTTCATATAGTCAGAAAAGGCTAATGAGGATGTTGGAAGGTCAGTATTTCTATCCTAGGTTTCCTATCACCATTTTGGTTTGTTATTATTAAAGAATTAAAATATTTCTTATAATTATTATGTACCTTTTTTATGTCTTAAGGGATTCTGTTTCATGGTTTTATTATATTTCCTTATTTTATTTATTTATATGACACCATTGTTGGGTTTTCAATGATCATGCTTCCTTGTTTCCTTGGTTCCAATGTGGGATTATGTAACTCCTTGAGTCTATTTGGGTTTACATTGATTTTTTCCCATTTCAAGATGATTTAAAAGGTGTGTATTGAATGAAAATTAAATTGAAAATTTCATTAATAGAATTTATGAAATTTTACTACCTTGATGTTTTTAATGAGAATTGAGTTACCATGAAATGATTAGAATGAGGGTTAATCAATATTTTTTCAATGTTTCCTATGTCTTTAAAGAAAAATTTACCATGGTTCAAAATTTCCTATTAAAAATGTTCAACCATATTTGTTCAATTTATAAAATGGTGGTTTTTTGAAAGTATGTAAGTGACATATTACTTTACTTGTTTTAAAAATAATGTTAAAATAATATTTTTCATTATATGTTCAAATTATCATTTTATGAAATATATTATGAAGGGACATCCATGGTATTAGTGGGTGGTGACCTACTAATATATTTATCTCATTATTATTTGGATATTTTGTAGGTTCGTGGTACCAAAACTTCTTTAAATTATTTTCATTCAGTTTGTCCATTGATCGAAATTGGGATGTGTAATGACTAGGGATATCTTATGGTGATATATGAACTATTTGGGTCCAACATTCCTTTTATTTTTGGGTTTTTATCAATTCTTACTTCTAATTTTATTTATTCTAGTTTTTTACAATGATATAATTGTTATTTTTTATGCCATCTTGGTCGGTTTAGTTGTCTATTTTCATTGTTTGTTTATTTTATATAAATATTTGAAGGTTAATTAATTCCTAAATAAAATACTTGATAAGATTTCACTATTTTAAAACCCATGGGTATAAGAAATTCCCTTCTGCCCATGTGGAAGACCAGTTTGGGTGCTTGATCAGGTGCCATATCAGATAGGTTCGTTATACTATAATCATCATCTTCAGTTGATTAGTGATTTTAAAAGATATCAGTTATCATTAATTGAAATGTTAATTATTTGGATGGTGTACATCGATTAATATAATCATTAAATCCTTTAATAAGATAATTTCTCATTCAATGGTATTTTTCTCTTTCCCGTTGAACATAAATAAAGATAAGATTATAAGAGAGAGTTTAATCTTTATATATGATGATTTCATAAAATAAACAATGAAATGAGTTCTTGCTTTTATAATTCATATTTATTTAGTAAATTTATCAAATATTTCATGGCCCTTGTCAAAATTTTAGACTTCCAACACCATAATGTTTATAAATTTTTTCTTATTTGTTAATGTTATTCATTAAACATTTTATTAATCATTAAAACATAAATGAATTGTTTAGTTATGTAATTATTAAACTCATTTTATCATTATTGATGATTACCAATCCAATAATGATAATCAGTTGTAAGAGAAATATATATCACATATCCAAGAAAATATACAATATCCATGTATCATAGAAAGGATAACATCATCATGTTGAGTTTTTTCAATATAATAGTCATGTCATGGAGGATCTCACCATTAAAAGGGATTTTTCTTTAGAATGAATATCCAAAATCTTCCACTTTTATTGAAGCTTCCAAAACATTATTAATAATATTATTACTATTTTGGAACCATCATGATTCTATAAGATATGATTATTATACAAACTCTCTCTAATTTTAAAAAAATAATTTATTCAGAAACTAATCCACATTTAATGTACTGTCTTTTTGATTGAACAAGGGTTTATGAAATTTTTCATTGATTTATCAAATTTCTATTTTTAAAAAAAGAGTGTCCTCTAGAAAAAAACATTAATACTAGTGATATAAATGAGTCAAGTGTAATCTTGATCATACACAGTTATATCTCAATATAACTATTTCAAACATAAGTTATATCTGTATACATCATATGTATACTTAAAATAATAATATGTTCTAATAAATTAAGTGAACACTCGACATTGAGCGTTTCAATATAGTATTGCTCATATGATATGTTATTAATTCTTTAAAATAGACTAGACCAGTTGAATTAATACATTACATTCCATCATCCAAATATCCAAGAATATAACATGTCACTCAAATAAGTATATCCATGCATTTCATAGTTGATTTTAATCAAGGTAATATATCACATACTATCTAGAATGGTGGATAAATCCATTCTGGTTTATAGTCAACTAATTACAAGATAAAAAATGCACCTAACCACTCCTTTATTAGATCAGCCTCAAGGGTGGCATAAGAAATTTAACAAATTATGATGGTTAACTTTTTATTTTTCTTATAAACCTTAGGTAATGTGGTTTCATATGAAGTGCACACACATATATATATCAATGAATGTATGGAATTCAATGTCATATACTCTAGTGGGATAGTAAAGATATAAGTCTTTGATTATTGTCAAATGATTTTACATTGTATCATATGTGATACTCTAACCATGATAATCATAATATATCATCAAAACCCATAATACCCCATGATTATTAATAACTAGTGAAAAATTTAAGTTATAATTTGATGTTTTTTTCATTACACACACCATGTAAAATATGCAGTAAGCATGAATGAATGATAAATATATACATACTCTATTATAAACCTGTGATACATTTATATTAATGAGAACAATTACATCAAGTATAACCCAAGGACTTACAAGGATCTCATCATCTTTTGTATAGATGGATTTGCTAGTTGATCAACTATATTATCCAATATAACCACCCAATAGAACATTATATCACCCAATCAATGATTTTTTAAATTTTATGTTATTTTAAAGGATGTGTTTTTTCATTTGGTGAGACTAGGGTTCCATGTCATGAATAATAGATGCATTGTTTTCACAACAATTCTCAATTTCCCCAACAAAAATTAAAACAAGCACATATTCAGTGATGATATTTTTTATCCAAGAAACATCTATTATTGTATCTGAAGTAGTAAAGTAATCTATCTCTATTGTTGAGTCATTTATGGTTTGTTTTTTAGGAAACTAGTATAGTGTGACACAATACATTTTTTCCATCCTTACCTCCAAAAACTAAGAAAAAAATCCTTAGTTCTTCTTAATTAATCAAGAATTTTCTTTATAAAAATCTAGTTACTCTCATTATTATACAAATAGAATCTAATTGGTTTGATCAAATTATAAGGGACATGGGACTGAGTAAACAACATAATATATATGTAAGATCCCATATAATATACATATGGAGTCCTATAAATGTCTCTCCTTTATAAATCATTAGATGGAATTTGAGTCTTCATAAGTCTCATGCTATAAAATACTGGTAAATTCCCCTTCATATAGTTCTACATTATAAATTTATTTATTAATTCACCAATATAAGTATTATAACTCAATCTAGTAGTCCTTTAATATAAAAAATTATAGATTTATCTTCCCAATATATTGGATTCATTTTGAAGCACCTTCCCAACTATATCATTATAGAATATAATTTTGGGATATCATTTTTGATGAGAATCATGTAATATACATAAATCACAGAAAATAATATAGCATACCCACTAAATAACTTGTATATAAAATAAGTATTCACGTTCTTTATGAAACAAAACTATTTGATTTCATCATCAATTTAATTTTCCCAATTTGATAAGATTTATTTAGTTCATAAATATATCATTATAACATTAATAACATAAAAATATATTTTTTCACATTAAACACTTTATGTTGTGTCATATAGATGTACTTGAATAAATTTGTATCAATTAAGGTGGTTTTGATACCCATTTAATATATCTCATAATTATAATCAGGTACAATGGAATGTAGTATACTAATAAACATTACCATTTTATATGGTTAAAATATCTATTCATAGTCAAAACTATGAATTTGTTTATTAATTTTTCCACAAAGTAAGATTTAAAGGGAGAAACATTACAATATGAGGAAATGTTCTTTTACAAAACTAAACATCACTCCATGGTATCACACTTTCTAGTTCATACCAATGTTCCAACATGATTAATGTATATATTCAATCTCATACATCATAGAATCTATACAATAATAAAACACAATGGACTCTTGATATGTATCATATTTTTTAACAATTAACATTAAATTATCATCATTTTCTATAAAAAATATATATATATATATTTGGTTATTGATGAATATTACCTAATGTTAGAGATTATTATAAAACCAGATTCAATTTTGTTTCAATAAACTCATATGGAAATAATATACCTTCTATCATACGAATCATTCATATATTTTAAACTTCATATTCTCTAAGAAAATTTTTACTCCCAGTAAATCCTCTATCCATGTGACCCTTCATAAGGAAGACTCCATATAAAGGAGAAAACACTTTGTGTTTTGGTCAATTATAAAAATAACAATTCAATGTTTATTTTGGATACATAATATAATGGAATTTATTATATTTAGGGACACTTTTTTATGAAAACATTTTATGTATGTATGCAACAAAAAACCAAATCCTTATAAAATAAAAATATAATTTTTTTCCGGTATATGCATCATATGGAATCCTTATTTTTAACATATTTGGAACTCCATTTAGTATAAATGATATTAATCTGAGATAAAATCTCAAAAATTATATTGGCATATAATATTTTCTTATCATTAATTAAACCATGTCCAACAATGTAAACTTCTTCCTCTAAGACACACCAATACATTGTGATGCTCCTTGGGAAGTGATTTGTGAAATAATTCCACAATAACATAGCCAAAAAATAATTTTTTTAGATCATCTATTCACCAAATTTTTATGATTAAATTTTCTAAATACTTATATATCATTGACTCTATTAGTTTTCATAATCAACATGAAAATTTCAAGGGATTCTAATTTGTGTCCCATTAAAATCACATGACCATATAAACCACTTGTTTTGAAATAATTGGTCCACATAAATGACCATGTATCTAGTTTAATAACCCACAAAACCTTTCAAATTTTTCACTAATTTGTTTGATCTTTTTTTCATTATAAAAAATATTAAAAATACTAAACAATTTATAATTGAATGATTCTTTCAATCTACCTATATGGCGTATTTGGATGTGTTTCATATTTATATGTCCATGGAGACTACACCAATGATAATTTGTGTTAGAATCAAATCTAACCTTATTAACTTGAATGTTATAGATTATATTATCCACATATAGAATATAAAAACCATTCAGAATATTATTAGTTTCAAAAAATATTCAATTCATCAATATAGACATAGTATTTATCTTAAAAATGAGTTTAAATTATTTTGTTTCCAAAAAAATATAATGGAATAAAATTTCTAATAATGGTAGTAAAACACTAAGAATTTTCTAATTCATGTACCAATACATTCGATTAATATATAGGGTTTTAATAACATTATTGACCCTAAGTGTAGAATGAAAGAAGTAATAAAATGTTTCCCAAAAAATAATATATAAATTAAAAATAGAATAATTAAAATATAAAATTAAAACCAATTTTACACATCTTGGTGGGATCATCTTCTTATCAAGTGATACTAGTCACTCCCCTATGGAAAATGATATAAAAATAAATGTAAGATACTCTATAAAACCTATTAGATGACAAAAAAAAGATAATTCTTATGAATATGAAAAACAAGAGGATTATCTCTCAAAATAGGGAAACTTGAGGACTATAAGAACTACCTTTGATTTATTTCAATGGTAAGAAGACTAAACCATCATCCTTTATATTTATAGAAATTGGGGCATTCAACAACCTCTATATAAGATAATCCAAAATCAAAACAAAGGGGGATAAATAAATAGACTTCAATGTGCATTTAGACTATTAAATAGCCACCAAAATGGCATTAAGTAAAAAATCCCTTTGGGAGGTTCATTAATGAGCCTATAAATGAGATAAAAGTCATAATAGATATGCGTAAATTTCTTTTATAACATTCCCTTCAAATTTATATCATATAACAGGCCTTGAAAGCCTAATACTCCAAGCCTAAGCCCAAATACCATTTAGCAGTTCTCATTTCCTCATGTTCATGTATAAATAATATAAAAAATCGATTACATATATTAAAATTTCATTTTTATTATTTAATTAAATAACTATTTTTTAATTAAATATATAAAATGTGTGAAAATAAACCATAAGGGTGTTTACAATAAATATAAAAAAATTAAACATGAACTAATCATAGAAGTATAAAAATCCAAAAAAGTAATATCTTATATGGGACTTTAAGGGGACACTCTAATATTGGAAATGATCAAGAATCTAATTAATAATCCTAAACTAAGAGTAGTTTAGAACAACAGGTCATGGATACCAACATTACAAAGAGTTTTAATGTAATCTAATACACCACATGTCTATTAGGAAAGTTTTTTTCTCATCAGAATCATGACTAAGAGTGGGACATAGACATTTTCAGTACCATATACCTCATCTAGTTTTCACAATTCATTAGATTGCTATATATTTTATAATTACAATTGTTACCTTAGGATCAGTGTGACCACATTGGAGGGTGAGGGTAAATGTAATGATCCAAATTTAAAATAACATATTATAGTTATTTTGAAAATAGAAATAACATTATTTTCAAATATATATTTTTGGTTTAGAGTTTGAGGGAATTAGGAAAAACTGTTATATAGTGAACCCATTTATTAAATAGGGACACTTATACTTAGTGTCCATTTCATCCAAAAAAATATCTATAAAATAAAACATGATTTATTATTCTAATATATCTTTACCATTTTCCATTGATCAAATCCTTGAAATAACTCTTTATTAAACCCTATGAAAAATATTTTAAAACATGGGTTGATCACATATTTCTTAGTATGGTACATAAATTAATAGAAGAAAAAATTATTCTATGAATACTTAAAACTCCTGAAAACATTTTCACAAAGTTATAATTTTCACCCATAAAATATGATTTATTTAGCTTATCTCATGAAATCATAAGATTCTAGTAAAACTCCGAAGAAAAAAAATCATAAATGTAACTTTTGGAATCCATATCAACATTACATTTTAGATTTCATGGCTATATATGGAGTGACCGCCATGGTTACATTTGGAATACCCACCACAATATATTCCCTAAATATATTAGATGAATCCCAACGAGATAAATTCTTTTCATTACTCAATGCATTAAAGATACATCATAGGCTCACCGACCCATGTTTTATCATAGAACCAGCCAAAGATATTAACAATTTCTAATAACCATAACATACTCATAACACATAAAATAAGTATAAAAGAAAAATAGCATTTCCTATTTGAAATCACATTTCATTTTTACTAAGTCATGCACACATTAATTAAAAACACATTATATGAAAATAAAATTGTAAACATATAAAGTAATCATCAAAACATTAAGGATACCTAAAAAGGGGAAATATATTCATGTCATATAAGTTTACATAACATTATTTTTGGATTTTTAAAAAATAAAGAGTAACTTTTAAAAAGGTTTTTTAAACATAAATTCCCTTACCAAAACCTATTTCAAAAATAAATACTCAGAAAAGTGAAAAAAAGGTTTACTTTTATTTTAAAGACATGAAGGCTTGTAGAGTAATCCATGTATGAAATAATGGTCACAATGGAATATAAGTTGTTGTCAATATATATTTTAAAAAAAACTTTCCATTTGTCGTTTGTTAAAAAGATCCGTGTAAAACACATAAAAAGATTCCTTCTGAAATTATTTTAATTAAATACCAAATATATAAAAAAAACCTTTAAAATATGTTTAAATACATATAATAAGTATTTAAAATAATATCATTAATATTGATATGGAGAACATATGTTATAATGAAAACATTAAACATTTAACGTGTCCCATACCACATTTAACATTTAAATATTAATCTCCATGAAACAATACATTTACCAAAACATTAAATAACATGCGTATAGATATATTATGGATATGAAATGTCATAGTATCTATATATTCAACTTATAAAGTCATAAAGGTTCATATCATCAAGAAATGCCTCAATGAAAGTATATTGAGACGAAATCCATTACCATGAGTTCGACTCATCACGAACAATCATGATTTTCATAAAAAATAAACATAGATTAATTATTTACTTTATAGATAACCTTTTTTAAAATTTTTATTATGGTTTAATTACTTAATATCCTATTATAACAATTGCCTAATTATTTAAGTTCGGGCTGGATGTGTTGACGATATTCGATACTTGAGTCCAAAATGAATTTTGTATGATGTCAATAGTCAAAGAGATTATAATTATATAATGTCAAGAACAATATTAATGAAATAATAATAAATTTTATATATCAATTTTACTTTTAAATCAAACCATTTTTATATGGTTATGATAATTGGACAATGTTTTAATTATGATGATGGTAGGTCGTACAGACACATGAGTAACGTTTCCATTTTTCGATTGTTATTATGGAAAGGATTTAATTATAAATTTATCATTAAATAATGATAATAATATAATTAATATCATATTAATAATTTAAATATACTTATATATATATCATCCATGTTTTGTGGTGAAGAAATATGAATCTCATCGCTTCGTGGAGGTGATTGTTCATACATATGCATGAATGATGTTATCATTTATTATCTGCCTCGAAATTAAGAAATTAATTGATATATTAATCTATTATAATTATAAATATTTCATGAATATAATATGTAAACATTAATTCCATCATTATAACTAGTTTTGAGGGATGGTGATTGAAAATTAATTATATCTGTTTGTGGATGTGATAGTTCATACGTATGCACAAACGATTAATTATTTTCCCATTTGATGGTAGTTGAGATGGATTTAGGTGATAAAAATAGAATAATAAAATACCTATATATTTAGGATACAATATTTGTTATATAATCATGTTTGAATAATATTTGAAGGAAGTGGAAGAAGAAATAAAATAGAAACACTTATTTAAAAATGATACCTTTCCTTTGGACAATCACCTTTGATTAACACCTTAACACCTCTATAGAGGATGTTATTATTAATTTAAGTTATTTATAATGTAAGGAGGGGTTAAAAAAATTTAATTTTATATTGATTTTTATACCCATATAGGTTTTTAGGTTTGACGAAATGTTATGAAGTAGTTCCTTTTATAAGAGAGGGGAGGGGCACTCTTGGAAACATTCAAAGTAAAAAATTAATATAATTTAATTTTCTAATAAAAATGTGTAAAAATAAGTGTATTTTGAATATAAGATGTGTATGATTCTAAATAAAACCATAGAATTATTATTAGACATGTTTTGATTATTTTTATTCCTTTTCTTTTTGTTTTAACCATTATTTAACCCTTTTAATTCTTATCAAGGAATCATGTAATTTACTCATTGATGGTTAATATAATCACTATTTAATGACAAAAGACCACTAAATGAGTCATTTATGAACATTTATTTCTTATAAAAATAATTTGGTGGAACTTTTTATTTTTATAAATTTTATATCATTTAAAAAAATATTAATTATTAAAAAAATACAAGTGTCAATTTCGAAATTATTCATTAGTTGACATTTTAAATATATCACAACAAAAAGATAAATTCAAAACAACTAAATTAAATCATCAATATAAAATTAAATTCATCTATAAAATTATTTTTTGTCATTAATTATATCAAATTATATTTATTTTAATATCTATAATATCATTTACTTGATTATTTCGGTAATTAATTAATTACTTCATCATTGTATCACCATTTAATTTAATTATTTATTTCATAAAAATTATAAATTAATTACCATTATGTAGGTAAAATGTTTATCTATAAAAATACTATTTATATTCATTGAGATCCCATGTATAAACCCATATTAAAAATACTTTACTTATTAAAAAGAAAGATGTGATAAAATTTATTTTTCAATGAATATAATATTATAAATTCATTAAAGTAATGGAAGTTTCCCCAAGTTGTCCTAAAATCGACCCAAGGATTCTATATGTTGGAAAAAAACTCAACCATGTAAATTAGGATAAGTGTTTGTGTAATTTCATAATACTTATAGTATAATTTTTACCTTTAATTACCTGATTTACCCTTAACTGTGGTAATAACAATTATTATTAATGTTTCTATTCATAATGACAAAAAAATAAGGGAACTATTTATATAATTTTTACCTATCTATTAAAAATATTGAATCATTTTTTTCAAATTTCAATCATAGAATTGGCAGAAATTAATAGAAAATTAATCCCGTTTATGGAACGAGAAATGAGTTTTTAATGTAAAACGTTCAAAAGTTAACGTAGTTTTTATATCCAATATCAATATTAAATTGATACCAACGACTTAAATTGGATTAAATAATATAAAAATAAACTAATTATACTTTAAAACCAATTAAAAGAATAATATATCTCTGTAAAAAATAGATGAAAGAGCAGTTTTAAATTAAAATGTAGTATTTTCACTATCTTAATATTATAAAATGAATTGAAAATTGGTGATTCCTACACTCTCTCTTAATCTTATCTCTATAAATAGGATCTCCTTCTAGGTATTCTTCCTCCTGGCTTCTGATCTTCCTTCACCGACCAATGTTTCTTCTGCTCTTCATTCCATTGTGGTAGCTTTCTCACTATGTCAATTCATTTTGGCATTGTGTTGCGGGCTTCTTCCACTACTCTTTTGATATACCCCAAATTTATTGAAACCATTTACTCTAGAATGATGGTAAGACTGATTAGGAGGTTTTGGTGGATGATTACAATGGTACTCCTTCAATCTTCTCGGTTCTCGTATCTTCGGTTCTTTCTTCTGGGGTTTCACCCCTAGTCTCTTTTTCTGCATCAATGTTTCAGTCTCTATTTGTGTTTCATCTACTTTGTTCCTAAAATATGTACCTCAATGGATTTTATTCTCCCTTTTCCCTTCTCATTCTCTCCTTCCCACCCTAACCTCTTGGTCTTTTTCTTCCTTCAAGGTCGGTTGGGTGTGACATATTCAATGATGGTTTTCAGATGTGTTTATGGAGGGGTGTGAGTTTACGAGAGGTGTGATTAGTGGTGGATTTATCTAGTTTCTATGTCCTTTCATTTTTCACCTATGATTATGGTTTGGTGAACTCTCTCACTATGGATGGCTTTTTTCAGTAGTGGAACTTTCTATAAAAACATGGATTGTTTCTTACTATATAGATTTTGTTATGTTTTTCTTTCTCAATGTTATCATTGAAGCGTTGTCAGTATCTTTTTTTTTATTGGTTCTTAGTTATGAGGGCTACCAATATTGTTTTCCATCATGGAACCATGAATTCCAGTCGAACAGTGGTAGAGATGATGTGGAACCTTAGAGACTATGTGGTTATTGTGATTGATCTCACTAAAGTGGATACCATTAAATGTTTCTGGGTATCTCCTTTGGTGATGAGGATGGTGATTATGATGTCTATGATGATATAGGATGGAATTTAGGTGACCATACTCTGGGTTCGGGGTCTCCTCTTAATGGATGTCGATTTTTGTATTGAGGTTTGTAAACTCGTTGCTCGAGGTGGTAATGGTGGTTTTTCTGAATTTTGTTTCTAAAATTTTAATGTTCAAATTTTGAATTTTGAATGTGGTGTGTGGTGTTTATTTAGATGTGGGTATGTGGTAACATATCGACATGTTTGTATGGTTCCAACTTTTCAAAAAATTAACTATTTGAAAAGTACAAAAAAAATGGTTGTGGTAGTATTTTCACTATTTTTTAAAATATGAAATTTATCAAAACAAATTACCCAAGTTAAATTTTGATGTCCCCCTTATGAATTAGTAGTTTATTCTATCAAATATAAATTATAAAATGGTCAAAACTAGATTAATAATGGGTTCTCCATCAAAAGGAGGTAAAACAAAAAAAATTGAAAAATAATCCTTTTTACGCCGAAAATTTAATTTTTTCTTATATTAGGGCAAGAAAACATATATGTTGAATTTTAAACATTATAATTAATATTATATATATAGGGTCCTGCAAAATTTTCAAAGGAGAATGAGAATCCCCTTTAATACAAGGGATATTTGACCCAATTTCCCCTCAAAGAATTGGGGAAAAGTGTGAAGAATACTCAAAGGATGGCACAAGCCGAACCAGTCTGCAGACCGTTCCAATGATAACGGTATGTGGCTGGTTCCGTGAAAAAACCCCCTCCGCTGACCGCTGTCATTCGAGGAATGGAGGCGGGAATCCTCTGCGGGTGAAAAGCAGGACATGCGCCAAGCCGGTCCACCATCACGAATCGCCCCAGCCGCAGACCTCATCGACCGGCCCAGGACGCATCTACTGTTGTTCGCAGAATGGAGGTGTAACCCTACATAGCCTCGAAGCACTCCCCGAGCTAGTTTTGTTCATGGGAGAAATGCGTTCAATGCCCCTCGCGAGTTTCGAATTGACCAAGTCATCCTTAAAATAGGTTTACGGTCATGGGCCTCCACAAAATGTGTTGCATGACCACAGATACATCTCTTTCCCCACTCTATAAAAGGATATGGATGGGGAAGACGAAGAGAGAAGATCGATCATATTCGGGTGGAAGGATTTCGAAGGAAGGAGCATAGGATTTTGCAAACAATGAAGTTCCAGTTCGCGAACCAGAACAGGTATAAACCTAGAAGAGAATTAATAAGGAACCAAAAATGCATAACAACTTGGTGAACTACAAACTTAAAATAAAAAAGAAAAGAAGACCGCGAACCATGGCCCATCTGTGGATGCACTCCCTACGGAATAGGGAGTTTATGCCCCTTTTCTTATCCATCGCACCGCGTAGCACCCTCCTACGCGGGCAAAGCCCCGATTGACGAACCCCTGACCGGCGTCTCCCTCAGCTACTGCTGCTCACATGGACCCCTCTGCATACCAACCTGGTACGCGGGTCAAACCCGATGCTGCGAACCACCCTGGTTCATAGGATTCCCCCTAGTCCGCAAACCACCCTGGTTCCTGGGATGAAAATCAGTCCGCGGACCACCCTGGTTTGCAGATTGCCTCTTCAGCCGCGTAGAACATCCCTACGCAAAGGGTTCCACCACTCATACACCTGTGTGGCCCTCCAGATCCTTTGGAGTTCCCATTCCCCAATCCAGATAAAATCCTTCGAATATGTCCTCGTCCTCCACAACCCCCTCATTGGCCCATTCATCGGCCCTGATCTGATGCCTCCACTAGAGCAACCGGACCCGTGTGATATAACCTTCAGGAGCATCAGTGCACCATTTAGAGTTCACATACCCTTGATAAGCATGGGTGAAGGGGTTACTATGTCCCTTGAGCAGATTCCCAAAGAATTCCTGGGTTCACATTACCACGGTAATGCGGAGTTCGAGCTTGGGAGTCCCCTTTCTGACCCTCCACTTGTTAGGACTGGGGCACTTCTCCCCTCCTTGCGGAGTGGCGGACTACCCATCAGAAGGAAGCCCCCATGAACCTCCATACTTCCCCATGACCATGGAAAAGTAAGGACGTAGTGGGTATGGGTGCTTCTCCATTCTTCTTTGGGGCCAAGTCCCTCTCCTGCTGCGCTTTGTCACCATGGGCATCCATATCAGAGTAAGCCCTGACTTTTTGGGCCGCCCCCACATGGAAGCCCCGTCACACTTCCCACGGATGAACCTTTTGGGACGTGATTATCTGGTCCCTCCGGCCTCTTGTTTCTCACACTGAGCATGACTCACGTGGGCTTAGAGTAATCATCGACCATGACATACTCTCCTGGGCTGCCTTAGAGCGTAAGCCCTATGCCCATGCGATCTACAAGGACTTTGATCCATGTCAAGGAATGGTACGTAGGAAGCCTCCATGAGGTATAATCCCACAACCCATCATACCCCTGGGTCCACATTCACGTCGGTTCTCCGACACCCCCATTCAAACTACGTGGACTTTGATCCCTGTCTCCTAGGCAGGGTACGTATGAAGCCTCCCTGAGGATCAATCCCAACAAATGGTCGATCTGGCCATCTTCACATCAGTTCACCACACCAACCTTGGGAAGCATAGAGTGTAATCCCCATACCAAACTGAACTGCATGAATTCTGATTCCTCTCACAGGGATACGTAGGAGGCCCATACCGCGGGTTCGATCCAATAGCTCAAGTAGTTATCTATCCCCCCTGGATGAAAATAAACTCCAGAGTGCCTGATTACGAGGCTTTAACCCAGTTTCCTCTCAATGTGTCTAGATTCTTCGGGGTCATTAATCCAATGAGGGATGGTAAACCTCGGGAATAAATGATTCTGAACCCCTGCGTCCAGTCGACCATTGCTACCCAGGAGAAATCTGTGGATACTATGCTTGGGTATAAAACAATGATTCACGAACATATGAATACATCTTAAATCTATAAGAGAGTCCTGGAATAGGAAACAATTCCCCCCAAAAGGGAGCGATGAGCCTGACTTCCCATCCTCTCGACCAATGTGAGTTCTTAAGCATCGCTAGTCAAATCACCTAGGGAACGCCTGCCTTTGGAAATTAGGTCCATGTATTGCTGGATATGGAACCGTTGGGAATTTCGAGGTGAAAATGGTGCACCCGATATGAGTGATTAAGCAGAACCCAATACTCTCTAATCAATCTTCGGGCAGCACACGTTTCTTCCCCAAGATCCTATCATGTTCCATGAGACAAAAAATGGTGAACCCGATGTGAATCTTTAACCAAGAATGACGGATTTAACCTAATACCACCATGTGCCTACTTTATACTAAAAAGGAGGGCCAAGCAAGTTCATTAATTATGCATGGGATCATGAAATGTTGCTTTGATGGGTTTGCTGTTTTTATTTGTTAAAATGTTTTATAGTTACCACTCAGAACTCCCTTCGATCTAATGGAATCAGGAAGGAACTCACATGTGTGTGCTTCCAACAATGAAATGACGGGACTTCCTCACCATCAGAGGACCCCATCAACTACCCAGCATCTTAAACGCTGGTTCTCAGATGCATTGATCTGAAAGTACCACGTGAAGGGTACTCTCCCAATGGTGGAGGTGTCCATGCACGCCCTCCAATCTGCCAGGACTCGCCAGTCTCCTGCCCAGCAGCAGCCACAAAAGCTGATCCAAACTGACCCCATTGCCATCTCAAACCATTTCCAGAGTCTTTCCCCATAACAAGAAAATGGGTACCTCCCTCATCTTAGGGAGGCAGGTGAGGTCGACGCTAAGGAATTCATCACCACTGAATCGGGGTTCCACTCTAAGGCCCCTTCCGGAAGACTTCATCATTGTCACGCCACGAATCAACATCCTCACGATATAGAGGATGTCACCCCGAGGATCCAGGCCTACGCTCCCTGAGCTCCAGCCCCTTAGACCGCCCGACAAGGGTGGAAAACGTACAACCAGGGACTAGTCATCACCCCTGTCCCTAAGGAGGAGCTTCGTTGCCCAGTCATGGAGACGTATCACAAACAGCCACATACACCTGTTCACTCCTCTAGAGTCCTCCATCCATACATGGAGGCATCATACGAGAACGGGCACATCCCCACCGGTCTCCATCATGTCTGTCGCTCACACAGGACGACACCTACCCGGCAGGAACCTCTCCCTGCCCAGGGTCATGACGCCCACCAACCAGACTTGGTGGCGACCCAGTGCCTGCAGGACCATCTCCTAGAAGATTCTCTCGATGCCTACCATCTTGGCATGGTGGCGATCAATGAAGCTCTCCATCCAGATGTGGCGTAAATTAATATACGGGCACGTCTCCTTGACAATAAAGGCCACCGACTCGATAAGGTGGGAAACCAACATATGTAGGGCCAGCTCCCTGCGGATGCAAGTGAAGTCTGCGATCTCGATGTGGCAGCAAACTGAGAGATTAACCAGCATATCCGGGCCTAGGGGTAGATTCGTTCACCTGCGATGACATAGGATAATTTTTAGTACCCACTGACCACCGGAGGACCGGAGCAGGATATACCTCCTCCGATACCGGAATGGGCCTTCATACCTATTCCATCCGAAGTTGTATCTTTGCATATCCTGGAAATGATGGAGGAGCAGGTATTGATCCCAGATCATATCGTGCATACATTCCAGAATGTAATTACATCATCGGAAACAGCAAGGACTCAGGCCTGTGGGCCCATCTCCCCAATTGAGGTGACTCATCAAAGAGACGAGATAGCCATCTCAGAGCAGATCTGCATCCCTACTTCCGCTCAGGAGGGTCGTTAGATATATTCTGTGATGCAAGGGAAACCAGGTCGAGTAGCTTCACTCATTCCAATGGGGGACACCCATCCATCACGATGGATACTCCAGAGCAGGCATATATCCATGCTAAAAGTCAAGATGTTTTTTGGAATATCCCGGCAGCATCACGGGACCCAAGTAGACAGGGACCCAAAGTTGAAGACTGTTGTCAACAGCAGACAGTCCTTGCTGCCCACAAGAATGTTCCCTGAACACGTCAAAGGCAGCCGACAAATAAAGAGCGGGTTCATGACACCGCTTTGCTGGAAGCTGGAGTTCCCAATGCCTCTAAGCACACATCGAAGGCTCGTAACCCTTCCCACCCATTACCATATTATGGGAGCGGTAGTATCAGTTGTGAAGGTTCTCCCTAAAATGTCACTACCAGCAGCTCTGAAGGTCCTCCTGAGATCACCCGCAGGGGCCTCCCCCACGGGCATATAATGATCTATCACGAGATCTCCTCTTTTGATGTGAGTCACGAAAACCCTCCACATGACCAGAAGATCGAGTAGCAAGAAGGCCCTCCACTTTCTGCGGTCCCCCTTGAAGGTCCTCCCTAGGGTATACACTGCAAGCACTCTCCATGCAGTGAGACAAAAGATTACAATGGTAGTATTCTTCCTAAACGTGCTGGAGTTAGCCAGTCAAGGGAATTTTTTGTAGCTACTGAGATGGATCAGGAATATCCTGCTCTATCAGTACACCCTCACAGGTCTAATCCTATGATTCAAGTGCAACAACAGTGGGCAGTGCTGCCATCAGCTGCAGTACCAACTGCCATACCTGTTCAAACTACAGTCATTGCACCTACCCAAGTCCAAGTTCAACCGAATGTTTCTCAAAAGTTAATAACTACCATTGAGTCATTAATAGCTCAGTTAGAAACTATGGAAGGGAAGTGTGCACAGGTTCAAACATAAAAGAGAGCTTACCATGAATGGGTAGATTCATTCTCTCCCCGATCAAATTTTGGGAACCCTATATTCCCTATATTAAATGGATCAGGCGACCCTAAACAGCATTTGATGCAATACGTGTCTTGTTGTGATCCTATGATGGGAACTCCAGAGCAGTAAAAAGAAGTGAAACTCAGATGGTTCATGAAAACCTTGCAAGGACCAGCCTTTGTCTGGTACACAAGCTTGCAATCCCAGTCAACTACGAGATGGGAGGATCTTCACCAAATATTCCTTCTCCAATTCAGCTCAACTTTGCCAAAGACAACAATTTTCGATCTTACAAACTCTAAGAAAAGGGAGAATGAAATAGTCTCTAATTTCATTTCTTGCTGGAAGGGATTAACATATTCCCTATTCTTAGCACTCCCTCAAGAGGAACTATTGCCAATATGTGTGGAAAATCTTCTTGATGAATTACACACACCGCTGATCCTTGTGAAATACACAGGAGGGTTTTGAGACCTTACTTAAATCACTCAACAGATTGAAGATTCTCTTATAAAAACTAAGGCTAAATCTCGTGTAATTCCATCAGCTCCAAGAAGGAGAATGGGTAAAGTAGAGACTGCTACAGTTATGCTTAAACAAGAAGTTGTACCTGCTTCTACCTCAAAACCTTCATTTTCTCGAAGGGCTCCACCTCCTGAGCACCAACAACAAAGGTCGTTTCATCAAGATGATAAAATAGATAAAATTCTGAAACAGTTTGATGAGTTGAAGAGAAAAGTTTACTCTTTCCAAATGAACAAGTTCCTGGCTACATCATTTCGTCTCTGGAGAATAATCTGGTTCAATTTCCAAGGCCCAAGAGGCCAAACAAGGAAGGAGATGAAGGTCGTCCCAATTATTGCCCATTTCATCAAATGTAGGGGCATCCCATCCTGGAGTGTTTTGTCTTCAAGGACCTCCTTCAAAAGATGGTCAACTCAGGACAAGTAAAATTGAAAGGTTCTTTATCTCAAGTAGCATGTGTTACTGCTACAGTTCCAGAGGATGAAGGTGAGTGGAAAGAAGTAAAAAAGTAAAAATGCACAGAAATATGATGATTGGATGGTCAGAAAGACAATCAATCGAACTCATGCTATTTTGCGAACACAATTGAAGAAACCAATTGTACCTTCTGCCATGAATGCCGCAACAAAATCCTCTTCAAAGGGAAAATCCTCAAAAGGGCGGCACAATTCCAAGAAAGAGGAACAATTAGAAAAAGATGAGAATGTGTCAAAGCCTAAATTGTCTTTGACTCTGCCAGATTTCATGCTATCTACTTCGAAGCTACGAGCACTGTCCCATCAAACAGAACAGCCTAAATTGGCTAGTCAGGCAGAGTCTTCATCAGATGAAGAGTTGATTTTCAGTTCTGTTAATATGATTCAATTAAAAGATCCATATTCCAATTGCAGTTTTGATTATGATGAGACCGAATTCCCTATATCAAATAGAGGAATCAGAGGAAGTTACAAAGGCTCAGGATACAGGGGAAGACATGGATCTTTCAGAAGCCACAATTCCAATTCTACCCCTGCTAGAACTGTATACACAACAGAAACTCATGGTAGAGCCCTTCAGCGAGCTCAACAAGAATAAGCAAATTCTTCTACCAATAGAAAATTCAGTCCTAGCACAGTTATTCTGGAATATTGGTTGAAGGTTTCATCTTCTTCCTCTCAGAAAGTAAATGGATCTACTCGGTCTAATCTTCCAAAACCAGGAATACTGCCAACTTCTATCCAGATACACGATGCATTAACTTCTAAAGCATCTGCTTCAAAGGAACCTGTTAAACAACATGTTCATGTTGGGAAACGCAGACCTCTGGATCAAAACTATGATGTATTGAAACACCTGGCCCAAGTACCGGCCAAGTTATCAATTCTGGATGCTTTGAATTTACCAAAGGATCTTCGGGAAGCACTCATTGAGGCTTTGTCAAGTCCTCAAGAGTTTGAAACTGAAATTGCTGCACCTAAAGTCTATTAGATAGAGATTAATCCTACAGAATGCCATGCAGTGATATCTTTCACTGATGAAGATGAAGATGATGTTGTGCATGGTCATATTAGACCTTTTTATTTATCTGGAAAGGTCAATGGTGTAGACGTCCGAAGAGCTTTTATTGATAATGGTTCAGGAGTCACCCTCATGCCCATTCGTACACTTCGTCGATTGGGCCTTACGGAATCTGATTTATCTCCTTCTACCATGATGTTACAAGGATATGATAAAAATGAACAAGATCTACTGGGTGAAGTTACACTCAAAACTCAGTTTGGAGATCTTATATCCAATTCATATTTCATGGTTGTTGATCAAGATTCAGCCTTCAACATCGTGTATGGAAGACCCTGGCTACATAAACATGCGGCTATCCTTTTATCATACCATCAATGTCTCATGTATTGTTTCGATGGTCAAGTGGGGACATTGTATGGTGATAAGGCCTCGTTCAAAACAAGTGAGTCTTAATACATTGAGGCGAAATTCTATCACATGAAGGGAAAGGGTAAATCCACAACAAGGGAGCTTACTAAAGTTAATGCTCCGTATGGTTTGGAGAAGATTCCAGTAAATCCATTTGCACATATGAGTATAGATTATGTGTTTCCTATCAGTCAAATTGACAGGGTAGACCCAAATCAAAATACTCTTATGGAAAGATCCATAATGTCAATTACAGCAATTGAGCCAGAAAACATGGGAGAAATTGGTAACCCACCAAGAAATGATGAAAGCCCAAATGGTGACATCTTCGTTTCATCTGCTGAAATAAAGCAAGTCTATACTTCACCAACCAAGTCAGAAGAAGTGATAGCGACGTCGGAGGTGAACAATTATGTCGATTCTCAATCCATCATCTCCTATTTATTTCCCAAGGAAGACCCTTCATCATCAATTGGGTCAGAAAATGGAAGCTTCTTCGTCAAAATGTTCAAATTTTAACATCTCTTCTGATCATGGAAATTCTGCTTTATCATCTACTATGCAAGTAGAAGCAGAATAAATAACACATGATGAAGAAGAAGAGGAAGATCTCAGAGATTCTCCTCCAGCATTTGAAGAGGGTATCTTTACCACCGTGGATGAACTCAGAGAAATAAATCTGGGTACAAAATAAGATCCACGCCCCACTTTAATCAATGCGTCCATGACTCTTGAAGAGCAAGAGATGTATATTTCATTTATAAAGAAAAATAGAAATATATTTGCTTGGAACTATATAGAAATTCTCGGGCTTGATCCTAATGTTGCTACTCATCATTTGGGTTTACCAGAAGAGCATTGAGGATTTAAGCAAGCCGCGAGAAGAACACACCCATCTTATGCTTCAAAAATTGAAGATGAAGTGGATAAGCTTATCAAAGCTAAATTCGTCAGAGAAGTTCAGTATCCCAATTGGTTGGATAATATTGTCCCTATAAAAACGAAGAATGGACAAATTAGAGTTTGCATCGATTTCAGAGATCTTAATTGGCAGTGTCCAATGGATGATTTCCCAGTTCCGATTACAGAAATTTTAATTGATGCAACAGCTGGCTATGAAGCACTTTCCTTCATGGATGGATATTCCGAATATAATAAAATCTGAATGGATCCAGAAGATGAGTAATCCATATCCTTCAGAGCCCCTCAGGGTGTGTTTTGCTACTGGGTAATGCCCTTTGGCCTAAATAATGCAGGCGCAACATATCCGCATGCCAAGCATCGTATCTTCAAACCCTTTTTAGGGAAGTTTGTTGAATACTATGTTGATGATTTGGTGGTTAAATCCAAAGAACTTTATAATCACTTGGCTGATTTGGAAGTCATATTCTGCAAGCTTCGACAACATAATTTGAAGATGAACCCCTGAAAATGTGTTTTTGGGGTAACCTCAGGAAAATTTCTTAGCTTTGTTATATGACATCACGGTATTAAAGTCCATCCTAAGAAGACAAAGTCAATCCTTGGTATGTCACCTCCTCGAAATTTGAAAGAATTAAGAGGAATTCATGGACACTTTGCCTATATTCAGCGTTTTATCGCCAATTTGGTAGGCAAAAGTTTAACCTTCACCAAATTGATCAAGAAGGGAGTCACTTACCAGTGGACTGAAGAATGGAAAGAAGCATTCAATATTCTCAAGAAATACCTCTTGAGTCTACTGGTACTCATGCCACCTGTTGAAGGAAGACCACTTATCATCTATGTGACAGCTTTAGAGTGATCATTGGGTGATTTTCTTGCTCAGATGAATGATGTAGGGAATGAAAACAGCCTATACAACCTCAGTCAGACTATTCTTGAAGCAGAAACCCGGTATTCGAGTATTGAGAAGTGCTGCCTGGCATTAATCTTTGTAGTTCAGAAGTTGAGACACTACCTGCAACATCACGAGGTCCAATTGGTATCTTGTAATAACCCGCTCAAATTCAACCTTAGTCATCCAATTCTTACAGGATATCTGGCAAGGTGGGCAGTTATTTTGCAGAAATTTGACATTTAGTATGTGTCTCAAAAGGAAATAAAAGGCCAAGCTATGGCTGACTTCCTGGCTGAGTACCCTTCAGTGGAAGACACATCTTTAGATATTGAACTCCCTGATGAGGATGTCTTCTCTAATCAAGAAAGTCCTCAGGCATGGGAAATGTATTTTGATGGTGCTTCCAGAATTCCAACAGGGAGGACAATGAAAAATCTTAAATTCAACAAAGTTGGCTTAGGAATTGTGCTCATTTCTCCAGAAAAGGTAGTGTTACCTTATTCCTTATTATTATGGGAAGGTGGTCCCAATAATGAAGCAGAATACCAAGCTCTCATCGCAGGCTTTCAATTGGCGCTTCAAGCACAAGTGAATCACTTAAAGGTGAAAGGTGATTCAAACATGGTAATGAAACAAGTCAATGGGGATTATGCCATCAGAAAAGAAGAATTAGTCCCTTTTTATGATTACATCAGAGAGTTAATGGCATAATTCCCTTCGAAACCGAAATTTTCGTATATCCCGCAATCAAAAAATGCTCAAGCTGATGCACTGGCTAGTATCGCCACAGCTTTGGAAGATCCAAATCGGGACGGGACAACCATCAGTATTGCCCACCATTATGCAATTTCACCTTATGTTTGATCCAGAATAGAGGAAATTAATGAAATTAGTCCCATTCTTGAACCTTATGGTCATACTACATGATGGATGTCACCTATCAGGGAATACCTTCAAAATAAAACACTTCCACTTGATAGAGATGAGAAAGAAAAAATCATGTGACGTGTGGTCAATTTTACTCATTATGGTAATCCAGATCACCTAGAGAAAATTCTCGATAAATGTGGTTTTGATGGAGTTTTCTTCAGATTAATTGATGGTGAAGAGACAATGGTTGTCATGAAAGAAGTACATGCAGGACTCTGTGGTGCCCACCAGTCTAGACATAGACTGTCTGATCAGATTCGAAGGCTTGGATACTTTTGGAATTCAATGATACAAGATTGTGTTGATTTCACAAAGAAGATTCATTCATTCCATGTACATGCCAAATTCATTCATCAACCTCCTGAGTTGCTTCATACAGCTAAATACTCATAGCCATTTGCCACATGGGGAATGGATGTGGTGGGACCTTACCCTTCAGCTACAACCAAGCAGTTTAAGTATATTCTTAGTGCTACTGACTTCTTTCCAAATGGGCAGAGGAAATACCTCTCAAAGAAGTCAGTTCTAAATGCAATGTTAGCTTCATCAAGTCTAACATCATTAGCAGATTTGGTGTCCCTCATACTATATTGACAGACAATGGGACCAACTTCTATTCATCCGAGGTGAAGAATTTGTATCAAGAATACAATATCAAATCCCATAATTCATCTCGGCATCATGCAGTGGCCAATGGCCAGATATAAGCCTTCAATAAGACTCTGTCAAATATACTATAAAAGATGGTGGATAAAGATATGAAGTCATGGCCTGATAAACTCTTTCATGCTTTATGGTCTTATAGGACTACCACCCTCATAGCAACATGGTCAACTCCATATTCACTAGTATATGGAACGGAAGTTGTCTTGCCTATTGAAGTTCAACTACCCTTGCTCAAAGTATCCATTTGTGATCAGTAATCTACAGATGAACAATCTCAAAAGCTATTGAATGAATTGGAACGGTTAGATGAGAAAAGATTGTGCACATTGCACCACTTGGAAGTCTATCAGAATCGAATAGCACAAGATTTCAACAAAAAATTTCATCTTCATTCATTCACTCAGGGAGAATTAGTATTAGTTATTAGAAATCCAATGATACAAGGAAAGAAACCTCCCAAGATTGAGCCAAAATGGGAAGGACCTTACTCAGTACATAGGGTCTACTCCAATGGATCTTATTCATTAATCTCGATGGATGGAGAACTCATCACTACTCCAACCAATGCCAGATTTTTGAAGAAGTATTTTTTATAAACACAAAATATATCATCCATGGTCCTATATGATCTTAAACTGCACCATGGTCCAGTATGACCTTAAACTGCACCTCAGTCATGTATGACCTTAAACTGCACCATTGTCCTACATGACATTAAAACTGCAAATTACGTCCAGCAAGACATTAAACGGCATAACCAACGGTCCATGCATACGACCTTAAACTGTTTTCAAGTCCCTTACGTCCAGCATGATGTTAAATTGTGTCCCCCTTCATCATCCTTGCTATATGACATTAAACTATATAAAAGTCCCATACATCCAGCAAGACGTTAAACTACATAATCAACGGTCCATGCATATGACCTTAAACTGTTGGCACTTACGTCCAACGTGATGTTACACTATATCATCCCTTTTTCGTCCAACATGACGTTAAAATATGAAAAAAGTCCCTAATACGTCCAACATGATGTTAAATGGTGTACTCTTATGTTTTCATTGCATGACATTAAAATGATAGTTCCCCTTTTGTCCAAACATGAAATTAAACTGTATTTCCCCATCATCCTAACTACATGACGCTAAAATGTACAGAAAGTCCTTTAATATGTCCTACATGATGTTAAGAAATACTTTGTCCCTGCTACATGACATTAAATTGTGCAGAACCAATAGTCCTAACTGCAAGACTTTAAACTGCATAGTCCCTTTTTATGTCCTACATGACATTAAACTGTGCATCGTTAGGGTTGTTGCTGCCTCTTGTTTCTCACACCGAGTATGACTCACATGAGCTTAGAGAAAACTTCAACCATAACACTGTCTCTAGGATAATAACCATGTGTAAGTCCCAACACTATTTTTTTAGGTCGTTGTCCCCAAGGACACCTTGATCACTAATTCATTCTTTAATTGAACTACGCAGACTTTGTTCCTTTCCTTCTAGGCTGGGTACGTAGGCAACCTCCCAAGGTTCAATCCCAAAACCAATCTCTTCACATCGGTTCACCTCCATCTCATATGATGTTGATTCGTGAAACCGCCTCTAGAATCAATATCTTTACATTGGTTCACTTTTGTCCTTGTTATATGATGTTAAACTATACAACATTTTTTCCAGTATGACAATAAACTACAATATTCTTTGATACCCTCACCAGAGAGGAAATCATTATTTACATTGGTTTTCAATCATGTTTCATTTCAAAGACTATGTGAAAACATGGAAATACCTAATCCTTTTATCTTGGGTTAAACCATCATTGCACTAAAGTCCCCTTTCACCCTTCACATGTACGAACCAAATCTGTACAAAGGGTATTTCTAGAACTACGTGGGATTGATTCCCATCCTTATGGGATACGTAGGAACATTCGAGTGTCCCTCGAATCCATCCCCAAGCCTTTTGGGCATAACCCCCAAATTCCACTTTCAGTCCCTTGGCTGAAAAGTCCCCAGGAAAGTACACACTTTGTATTTCTTACAACGCTCCAAGCTCTATGACCCTAAACTAAGATCACCAATCCTTTTGTCCCACAGGATGTTAAATTGTAGTTCAAGAACTATGTATGGATTGATTCTCATCCTTATGGGATACGTAGTGAAGTCCATCAATTCCATTCAGGACCCAGTCACAACATGATTATGGTTAGCATTGATCTGTGTATCTCTGAATACATTGGACAATACCCATATTTATGTGTCATAATCCTAAACCTTAAATATTTTCAGATCTTCATAACCCTTTTCTTGAATTCTATTCACAAAAATGTCAAAATTTTGAGAGTTATTTTTCCTGACTATGCAGTACATTCCCTTAGGCGGCCTTGCATAAACAGTCTCCATAACATATTTTCAGCCAAAAGATAATATTATTTGACTATGCAGCCAATGCCCTTAGGTGGCCCTGCATAATTCAACCCCCTAACGGGTTTGTTAAATAATGGAAACTTCATTCTTGTGAGGAAAGCCTCTTTTGTCCTTATTTTTATTAATGAAAATATGTAGGGATCCGCAAAAAATAGCCATCCTTAACATGCTTGTCCCATATCATTTTTCATGATCTTAAAGTATTCAAGTCTATGGTTTATATTCTCCTTCCCTACATTTGGGTCAGACTTTCATAGGAGTGATATCCATCCAGTTCTTTGATAATCTTGTTTGGAAATATCTTCTCCATATTCAAGTACCTTTTTCCATATAGAAAACTCTATACTTTGGAAAATTTGAATCTCTATAAACTTTCACTGGATTTTTATCACTAGAAAAGTAAATTTTTGAGAGTTCTTTTGCCTGGCTATATAGAACGTGTCCTTAGGTGGCCTTGCATAAGTAGTCTACATAACGGACCTGTGAGCCAAAAGATTCTATTTATTTGACTATGCAGCCAATGCCCTTAGGTGGCCCTGCATAATTCAACCCCCTAACAGGTTTTTTAAATAATGGTAACTTCATTCTTGAAAACTACTTCTTCTAATGCCTTTTAGCTATTTTTCATATCATTCCTCAAATTCAAATATTTTTGAGTCATAGTTTACATATTTTCACTCATACTTGAGTATGGTAATATTTTTTAAGATGAATTTTCAAGTAATTGAGTCATTTATAATTCATTCGGTCAAAGCTATTTTGACCTTAAACATTAGCCTCTTTATGTCCGACGTGCATGACTTTAAACTTCCCACAAAAGATAGAGGAACTCTGAATAAAAGTCAAGTTCCATCTCACTAAACATACATTTTGTATGATTTAGGTAATATTGATCAATTAAAAGATTCAAAGTTTGTAGGGTTATTTATAATAATCCTAGTAAAAATCAAACTATGCTTACTAGGCCCATTGGCTAAGGTAAAATCTTAAGCAGATAGCAAAAGTGAATACAGGTACAAATGATTGAAGGTGAAAGTTTTTTTCATAGATGCACAAGAATTATAAGGACATCCACAGACTAGAGTCTCTTCTCTTTTTCAGAATTAAAAAAGACTTTCAACATAAATCTTCATTTGATTTACGGCATCCCGAGCTTCATCAGCAGCAACTTGAACCTCATGAACCCGACCAACTTCACTCTTTTTAGCATGATGGAGTGATTTCTTGGAATCTGCAATGGTTTTCATACCATTTTTTTGAACTCCCTCCAGTGACTTATTGAGTTGGTCAAGTTCCCCAGTAACATCATCTAACTGTTGCTGAAGGTGCATGTTCTGGATGACTTTTTCTTTGATCTTATGCTTCACCTCCTTCATCATGGCAGCATAGTCAGCCTCAGCTCGGGATACCGCAACCTTAAATTCACCAATTTTGAATGAAAGTTTCACCCTGGTAAGATCTTCGTGACACTTTTTCTCCTGCTCTCTTCTGAAGATGACTTGTTTCACTGCGGTATGGATCTCTTGGTATCCAAAACCACCAAGTCCTAGCATGATGAACTGAGATGACAATCGAGGGATCTTAGATGATAGATCTACTAAAGGCACCTCAGTTTTGATTTTCCATATGTTGTTCCATGCCTTGCATCATGAAAATATGAGCGCCTTAAGCACCTATGGGTCAGATTCAACATCATCATCATAGGGGGGGCATGTAATCTGGGATTAATGCACTTAAGGAAGTTCTATTTTCTGCTTCTTCCCCCCTGACCCTGGTTACTTCACCTTCTACTTCTGTTTGGGCGGAATTTGTGACCTCACTTCCAGTTCTAACCATTGATGTTGATATCCATGTATGATCAATTAAAAGTATGGTTAGTTTCATAGAACAATGGAAGTCGGTTGTCTATCTTCAAAACTCAGTCCAATCATTACCGAACAGTAGATCAGCAGCTTGAGAAAATTCCTCCCCATCTTTCCCAGTTTCAACAGGATCTTCAAGATGGATCTCAGGAGGGTTTATTGGATTTAGATCCACTTGAGCTAATGTTTCTGTAAGGGTAGGTTTGACATCAATGTCCGCACCCTCTTCATGCATTGGCATTTCAGCAATTTCTATGGATGGAACTGCATATTATTTTTCAGTCATGATTAGAAGTGTAAATTCTAAGAAACATTACTGGGTGAAGGATAAAACTCATGCTCAAGGTCTTCAAAATCACATGATAGCTTAGCATGATCATAAAATTCATCCAAATACATGCCACGATTCATCATTTCATCCAATGATATTTCAGAATCCTGGTTAGTCTCACCAGTGGGAGCATTTGATGTATCCTCTTGGCGACCCTTATTCTGTGGCCCCTGAGCCTGGACAGATTCTTTAGGAAGGATGGCAGATTTAGTGGCCACGGTTGCCAATGATTCTGGTGCAGGTTCTTCTCTACTTGTAGCAGTATCAGGAGTAGTACTGGGAATAGATGTTGGCTCTTTTTTAGAAGTAGCCAAGTCAGCATGAATTTTCATTTGTTCCAAAACACCCTCCGTAGTCCTCAAAGGAGGATCAGTCCTTTCCCTCAGAATGGAAATTGAAGAAGCCCCTGCAATCCCAAGGAAAATGAGCAATCATTTCATGGTTTATGACTTATGATTATCCGAAGAACTTACCACTGCTAATGAAGCGTTTAGCTGTCATCTTCTTCCTCTGATGTTTTTTCTTCCATGTATTTTTTGGAGTATCAGCAGTCTCCATTATAGGTACCTATATGGGAGAGGGGAAATCCATGTGCAACTCCTCATCCATGGCCTTCTGGCCTGGAGATATCTCGCCTGGTTCGCAAGGAGATTCAGAAACATCCTCGATGGCAGTACCACCAGGTCTATACTGTGGAAAAGGAACCTTAGTAGTTTTGGAAAGCTACAAGATGAAGAAAACAATTTCCTTGAATAACAATGCTTAGAATGAAATCATGTTGCAAAGCAAATAAGGAATGAAAACATACATATTCAGGAGAAACATACCCATGCCACTCCTCATCAGTGGTGTCGTGATCCATCATTTCCTTCACCCACTTGGTGATAGGGATAGAATCATTGGTGCATTATATGTAGACCTTAAACTCTTTGTCATAGGCACTTACTTCATCAGGGTTATCCTTGAAATGAATATTCACAGGATCCTGAAGAGTCCCTATTCTAGGAAGACGTAACCCTTGACATAACTCCATCTAGATAGTTTCAGTATCACAATATAAATCCCACCATGTCTGGATAGACTCTAGTTGTATATATGCAGGTGTACTAGAAGGTTGTGAAGAGGGTCCTACAACCTTGGATTTTAATTTCTTTCTAGCTCCTGCAACTATAAAAAGAGAATGAATCCTTGTTACTCTATAAAGTTACTTGAAATTAAAATTGACTCAATAAAGTAACTCACTAGGAGTTGATGGAGTGGCTCTCTTGATTCTAACAGGGGGATTATATACGGCACGGGGCCGTTTTGAAACATGTTATATCTCCTGATAATCTGATGAATCAGCCTCGGTTGAAGAACTCGGTGAACCAGCTTCAGGAGTGGAAGAATCACCTACCACCTGAATTGTTTCTTTCACAATGGTTCTCTTCTTCTTCCCAACCCGTCCAACAGGTTTATTCAATATGACCTCAGGATATGACGTTATCCAGTTTTTAGCATACCATATGGTCAAATTGCTTATCGCTTCAGTATTTGGTAAGTCAAATACTGCCCCATTCCTTTCCATAGCCGTTAGCAACCATAGTTGCCAAGAAACCATTGGATGCTGCTCTGATCTGACATGCACTATAGGAGATGCAACAGTTGTTTGCAGACACTTGAATTGGAGTGAAAATCGATATGGATCATAGGCCTCACATATAATTTCCCCATCAATTCTAGTGGCCAATACACCATCTCTTCAGGCTAGCATATAAGACCTCTATTCCAAGCTGGCTAATCCATCATCAACAAATCGTCCTGTTAGTGGATTTCCATAGGGAAAGAAGTGGAATTCCTTATGCATACCCAGCCTTGGCCTAATATCATAAAAATTTAGGTATAAAAGAAAAATTCCAGAGAAGGCCTGAACAGATGGCCTGAAAGAACTTCCGAGAATCTGTATTCCGTTTTGAACAGCATATGTCCGGAAGTGAGTGGCGATCTATCCCCATAAAACATGGAATGGTCCCACTAATCTCAAAGGAGACTTACCCATATAGACATGGAGTAAGCTCCTGTAAATCTTTGACAAGACTAGGGTATCCAACCCCACCATCTTCCTCTCATCCAACTTGGCTGCGATAATGAAGTTCCCTAGCCTGACACCTCCCTTCGAATCTCTAACTGGAAAAAGATAGACACTGAGCCATAAAGCAAAAAAGCCTGCCAGATGAGTCTTCTTCGGGATTTTATGATACACTTGATACCCCCATTTCTCAAAATCTCCTGCTTCCAGAGTCAGCCAGAATGTGCCAGGAGTACCTCTCTAATCTGCTCTCAGGAAGCTAGTAGGACGAGTACATGTGGGCCCCTTTTCCCTCTTCTTCTTTTGAAACACATTCATCCATTCCTCTGGATGAATATCTCATCTAGAATAGGCCTTTGAAGTCTTTAAGATTTTGAGCTTATGTTAAATCTTCAATAACTCTCGAACCAAATCTTGAGTCTTCTCTGGATCATTCATGGTTTCCTTTGGAGGGACAAATTCAACATACATATCACCCAAGTTGGAACCCCTGAGATATTGTTGACATCCCTCAAACTAATTCCTACTTCTCCATGGGTCAGATGGAAAGAATTAGTTTCCAGGATCCAGCGGCTACACAATTCTGGTGCAAAATTATCATTCCTATAAACATACGTCTTCCCAGCCTAGAGAAATTTATAAATTGAAGCTCCCTTCAGATCCTCGATAAACTCTTCACAAGTTTTTCGCACCAAATAAGCCCACATCCAAGTTGGATTCACCCCTCCTCCAGAACGGAATTCCCATTTCTCCTTCCAGCCTTTGGAGCAATCCATCTGAGAGTTTTGAAAGACTGAAGGATAACAATGTGGTTGCAGCTCAGGCTTGTGATGTTTCAGATCTAGAGCACACAAGCTATGATGCATTATATAAGCTTTCTTTACTATTCCAACATTTGAAAATGTTTCTATGATTGATACATTCGCTGAAGAAAAGTTGGTATACGACTAAAACCAAGAAGGCAGGAGATAGTTCTTTGCCTCTGGAATATTGACATCTTGCAAGTGACCATGGCCATACAGAGGCAGATAGATGCTGTGTGGGAAATCATGATGATATTTCTTCAGATGCTTAGCCAAGTCCAGAAGAGTGCTTTCATAGATGGAATAGTAATCAAGTCCAACGATGTCCATCATCTCATCAATTCTTTTGCTCGCCAGTTCATCAGCCGTTCTGATTCTCTTTGGAGCCATTTGATCTGCACAAAAGTAGAATAATTAACCCTTAAAGTATGTTAATTTTTCATAAAATTTGTGAAGGATTTGAAGAAATTGACTAAGTCATTAAGGTGTTCAAGTCCCATAGTTAGCGTGCAAGTCTTATATGGTCGTGCATGTATTTGTCGCGTAAGTATCACCGTGCAAGTCTAAATACCTTAACAGCAGTGCGACACAAGAAAAAGAAGAGCGGACGAGCAAAAGCCGAGAGCCAAGCTGCGCGCCGAGAGTAAGAAGTCTGTGAGAGTCGAGTGCTTTGCGCCGAATTAATCCCCCTATTTATAGATGCGGCCATGGACCTGCGCGTCGTACCCTGTGTGATCAAAGGCCATACCCTTGCGCGCTGGATCCTGCGCGCCCGAAGCTCATTTGCTCACCATACCCTGCGCGCCCCAATTTCCTTTTGATTCTAAATTTCCTTAGAGTCAAATCCTCATTTCTTTTTAGATCCAACTCTGAGGGGGGGACTTTTGTTGACGCTCCTTTCTTCACAAAATCTAAATATAGGAAAAGGGGAATATCTTAGCTCAAAGTGATTCAACCTTTGGAAAAATAGACAAAATTGACAAAGGAAGGAATAAGAAGAATATTGCACAGGGGTCGTGCAAGTTCTATAGTGGTCGCACAAGTACACTTGCACACCACAATGGTCTCGCAAGTACACTTGTGCACCGCAATGGTCGTTCAAGTACACTTACGCGACCTAAGTGATAACCTCCCAAGGTCTTCTCCAGCCTATAAATAGCCCCAGGGCCCCCCCATTTTTGAGAGGAGTTTTTCCAAAATTCAGATATAGAGATCTGAACACCCAAGTCTTTTCTTCAGGTCTTCCGAACACTTCTAAGGTAATTGTTTACCTATAATGGATGGTCTAAACAAGAGGAGTAAGGTCTAAGTGTTAGAATTCACTAACACTTGCGCGCCTAAGGTGTTTTACCCTTAAGGGAAATAAACATACTTGTGTGCCCCCTTACTTCTTCACCAAAACTTGCGCGCTTCTCTTCTGGAAGTACCTCAGGATAATTCTAAAGGCTTTTTTCAAGGTTCGCCCAAGTGTTACCCTACTAGATAACAATCGCGCAAGTACACATGTGTCGCACAGGTATACCTGTGCGACTAGGACTTGCATGCCCACGCAGTACCTGCGCGCCTGCCAGGACCTACGCGCCCTACTTATTTTGGGTGCCCTTATTTCCCATTTCACCCCTATTATGCCATTCCACCTCTCCTATTCAAGATTCAGTCTACAAGACACTCTTCAAATCCATTTATGGCATGATTTCTTAATTTTTCTTCCTTATCTGAAAGGAATTATGTGGAATATCTCTCAAAAACTAGTGATTTACACATGTTTATGTCACTAAAGATTGAGATTTCATTCATTCAACCTCATCCTTTAAGATGAGAGAACCCCTTAACCTAGGCCTCCTTTTTAGGAGTAAGTCCCAGTTATAATTTCCATATGGGCATCCTCATTAGGAGTAAGCCCCAAGTCCCCTAATCTGGGCATCCTCCTTAAGAGTAAGACCCAATCATAATTCTCTTAACCTGGGCCTCCTTTTCAAGAATAAGACCAAGTCATAATTCTCAAATCTGGGCATCCTCTTTAGGAGTAATCCTCAATTACTCTTTAACCTGGTCCTCCTTTTTCAGGAGTAATCCCTAGTCTCGAATATGGGCGTCCTCTATAAGAGTAAGCCCCAAATCCCTTAATTGTTTCTTAACCAGTCCTAATCTACTTTTGATCTGGATCTCCTTCTCAGGAGTAAAACCCAATCATATGTCCCCTCCTAATTTGGGCCTCTTTTTCAAGAGTAAGCCCCAAATTAGAGTATCCAAATCTTCATAAAGTGAAAATACCTTTATGGACCCTATTCCTGGATTTTTTCTCTAAAGTAAATCCTAATCTTCATCTATTTGGGAAGTCATATATACATAATCCCCACATCATTTCTTATGATTGCATCTTTCATGGAACAACTGTCTGGTTTTACCAATACCTCTTGTTTCTCACACCGATCATGACTCACATGAGCTTAGAGCGTAAATGTAATTATGACATCTTTCTTTGAGCCATCAATCATAAATATCATATTATCTTACTCGAACTATGTGGGTTCTGATTCCTTTTCCTAAACAAAGTATACGTAGGTAGCCCATCTGCGGGTACGATCCCAACTCTAAAATAATAAATTTCCTTATGAATGATAATAAACTTCAAGTGCCCCACTAAGTGGCTTTAAAACTAGTATGGTCTTCATAATGACCAAGACATTGTTTATGTATCAATGGATACCATTGACTAAGAATCTCTAACAAATACAGATGATTCACTATCGATGAATAACCTCAAATACATATAAAATATTCTCTAAATTTCTTACATATCAATCATTGATTGTCATATCTAAAGGAAAGCTCATTTTATACTTGGTAATGTAATAAGGATTCACGAACATAACTTAAATCTATAAAGAGAGTCCCGGAGTAGACAATAATTCCCCTCAAAAAGGTGTGATGAGTTCGACCTCCCATCCTCTCGACCAATGAAAATTCCTAAGCCTCATTAGTCTACAACTAATGAGCGCCTACTTTTGGAAAGTATGTTCAAATAGATATGGAATTATTGGATGTTTCTGATTCTACGAACAAACCCATTAGAAACCACTTGGAATATTTGAACCATAAATCAATGAGGTCATCCCCAATTCTAGAGAGAAACAAAGACAAAGGAAGGGAACCAATATTTATAGGCATGGTACCCTACTGGGTCCACTCCCTTACCACAAACCATCCAAGTTTCATGACCACTCTACATCGGAATGGCCTCCTCTTCATTTCGATCGGACCCCATTCCGATGGGGGCATTTATAGGGTTCTGAAAAATTCGCAAAGGAGAATGAGAATCCCCTTTAGTGCAAGGGAGATTCTACCCAATTTCCCCTCAAAGAATTGGAAAAAAGTGTGGAGAATACTCAAAGGATGGCACAATCTAAACCGGTCCACAGACAGGTCCAATGATAACGGTACGCGGCCGGTTCCGCGAAGCACCCCCCTCCATGGACCACTTTCCTTCGCGGAATGGCGGCGAGGATCCTCTGTGGGCACGAAGCAGGATGGGCGCCAAGCCAGTCCATCATCACGAACCGCCCCAGCTGCGGACCACATCGACCGGCCCAGGCCACATCTGCTATCATTTGCAGAATGGAGACGAAACCCTGCGCGGCTGCGAAGCACTCCTCGAGCTAGTTTGGTTTGCGGGAGTGATGCGTTCAATGCCCCCTGTGAGTTGCGGATTGACCAAGTCATCTGTAAACCGGTTTTCTAGACCTGGTCCTCCACAAAAGGTGTTGCATGACCACAGATACATCTTTTTCCCCAATCTATAAAAGTAGATAGAGGGGAAAGAGGAAGAGAGGATATCGATCAGATTCAGGTGGAAGGATTTTGAAGGAAGGATCTTAGGACTTCGCAAACAGTGAAGTTACAGTTCGCGAATAAAAACAGGTATGAACATAGAATAGAATTAATAAGGAACTGAAAATTCATAACAAATTGGTGAACCATGAACTTAAAATAACAATGAAAAGAAGAATGTGAACCATGGACCCTCTGCAGATGCACTCCTCACAGACCATGGAGTTTATGCCCCTTTTCTGATCCATCGCACCACATAGCACACTCCTACATGGGAAAATCCTCGACCGACGAACCTCTGACCGGTGTCATCCTCGGCTACCACTACTCGCATGGAACCCTCCACGTACAAACCTAGTACGCGGGCTGAACCTGAAGCCGCAAACCACCCTGGTTTGTGGGATGACCCCTAGTCCACGAACCACCATGGTTCGCAGGATGCTAACCAGTCCACGGACCACCCTGGTTTGCAAACGGCCTCTTCTGCTCTGTAGCACCTCCCTACGCGAAGGGTGCCACTACTCTTACACCTGTGTGGCCTGCCAGATTATTCGGAGTTCCCATTCACCGAGCCAGATAAATCCTTTCAATCCAGCCTAATCCTCTACAACCCCCTCATTGGCCCATTCATCGTCCCTGATTTGAGGCCTCCACTAGAGACACCAGACCAGTGTGATGTAACCTGTAGTCACATTATCACGCCATTTTGAGTTCACATACCCATGGTAAGCAAGGGTGAAGGGGTTGCTCTGGTCCTTGAATGGATTACCGATGCATTCCTGGGTTCACATTCCCATGGTAATGTGGAGTCCGAGATTGGGAGTCCCCATTCTGCCCCTCCACATGTTAGGACTGGAGAAATTCTCCCCTCCCCAGGGAGTGGCGGACTACCCATCAGAAGGAATCCCCCATGCACCTTCGTACTTCTCCATGGTCATGCCCAAGGAAGGACGTAGTGGGGAAGGGTGCTGCTCCGTTCTTCTTTGGGGCCAAGTCCCTCTCCCACTGCGCTTTGTCGCCATGGGCGTCCATCTCGGAGTAAGACCTGACTTTTTGGGCCGCCCCCACGTGTAAGCCCCATCTCACTTCCCATGGATTCACCTTTTGTGACGTGATAATCTGGTCCTTGCTGCTTCTTGTTTCTCACACAGAGCATGACTCCCGCGGGCTTAGAGTAAGCATCAACCATGACATCCTATTCTGGGCTGCCTCAGAGCATAAGCCCCATTCCCATGCGAACTACGAGTACATTTATCCATGTCAAGGCATGGTACGTAGGAAGCCTCCATGTGGTTCAATCCCACTACCCATCAGACCCCCGAGTATACATTCACATCGGTTCTCTGACACCCCCATTCTAACTACATGGACTTTGAGCCCTATCTCCTAGGTAGGGTACATAGGAAGCCTCCCCGAGGTTCAAGCCCAATAACTGATCGATCCGACCATATTCACGTAGGTTCACCACACCAACCCTGGGGCAGCCTAGAGTGTAATACCCATACCAAACCAAACTACGTGAATTCTGATTCCTCTGACAGGGGTATGTAGGAGGCCCATACCACAGGTTCGATCCAAATGCTCAAGTCGTTATCTGTCCCCCCTGGATGAAAATAAACTCCCGAGTACCTGATTACGAGGCTTTAAACCAGTTTCATCTCAATGAGTCCAGACTCTTCGGGGTCATTAATCCAATGAGGGATGGTAAACCTCAGGAATAAATGATTATGAACCCCTGCATCCAGTTGACCATTGAAAACCAGAAGAAATCTGTGGATACTTTTCTTGGGTATAAACCAAAGACTCACGAACATATTAATACGTTTTAAATCTATAATAGAGTCCCAGAACATACAATAATTCCCCCCAAAAGGGTGCGATGAGCCCGACTACCCATCCTCTCGACCAATGTGAGTTCCTAAGCATCACTAGTCAAACCACCCAGTGAACGTCTTCCTTTGGAAAGCAGGTCCACGTATTGATGGATATGGAACCTTTGGGCATTTCAAGGAAAAAATGGTGCACCTGATATGAGTGATTAAGCAGAAACCAATCTTCTCTAATCAACCGTCGGGAAGCGTACGTTTCACCCCCATGATCCTGTCATGCGCTGCGATACAATATATTATTAATATAACCCAAAAATAGGTATTTTATTATTTATTAGTAATAAAACACACTTTTTCACATTTAAATACTTTTTTATTTAGAAAAACACATCCTTTATAATCAATTGGGTTTTATTTCCATTTATAATTAATTTGGAAACCAATGAATCATTATATAGACATTATTAAAACCAATTTTAATTATTTATTTAATTAAGTTCATTCCCTCCATTTAATAGAATAGGTTATAACTATAACATAATAATATATAGTTGTTCGTTTAAGTCTGATGTGGTGTATCATGTACGCTATGAAACATAGTATTTTTTTTAAATGCAGTATGTTACATTATCCTCCCATCAAATAAAGTGTATCCTCGCAATATGAAATTGTTAGGAAAAATGAGGGGTTTGACTTTTGAAAATTCTTATTTTAAATCCCACATCAGAATATGGGTCAATTAAACTTCCACATTAAATGATAGAAAGGGAAGTACGACGGACACCTGAGATAACACATTCTACAATTCAATGTGAAAAACATCAATATGGAATAAAAAAGCGTTCATCTTCCGATGTAGAGTGATATAAAACATAGTCAGGAGAAAGGTAAAAATCACAGAAACATAAATCTGTGATGCATTAATAGGTCATCGATCCCATAGTAAGAAATATAAATGGACAATTTTTTTGGTTAATGATCCTTTTCATTGATATAAGTAATTTTTTTTACTTCATAGAAGAAGAAAATATATAAAAAAACATAATTGACAAGTGGTGTTTCACCCCTTAATAAAATTAATCCACAAACCCTTTTTTTCTCCAAATAATTCGTATTTAAGATGAAATTTTCATGCCAAAATCATCTTCTAGAGAATAACATAATCTACAAAAGATTATCTATATATTTCTTTTATCATGAAACATTAACAAATTCCAAAATGGTTATGATAATATAAGATAAATATATAAAATGAATAATCCTTTATATGATAAAAAACTACTTAAATACCCAAAATTCAACAGTGATACCCAAAGATCAATATAGAACATTTGAAATTTAACTATCCTTAAATTCTTCAAATAAATCCAAACTAATATTGAAACTCAAAAATGATTTGATCACATAATCTTCCAAGATAAATATTAAGAATTATCTCCAAATAAAATCAATTACTCTTGAAGTATCACACCAAAAAGTAATCTCCCTAATAATCTTCAAATATGTTATCCACTTCAATAAATAAAATGAATCACCATAAGTCCATAATAAAATCATATATTAATCAATAATATATTTCATCTTTTATTCTTAAATTAAAATCCCTAATTATTATATTTACCTTGATCTTGTAGGATTCCTAAAATAGTGAACATCTTCCAAAATGACTTTAATAACATAATCACTAAATCATTTTCCTATCCCATGGTTATCTATTCGATAAAATATATATTAAAAAACAACATATTATAAATCAATAATATTATTTCAGAAAAAATAATAATTCATACTCACTGGGACTTCATGTAGTCTAGCTGTAGGTGATGCAACCATGTCACCATTTGGTTGTGGTTTCGATTCCCATGGCTTTACCAAACACTATGGGTTTCCATCAATCCTGAGGGTTGTCCTTTTTCTAAAACTATATCATTCTTATAAAATTAAAAAAACATGATAAAATATTAAACAATATCCATATCATTTTTTAACCACAAATTATATCTCATACATTTCATTTTAATCCCAAAAAGTTTTAACCCATAATTACCGAAAAATGAATGTCTCCAAAAATACCATTAAACACCTTAAAATTTCACAACATAAAGCCACAAAATGGGTTTAAAAAAACAATCTTATGATAATCCTGATAATTATAAAATAATGATGAAATCCATATCTCTTAATAAGAACATCCTAATCTATAAATTTTTCTAAACCCTACTTGAATACCAAATATAAGGACCCAGCCTTAAACTGTAAATATTTTAGTTATTTTAAAACCATAAATTACAATATTTTCATGTAGATCATTATGTTACTGATTTTTAGATAATTAGAAATAACCACTTCATATTTAACCCATTATTTAAAAGTGTAAACTTATACTTAGTATCCATTTCATCCATAAACCAAAAACATTAAAATAAAACCAGATTTTTTATGATGGTATATCTTTAAAATTTTCCCTTGATCACATCTGTTAACCAAATATTTCTTAAACGATGTGAAATGATTTTAAAACATGGGATGAACAAAAAAATTGTATAAAGGTATATTAAAGAATGAAATAAACTGTTATTCAATGAGTACCTATAAATTATTACATTTTTTTTACAATGTTGGAATTTTCACCCGGAAAACATACACTCTTTGGATTACCTCATGAAATCATATGATTTCAGTAAAAATACAAAAAATCATAAATAATGAAGTTAACATGGGTCATAAATACCATTATTAAATTTTAGTTTTCACAGATACATAGGGAGTAACCTTCGTCATTACATTTGAATACCCATTGTGGTATATTCCCCAAATCTCTTAGGAGAAACCCAACTGGTTAACTCTATCTCATTACCCAATGCATTTGAGAGCTTTTATGGGAGCACCCACCCATAGTTTACTATGGAACTACCTAAACACATAAAAATTTCCAAATAACCATAACATAATCATAACAATGAAAAAAGTATCAATGAAAAATAAAATTTCCACTTTGAAATCACATTTCATTTTCACAAAGCTGTACACTCATATAAAGAAAATTATTTGAAAATAAATTGATAAAGTTATAAAGGAAGCATGAAAACATTACAGTGATATAAATGTGTTAAAATACATTCATGTTGTATAATATAAATTAAAACATTCTTTTTATCTTTTGTAAAAAAAGTTGAAAGATTAACTTTTAAAGAGATTTTTTAAAATAATTTCCCATACCAAAACCCATTCCCAAAACAAAATACTATAAAAATGTAAAAAATCATTAATATTATTTTAAAAAAAATAATTATTTTATAGGAATCCAAATATGAAATAATTTTCATGAAGATGGAGAATCTATTCTCATCATATATATTAAAACGAACATTCCTTTTATCATTTGTCAAAACATTCTGTATAATAAACATAAAATGAATACTTTAGAAAACATTTAAATTAAATTAAAATTATATAGAAAGTTCCTTTTAGAACATTCTATAAAAATATAATAAATATTTAAAACAATATCACGAATATTGACATGGTGAAAAATATGTGACTATTAAATCATTAAACATTCAAGGTGTCCCATACCACTTTGAACACTTAAATCATAATATCCATGAAAGAATAAATTTAAAAAAACATTAAATAAAATTTTTACCGAAAAATTATAGATATGATATTTCATATTATTTTTATAAATAGCTTATAACAGAATAAAGGTTTATATCATCAAGAAATGCCTCAATAAAAGGAGATTGAGATGAAATCTCTTACATTGAGTATAACTAATCACATACAATATTTATCATACTAAATAATACAATTAGGTTAATTATATAATTTATTTTGGAACATTTTAATGTTTATTATTCGTTTCATATTAGTTATTATTATGTTATAAAAATTACTTAATTATTTAATTTCATGTCATATGTTTTGAAGATATTCGATAGTTGAGTACAAAATGAATTTGGTACGATGTCAATAGACAAATTGGTCCAAAAGTCCATCATTTAAAAAATAAGATTCATTAAATAAAAATAACTTTTATATATCAATTATACTTTTAAATAAAACACTCTATTCATGGTTATGAAAAATGGACAATGTTATAATCATGGAGACGATATGGCATACTTACACAAGAGTAATAGTTCCATTTTTTCAATAATAATTATTGAAAGGAGGTAATTATAAATATATCATTACATAATGATCATAATATATTTTATATAATATTAATAATTTAAATATACATATATATATCAACCATGTTATGTGGTGAAGAAAAACGAATCACATCACTTCGTGGAGGTGATAGTTCACGCGTACACAGGAACAACGTTATAATTTTTTATATTCTTGGAAAAGTAAAAAAGTAATTGAAATTTTAATCTCTTATAATGATAATAATTTCATTAATATCATATATAAACACTAATTCCCTCATTATAACTAGTCTTGGGAGATGGTGATGGAAAATAAATTATATCGGTTCGTGGAGGTGATAGTTCACACGTACGCACGAAGGATTAATTATGTTCCCATTTGATAGAAGTTGAGATGGATTTAGGTTATGAAATTATCATAATAAAATATCACTATATTTAGGATACTATATATGTTATATTATCATGGTAGAATAATATTTTAAGGGTGTGGAAGAAGAAATAAAATAGAAATACTTGATTAAAATGATACATTTCCTTTGGACGATCACCTTTGATTAACATCTTAAGACCTCTAAAGAGGGTTTTATTCCAAATATAAGTGATCTAGAATGTGGGTAGGGATTCTAGAAAGGTATTCTGGTAGATTGTTTTCAATATAGATTGGTTTTGAGGTAAATAAATGTTATGAAATAATTCCATTTTATAAGAGAGGGGAGGGACACTCTTGGAAATCATGAATGTAATAAATTAATATAAATTTATTTTATATTCAAATTGTGTCCAAAGATGTTTATTTTGAATAAAATATTCCAATGGGTTTAAATTTATTCATCCAATAAAAAATAGACAAGTTTTTATTATTTTTAATCCTTATCTTTTTATTTTAACCCTCATTGAACCATTTTAATTATTACCATAATATAATTTAATTTACACTTTGAGGGTTAATATAATTACTATAAATTGCCCAACAACCACTAAATGTGTATGTTGATCCCGAATTTTAGATAGGGCCATGAACGGACACTATTCAAAAAACCTAAAGCATCTTGGGCATCCAAAGACTATTCTACGATGAACGAGTGTGTTGTGTGCAATAATTAAGAGGTGCACATAAGATTCCCTTAGGCACACCAATGTGACATCAATGGGAGACTTTTGCAGTGAACTTCTCCAAAAAATGTAAGGAAATACAATGAAAGAATTTCTCTCAGTGCACAATATTTTATTAGGTGCACAAACCCTTGTGCGCCCAATGCGGCATAAAATGGCCTCTTGCACGCATCACTTCCTACACGACACCACCGAATTTTTCAGCTATTAATAGAAGAGTCACCCCCACCCTTCGGGAATGGTTGTAGAAGACAAACTGATGCTCTACCATGGGGAAGACACCTCTTTCTATGACCACGTGAATAGGATGGACTCATGGTATTGGATCTTGCGCTACAGATCTCTTATGGGTCCTCCTTTGAGCAAGCCCACTTAGTCTTGATCCTCATCCATTTACTTTTACTCATAAGGAATTTGTGCAAAAACTTTTCCTATTGCTTGTATGTTTTCCATTGTATCGTAACAATATTGCGTGCATACCCTCATTTTTCACCCAACCACTTGATCTTGACTACACACCTCATCTTGTATGCACCTCTTCAATCCACCCATGCCCCTTATTGCATGTTCCATGAGTCATCCATACCCTTAGGCACCATGTTCGAACCCCTCTTATGTGCGACACTCCTGCCACGCACATACTTCTCCTGTATGGCCCTCCAGGTTTGTACATATTCATTTCAAGGTCCCTTGAGTGGTGCTTCATATTGAGTTGCTTAGCCTCATGCTTCTTCGCATAGGTATGCTAATGGATATTTTATCATTGAATAGCCACGCTAACATGAGCCCCTCAATGGATCACATGACAACCCCCTCTTAAAACTAAATTCTAGGTGGCTTCCCTTTAATTAGGGTTGAAGTGTACCGGTTATATATGTCCTAGGGGTGGGGAGTGGATCATCATCAGCCGAGATGTAGGATTTTACACAGCTAAGCATTATCGTCCCAAGAACATGACGTTAAACTGTGGCCTTTCCCTGTACAATATACACAGGTAGCCCCACCTCAGACATTCTCCATGCCCACTGGTCTACACAGGAGTGAGATATTCCGCACATTGAATGAGATCCTACTTGCATAGAATGACATCTATCAGTGTGGGAGAGAAACCTACTTTGTGTAATTCCCTTGAATTTCTTACAGGAGGTAGCATCATTGCTCCTCATCACTTCTTCCATGCGCAAAGGCCATAGGATATATGGCCACAGGGACCTTTGTTACCTCATCCCTCTCCCTTTGGGCTTTATCTCCATTAGGCATCCATCATGGAGTAAGTCCCAATCTCCATCTCCATAGGATGATAACCAAGTGTATACCCATATTTCCTATTTGGGATGTTATCCACATATGATACCCACTCTATTCCTCGCTAACACAACATTCACGACATGATCGGTTGGTCTTTTTGGCCTCCTGTTTCCCACACCGAGCATGAATCACGTGGGATTAGAGTAAGCATCCACCGTGGAATCCTTCTTAGGTCGCCTTAGTATGTTAGTCCCAAGCCCCCCATTCCAAACTACGTGGAATTTGATCCTTTCCCTTTCCAGGCAAGGTATGTAGAAAGCCTCCATAAGGTTCAAGCCCAAAACCCATCATTCCCCACCACTTTATGTCGATTCACCCTCATCCTGCATGATTTTAAACTGTATTCCCCCCTTCTTTCCCATATGATTTTAAATTGTAATCATTTAAAAAATGTGGGTTTTGATCCATTTATACTAGAAAGGGTACGTAAGAAGACTCCTTGAGGTTCAACCCCAATCATTGGTAAACCTATTCAAACTACGTGGGTTTTGATACCTATCTCCTAGAAAGGGAACATAGGAACCCTCCCTAAGGTTAAACCCCAAACATTGGTAGACCTATTTTAACTATGTCGGTTTTGATCCCTATCTCCTAGATAGGGAACGTTGGAAGCCTCCCTAAGGTTCAACCACAAACACTGGTAAAACCATTCGAACTACATGGGGTTTGATCTCTGTCTCCTAGATATGGTACGTAGGAAGCCTCCATGTGGTTCAAACCCAAACACTGGTAAACATTGGTGTCCCCTTTGTTGGGACCCAGATCATCGGTCCACCCCTAGTGACGTTAGACTATCACCCATGCCGCTAACCACGTGTAATCCTTGACATGTCGTCGGGTCACTATCTTTTGCGTAAACCTTGACTCCATGCCCCATCCCTGAACTATGTGAGATTTTATTCCCTGCCATGGACATGCTTAAAAAGCTTCCATGTGGTTCAATCCCATCACTCATGTCCCATCTTATTCGCTCACTTGAGCCTTTTTTTGGGAAGTTCATGCCCCAACACTGAGTTTTGACTTCCTTCGATCCACATCCATGCATCCATTCTAATGGTCATCCTCTTTAGATGTCCCATCGCCCATCTAACTACGTGGACTTTGATTCCCCACCAAGGGGATACATAGGAATCCTCATTGGGGTTTATTCCCAACATCACAATCATCTTCACATCGATTACATCCTATCCATCATCCATCTTAATTCTTACCTTGGCCGCCACATCTTGGTTAGATCACATTGTTCCATTAGGAAAATAACCATACTTAAGCCCCTCACATTCCATAATCATAAATCAAATAGTGTCCCTATTGTGATGGGCATGTATCCATGCATAAGACTCTTCATGAATCCGGGTTGTTGTCCTTGGTGTACTCCCAGATCCTATGCCTCACCCATTAGAACTATGTGGGTTTTGATCCCTGCTATCTACACAGGGTACATAGGTAAACTTCCTGAGGTTAAATCCCTTCCAATGGTAAACATTGTTTTCCCCCTTCCTGGGGTGATATTTCCCTGATCTACACTTAGTGGTGTTCTCATCATCCTTATGGTGAGATATGTTTTTTTATAGGATAATCCACCCCAGATCTATCCTCATTAGGTGTTCTGATCCACCCATCTAGTAAAACTTCTTTGTGATCACTTTTAGGGAGCTAACTGTAGGATCCACTACCATCAGTGTCCCGATCAGTTTGATCTATCTCAATAAGATGTTAAACTTAAGGTATACCATGTGTTAAGCATTGGATGCTGAGAAAAACTTCAGGGACATCCCTATGGCATATAATTCCTCGAAATCGATGTGGGATTCCTTGGGCTTCCATGCCCTTGGTAAGCCTTATCATAAGGGAAATAAATCCAGATGTGCCTATGTTCTAGCACCCAGATATTCCCGCAGTGCCCAATGTGAAACTTGTCTAGACCAAAAGTTACTACCCTAACCAAACCCCTTGGAATGTCCAGACAGAAGTAGTGTAATTAACCAGTGTCCAAAAAGATAAGGCACTAAGAATAGTTTATGAATAATGTCTTAAATATATGAGGGAGACCTGGACTAGAAGATGAATCCTGAGGAGGAATAAATGGAATGAGAGACTGACAACCCATCATCCCATTTTGATCATGGAGAAAACATCCCTGAATATGCGGTGGATGACAACCACCATTGGAAACTGGGAATGCGAGGCAACAATCAGTGCATCATCACAGACGGATCAACGACCTAATGAAAGGGGCATAAACAAAATTGGTCAACCTAATGTGATATTATTAACCCCAATGTGGATATTAGTATCATTCAAGACATCAGAATATAACCATGTCACAAGATCCAACTATCTAGTACCAGGTCCAGCTATGAAAATAGTTGGCCTAACATGATACTCACCCGATATTGGGGTAGTTGAATGTTAGGCATTCTGGTATGTGACGTTGTCAGTGTGGATCCGTCATACCAATCATGGGAGGTGGAACAACGCTGGTGAACTGGACGCTGATTGCCTCATTTTAGCACTAATGGATTAATTTTCCAGCTTTGTTGGACCAAAGCTGCAATGTCTTGAAACCTATCATCATCCCCCCACAAATGAAAGGGTTGGGGAAACACCAATGTGGAAATCCTGTGTTGATCCATCTCTTCTATGATGGCCTCCACATCCATGGATGTTGGGCACTTGCCCCCCGTCTCCCCATATGAACTTGTTCATAAGAGAGTGATCAATGACCTCGTTCGATGGTATGAGGATGATGGGATTATCCCAAATCGGGATATGGCCTGACACGATCTGGAGGCTTCTACACCTTTTCGCCACCACCACCCCAAGGTTCACTCAGTGTGACGCCCCAGGTTTTATGAACTAGTTCAAGTAAGCAATGTTATGCCGTTAATGACGTCTCTTGTTGTTTTGTTGTGTTTTGTGCACTAACAAGGAATAAAACATGGAGAATAAGGTGAACCGATATATACTTAAAAGTTACATTGCAACAAGACCCAACTAGTTGAAAATACCATGCACAAGACCTAACACAGCCATAGTAAGACTACTAAGAACCAAAACTCGAGTAATCGAATAGTCCTCGTCTTCAGAGTCCATCAGCGTGAAAAATATCACAGCCAGGGCCACGACACACATGCTCAACGCCAATGGTATGAGGAGAGCCGTCCTTTCTGGTTCAAGTGTTTTGTTCTTGTAAAATACCCCTTCTTTTATAATGATCCTGTGAATATTGACCCTTGAAAAATAGCCGTTGGATTTTCAGAACATCCTTTGGGTTTTCATTGATAAAGTTTATCTTTATATTAAAACTTGTTTTAATGCTCTTATATTTTTATATTTTTTCAACTATTATAATATTTTTCAAAAAAGAGTTATAGTTTTAAAATAAAAAGGAGTATTTTTGGAAATCAATCATTTGGTCTTCACGGGATCCCGATGGATACTTTCATATTGAAAACATAGTATTCTTTCTAAATGTTTAAAGGGTATCAATAATAATATCTTTTGAGCTCTAAATTATGAATTTTTGAATTAACTAGTAGTCTTTTAGAATTTCTTTAAAGATCTGAATAATTATAATGGTTTTGTATGTAAAATAAGAAAGGTATGTCTTTTAAAAGATTTATATATAAATTGGTGAAGAGATTTAAATATTAAGTTAAAACTATTTTGTTGTTATAGTATGTTGACTCATTTTGTTCAAATATTTATACTTTGAACTAAACATACTTAATCTTGTTATTTCGATAGTCTAAATAGATTTTATTTTTATAAATTATGTTGATATGAACTATATTACATAATCTAGTAAAAGGATTTAGATTTTAAATTAAAACTAATTGAATAAACCCTCTTTTATATAAATATTTATACTACACTTTATTTTGAAATAAGTATACTTATGCTAGGCTATTTTATAAATTTAAATAAGTTTTAATAAAAAAAATGGGTTGGGGCCTGGCCAAGCCGAGGGCATTCCTTAAGGGACAACCCTCTAGGCCGAGACCAAGCCCCAAGGGACCCGAAGTGCCAACCATCGGGGACCCCAAGCGCTCAGTGGGTGTCCAGACCGCATCCCAAGTCGTGCATAGGTCTCTCAGGTCGTGCATAGGGCCGTGTGTAAGGCCGCGGTGCGCGGTGTGTAGGGGTGGGCCGAAGCCCGCATGGGGCCCGTGTATAAGGCCCCGGTGTGTGTGTTCGTGTTATTGAACCAAAGCCGGCGTGCTTTGGTTTATAAGCCGCGCCTCAAACGTGTTCTGTTTCGATGTGGGAATGGGATTTTTGGGTGAGACGCGATCGTGACCGTCGAATGCATCTCGCGAGATCTGAGCCGTCCTGCATCATTTAAATGCCACGATATAATCCTGGTCGTTGATCCGTCGATCCAGATCTCTCCCGCAGTATCTCTGAGCCATCCGATCTCTCTCGAGATCTAATCCTGACCCCTGATCCTTTTAAATTTTCTTCACTCCTCCAGCCATTCGATCTTCCTCGAGATCTAATCCCGGCCGTCCTTTCCTTTACAGCGTCGACCCTCACCGTCTTCTTCCTCGAAGCGGCACCCGACCAGTAGGCCTGCTCAAAGGACACCTCGACCTCTCCTCCCCCGCACTGCTCCCTTGACTTCCGAACACCGCCCTCCTAGGTCTCTGTTTTCCCGTCTTCCCCACTTCGGTATACGCATGGGTCGAGTCACCCTATGTGCACCAAATCCCTACTTAAACCCCCCTTCTTCTTGAAGTCCTAGCAGCTTCTTCTTCTTCCTCCTTCCTCTCCCTCGAACTCCCAGCAACCCAGCGAGTTACACCCGGTCCGGGCTTCCTCCTCAAGCACTGTAAGGGTTCTTGCATTCATTCTTTCAGAGAAAACCTCTATTCTTTTTACCCCTGGTGTATAGATATACAGTTTATGTACTTTATAAAATCAAGTGTATACCCCTCGGGTTGTATGGCCTTCAATGGTATTGCTTCCGCATGGTGAATATGTAAGGATACTTATATACTCTGTTTTCTTTCATTTTGAGAAACCTAAGCACGGTATATACTGTTTATATATGAATATTTACATAATAAAATCCATCGGGTTGTACATTGTATATATATATACAGTTTCATATGGACGGTATATACAGTGTGTATATGTACATTTACACAATACAAACCCCTCGGGGTGTGTATTGTTTTTACATACGATATATATAATTTTTTTTTCTTTTTATTTGTTTTACAGTTTTCCAAAAAAACCAAAAATTTATATATTTTATTCTTTTTGGATGGACCTATGTTGGACAGGTCTTTGAGGTGTTAAGTTTTGATTTCTTTCGATTCTATTTCATAAAACCTATACAGATATAAATATACGGTTTTCTATATATATATACAGATATTTACAACCAAAACTCTATATATCTTTCAGATTTCAAAATAATCCAACATGTAATACTATATTACTGAGGGTTGTTTGAAGTTGTTTTACCATGAAAACCCCTCGTTGTAAACTTGGAATCTATATATCTCTATGTACTCATAAACATGTAAACCAATACAAATCAAATTTATGATTTCAAGGGGTGGGTATCAACCTTTAATTAAATCTTTATTTTATGCGAACTATGTTTTATTAAATAAGCATACTAAGCATCGCTCATGATGCGTTTTACCATAAAGGGTGTATTTTGGTTTGATTTAAAATTTACTAGAGGATTTAAGATTTGATGGTTCATGATATCATGTTGTGTTCAAGTATTATCTTAAGACATAATGAACTTACTGGTGTGAATGTATTAATTAATCAAGTTATGATTTAATTCATTTACAAGAACAAGGGCCTATTTATCACCATAACTAATTTCAAGTGTTTTTCCTTAAGCACTCCTTTTCCATGGGTTTATAATGACAATGATTTATCATTTAGTATACCATTATTTTATATTCTTTAGTGAAAAGGATGTTTTACTAAGCTATGTATGCCCTTGATTAGTTACTGACACATTTTGCAAGTTAACCATCATACCTTGTATTAGCAAAATTTGTGGTGGTTCATTTTTTTATTGTACATAATGCATGCTTATGACATATCACTAAATAAGCTAAGAAAATAGATTACCCAAATTGGTATGGGACACCATGGGTAAAATGAAAATGAATGTGATATTCAAGGTGTTATGGGACATCTTGAATATACATAACCATTTAAGTAAAGCATGAATGATGTGGCTCACATGATAATAAAGGAAAATTTAAGGTTGTGGCCTGATAGCGCTCCAACGCATTGGGTAAAGACTTAATCTCTAGAGATGACTTTTTAGACTGATACCTCTGTGAATAACCTTGGTAATTTTTAATGACACCTTAGGGATGGACCTTGGTGATATGTTCATGATTTTCTAAGTTAAATGTTGATGACACATAATTCAAGTTATTTAACATGTTCTTTCCAAGATAAAGTTCTTTCACGACTAATGCCTTTAATTTTTCATAAAGTTCTTATTTCACTGGTATAAGCCTGAATCATGATTGGTGTTATCACTTAATAGTATAGTAACCAACATATGAAAATTTAGTTGTTTCCCTTATGTGCAACTTTGATTATGTATTACTTTTAACTGTTTAATTTATGCTTGAGTAAGGCACATGTAATACTTGATTATGATAACCATTTTTATTCCTTCGAGAATTAACATCATTGTCCCATGTTCTTATTGAAAACCTTGATTGAGAATTTTGTGTTATATGTTATAATTTTCCTTTAATAAGTGTTCAATATCTTTTAAAAGAATGTTTTCAAATGTTAAAGTGTTTTAAATTCTTGTTAAAAACCCCTTACTGAGTATTTTAATGCTCACCCTACGTTTTGATTTAAAATTTTCAGGTATCAGCTTTTGAAAGAGGAATTGTTTCAGAAGTTTCCGGTTTACCAGAACCCCAACCACACACGATACTCTTTATGGGACATTTTGTGTTATTAACAAAGTGTATTTTATTTTTAAGATAACACATCATGTTCAGAAGGCACTGACTCGTGGGTTTCTGGGGTCGGGGTCTCTACAGTTGGTATCAGAGGTTCGGTTTGGATAACTCTGGAAAGCCAGAAACTGAAACAAAAATATATATATATGTATATGTATTTCAGTTTTATTAAAAATTGGGTTTTCCTAAATTTCAGATGGAAAACGAAGGCACAAATCTCTTATCTCTCCCCACAGAGGCCCTAGAGACCATTCTGCCTTTAGCTAGCCGTGAGGACTTTCTAAACTATTCCCATATCCGCATGACATGCAAACACCTTTACGATGTATCCAATTAACCATGGGTGATTCAGCTACAACAAGGGGTGGGAATAGATTACCTCATTATGATAATAACCCAGTTTCCCTCCTATGTACGTCGAGGAAGGTACTATGAGGGACTTTTCCGGATTTTCACGGTGGGTGAGAGCTTTGGCACCATGATTGATAACCCATTTCAAAAAGCTGATGCTGACAGAGACCTCCAAGCGGGCTACCTTTGTTAGATTTTAAACTATGGCTTCTGGGGTTAGTTGTTGGACTTCGGAAGGTTAGAAGACGAGTCCACCCGACTGTCTTGCCAACAACAAGTGTATGAAGATGTATCTCAACTTCTTACCCCTCATGATAGACTCATAAGACGTCATATGTGCCCTCATGAGTTTTCCCCTGAATGCTCGGCCTGTGTTTGGTTCGAGGAGTTAGGGAGTTTTGCTTCTCTGTGTGGAGTTCGTTTAGTCATTGGATAAGGGAAACTCACGCACTAATAATAATAAACGTATGTTTATTGAAATGTTGTCTTTCCCCTTCCTTTTCTTTACTTTGTTTTTGTCCTTGAATGATTTTCAAGTGTTTGAACTCCTGTCTTAAAACTTTCAGATGGAAGGACAAACCCACCTGTTATCTCTTCCCACTGAGATTTTGGAAATCATTGCGATCAAAACGTCTGAGGACGAGTATGACCCCTTCGCAAATTTGTGAAGAATGTGCAAGCAGTGGTTTGAGGTAACAAAGGGTCTAGAGATTCTCCGCACCTGCGAGGGTAATTCCTCCATCTATTACCATATTGGCTCTACACAACTAGTTGGACGTGAACGACAAGGAATTTACCACGAAGGACACTTTCTATGTTTCACCCTAGGCCGAAACTACACGGCCAGAGTGAAATTTCAGGAGGCTGCATTAGAGGGAAATCTTTATGTGTCTTATATGCTCCAACTTCTCAGCTTTATACTATTTGACCACATCTATGGCTTCGATATCCTTGACCGAGACATAATTCGGAAAGTCCTTCGTACTTTGGTCTGCAAAGACATTTCAGAACTTTGTACTATTTGAGCTTCCCTCTGGAGGTCTGAAGGCCCGGAACATAAGTGCAACCCCTCCTGTCTTAGGTGTATGTGGATTAGGGAACTGGAAGAGGTGAGCATCGCTACGAGGATTCCTCTAAATGCACCTGTTGACCCTATACGTTGGTGGAGATGGTGAGAATGTTTCATAACCTTAAAGTGTTGTGAAATAAATTGCGAGGATGCAATTTTATAAAGGGGGGGATAATGTGACACCCCAGGTTTTATGAACTAGTTGAAGTAAGCAATGTTATGCCTTTAATGATGGCTCTTGTTGTTTTGTTGTGTTTTGTGTGCTAATAAGGAATAAAACATGGAGAATAAGGTAAACTGATATATATTTAAAAGTTACATTGCAACAAGACCCAACTAGTTGAAAATACCATGCACAAGGCCTAACACAGCCACATCAAGACTACTAAGAACCACAACTCGAGTAATCGGATAGTCCTCGTCTTCAGAGTCCATCAGCATGAAAAATATTACATCCAGGGCAACGGAACACATGCTCAATGCCAATGGTATGAGGAGATCCAACTTTTCTGGTTCAAGTGTTTTGTTCTTGTAAAATACCGCTGCTTTTATAATGATCCTGTGAATATTGACCATCGAAAAATAGCCGTTGGATTTTCAAAACAGCCTTTGGGTTGCCGTTGATAAAGTTTATCTTTATATTAAAACTTGTTTTAATGCTCTTATAATTTTATAATTTTTCAACTATTATAATATTTTTCACAAAAGAGTTATAGTTTTAAAATAAAAAGGAGTTTTCTTAGAAATCAATCCTTTGGTTTTTACGAATCCCGATGGATACTTGCATATTGAAAACTTAGTATTCTTTCTATATGTTTAAAGGGTATCAATAATAATATCTTTTGAGCTCTAAATTATGAATTTTTGAATTAACTAGTAGTCTTTTAGAATTTCTTTAAAGATCCGAATAATTATAATGGTTTTGTATGTAAAATAAGAAAGGTGTATCTTTTAAAAGATTTATATATAAATTGGTAAAGGGATTTAAATATTAAGTTAAAACTATTTTGTTGTTATAGTATGTTAACTCATTTTGTGCAAATATTTATACTTTGAACTAAACATACTTAAGATTGTTATTTTGAAAGTCTAAATAAATTTTCGTTTTATAAATTATGTTGATATGAACTATAATACATAAGCTAGTAAAAGGATTTAGATTTTAAATTAAAACTAATTGAATAAACCCTCTTTTCTATAAATATTTATAATACACTTTATTTTGAAATAAGTATACTTATGCTAGGCTATTTTATAAATTTAAATAAGTTTTAATAAAAAAAATGGGTTGGGGCCCGGCCAAGCCGAGGGCATCCCTTAAGGGACAAGCCCTCTAGGCTAAGACCAAGTCCCAAGGGACCCGAAGTGCCGACCATCGGGGTCCCCAAGCGCTCAGTGGGTGTCCAGACCGCGTCCCAAGCCATGCATAGGTCTCTCAGGTCGCGTTCAGGGCCGTGTGTAAGGCCGCGGTGCGCGGTGCGTAGGGGTGGGCCGAAGCCCTCATGGGGCCCGTGTATAAGGCCCCGGTGTGTGTGATCGTGTTATTGAACCAAAGCCAGCGCGCTTTGGATTATAAGCCGCGCCTCAAACGCGTTCTGTTTTGATGTGGGAACGAGATTTTTGGGCGAGACGCGATCGTGACCATCAGATGCATCTCATGCGATCTGAGCCGTCCGACATCATTTAAACGCCACGATATAATCCTTGTCGTTGATCCGTCAATCTAGATCTCTCCTGTAGTATCTATGAGCCATCCGATCTCTCCCGAGATCTAATCCTGACCCTCGATCCTTTTAAATTCTCCGCACTCCTCCAGCCGTTCGATCTTCCCCGAGATCTAATCTTGGCCATCGTTTCCTTTATAGCGTCGACCCTCACTGTCTTCTTCCTCGAAGCGGCACCCGACCAGTAGGCCTGCTCAAAGGACACCTCGACCTCTCCTCCCCCGGACTGCTCCCTTGACTTCTGAACACCGCCCTCCTAGGTCTCTGTTTTCCTATATTCCCCACATCCGTCTACGCATGGGTCGAGTCACCCTATGTTAACCAAATCCCTACTTAAACCCCCCTATTTCTTGAAGTCCATGCGGCTTCTTCTTCTTCCTCCTTCCTCTCCCTCGAACTCCCAGCAACCCAGCGAGTTACACCTGGTCTAGGCTTCCTCCTCAAGCATAGTAAGGGTTCTTTCATGCATTCTTTCGGAGAAAATCTCCGTTCCTTTTACCCCTGTTGTATAGATATACAGTTTATGTACTTTATAAAATCAAGTGTAGACCCCTCGGGTTGTATGGCCTTCAATGGTATTGCTGCCGCATGGTGCATATGTAATGATACTTATATACTTTGTTTTCTTTCATTTTGAGAAACCTAAGCATGGTATATATTGTTTATATATTAATATTTACATAATACAATCCATCGGGTTGTACATTGTATATATATATACAGTTTCATATGGACGGTATATACAGTGTGTATATGTACATTTACACAATACAAACCCCTCGGGGTGTGTATTGTTTTTTACATACGATATATATACAGTTTTTTTCTTTTTATTTGTTTTACATTTTTCCAAAAAAACCGAAAATTTATATATTTTCTTCTTTTTGGATGGACCTATGTTGGACAGGTCTTTGAGGTGTTAAGTTTGGATTTTTTTTTATTCTATTTCATAAAACCTATATAGATATAAATATACGATTTTCAATATATATATATATAGATATTTATAACCAAAACTCTATCTATCTTTCGGATTTCAAAATAATCCAACATGTAATACTATATTACTGAGGGTTGTTTGAAGTTTTTTTACCATGAAAACCCCTCGTTGTAAACTTGGTATCTATATATCTATATGTACTCATAAACATGTAAACCAATACAAATCAAATTTATTATTTCAAGGGGTGGGTATCAACCTTTAAGTAAATCCTTATTTTATGAGAACTATTTTTTATTAAAGAAGCATAATAAGAATCGCTCATGATGTGTTTTACCATGAAGGGTGTATTTTGGTTTGATTTAAAATGTACTAGAGGATTTAATATTTGATGGGTCATGATATCATGTTGTGTTCAAGTATTATCTTAAGACATAATGAACTTACTGGGGTGAATGTATTAATTAATCAAGTTATGATTTAATTCATTTACAAGACCAAGGGCCTATTTATCACCATAACTAATTTCAAGTGTTTTTCCTTAAGCACTCATTTTCCATGGGTTTATAATGACAATTATTTATCATTTAGTATACCAATATTTTATATGATTTAGTGAAAATGATGTTTTACTAAGCTATGTATGCCCTTGATTAGTTACTGACCCATTTTGCAAGTTAACCATCATTCCTTGTATTAGCAAAATTTGTGGTGGTTCATTTTTTTTATTATTGTACATAATGCATGCTTATGACATATCACTAAATAATCTAAGAAAATAGATTACCCAAAGTGGCATGGGACACCGTGGGTAAAATGAAAATGAATGAGATATTCAAGGTGGTATTGGACATCTTGAATATACATAACCATTTAAGTAAAGCATGAACGATGTGGGTCAAATGATAATAAAAGAAAATTTAAGGGTGTTCCCTGATAGCGCTCCAATGCATTGGGTAAAGACTTAATCTCTAGAGATGACTTTTTAGACTGATACCTTGGTGAATAACCTTGGTAATTTTTAATGAAACCTTGGGGATGGACCTTAGTGATATGTTCATGATGGTCTAAGTTAAATGTTTATGCCACATAATTAAAGTTATGTAACATGTTCTTTCCAAGATAAAGTTCTTTCAAAACTAATGCCTTTAAGTTTTCATAAAGTTCTTATTTCACTGGTATAAGCTTGATGCATGATTGGTGTTATCACTTAATAGTATAGTAACCAACATATGAAAATTTAGTTGTTTTCCTTATGCGCAACTCTGATTATGTATTACTTTTAACTTTTTAATTTATGCTTGAGTAAGACACATGTTTTACTTGCTTATGATAACCATTATTATTCCTTCGAAAATTAACATCATTGTCCCATGTTCTTATTGAAAACCTTGATTGAGCATTTTGTGTTATATGTTATAATTTTCCTTTAATAAGTTTTCAATCTCTTTTAAAAGAATGTTTTCAAATGTTACAGTGTTTAAAATTCTTGTTAAAAACCCCTTACTGTGTATTTTAATGCTCACCTTACGTTTTGATTTAAAATTTTCAGGTATCAGCTTTTGAAAGAGGAATTGCTTCAGAAGTTGCTGGTTTACCAGAACCCGAACCGCACATGATCCTCTGTATGGGACATGATGTTTTGTTAACAAAGTGTATTTTATTTTAAGATAACACATCATGTTCAGAAGGCACCGACTCCTGGGTTTCTGTGGTCGGGGTCTCTATACTCCGGGAGCCACTACTCCCACTCCATCCTATAACTATATTGGGAACCTCTACCTAGAATTTTTTGATGAATCACTTCCTTACACCAATGAGGTAAGGGAAGTATGGGCTAGGCCGACAATGATCTGGTCCTGAGGGCCGCCAAAGAGGGATCCTTCCATGTCATGTCAGTGCCACCACCTGACCCCATAGGTTGAGGAGCTTGTGTGTTATACACTTACACCCCCAGCCCTAATCTGGTTAACCCTGATGCTAACGTCGGGTGCAAGCTGAGTAGGGAACCTGCTAGGGGGCCTTCATCATCAATGAATACAATGGACCATAACATAGATGACACATACTATAAATGGACAATTTATATTGAAATTGGGAACTTATGCGTCCAACCCGAATCAAGCCCCCAACCACCCTATGGGAAGATTAGGATGACACTCTTGGTCGCTGACACAGCCAATTCCCATCGCAGGATGACCCATGATGATGACATCCCGAATGAAGGTCCTCCCCGGGACACCACCAATGAAATCTCAGGTCCTCCTCATTATAAATAATGGCATTGAGGTCCTCCACATTCCACCATCATTCCTAGAGGAGGCCCTCCCTGCCACACTGACATCAAGAAAAAAAGTTTCTTTTGCACCCTTGATCCAAGGTATGGAGTCGTTCCTCCTGTCACAGGTCACTGATGTAATGATGTTCCTCACCCGACCAACAATTACTATGGGGGTCTTCCGCATGTTCTTAATACCATAGAAATAGTTCATCCTCATCCCGATGATCAGAGAAGTGGAGGTATTACTTTCTTTATTTTCATTCTATGCGGAGGTCTTCTTTGTGTTCAGTTTGATCAGTACGAAGCCCCCCCCCTACCTTCACTCCTAAGGGGAAAAACGTGGAAGTACTACCCATGATTCCACAAAATCCAATGTATGTCCTACCCAATTCAATACTTCTTATGAATATTCCCATCTTGCTCTAACTAGTGGACATGGAGGCCCTCCCCATGTTCCATTCAACATTTTTTCAGGTGTTCCGCATGCCCCAACTCACCCAGGAGGAAGTCCTCCCCATCCCATTTTCCTTATGGTCCTCCCTGTATCGAAAACCTACCCTATCCTAATGAAAAATCCTGGGGCAGTAGGGTGGGTCACCATCACCAAAGGAAGAATACTAATAAGTATTAGACTGAGATTAAAACTATCATCTTTTCAGACTCTGAGGTAGAGTGTGAATCGATAATGGATCCCACACATCGATCCTCTATGATGGGGGAAAAAGAAGAAAAATGGCTTATATTTCTCATCCTTCTGGAAAGAGAGGTCCACATAATCCCCACCTCCCTCCAAAGATACATCTAGGAGGAGGGTGAATTGGGCTATTTCCATTTCTTGGCCATGAAATCCTTCCTATAGTCAATAAGATCATTCTCTACCTCAAAAAATGATCATGAAGATTTTTTCTTGGGGTCAATAGAGGGTGAGAAACTACATAAACCACCATTAGTAACTGAAATCATTGTACACGAAGATATGGCTACTATTCCATTTTACTGGGATGTGGTGTCTTAGTCATTTCGTTCCTCGGAAGACAACCCAAGATGTGGCGGCTTGTTAGATTCCTCCCTATATGCTCTAATGTCTAGTATAACATCATAATGATCTTATTTAGTTCCATTACTTGTCCCTCATCCACCCACAGTCGATGAATTGGGAAACCAATGGTTAGATTGTGAATCTGAGTCGAGGATATTATGGGACATTCTTGCAGCAAACCAGTTCCTAGAGATGTTCTGGACAGTTGCAACCAAGAACTTCAATACACCAAAATATCTTGCCCATGAGGAGTTTGTGTTATTTCTACAATCCCTCTAGGTGACTTCGATCTCCGTCATCAGCGGGTGGCTTACCCCAAGATTTGGGAACACTTTTAAGATATTGACCGGAAAAGCCGCATGGTCGACTTGGCTGCACTCCCCATGGCTCATCACCCTGAGTCACCCAGTAGCCATCGAACCCTCCAGCAAATAAGAATCCAAAGCATTAAATTTCTCCATAGGTTTATTAAAAATAATTCCACTCACATTTAGATCTATGGTTGGGGGTCATTATTCTACCCTTCATTTCTGTTTTATCCCGTGCCAACCCAACTTTCCAGACGATATTGAAGATATTCCTTTTGGTACAATGGAAATCAATATGGTCGACTTATTAGAGTAAGATACCAAGATAGAGAACCTTGAATATAATTTACCCCCCCCCCCCCTCGGGGGGGGGAGGCCATAACTATTAGATCTATTGGGAAGGGTTACTCTCTAGAAAATAAATTTACTGGGAAATCTTCCACCTTCTGAGTCGTTATCCCTCAGCCAGAATCCCAATAAGGGCCAGGAGCATCTTGGGGATGTCAATCCCACTAACAAATCTAGCTAAGTGTAGAAGATGGAAGATGATCCAAAAAAGGCCACGTTGTGTCAACCGCTCACAGAACTTTAAAATATAGTTGATAACCTTCTCATAGAATGTGTTGCGGAATAGTGACCAGAATGTGGTGATCCTCGACTGGGGAAGCAGGGGAGGTACACCCACCCCCTGACGAGTTGTCTTCGGGTGACATTGATCATCCATCCAACATAGACAGGGTATAATATGGAGTTTAGGGCAGGAGGGTGAAAAATGAATAACCAAGTCAACTTGAGCTACATGATAACCTTTGGGGGCAAAATCAGGTTCCCCAAGCCACTCCATAGGTCATCCCCCTAGCGGCCCTGCAGGTCATCCCACCAGCTTCCCCATGAGCTGCTGGGTTTTCTTATCATGTCGAATAACACTCCAATTCACCGGTGGTTAGGGATCCTCTTCATTACAGGAATCTCCACCCATATGATCCAATGTAAATTCTCACTTCCTGCCTCGAGACTGTAGAAACTCAACAGGTGGAAATTCTGCCTAATGGAATTTCATATCTGGCATGGGTGGATGATATGCCAGCACCCCTGATTTCATAAATCCAACCATATCTCTATTTAATGGGATGGGCATTCCACTGCAGCATCTGGACCACTTCATCTGAAGGTGTGGATCCATTTTTGGGAACTCCAGCAAAGCAGGAGACCACAAAACTCCGATGTTTCGTACAAGCATCAGAAGGGCTTCTATTTCTCTTGTACAGTTATCTACCCATTATCTTAGTAGCTGGATGGGAGGATAATCATTGGTAGTTTCTTTACCAGTTTAGTTCCACCATCTAGAAGAAGAGTATTGTTGACCACATCAAGTGAAAGAAGAGGCCTGATGATCACGTCGTGGACTTTGTTTCCTGGTGGAAAGACCTCATGTACTGTCTTGGTTTGTCGTAGACTCAAGAACAACTACTGAAAATGTATGTGGGGAATTTAAAAATGGATTGGGTCCCCACACTCATCAATCAAAACTACCAGAGTGGATTTCATGATTTCTCTGACAAAGCCCGACAGCTAGGGGAGGCCTTGCAGCAGGAGAAGTAGGCATGTGTTTTTTCCTCCTATAATCCCCGTGAGAAGATCTGCTAAGGCAAAACCCACTATGGTAGCACACATAGAGTCCCCTAGGTAGCTGGAGTTATTACCAGTGGAGCCACCTCCACAACCTCGTAGAGGCCCACAACCTCATGCACAACCCCCATCCAAGAAGAGCCCACCACAGAATTGTCAGGTGCCCCCAGTAAAGTGATGCCACCATGTAGTCAAGAATATAGGGTTCCACCTCTTTGATAGGATCCTCCAGCCCCTAGTTTGGGCTGGTCCCCTAGGGATCCATTCATGAATAGAAGTAACAAGTCCTTCTCATTTAATGAGGCTTAAGTTTTTGGTTATTTTCAATGTGCCTGGAAATAGGGAATTCTACAGTTGACGGAACACGGAAGGCCCAAAGAGGTAGATCTCACTGATCACTATTGATGCTCCTTTCATCACAGAATCTAAAAGATCGGAAAAGGGGAATATGTGAGCTCAAATTGATTCATCCTTAGAAGAAAATATCAAAAATTGACAAAGGCATGAACAAGGGATCATTGCCCATAGGTCGCACAAGTTCCCTCATAGTTGCGCAAGTCCACTTGCACGACCTAAGTGATAACCGCCTGGGGTCTTCTCCTGCCTATAAATAGACCCTGTGGGCCCCCCATTCAGGGAGGATTTTTTCCAAAAACTCATATTTGAGTTCCCAACGCCCTAGTCTCTTCTCAAAGCTTCTGAAACACTTCTAAGGTAATTTCTTACCTAGAACGGAAGATCTAAAGAGGGGGAGGAAGGCCTAAGTGTTGAAACTCATCAACACTTGCACGCCTGAGTGACCAGCCCTTAAGAGAAAATGCCACACTTGCACACCGCCTTACTCCTTCAATAGAACTTGTGCGCCCCTCTTTTGGAAGAGCCTCAAGGGGATTCTAAAGGCTTTAATCAAGAGTCGCTCAAGTATTACCATGTTGGTTAACCATTGCACAAGTAACCCATGTGTCGTGCATGCATACCTGCACGACCAGGACTTGTGCGCCCACGCAGTACCTGCGCGCCTACCAAGACTTGCACACCCCTGCCTTTTGGGTTACCTTATTGCCCATTTCACCCCTTTTAATCCATTCCACCATTCCTATTCAAGATTCAGTCTTCAAGACACTCTTCAACGCCATTTATGGAATGATTTATTGATTTAACTTCCTTATCTGAAAGGAATTATGTGGAATATCTCTCAGAACCTAGTGATTTATACATCTTTATATCACTAAAAAATTGAGATTTCATTCATTCAACCTCATCCTTTAAGATGAGAGAATCTCTTAACTCGGGCCTCCTTTTCAGGAATAATCCCCAGTCATAATCCTCAAACATGGGCATCCTCCTTAGGAGTAATCCCCAACCATAATTCTCTTAACCTGGGTTTTCTTTTCAGGAGTAAGCCCCAGTCTCAACCATGGGCATCCTCCTTAGGAGTAAGCCCCAAATCCCCTAACATGGGCTTCTTATTTAGGAGTAAGCCCCAGTCTCAAATATGGGTATCCTCTTGAGGAGTAAGCCCCAGTCATAATTCTTAACTTGGGCATCCTCTTTACGAGTAAGCCCCAGTCATAATTCTTAACTTGGAAATCCTCCTTATGAGTAAGCCCCAATTCTTAAAATTCCCAAATCTAGGCATCCTCTTTAGGATTAAGCCCCAGTCCCCTAATTTGGGCATCCTCCTCAGGAGTAAGCTCCAAAACTTAATCCTTGACCTGGGCCTCCTTTTCAGGAGTAAGCCCCAGTCTTAATTTCTCTTAACCATTCCTAATTTACCTTTGATATGGGATTCCTTCTCAAGAGTAAAACCCAATCATAAGTCTTCTCCTAATTTGGGCCTCCTTTTCAGGAGTAAGCCCCAAGTTATAGTATTTAAAATCTCCATGAAGCACATATACCTTTATGGACCCTGTTCCTAGATTTCTTCCCTAAAGTAAATCCTAACCTTCATTTATCTGGGCAGTCATACTTACATAAGACACACATTATTTCTTATGATTGCATCTTTCAGGGCACAATTTTCTAGTTTTTACCAATACCTCTTGTTTCTCACACCGAGCATGACTCACATGAGCTTAGAGTGTAAAAGTAATTATGACATTCTTCTTTGAGCCATCAGTCATAAACATCATACTCCCTTACTCGAACTATGTGGGTTCTGATTCCTTTTCTTAACAAAGGATATGTAGGTAGCCTGTCTGTGGGTTAGATCCCCACTCTGAAATAATCCATGTCCTTCTGATTGACAATAAACTTCAAGTGCCCCACTAAGTGGCTTTAAAACCAGCATGGTCATCATAATGACCAAGATACTTATATGTAAATGTGTCGAAGGGTACCATTGACCAAGAATCTCTAATAAATATAGATGATTCTCTATCGATGAAGAACCTCGAAAACATATAATAGATTCTCTAAAATTCCTACATATTTTATCATTGATTGTCAGTTCTGAAGGAAAGCTCATTTTATACTTGTTAACGTAATAAGGATTTACAAACATAACTTAAATCTATAAAGAGAGTCCCAGAGTAGACAATAATTCCCCTCGAAAGGGTGTGATGAGTCCGACCTACCATCCTCTCGACCAATGCAAATTCCTAAGCCTCATCAGTCCATGAACTAATGAGCACCTACCTTTGAAAAGTAGGTCCGAATGGATGTGGAATCATTGGATGTTTCCAATTATACGAACAAACCCGTTAGAAGCCGATCGGAACGTTTGAACCTCCCATCAAAAGGAGGTCATTCCCAAAATCCGAGGGAAACAAAAATGGTGAACCCGACGTGAATCCTTATCCAAGTTAAAATAATGTTTTACCCATTTTTTAGGCCCCTATTTAAAACTCAATGAGAGGTCCAACAAAAAAAATAATTGACAAATATGCTCATCCAAAAGATATAGTGGCTGAATTTATCTTGATTACGTCTGGTATATTAAACAGGAACTCTTTTCCAAGATCTTCTGCATTTCTAGAATGGCTGCTCTCAAATTCACACCTGTGAATACTACTACTGCAAATGCCACTACCGCTACTCCTGCTGGATCATCGTCTGTTCTAAGGATGATATCACCTACTCAGCATCTTCAACGCGGGGTATCAAACTTGATGGTTAAGGAGTACCGTCAATACGGTACCATCCCAACTCTGGAGGCTGCTCGACAAGCTTTCCAAGTAAACAACTCACATCGGTCGTCCGGACAATGACGACCAGTGATCAAGAAGAAGGAGGTTCTTACTACCATCTCCAACCATTTCGGGTCATTATCCCCGGAACGCAATAACCATTCGCTCCCTTATTCTGGGGAGGTGAATGAGCAGGTCCCTCAGGGCCTTAATTCAAACAGACAGGATTCCTTCGTAAGGGATCCCACCAACAATCGTCACCAGACTCGTGTGGCAGTGCGGCCTCAACATGATGAGGGTACAGACTCCATGCGTTCGGCTCAGGTTCCTCGAACCCGAGCAAGAAAGACGAACCACCAGAGGTGGAATCCAGTCAACGGTGAGCAGATTCTCATATCTTCCACCTCTGAAGAAGTCCACCAACCTAACTTGGTGGCAAGCAACGAGCTGGAACATACACCTTCCCGTTTTAATTCCGCTGTCCAGCAGACTCATCTGGCAGCATCACGCCAATCCCGCCTGGAAATTCCGGTGGAGTACTATAGGCAGGAACATACACCTGTTTATACATCATCAGCTAGTCAGTAGGCTCTTTTGACTACATATGATGGATCTCATCAACCACGTTTGGCGAAGTGCAATCAACAGGCACATACACCTGCTAGTATTAATCAATCCTACCAACAGTCTCGCTTGGTAGCATTCAGAGAAGTTAGTTGGAAATCCCCGACAACAAATAGGAGGCAGACTCAACTCTCTTCCCCCACACTTGAGTATTGTCAGGATTCACTGACAGGAAAAGGAGGACAAGAGCAGGCACATACACCTGCTCCAATCCCGGAATGGACGTAATTCTCGTTCCGACATCTGAAGTCACCAAGAATATTCTATCAATGGTGAATGAGCAGAAACAAATCCCTGCTCATATTCTGGATGCTTTCCAGGATATTATAACAACTTCAGCAGCATCTCTGGGAAAGACACATAAATCTATCCCTACCAGTGGAGTGACACATCAACAGTTCACTCTGGAACAGATACACACATATGTTCCAGTCCAAGAGGTTTTTGGGGCATACTCCCCCATATCATACGGACAACCAAGTCAGGTACATACACCTGATTTGAGAGGAGATCATCAGCCTAACCTGGACATCTTTCCTGATCAGGCACATACACCTGCTCAGAGCAGCCACTTTCATCAACAAGTTGTTTCTAAGGCAAGTAAGAAGGCGTCTAAGAAAAAGACATGCCCAGCACAGTTAGGAGATCAAGTTCCAATCTGTAACAAGGCCTTGCTCAATGCTGGAGTTCTTGAAGCCCTCAGACAATTATCTGTTGGAATTCAAGATTATACTCCCTCAGTTCCCAATAGTGGGAACATTAATTCCAAAGGTCTTAAAAAGACACTTCCTCATGAAGGCTTGCGTCATGATAATTTGGTCAATCTAGAAGTTTCATCCTTAGATGAGAGCCACAGGAACCCTCTATGTGGTCATAAGACCAAGGAGAAAGAGATCTCGCCTTTTGCTGTAACCCATTATGGTGGTCCTCCCCATGATGAAGAATTTCGCTGCGAAATCCCTCTCCGCAGTAGTGATGCACATTGCCCAGAAAATTCTCTAGTGGAAAATGTAGTGTCGAGAAAGACCTCTTATCTTGAGGCACTTACAAATGCGAAACCAGTCATGTCTGAAGATTCATCTCTAGCAGGTGAAATATTTTCTCAATCAGAAGATAGCCCAGGGTATAGGTCATTCTCCGAACCACCCCTAAGTCATGAATCTTCTAGTTTGATCAATAATTTCTCTACCAATCATGTTGAATCTAATGAAGCAACAAGGAAACACCAACTCTGGTCAAATCAGGTAGAAGAATCTTCATCAAATGATAAAGAGGAAATGTTGAACATGAGAAAACAACTGGCGAAAGGTGAAGTGCTAGTCATGTTTTGGCCTTTGGCTGACTCTCAGTATAACATTCCAGAAATGTTGACGGAAGATGAAATTTATGATATTCGTATCAACATATGGAAAACTCTTTGTCAGTTGAAAAATAAAGTATTATCTTATGATGAATATGAAAATCATCTTAGGATAATAGAAGGGTTACAATGTCAGATTGATTTGGCGTCACTATCAGTCTCTCGATATCCTAAGGCTGAAAAGTAGCAGAGAGCCCTTCAATGTTCATGCCTTGGCGCACTAAGAATATTGCGTCAGTTAATTTCCAATGCCCCATCTGGTATTCATGTCAGAGGATGGGCTGTTCATGGAGCGATGCATTTCATGGTGCTCTCCGGTCAGCAAAGCCCGCCGAAAATGGTATCAAGCAATGTTATTGCCCATAACTAACCACAGTCAATGGGATTTGTTTGTAATAAAATGATTTCCCAAGAACAGACTTCAACTATTTCCTCTCAAAATCAAGAATACAGAGAACAAGTTGTTGAATTACTCTTGAATCAAGCAAACAAGAATATTAAACAAGCCTCTCGTTTGGAGCAAGCACATCACCACATGACAGAAGTGTCAGAAATCATCCAACGGTCTTTTGAACTGGGTGATAAAAGTGGATACAGGTTAATGCATCCAACTAATTTACGGAATAAGGTTCGCAAGATCAGGAGGACTTTCAAGAAAGTCTCAGACATAGCATGTCAAGAACCACCCCAACTCGCCAGACTGGGGACTCTTTTAAATCAACCCTCAGAATCAAAAAATAGGATTCGAGGAGTTGAGCAAGAACATCAGGAACAGCCCTAGTCCACTGGACTGGGGACTTTTTCAAATCATCAATCCCCTCCTCAGAGAAAGTCATTATTTTCTCGATTGGGGAAGAAACCTTAAGAGGAACGAAGAGCCAAATTATCAGGAGATTCCCTCCAAATTATGGTTTGTCAAGAAGTTCCCGAGGGATCGAATCAACAAAAGGAAATGTCTCATCAAAGACATGGAAGAAGACAATATCACAGAAATGCTGATAGAAGGGATGCGATGAGTTATGCATTAATCAATGTCATCAATGCCATTATTTCTGATCCACCAAATGAGCCTCACTCAGGGGACTCAGATGAAGAGGTTCCTACTCAAGAAGATGTACGCACCGACACAAATAAAGAAGGCATGCGTACACAAAGTCAAAGGATTACTCAGAACCTGGGTAATCCTTCTAGTAGCCCACTTCCCCCTCTCCGAAAAGGATCCAACAAAGGGAAGGGAAAGAACCGGGTTACATATCCTTCCTCTGGAGAAGGTCAATCGATCTCACTAGAGAAAAGTTTTGCACAACAAGAGGAAGAAATGAAGGAATTAAGAAGGTTGAATGCAGAACTACTTCAGAGTAGTCTTCTTCTTAAGAATGATGGAGTCAGTCAGCCAAAGGAATTTGTTGCAGATACTGAGATGGCTCAAGAATATCCTCCTCTATCAGTATACCCTCAAAGGTCTAATCCTACGGGTCAAGTGCAACAACAGTTGGTAGTGCTACCATCAGTTGTAGCACCAATCGCTACATCTGTCTAAGCTCTAGTCATTGCACCTACCCAAGTCCAAGTTCAACCGGATGTTTCTCAAAAGTTAATAACTACTATTGAGTCATTAACAGCTCGGTTAGAAACTATGGAAGGGAAACATGCGCATGTTCAACCCGAAAAGAAATTTTACCCTGAATGGGTAGATTTAATTTCTCCTCCATCCAGTTTTTGGAATCCTGTATTCCATATTTTCAATGGATCAGGTGATCATGAACAGCATTTGATGCATTACGTGTCTTGTTGCGATACCATGATGGGAACTCCGGAGCAACAAGAAGCAGTGAAACTCAGATACTTCGTGCGACCCTTGCAAGGACCAGCTTTTTTTTGGTATACAAGCTTGCAATCCCGGTCAATTACTGAATGGGAGGATCTTCGCCAAAAATTCCTCCTTCAGTTCAGCTCAACTTTTCCAAAGACAACAAATTTCGATCTTACAAACTGTAAGCAAAGGGAGAATGAAAGGGTATCTGATTTCATTGCTCGATGGAAGGGATTAACATATTCCTTGAGTTTAGCACTCCCTCAAGAAGAATTGTTTCCAATCTGTGTGGCAAATTTGTGTGATGAATTACACACGCCGTTAATCCCTGTAAAATACACAGGAGGGTTTTGAGACCTTACTTCAATCGCTCAGCAGATTGAAGATTCCCTTATACAGGCTAAGGCTAAATCTCGTGTAATTCCATCAGCTCCAGGAAGGAGAATGGGTAAAGCAGAAACTGCTACAGTTATGCTTAAAAAACACCTGTACCTATTTCTACCTCAAAACCTTCATATTCTCGAAGGGCTCCACCTTCTGAGCGCCAACAACAAAGGCCTTTTCTTCCAAACGATCAACGAGATCAAAGATAAAAACAATTTGAAGATATGAAGAGCAAAACATACTCTTTCCGAAATGAACAAGTTCCTGGTTATTTTATTTCGGCTCTGGAAAACAATTTGGTTGAATTGCCAATGCCTAAGAGGTCAAACAAGAAAGGAGATGAAGACCGCCCCAATTATTTCCATTTTCATCAAATGTTGGGGCATCCCATCCAGGAGTGTTTTGTCTTCAAAGACCTCCTGCAAAAGATGGTTGACTCGGGACATGTCACATTGAAAGGCTCCTCAGCCCAGGTAGCATGTGTCACTGCTACAGTTCCAGAGGAGGAAGATGAATGGCAAGAAGTCAAAAGAAAAAATGCACAGAAGTATGATGATTGGATGGTCAGAAAGACAATCAATCGAACTCATGTTATTTTTCGAACACAATTAAAGAAACCAATTGTGTCTTCTACCATGAATGTTACGACAAAACCCTCTTCATCAGAGGGAAAGTCCTCGAAGAAACATCATGATTCAAAGAGAGAAAAATAATCAAAAGAAGATGAGTATGTGTCAAAGACTAAGTTGTCTTTGACTTTGGTAGATTTCATGCCATCTACTTCAAAGCCACGGGCACCACCACACCAAACGGCACAACCTAAACAGGTTAATCAGGCAGAGTCTTCATCAGATGAAGAGTTAATCTTTGGTTCTATTAATATGATTCAATTAACAAATCCATATGCCAGTCGCAGTTTCGATTTCAATGAGCCTGAATTCCCTATATCAAACAGAGGAATCAGAGGAAGTTCCAGGGGCTCAGGATATAGGGGAATACATGGATCTTTCAGAAGCCACTATTCGAATTCTACCCCTACTAGAACTGTATACGCAGCAGAAACTCGTGGTAGAGCTCTTCAGCGAGCTCAGCAAGAACAAGCAAGTTCTTCTACCAATAGCAAATTCAGTCCTGGAACAGTTATTTTGGAAGATCAGTTGAAGGTTTCATCTTTATCCTCTCAGCAAGTAAATGGATCTAATCGGTCTAATCTTCCAAAACCCAGAATATTTCCAACTCCTATCCCAATATAAGATGCATCAACTTCCAAAGCATCTGCTTCAAAGGTACCTGCCAAACCACATATTCCTATTGGGAAACAAAAACCTATGGATCAAAAGAATGATATATTGAAACACTTGGCCCAAGTTCCATCCAAGTTATCAATTCTGCATGCTCTGAATTTGTCAAAAGATCTTCAGGAAGCACTCATCGAGGCTTTGTCAAGTCCTTAAGAGTTTGAAACTGAAATTGCTGCAGTTGAAGTCTATCACATAGAGGATAATCCCGCAGAATGCCATGCAATAATATCTTTTACTGATGAAGATGAAGATGATGTTGTGCATGGACATATTGGACCATTATACTTGTCTGGAAAGGTCAATGGCGTGGATGTTCGAAGAGATTTCATTGACAATGGTTCAGGAGTCAACCTCATGCCCATTCGTACACTTCGTCGATTGGGCCTCACGGAATCTGATTTATCCCCTTCTACCATGATGTTACAAGGATATGATAAAAATGAACAGGAACCACTAGGAGAAGTTACACTCAGAACTCATTTTGGAGATCTTATATCAAATTCAGATTTCATTTTTGTGGATCAAGACTCAGCCTTCAACATCTTACTTGGAAGACCCTGGATACATCAACATGCGGCTATCCCTTCATCATACCATCAATGTCTCAAATATTGTTTCGATGGTCAAGTTGGGACATTGTATGGTGATAAGCCCCGTTCAAGACATGTGAGTCTCAATACATTGAGGCGTAATTCTATCACATGAAGCAATGGGAGAAATCCATAACAAAGGAGATTACCAAAGTTAATGCTCCATATGGTTTGGAAAAAATTCCAATAAATCCATTTACACATGTGAGTACAGATTATGTGTTGCCTATCAGTCAAATTGACAAGATAGACCCGAATCAAAATACTCTTATGGAAATATCCATAATGTCAATTACGGCAATCGAGCCAGACAACATTGGAGAAACTGGTAATCTACCAAGCAGTGATGAAATCACAAATGGTGACGTCTTCATTTCATCTACTGAAATCCAACAAGTCTATAATTCTCCAATTAGGCCACAAGAAGTTATAGAAACATCAGAGGTGAATAATGATGTCGATTCTCAATCCATCATCTCATCTTTAGTACCCAAAGAAGACACTTCATCATCAATCGGGTCGGAAATGGAAGCTTCTTCTTCAAGATATTCAAATTTTGACATCTCTTCAGATCATGATAATTCTATTTTATCATCTTCTATTCAAGTAGAAAAGGAAGAAATAACACATGATGAAGAAGAAGAGGAATATCTCAGAGATTCTCCTCCAACATTTGAAGAGGGTATCTCTACTACTGTGGATGAACTCAGAGAAATAAATCTGGGTACAAAAGAAGATCCATGCCCCACTTTAATCAGTGCGGCCATGACTCTTGAAGAGAAAGAGGTGTATATTTCTTTTCTAAAGAAAAATAGAGATATATTTTCTTGGAACTATACAGAAATGCCCGGGCATGATCATGATGTTGTTACTCATCATTTGGGGTTACCAGAAGAACATCGAGGATTTAAGCAAGCCGCGAGAAGAACACACCCAACTTATGCTTCCAAAATTGAAGCTGAAGTGGATAATATTATCAAATATAACTTCATCAGAGAAGTTCAATATCCCAAATGGTTGGATAATATTGTCCTTGTAATGGAAAAGAACAGACAAATTAGAGTTCGCATCGATTTCAGCGATCTTAATCGGCATTGTCCTAAGGATGATTTCCCAGTTTTGATTACAGAACTTCTAATTAATGAAACTGCTGGCTATGAAGCACTTTCCTTCATGGATGGATATTTCGGATATAATCAGATCCGAATGGCCCCATAAGATGAGGAAACTACATCCTTCAGAGCCCCTCAGGGTGTGTTTTCCTACCGGGTAATGCCCTTTGTCTTAAAGAATGCAGGTGCAACTTATCAGTGTGCCATGCATCGTATCTTCAAACCCTTCTTAGGGAAGTTTGTTGAATGCTATGTAGAAGATTTGGTAGTTAAATACAAACAACGTTCTAATCACTTGGCTGATTTGGAAGTCATATTATGCAAGCTTCGACAACATAATTTGAAGATGAACCCCTAAAATGTGCTTTTGGGGTAACCTCAGAAAAATTTCTCGGCTTTGTTGTATGCCATCGGGGTATTGATGTCGATCCTGAGAAGACCATGTCAATACATGGTATGTCACCTCCTCTAAATTTGAAATAATTAAGATTACTTCAAAGAAACTTAGCCTATATTCGTCATTTCATCGCCAATTTGGCAAGCAAAAGTTTACCCTTCACCAAATTGATGAAGAAGGGAGTCACTTACCAGTGGACTGAAGAATGTCAAGAAGCATTCGATATTCTTAAGAAATACCTCTTTAGTCCACCAGTACTCATGCCACCTGTTGAAGGAAGACCACTTATCCTCTATGTGATACTCTAGAGCGATCATTGGGTGCCTTTCTTGCTCAAACGAATGATGATGGGAATGAAAATAGTCTCTACTATCTCAGTCGAACCATGCATGAAGCAATAACCCGGTATTCAAGTATTGAGAAGTGCTGCCTGGCATTAATAATTGCAGTTCAGCAGTTGAGACTCTACCTGCAACATCATGAGGTCTAATTGGTATCTCGCAATAACCCGCTCAAATTTATCCTTAGTCGTTCAATGCATACAGGACGTCTGGCAAGTTGGGCAGTTATTTTGCAGCAATTCGACATTCAGTATGTGTCTCAAAAGGCGATAAAGGGCCAAGCTCTAGATGATTTCCTAGCTGAACACCCTTCATTGGAAGATACATCTTCAGATATTGAACTCCCTGACGAGGAAGTCTTCTCTATTAAAGAAAGTCCTTAGGCATGGGAAATGTATTTTGATGGTGCTTCCAGAAGTCCAACAGGGAGGAAAATGGAAAATCCTAAATTCATCAAAGTTGGCATAAGAATTGTACTCATTTCTCAAGAAAAGGAAGTGTTACATTATTCCTTCTTATTGTGGGAAGGTGGTACCAATAATGAAGCAGAATAATAAGCTCTCATCGTAGGCTTGGAATTAGCGCTTCAAGCACAAGTGAATCACTTAAAGGTGAAAGGTGATTCAGACCTGGTAATCAAACAAGTCAATGAGGATTATTCCATCATAAAAAAAGAACTAATCCCATTGTATGATTACATCAGAGAGTTAATGGAGGAATTCCCTTTAGAACCAACATTTTCTTATGTCCCAAGATCACAAAATACTCAAGCTGATGCATTGGATAATATTGCCATAGCTCTGGAAGATCCAAATCAGGACAAGACAACCATCAATATTGCCCACCGTCATGCAATTTCACCTTATGTTCGAATCAGAACATAGGAAATTAATGAAATTTGTCCCATTCCTGAACCGTATGGTCATACTATAGGATGGATGTCACCTATTAGGGAATACCTTGAAAATGGAACACTTCCATCTGATAGAGCTGAGAAAGAACAAATCCGGCGACGTGTGGTTAATTTTACTCTTTATGATAGCCCAGATCACCTAGAGAAAATTCTCTACAAATGTGGTTTTGATGGAGTTCTCTTCAGATGCATTGATGGTGAAGAGACAATGGCTGTCATGAAAGAAGTACATGCAGGAGTCTGTGGTGCCCACCAGTTTGGACATAGACTGTCTGACCAGATTCTAAGGCTTGGATACTTTTGGCCCTCAATGATACGAGATTGTGTCAATTTCAAAAAGAAGTGTCATTCATGCTGAGTACATGCCAACTTCATTCATCAACCTCCAGAGTTTCTTCATATAGCTAAATACTCATGGCCATTTGCCACATGGGGAATGGATGTGGTGGGACCTTACCCTTCAGCTATGGCCAAGCAGTTTAAGTACATTCTTACTACTACTGACTTCTTTTCCAAATGGGCAGAGGCAATACCTCTCAAGGAAGTCAGTTCTAAATGCATTGTTAGCTTCATCAAGTCTAACATCATTACCAGATTTGGTGTCCCTCATACCATATTGACTGACAATGGCACCAATTTCTGTTCATCCGAGGTAAAGAAGTTGTATCAGGAATACAACATGAAATCCAACCATTCATCTCGGTATCATGCAGCGGCCGACGGTCATATAGAAGCCTTTAACAAGACTCTTTCAAATATACTGCAAAAGATGGTGGATAAAGATAAGAGGTCATGGCCTGATAAACTCTTTCATGCTTTATGGGATTATCGGACTACCACCTGCACTGCAACTCAGTCAACTCCATACTCATTAGTATGTGGAATAGAAGTCGTCTTTCCCATTGAAGCTCAACTACCCTCACTCAGAGTTGCTATTTTTGATCAATCATCTACAGATGAACAATCTCAAAAGCGATTGAATGAATTGGGATAGTTAGATGAGAAACGATTGTGCACTTTGTAGCACTTGTAAGTCTATCAGAATCGAATAGCACGAGCTTTTAACAAAAAAGTTCGTCTTTGTTCATTCACTCATGGAGAATTGGTATTAGTTCTTAGAACTCCAATGATACCAGGAAAGAAACCTCCCATGATTGAGCCAAAATGGGAAGGACCTTATTCAATACATAGGGTCTACTCCAATGGAGCTTATTCATTAATCTCAATGGATGAAGAACTCATCACTACTCCAACCAATGCCAGATTTTTGAAGAAGTATTTTGTATAAACTGCAAAGTACCTCTTTTTTCCTTGCTATATGACGTTAAACTATACAGTAACGGTCCATACACATGACCTTAAACTTTTTGTACTTTCGTCCCACACGACGTTAAATTGTGAAAAAGTTCCCTAAATGGTCCAATATGACCTTAAACTGCAACTAGGTCCTGTAAGACCTTAAACTGCATCATCCACGGTCCATGCATATGACCTTAAATTATTCGCACTTTCGTCCAACATGACGCTAAACTATATCGTTCCTTTTCTTCATCCAACATGACGTTAAACTCGGAAAAATGTCACTTACGTCCAACAAGACATTAAACTGTGACGTCCTAACTACATAATGCTAAACTGTATAAAAGTCCCTTACGTCCGGAAAGACGTTAAACTACATAATCATCAAAGGTCATGTATGACCTTAAACTACACTTTTGTCTGGCATGACATTAAACTGCACCTCCCATGGTCCATTCATATGACCTTAAACTATTCACACTTTCATCCAACATGACGTTAAATGGTGTACTCTTTTTTCCTCACTGCATGACATTAAACTGAAAAGTCTCTCTGTCGTCCAACATGACGTTAAACTCTATTATCCCCATTGTCCTAACTACATGACGCTAAACTGTACAGAAAGTCCGTGATACGTCCTACATGACATTAAACTGTACTTTGTCCCTGCTACATGACACTATATTGTGCAGCACCAATAGTCCTAACTGCAAGATTCTAAACTGCATAGTCCCTTTATATGTCCTACATGACATTAAACTATGCATCGTTAAGGTTGTTGTTACCTCTTGTTTCTCACATCGAGAATGACTCACATGAGCTTAGAGAAAAACTCATCCATAACACTCTCTTCGGGCCTCTAACCATGTGTAAGTCCCAACAACATTTTTTTATTAGGTCATTGTCCCCAAGAACAACTTGATCGTTAATTCATTATTTAATTGAACTACACGGACTTTGATCCTTGCCTTCTAGGATGGGTAAGTAGGAAACCGCCCAAGGTTCAAGCCCAAAACCAATCTCTTCACATCGATTCACCTCCATCTCATACGATGTTGATTCGTGAAACTGCCCCTAGAATCAATATCTTTACATTGGTTCACATTCGTCTTTGTTATATGACGTTAAACTATACAACACTTTTGTCCAGTATGACAATAAACTACAATATTCTTTGATGCCCTCACCTGAGAGGGAACCATTATTTACATTGATTTTTTTCAATCATGTATCATTTCAAAGACTACGTGCATACATGGCAACGCCCAAACCTTTTATCTTGGGTTAAACCATCATTGTACTAGAGTCCCCTTTCACCCTTCACATGTATGAACCAAATTTGTACAAAGGGTATTTCTATAACTACGTGGGCTTGATTCCCATCCTTATGGGATATGTTGGAATGTTTGAGTGTCCCTCGAATCCAGCCCCAAGTCATTGGGACTAACCCCAAATTCCACTTTCAGCCCCTTGGCGTAAAATTCCCCATGAAAACACACACTGTGTATTTATTACAATGGTCCAAGCTATATGACCCTAAACTAAGATCTCTAATCCTTTTGTCCCACACGACGTTAAACTATAGTTTAAGAACTACGTATGGCTTGATTCTCATCCTTATGGGATACGTAGTGAAGTCCAACTTTTCAATTCAGGACCCAGCCACAACATGATTATAGTTAGCATTGATCTGTGTATCTCTGTATACATTGAACAATACCCATCTTTATGTGTCATAATCCTAAACTTAAATATTTTCAGACCCTCATAACACTTTTCATGACTTGTAGTTACAAAAATGTGAAACTTCTGAGAGTTGTTTTTCCTGACTATGCAGCACGTGCCCATAGGTGGACTTGCATAAACAGTCTGCATAACTGACTTGTTATCCAAAAGAAACTATTATTTGACTATGTAGCCAATTCCCTTAGGTGGCCCTGCATAATTCAACCCCCTAACGGGTTTGTCGGATAGTGGTAACTTCATTATTGGGAAGAATGCCTCTTTTGTCCTTATTTGTCTTAAATGACAGTATGTAGGGATCCGCAAAAATATCCATCCTTAACATATTTGTCCCATATCATTTTTAATGATCTGAAAGTATTCAAGTTTATGGTTTATATTATCCTTCCCTATGTTTGGGTCAGAACTTCGTAGGAGTGATACTCATCCAGTTCTTCGATAATCTTGTTTGGAAATATCTTCTCCATATTCAAGTACCACTTTCCATATAGAAAACTCTATACTTTGGAAGATTTGAATCTCCATAAACTTTCACTGGCTTTTAGTACTAGGAAATTAAATTTCTGAGAGTTCTTTTGCCTGACTATGCAGCACGTGCCCATAGGTGGCCTTGCATAAACAATCTACATAACAGAATTGTTAGCCAAAAGATACTATTTTATTTAACTATGCAGCCAATGCCCTTAGGTGGCCCTACATAATTCAACCCCCTAACGGGTTTGTTAAACAATGGTAACTTCATTTTTGGAAACTACTTCCTCTAATGTCTTTTAGCTCTTTTTCATATCATTTCTTGGATTCAAATATTCTTAAGTCATAGCTTACATATTTTCCCTCATACTTGAGTATGGTACTATGTTTTCAGATGAATTATCAAGGAATTGAGTCAATTCTAATCCATTTCGGTCAAAGCTATTTCGACCTTAAACATTAGCCCTTTTTTATGTCCAACATGCATGAATTTAAACTGCCAATAACTACAAAGACCCTTGTTTTCTTCTTTTCCTCAGAGTCAAATCCTCTTTTCTCTCCGGATCCAACTCTGAGGGGGGACTTTTGTTGACGCTCCTTTCGTCAAAGAATTTAAAATATCGGAAAAGGGGAATATCTGAGCTCAAATAGATTCATCCTTTGAATAAAATATAAAAAATAGACAAAGGCATGTACAAGGGATCATTGCCCATAGGTCGCGCAAGTCCACTTGCGCGACACCAAGTGGTCGCGCAAGTCACTTGCGCGACCTAAGTGATAACTGCCCGGGGACTTCTCCTGCCTATAAATAGACCCTGTGGGCCCCCCATTCGGGGAGGATTTTTTCTAGAAACTCAGATTTGTGCTCCCGACGCCCTAGTCTCTTCTCAAAGCTTCTGAAACAATTCTAAGGTAATTTATTACCTAGAACGGAAGATCTAAAGAGGGGGAGGAAGGCCTAAGTGTTAAAACTCATCAACACTTACGCACCTGAGTGGCCAGTCCTTACGGGAAAAGGCCATGCTTGCGCGCCGCCTTACTCCTTCAATAGAACTTGCACGCCCCTATTCTAGAAGAACCTCAAGGGGATTCTAAAGGCTTTAATAAAGAGTCGCTCAAGTATTAGCATGATGGTTAACCATCGCGCAAGTAACCCATGTGTCGCGCAGGCATACCTGCGCGACCAGGACTTGCGCGCCCACGTAGTACCTGCGCGCCTACCAGGACTTGCGCGCCCCTGCCTTTTTGGGTGCCCTTCTTGCCCATTTCTCCCCTCTTAAGCCATTCCACCTTTTCTATTCAAGATTCAGTCTTCAAGATACTATTCAAATCCATTTATGGCATGATTTCTTGATTTTACTTGCTTATCTAAAAGGAATTCTATGGAATATCTCTCAAAACCTAGTGATTTATACATCATTGTGTCACTAAAAAATTGCGATTTCATTCATTAAACCTCATCCTTTAAGATGAGAGAATCTCTTAACCTGGGCCTCCTTTTCAGGAATAATCCCCAGTCATAATCCTCAAACATGGGCATCCCCCTTAGGAGTAAGCCTTAACCATAATTCTCTTAATATGGGCTTCCTTTTCAGGAGTAATCCCTAGTCTCAAACATGGGAATCCTCCTTAGGAGTAAGCCCCAGATCCCCTAACCTGGGATTCCTTTTTAGGAGTAAGCCCTAGTCTAAAATATGGTCATCCTCCTTAGGAGTAAGCCCCAGTAATAATTCTTAACTTGGGCATCCTCCTTAGGAGTAATCCCCAATTCTTAAAATTCCCAAATCTGGGCATCCTCCATAGGAGTAAGCCACAGTCCCCTAATTTGGGCATCCTCCTCAGGAGTAAGCTCCAAACCTTAATCCTTGACCTGGGCCTTCTTTTCAAGAGTAAGCCCCAGTCTTAATTTCTCTTAACCAGTCCTAATTTACCTTTGATTTGGGATTCCTTTTCAGGAGTAAAACCCAATCATAAGTCTTCTCATAATTTGGGCCTCCTTTTCAGGAGTAATCCCCAAGTTAGAGTATTTAAAATCTCCACGAAGCACATATACCTTTATGGACCCTGTTCTTGGATTTCTTCCCTAAAGTAAATCCTAACCTTCATTTATCTGGATAGTCATACATACATAAGCCCCACATTATTTCTTATGATTTCATCTTTCATGGCATAATTGTCTAATTTTTTACCAATACCTCTTGTTTCACATACCGAGCAAGAATCACGTGAGATTAGAGTGTAAAAGTGACTATGAAATTCTTCTTTGAGCCATCAATTATAAACATCATACTCCCTTACTCGAACTATGTGGGTTCTGATTCCTTTTCTGGAAAAAGGATATGTAGGTAGCCCGTCTGTGGGTTCGATCCCAACTCTGAAATAATCCATGTCCTTATGAACGACAATAAACTTCAAGTGCCCCACTGAGTGGCTTTAAAACTAGCATGGTCATCATAATGACCAAGAGACTTCTATGTAAATGTGTTGAAGGGTACCATTGGCCAAGAATCTCTAATAAATACAAATTATTCTCTATCGATGAAGAACCTCGAATACATATAAAAGATTCTCTAAAATTCTTACATATTTTATCATTGATTTTCATATCTGAAGGAAAGATCATTTTATACTTGGTAACGTAATAAGGATTCACGAATATAACTTAAATCTATAAAGAGAGTCCCTGAGTAGACAATAATTCCCCTCAAAAGGGTGTGATGAGTCCAACCTACCATCCTCTCGACCAATGCAAATTCCTAAGCCTCATCAGTCAATGAAATAATAATCACCTACCTTTGGAAAGTAGGTCCGAATGGATGTGGAATCATTGGATGTTTCTGGTTCTATGAACAAACTTGTTAGAAATCGATCAGAACGTTTAAACCTCCCATCAAAAGGAGGTCATTCCCGAAATCTGAGGGAAACAATCACCCTAATTACAGCCTCTATCACAAGATCCTATGGAACAACTACAGAACGTACTATGTGTTTAATGGATGGTTCTAATAATAGGTCAATAAAAACATAGTTAGGTTAGGTGCATCCCAACAAAAGTGGCATGAATATTCATACGGCCTGAGAGTGACGATGACAGTAAAGGATAGTGGCAATAGGTTCTTAACTATGGGTCCCAAAAATATGATTACTGGATAGTCTTCAGGGTAGTATCCCATGATCATGGTATTATCTGTGCATGTTTGAATCTAACTGATCCTTTAGAAGTCACTATGTTATCTACAATGGCTGCCTCTACATCAACGTCTTAGCCTTCCACTTCCCAGGAGGGAAAGCATCGACGCTGCAAGGAAAAACATAGTCCCCCACCGATGCCTTCATCATCCTGTACTCTTCATGATTTAATTCCCCTAGAGTTGTAGATTACCCCCATGATCCAAATTTTTATAGAGGATTATTCATGCGATAATCAATGGTACACATTAGTTAATACCATGGAGCTGGTAAACCCCTACATGGTTCTTGACAAAGAAGACCGCTGGAAGGATCCTCCAAACATCCCCAACCAATTCTACCATCGATAGAGACGCGGTTGTATGAGTCTTCATGATGCATTGGTCATTGCTTCCGCCATTCTCTGCATTCCACTGAAAATAGATAGCAAACCTACCGTAGAGCTCAACATACACATCCTTCTCATCTTGTTTCACCAGATCCACCTCCACCACCATTTCTGTTACTTGATTAGGTAGAAACATCATGATTAGGCTATGATCATCCAAATTCTATTGCATATCATTCTTAGTCATATATCCCTCAGTCGGTAGTCACTCTGATAGTCTTATCCAGAGGGACCAGTCGTACCTCCTACCACAGAACGACCTCTTGTCAGCAGAAGTTCACGTTTGGCATGGACGTATAACATTCTCAAGCATCTTTCCAGCATTCCTAAAAATATCTCTATTCTAGAGGTTCTTTTACTATCAGCAAATATGCGCGAAGCCCTCACCATGTTTTTATGAATCCCCCTCCAGTTTGAGACGAAGGTAGCAGCCATAGAAACCTTCAATACTATGGCAGTCGAGCATGTTGAATATCAGGACATTATCTCTTTCTCTGGAGAGGATAAAGGCTCTCACATACATAGGAACATCCTCCCACTGTACATCATTGGGCATTTAAACGGCATGGATGTTCATCGTTGTCTTATCAACACAAGATCATGGAATGACGTTATCCTAACACGAACACTTTGTAAGATGGGACTGTATGATGTTGATATCTATCCTTGTGACCTATAAAATCAAGGTTATGGTAGGATGAAACATACACCATTTGGAAAGATCCACCTGGATACTCAGTTCAGTGGCCTATTTTCTAGCATTGACTTCATGGTTGTCTCACAAGACACCGCTTACAATGCGTTAATGGGTAGGCAATGGCTCCACCTTCATGTGATGGTCCCATCTTCGTATCACCAATTCCTTATGTACTCCCATAAAGGACAACTATACATGCTCCAAGGTGATGTGTCTCCCTTTGCCTATAGTGAATCGCACTACCTGGATGCCAAATACTACAAGGGAAAAGACAAGTAGATTATTTCTAATGAGGTTGAACATGATGTGGCTGCTACCGACCTATGGACAGAACTGGATGATGCCTCAATTTTCCCAATCCACTGATTGGACACCACGACCTCGGACTTGGGAAAATGATTTGTTGTCTCTATAATGAGGGGGAAGCATAGTTTATGTCTATGGAACACTAGAAATATCACCATGTATTCATATGAAAATCAGGCTCAGGTGATCCCAGATCCCCCTACTCCCATAAGTTATTGGGATGTCCACCCCATGGCAATGACAATACATCATACTTGCTTTTTTTTCGGGCTGGGATAAACCGACTAAAGATGGCATTCCACTATTTATTTGATATCATCAAACTTGACCCCTTAGGTTGAGGGGAAAATGGGATTGTGTTGATATATTTCATCACAAGAGTTCAAATACTGCAGGAGCCCCCTGAGGAGGTTTCCACTACCACTCAGGCTGGCACCAGTGTCCCGTCAGGATCTATCGACTCGGACGAACCAACTTCTATAGATGATTCCTCCTCTATAAATGTAAAGAAATAATTATAGGATTCTCCTAATTCTTATGAAGAGGAAATCTATACCATAGTCAATGAATTGGTGCAGAAGAACCTTGGTAAAAATGATGGATCTGGAACACATGTTGATCAGCACCACTATTCGTATCGAAGAGAAAAAACAATATGTGGATTTCATGAAGAAGCATCATGATATATTAATTTGTAGTTATGATGAGATACTAGGACTAGATCCCCAGGTCACTGTCCACAACCTCAGTCTTACAGCAAATCCTTTCAGGTTCAAACACCCTCCCAGGAAGATGCACACATATCACGGTGCCATGGTTGAGGCCGAGGTTGATAAGCTCATCAGATTCAACTCCATCAAGGAGATCTGGTACCCCATTTGGTTATCTATCATTTTCCCCATCAAGAAAAAGAATTAATAGATCAGAATCTGAATCAGATTCCAAGATCTCAGTCATCATTACCCGAAGGATAACATTCCCCTTCCGGCAACAAAACTGTTGATTGATGCCACAATTGGGTTCTAGGATCTCTCCTTCATGGATGGTTATTCCAGGTATAACAAAATTTGAATGGACCCTGAGGATGAATATTATACCTCCTTTAAGGAACTAGAATGTACTTTCTACTACTAGGTAGTACCTTTTGGTAAAAAGAATGCAGGTTCCACCTATCATGGTTCCATGCATGACATATTTAAGCCGATCCTTGGGATATTGGTGTAATGCTACATGGATGATCTTGTGGTCAAATATCTCTAGTGTTGGGACCATCTTGAAGATCTCGAGAAAGTGTTCGACTTCCTCAAATCTCTCCATTTTAAGATTAACGCCTTGAAGTTCGCCTTTGGGGTCACCTCTGAAAAGGTTATCGGCTTCATTGTCAGATATAGAGGCATCATGATCGATCCAGATAAAATAAAGATCGCCAATCAGATGTATCCTCTGAGAAACATTTGGGAGCTCCACGGTTTTGAAGGCCACTTAGATTATATACGCTGATTCAATGAAAATATGTCTAGAAAGTGTAAGACATTTTCATGGATCATGAAAAAAGGTGTCGATTATTAGTGGGATGAGGAGTGTATGACTACTTTTTTTTGGAAATTAACCAGTACCTGTTACATCTTTCGGTTTTGATTCAACTCATTTCTGAAAATCCACAAGTCCTTTATGTGACTGCTCTAAAATAATCTCTCAACACCATTCTTGCCCAGATGAATAATGAAGGAATGAAGAATATTTTATAGTATCTCAGATGAATCCTACTCAATACAGAGACAAGATATTACTTTATCGAGGAGATCTACCTTGTGCTATTATTCAGAGTTCATAAATTGAGACATTACTTGCGGCACCAAGAGATACAACTAGTGTCCTGATTAGATCCATTAAATTACATTCTGAAATTCCCTGTGTTGACAGGCCATCTAGCTCAGTGGGAAGTGGTCCTCCAAAAATTTAACATCATTTTCCCCCCTAGAAAGCTATCAAGGGACACGAATTGGTAGAATTTCTGTCCACCCATCCAGATCCCACAAAGCAGTCTCTAGACCTTGATTTTCCAGATTAGAAAATCCACTCGAAATCAGGCTCAAGAAAATGGGTAGATCGAGGCGTTCAATGAAACCCTCTTTAATATTTTATAGAATATGGTTGGTCATAAAAAGAAGACTTGGCCGAAAAAGCTCCCCAACGATCTATGGGATTATTGAACAAAAACTCGTAATTCCACTCAGGTGACCCCATACTCCCTAGGGTACGAAACAGAGGCATTCCTTCCCATTGAGATTCAGTTTCCTTCATTCAGCATAACTATTCACGATCAGCAGTCACCCAAAAAAAGTAACTGAAATCCATCCGTCAAAACTGAAAGCACTTGAAGAGAACCTGATTTATGCCCTGAAAAATCTAGAGAGGCATCAGAACAAGATAACTAGAGCTTTCAAAAATAAAGTTTTCCTCTCTTTCTTACAAAGTCACATGGTATTGGCCCTAAAAAAGCCAATAGTACCTTATAATAATCTACCAATGCTGGATCAAAAATGGGATGGACCTTATATCATTTAAAAGGTTTACCCAAATGGTGCATACTCTCTGGTCACCAAGGATGGTGAGAATATTACTCCTCCCACCAATGATAAATTCCTCATGTTTTATTTTTCTTGAACAACTCTAAATGACATTAAACTATTCCATATTCACTGCGCGACATTAAACTGTGTGATCAATCAAGGTTGAAGGATGTAAAACTACCCAACAATTGTCCCACATGATGTTAAACTCCATTATCATCTTACATGACGTTAAACTGTGAGCAGAAAATATAACATTATGTCCTGAACACTATGACCCTAAACTAAGATCTTACAGATCCTTGCCACATGATGTTAAACAACATGTAATTTCAAGAACTACATATGGCCTGATTTCCATCCTCGTGGGATACGTAGTAATGACAAGACACTTTGTTTTCGAGTTCAATCCTCAAATCATTCTCTTTGACTACCCCCTGGGTATAGTTCTTTTGGAGGGATCCACATGGTGTATTGTATAATTCTTTTTCCCTCATTCATTCTTGGTGTATGATGGTCGTACCATGTGACCCTCCCATTCTTCTATCCCCCCACATCCTCACAACATGACATTAAACTGCATGGCGCTTTTAGAACTACATATGTCTTGATTCCTGCCCCCGTAGGATATGTAGGAACACCAATTTTTTTTCCATGGGTCTGTTCCCAATCTTGAAGATCCCCACATGGGTCAGTCCCATGGTATGAATGATTCTCAATACAAATGGTGTGGTGTGCTCCCTATGTTCCTTCATTCACGTCAGGTTTATCATGACTTCATCATGTTTCCCCCTCCTTGGAAATATTCACATTTTTTGTCCTTACCGTATAACGTTAAACTACATGGGAATATTCATGATTCATGAATTCCCTTTATTTGGGTATCCATCAACATTCACATCTGAAAGGACCCCCCAAACGATACATATTTTTAGCCTTAAGGCTCTCCTGCTGTTTCGGGCCGATATCCTAGAGGTTCTTGAATTTTTTTTTTGACACATGTCCCATGTTTTGATTATGGTCTGCGACCACTGCTCGTTTTTGTTCCCATTTCAGGTCACACAATATTCATATTTTTTTCTAACATAGTCAAAAACCATCCTGTATCATTATAACCACCCCTATATGTCCCAAGTATTTGGTTCAATGATTCATTTTTTCTTAATATCCCATTGAACATCAGTGTGCCTCGAGTAGGAATGTTGTTCTGGTTGGGATGGACCATTCACAATCTCTTTCCTTCATTGTTGTACCCTTATATGCTTGGGAGAACCTGACCCCATTCCTTGTTTCCCACACCAATCATTTCTCACATGGGATTAAGAGTTTTAGTAAGGAAATACCTGCATAAAGGATCACATAATCACGATCCGAGCATTATGGCCTTAAACTAAGATCATGTTATCCTCACTGCATGATGTTAAAAAGCGTGATCCGTTCGGGATGAAAGACGTAAAACTACTCAACACTTTTCTTGCATGATGATAAGCTGAAAACTAGCTGGAACATTTCATCTGTGGACTAGCCTTAGGTCCCTCGACCTTTCTGGTCCCCTGGCCCATGTTCTCACTTAGTATTGTGTGGCGTGGAATGGAATCTATGTTCGCGTTCACGATAGGATATTTTTTCCATGCCACACACATCCCCTTGAGACACCCCTCACATCTTAATCCTTACTTCATGATGTTAAACTACACAGCACTTCAGAACTACATGGGGCTAGAATGGATACATAGGAACATCCAGACATTTTGTCTTTTGGCCCATCCCTGTTTCTTAGAAACATCCTCTTCCTTCTAACCTCTATACCTCAGTTATATGGGGGTATATGCTGTGGTGAGGGATTATGACCTCATTCATATCAGGTTTGTAAGATCCACCCCACATACCTATCCCCTAAGATCTCTCTATTCCATTTTCCTCTACTCATCTCCTTGACTCTTCCACTTAAAACTGTGCCCCTCAAACCTCTTTGGAAATTCAGCAATGCGCCTTGATGCAATATCAATTGGGACCTAGAGTGTTGCATTCCACATGTATATGTTTCATCTATTTCCATAATTCAATTTTTCCTTTATATGGGCTTTCATCATCTTTCACATCCAAAAGGACCCCAGACGATATGGATGTTAGGAATCAGTGCTCTGCTACTGCCTTGGGCCAACATCCTAGAGGATTTTTGAAATACAATTTGACATAAGTCCTATATTTTGAATATGGTCAGCAGTGGATACTCATTTGTTCGTTCCCATTTCAGGTCACATGATATGGATTCTATGTTTAAAATATGGTCAATAGTTATCCTCCATCATTATGACACCCCCATTAAGCCTTGAATACTGGTTGTGTGAGTCATATCCTTTTCCACTCCATTATTTCCAAGTGGAATTTTGACACTCTTAGTGCTATCCCGTAGTGAATTTTTTCACATTAAGAGGATTAATCCATGGTTTGGTCTCATTATGGGCTCTTTATCTTTTCTCCTTTATCTATATTCCACATGTTGTGGATATCTTATACACCCTTGTTTACAACATTGAGCATGTCTCATGTGGGCATAGGGATTCAGTCATGGTTTACACCTGCTTGGAATTGTCTTAGTTCTTTTAGTGTGAGCTCTATGACCATAAACTAACATCTTCCCTCTTCCTTATCACATGATGTTAAATTGCATGAATCTTTCCAAAACTATGTACGGCTTGATTCCAATCCCTATGGGATATGTCGGAATGCCCAGAAATATTGTCATCGGGGCCAACTTAGGATCCACTAATTATCTCTTATGTTCATCCATTTGGCCTTGACTCTTAAAGTAATATGTGGTGAGACATATGTGGGATTATATCCTCATTCACATCAGGTTTGCAATAGCCTCACCACGTAATCCCCCTTTAGGATCTAGCCTTTCCTCCACCCATCCATGTCTCATGAAGTTAAACTACACGACATATTTCCAGAACTATGTTTGGCTTGATTCCCATCCTTATAGGATACGTACGAATGCCCAGATATTTCATCTTCAGGTCTAGCCCCATATCCTCTGATCATTTCTTACCCATTGGCTAGAGTTCCCCCCTCTCTATGGGTTTTCACGTGCTGTGGTGTGAACTGAGGTCCTCATTCGTGTTGGTTATGATTTACCTTCCCTTGCACATTCTCTTTAAAACCTTGTTCTTCTATTGGAGTTTATGCACTAGGACATTAAACTATACTTCCTGTCCCCACATGACTTTAAACTATTATTTCTTGTCACAATATGTTAAAATGAATGGACTAGTCCATTCATATGACCCTAAACCATGACATTATCATCCTGGCTACACGACAAAAAATGACACTTCATTATGGTGTCCTCGCTCGAGGGGACATCATGTTTGGTATTAGTCATCCTCTATGCCATTTTTAAGGCCTATATATTTCTGAATTTCTCTAGAAATGATGATATTTTCTATCCATGGATTTTTGAGTCACAAAAAAACACATCCAACCTAAAAAAACAAACAAGATCCATCAAATGAAGCTTCTTTTGGAGCATGGGTCAGACCTACACGGAAGCCTTTCCCTGGGTGTTGGTACCCTACCATTTTATCTTTCCTAAACTACGTGTGGCTTGATTATGATCATAATGGGATACATAGGAATGCCCATAAATTTCATCTTTGGGTCCAGAACCAAGTATCTGAAATCCTACCCTCTTTCCAACCCCCTTGGCCCAAACTATGTCAGAAGCATGCGGTGTGGTGAGGACCTCTTGGTACCTCATTCATGTCGGGAATTTCAACAACTACACCATGTGTCTCCCTTGTCTCATCCTAGACAGGTCTAAGTTCTATTACCATAAACTATGATTATACCACATAACTATGTGTGGCTTGATTCCCATCATAATGGGATACATATAAGCACCCAGATGTTTAGTCTTCGGGTCCAGCCCTGGGAATTTTTCATAATATGGAAGGCCTTTTTTTCCTCATCCACATCGGGTTTTTATACATCTCCACCTTGTGCACATTCTATTTAACCATGTCCCCTCTAAATGGTCGACTCTATGACCATATACTTAGATTTTTCATCCCTAGGACCCTCGTCCTTGGAAAGGGATTTGACTCTCTCTATCTGACACATCTCATTGGTCTACTCATATGTGCCTTGGAGTAGATCCCAATGTATTGGATTTAGCATGGAAATTCCATCATTTTTGTCACTACTGGAAACCTGGGCTATAGCCACGGACCTATAGCCACAGTTTTATAGAACCGTGGCTATAGGTTTTATACAGCTACAGTTTTTTCCTACCCGTGGCTATATCCCCTCGCCTAGTTTTTTTCTCCCCCATTCTGTTGGGCTCCATCCTCGCCCTCGCCCCCAAGCGTCGGGATCCATCTCCTCGCCCTCGCCATTTATCCTCCCCGCATCCTCATCCTCACCGCGACCTCCTCCTCCACGACGCGTCAACGCCGCGCCATCCTCCTCACCGACGCCCTCCTCGCCGCGCTCTCCTCACCGACGCTCTCCTCACTGACGCCCTCCTCGCCGCGACCCTCCTCACCGCGTCATCCTCCCCGCGCCCTCCTCCCCGCCGGCGCCTTCCTCACCGCGACCCTCCTCGCCGCGTCATCCTCCCCGCGCCCTCCTGGTCGGCGCCCTCCTCACCGGCGCCTTCCTCGCCCCACCCCTCCTCGTCGACGCCCTCGAGGTCGACACCCCCATCGCCCTCTATTTTTTTCTCTCCCGAGTGCTGGTTATCTGCATTTTTTATGCCTCATTTTCACCTTTGATTTCTTTGATTTAGGTAAGATTTACATGTTTTCCCCTTCTGTTTCATATCCGCTGAGGTTGATGTTTTGAAGCCATTGGTAGAATTAGTGTGTATTTTCATTGAAGAGGATTATATATGTTTATACGTGGTCCATTACAAATCTTGGTATGATTTATGCTCTATCTGCAAGTAACTTGGACACCTAAGTCAGGTCTGCTGATGGTCTTCTTCTAAATGGATTGGAATGGTTGCATCCCAAGGGATCAATACTAGGAATGTGGGTATTAGTAGAATGTTGATTTTGGTAGATGAGTTTGGATCTACATGTTTTCCTATAAAGGATGCAGGATTCACAGGACCTAGGTTGTCATATGAAAATGCATTGTGATCCGACCACGACCATCTAAGGAGCCCGGGGGCGAAAGTTGTTCCATCTGTTTCTAGTGCTGAATATGTACCAATATGTGAAGAATTAAAATGAAATTGAGAAATTAAATGGAGACAAAGATTCCAATATATGAAGAATTAAAATGAGAGCCTTTCTCGGACAACAAGGCTGAATTGAATCCCTATATGGTCCCAAGAAACCCTTTACGACTGTTAATGAAATGTTCAGACCATTGTAGAATACTAAAATGTTACCCCTAATATACTTATTAAGTCTCATAGAACCCTTTTACTTTACATAGGTAATGGGGGTCCTTAGAAAAGTATATTTTAAGTCTACCACTGTATAAATTTTCTAAACATAAAAATTTATACATGACTGCTTCATTAGTAGGAATAACTTACTAGAATCATCCTATGTTCACATTCAAAATAAAGCATTGTACTTCAATAAAAACCTATTTAGAAGAGTTTAATAAAGTCAAATTATATTTAACCAATATTAATGTTTCTATAGATGATGAGGATCATAAATTAATCCTCTTAATCCCTCTTAACAATAGCTACATCACACTAATTGAGACCATGACATATGGTCGAGATTATTTAACTAAAGAAGATGTTAAATAATCTATTTGGTCTAAGGATTTTAATTCTAAACTGAAGATAAAAGGAGTGGTTGAGTGTTTTTCACAAGGGGAAGACCTAAAACTTAATGCAAAAAAGAAACAGTTCAATAGATACAAAAGTAAGAGTAATAAAGAACCCAAATCCAAAACTAGTTCCTTGGATATAAAAGTCACATGTTTTCACTATGTTAAACCCATGCACATTAATCCGAAGTGTTGGAAACTCATGTGAGAGTTAGAACACACAAAACCAACTGACCAGCCTTTTATGGTTGACTCAAGATATTATGCTATTGAATTCCGGAATATATCCATCCATAAACTCAATCATGAGTGGGTCCTCAACTCTAGATATTATTGTAACTTGTGTCTATATATAGAGTCTTTTTTGAATCTATTCAAGAAGTTGGAAGGGTATGTCCTTTTAGGAAACACTACTAAAAATTTGGGCTATAGCCATGGACCTATAGCCACGATTTTATAGGTCCGTGGCTATAGGTTTCATACTGCCACGGATTTTTTTCCAATCCGTGGCTAAATCGCACGATTCCGTTTTTTTCCCCCCAATCCATCGGGCTTCCTCCATGCCTCGCGTTTCCTCCTCCCCGAGCCCTCCTCCTCGTCGCGCCCTCCTCCTTCACGACGCCTCCACGCCGCTCCCTCCTCCCCGACACCTCATCGCCACACCCTCCTCGCCGCGCCCTCCTCCCCGACACCTCCTCGTCGTGACCCTCCTTCCCGACGCTACCCTCACCAACAGCACCTCTCTGGCGATTCCCCATGGCGGACGGCCTCCCCTCCCTTGTGCTCCCTCACCAGCCGCGACCTCCCCTCCCTGCGCGCACGCCTCCGGCGCCCCCACCTCCCTACGCGCACGCCTCCGGCGCACCTCCTTGTTGGCCAGTCCACCTCTGGTGACCGGACCCCCTCCTGGTCGAGCCCTCTTAGCACCGCCAAGATTATGTAAAAGGTACATAGTATTCATGGATTTATAGGGTACTATAAGTGATTTTTGGCACACATCACAAGGATTGTAATTAATTTGACCTCCCATATGTGGAATAGGAAGAAGTTTTCCAAGACTAAACAGTACCAAAGATCCATCAAGGGATTGAAGTTCAGCTTAATGAGTGATCATATTTTTAGACTATCTAAGGAGATCATGGAGTACTTAGTTTATGGTTCTGACTTTAGAAAAGTGATTGGTTGGATGTTGATGCAGATATATAATTTAATTACATATGGGTCAAGGAAATTAGTACCCCATGAGTAGAAAAACATGAATTGTGATCTAGACCTAGTATTATTAGTCCTAACTTAGACGATTTGGAAGAATTGTCTTATGCGGGATCAAATTGATATTTAATTAGACCATCAGAGTCCCGGGGATGTATTCACATATAAGGACATGAACATGAGGAACTTTTTCATTATGTAATTCTTATAGATCAATGAATTTGAGATATTATATACTCATTGAATTTAAAAAATTGTATTAGATTCCATTAGAAGGAAGTCCCATGCTCATTTTCCTTAGGAGGCATTTGAGCGATTTTCTACCATGACATGAACACTTTTTGGGATTGTGGGTGAATATTTATTCAATTGAGGGTTATGACTCCTTTAATTATCCATCATGTGAGATATTCTATTTTAGGTTACACCTACTATGAGTTATTATGTGACTAGGTATCCTTCGCAGATTCACCCAAAAGATTTTTTGAATAAGGGAATGGTATCTTAATTTTATAGGGATGGACTGTGGTCCTAGTAATGATGTTAGAGTATGTGATTATAGAGTTTCACACAACCCATTTTTCTATACATCCTTAGGTGTGGAATATGTACATAATACTTCATTGGAAATTTCTGTGGGCTATTATGACACAAAACAAGGCTGATTTCATCTCTTGATGCTTCACATGTCAGTAGGTGGAGACTATGATCCAGGTTTGAGTTTATTTTTAACAACCCCTAGTGATCCTAGAGTGGAAATGGAATTGAATTTCCATTTACATTAGTACATGGTGTTAATGTACATCAAGAGCCCATGACCCCATCTATTTTATAATTGACCAACTTCTGGAGATCGTGAAATTCCTTTATATCATGGAGTAATGTCTAGAGGAGTGTTTGGGAAAGTCGTAAAATAGTAGATTGTTTTCCATTATGGGTTACCCTCATATATTCTATCAAACCCTGATATATGGTTCACATTATGGCTTTGGAGGGGCCTATATGTGATAACTATGAGCTAGATAAATATGAGTACAACCTTTCAACCCTAGACAAATGGGAACACCGAATCAGCCCGCACCATCCCTCCAACACCTGCAACCAGCCCCCTTCCACCCGCATTCCAGCCTCCTCCCACTCCCTTCGCTCCTGGCCGGAAGATGCTGCCCTGCGGATGTCGCTGGATAGGGCCAACACGCCGCGGTCACGCCGTGATTTTGCCCTGCTCCAACCACATCCAGCCCACACCAGCCCCCTTCCACCTTAATTCCAGCCTGCTGCCACCAGCATTCCAGCCCACAACAGCCCCCCCCCCCCCCCCACCACCACCTTCGAATCAGCCCGCACCATCCCCCCTTCCACCCTGCAACCAGCCCCCTTCCACCCGCATTCCAGCCTCCTCCCACTCCCTTCGCTCCTGGCCGGAAGATGCTGCCCTGCGGATGTCGCTGGATCGGGCCAACACGTTGCGGTCACACTGCGGTCACGCCGCGGTCACGCCGCGGTCATTCCGCGGTCATGCCGCGGTCACGCCGCGGTCACGCCGCGGTCACGTCGTGGTCACGCCGCGGTCACACCACGGTCACGCCGTGATTTGGCCTTGCTCCAGGACGAGGATGATCACTGCCAAGTTGAGTTTTAAAGGCTGCAAATAATCTGTTTGATGCAATTCCAAAGAGGTTGTTCTATTCTGAGGGCCTATTTCATGCTGGAGTTCCCACATTTCCCCCACAAGCTGGCAAAGGGAGGTCTGTTTGGGCCTATGCAAACAGGGCTTGTTTGTTATGGACAAAGATGCAACTGGAGACCTGGTTTTCTTGAAGAGTTTCCATGAAGGGTCTTCACTATTGAGGAGACTAGCTCTGGTCTGTATTTGGTAGTTGCTTCCATGATGGTTCCCACAACCGTTTTGACTGAATTTCACACCAACCAAGCCCTACTAGTGACTCTTTTTCGATGCACTATAAAAATCCCATGGCCAACCCACCAAAATCAAACCAGCTATTCCAAGGCCATTTTCACTCTTACTAAAAAATCCAAACTCAAGCCCTTTTACAATTCCAAGCTCCCACTTCAATTTAGCCACTATGAACTCCTTTCCAGTCCCCCACCATTTTTCAATCCACCTAGGCAACCCATCCACAACTTGACCACCAATCAGGCCTACCAACCTCTCAACTTCTAAGCCACCAACCCCACATTTTCCACCAGGCATCCCACTTTAAAACCATTCCAAACCTCACCCAATTCTAACCAATTAAACCAGACCCCTTAACATTTGAATCCCTCATCTAAATTCCTATTCCAACTCACTTAAGGGGGGCGGGTTGTCCAGCAGGGGGTCGGGGCTGTCCAGCAGGGGGGGAGGGTTGTCCAGCAGGGGGGGGGGGGGGGGCTGTCCAGCAGGGGGGAGGGTTGTCCAGCATGGACTTAACTGGTTTTTTGGCACCCAAAAATACTGAATGATATTGTCTCATGCATAGTAACCGCTCTTAAAATTGATCAAAGGACCTTACATGCTGACTTGGATCTATTCGACAGGGTAATGGTTGAAATAAATCTTGACTCAAAACTTCCCACCTCAATTAACTTCAATGCTAATGAATACAAAACTGAAGATATAGTGGAATATGAGCGAAAACCCCCATTTTGGGATCACTATAAAATCATGGGCATACTATCTTCAACTGTAGGGTGATTAGGAAGTAGGTAATACAACCATCTGAGAATGAATGGAAGGAAATTAGGAGACCTTAAAAGAAAAAGCCCCCATGATAGACATGCCTGAAATATCCAAAAAGAAATATGAAGTTTGGGTCAAAAAAACTCACACTTTGACTCACATAAGAGATAGTTCAGGAACCAAATGGGTGGATGAAGTGGAGGAAGAAGAAAACTCTATTAATGATCAAAACCTCTCAATTGAAATTACAAACCTTTTACTAGACACTATTAGAGTATCAACCGAACAGGAAAAGATTTCTAGCTATCAACATGACCTAGAAAAGCATAATATCTAGCACCCAATCTTGGATGGAGGGAATTTTTCTACTAATGAACTGAAGAAACTAACATGTACTCCTAGTACTTCAATCCACAATAATGATGTTTGCACTAAAGAAAATGATGTTGCTGATACTCCATACTTAAGCGCCAAGCAGACCCATATTACTTCCACACCTAAATTAGGTATGCAAAAGGAAAATCAGGAAACCCCCTAGTCTTCTAGCTCCATGGTGAAACCTGCCTCTATAGACCTAGAAGCTCGAGCAGGCAAGAAAAAGATTCCAGCACTTGTTTTATATGACAATTCAGTTTCGGTTCTCGTACCCTAACATATGTAGGTTTTTAATGTTCCCCCAGAGCAGAAGTAGAATCTCTCTCAGAACTCTATCGAACAAAAATATTCTCTAGATCCTGTTATTCCAGGTACTTCTCCTCCTCTTTCTTAATGCTACTAATAACTATTCCATTCTGTCTAAAAAACTGCGTTATGATCAAAATGAATCTTCCTCTGATTTTTTCTCTAAGAATTCTGCTTCTCTACACTGATGCAACCTGACCACTACTATCCCATCCCATATTGCTAAAAAATGCCTCTTTTATGAACAGTAGCCTGGTTTTAACTACAGGAGACTCCACAATGGGAAAGTAGCATGAGACCAAATCACATGTCCATAATCCTGGGTCTGGGGGGTATGTCCTGGGGTGTCCAGAGTCTGGGGGGGCAGTACTGGCAGGGGTGTCTAGGGTCTGGGGGGTCTTTCCTTGGGGGGGGGGGTCTGTCCTGGGGTGTCCAGGGTCAGGGGGCAGGGGGCAGGGGGCAGGGGTGTCCAGCAAGGGGAGGGGTGTCCAGCAGGGGAGGGGATGTCTAGGCAGGGGGAGGGGTGTCCAGCATGGGGGAGGGGTGTCCAGGGGGTGGTCCAGGGGTGTCCAGGGTCTGGGGGGGGTCTGTCCTGGGGTGTCCAGGGGCATGGGGCAGGGGTGTCCAGCAGGGGGAGGGGTGTCCAGCAGGGGGAGGGGCTGTCCAGGCAGGGGGAGGGGTGTCCAGCATGGGGGAGGGGTGTCCAGGGGGTGGTCCAGGGGTGTCCAGGGTCTGGGGGGGTCTGTCCTGGGGTGGGGTCTGTCCTGGGGTGTCCAGAGTCAGGGGGCAGGGGTGTCCAGCAGGGGGAGGGGTGTCCAGCAGGGGGAGGGGTGTCCAGCATGGGGGAGGGGTGTCCAGGGGGGGTGGTCCAGGGGTGTCCAAGGTCTGGGGGGGGTCTGTCCTTGGGTGGGGTCTATCCTGGGGTGTCCAGGGTCAGGGGGTAGGGGGCAGGGGGCAGGGGTGTCCAGCAGGGGGAGGGGTATCCAGCAGGGGGATCTAATATTACTCTTGAAATCTCATTCATGTGTTTCCAATGAGTTCTTCGACTGATGTAACAGTAGAAAGCATAAACCATTTAACAAAAAGAGATCTGACCCTCGTTAAGGAAGGTGCAAGTGATAAGCTTGCAAGTCGGGTTTCATTTCCTCAAGGCACACAAAATTTAGAAAAGTTCTTGAACTGTCCCTACTGTTTTGTTTACATCCACATTGCCCAAAAACTAATTCCCATATCACCATAATCCTGACAGGGATAAACTCTCTCTTTTATCCAGTTCTGATACAGCCATCACTAGCTGGTCCATTATGGACACTTAATGAGTAGGCTTTCACTGAAGGAAACCTTACACCCTATGCTACAACTCTATTCTGCTATGACAATAATGAGGAAATTTCATTTGGCCAACAGGGGGGGCTGTCCAGCAGGGGGGGCTGTCCAGCAGGGGGGGGGCTGTTCACCAGGGGGGGCTGTCCAGCATGGGGAGGGGGTCCAGGGGTGGTGTCCAGGGGGTGTCCCGGGGTTTAGGGGGTCCACGTGGTGTCCAGGTGTGGTGTCTAAGGGTGTCCAGTGGGGGTCCAGGTGGTGGTGTCTAGGGGTGTCCAGTGGGTGGTGTCCAGGTGTGTCCAGTTGGGGCATGGGGGCTGTCCAGTGGGGTGCAGGGGGCAGGGGGCAGGGGGCAAGGGTGTCTAGCAGGGGGAGGGGTGTCCAGAAGGGGGGGGGGGGGGGGGGGGCTGTCCAAGCAGGGGGGGAGGGGTGTCCGGTAGGGTGGGGAGGGCTGTACAGGGGGTGCAGGGGGTGTCCAGTGGGGCTGTCCAGTGGGGCTGTCCAGTTGGGGCATGGGGCTGTCCAGTGGGGTGCAGGGGGGGCATGGGGGACTAAGGGGGGCATGGGGGGTGCAGGGGGTGTTTTGTTTCATGTGGATTTGTGGCCTCACCAGATTGGTTGTTACATTTTGAGGTACTGTAGTGTAAGGGTAGTGATAACCCCTATGACCCAAGTATCTTCAAAATCTTGATCATTTGTATTTCTCATCCTCTAAGATATTTCTATAGGTTTCCTCTGGGGAAAACCTTGATCTCCATTACTACTTTGCTTCATCAGATCTCTGTCCATACCTATCTCTCCTTGAACTCATATCATTTCTTGTTTTATAGTGGAGATGACGTCCTTCCTTCAAGGAAGAAGTGAAGACCCTTCTTGGTGATAGTTCCACAAGTGCAGAAATGAGAATATGAACTTTTGGATCGTGGTGCAGATGGGCTGCGAGGGGGGGCTGGTGCAGGTGGGTTGGGGGGTTGCAGGGGCTGGGGGATGGCAGGGGGCAGGGGGGCTGGCAGGGGGTAGGGGGGGCTGGCAGGGGGCAGGGGGGGGGGGGGGGCTGGCAGGGGGACAAGCAGGGGGCAGGGGGGGCTGACAGGGGGCAAGTAGGGGGCAGGGGGGGCTGGCAGGGGCAGGGGGACAAGCAGGGGGTGGCAGGGGGGCTGGTAGGGGGACAAGCAGGGGGCTGGGGGGGAGGGGGCTGGCAGGGGGACAAGCAGGGGGGGACTAGCAGGGGCAGGGGGGGACTAGCAGGGGGGCAGGGGGGACTAGAAGGGGGTGTCAGGGGGCAGGGGGGACTGGCAGGGGTAGTAAGGGGGGACAAGCAGGGGGGAGGGGTGTCCAGGCAGGGGGCAGGGGTGTCCAGACAGGTGGGACTGGTAGGGGGCAGGGGGGACTAGCAGGGGGCAGGGGGCTGGTAGGGGGCAGGGGGGCTGGCAGGGGGACAAGCAGGGGGCAAAGGGGGAGGGGGGCTGGCAGGGGGCAGGGGGGTCTAGCAAGGGAACAAGCAGGGGGGTGCTGGCAGGGGGACAAGCAGGGGGCAGGGGGGACTGGCAGGGGGGACTGGCAGGGGGTGGCAGTGGGGGATTGGCAGGGGGTGGCAGGGGGGACTAGCAGGGGGCAGGGGGGGCCTGGCTGGGGGACAAGCAGGGGGTAAGGGGGGGGGGGGGGGGCTGGCAGGGGGACAAGCAGGGGGCAGGGGGGGCTGGCAGGGGGACAAGCAGGGGCAGGGGGGCTGGCAGGGGGACAAGCAGGGGGCAAAGGGGGGGGGGCTGATAGGGGGACAAGTAGGGGGCAAAGGGGGGGGGGCTGTCAGGGGGCAGGGGGGGCTGGTAGGGGGATAATCAGGGGAAAAGGGGGGTGGCAGGGGGCTGGGGCTGGTAGGGGAACAAGCAGGGGGGGTGCTGGCAGGGGGACAAGCAGGGGGCTGGGGGGACTGGCAGGGGGGACTGGCAGGGGGGGTGGCAGTGGGGGACTGGCAGGGGGTGGTAGGGGGGGTGTCCCGGGTGTGTCTAGGGGGTATTTTTTATGGATTTGGACACCCTATAGCCACGGTTTAAAACCGTGGCTATTGGTTTATTGCCACGGTTTTTAACTGTGGCTAAAGACATAATGCCACAGTTTAAAACTGTGGCAATATATTCTGTCCGGCCTTTAGTGTAGCCACGGTTCCAAACTGTGGCTATAGGTCTAGGCCTATAGCCACGCCAAACTTAGCCACGGTTCCTCAAAACCGTGGCTATTACCTATAGCCACGGTTCCTCAAAACCGTGGCTATTACCTATAGCCACGATTTGAGGGCCTATAGCCACGGTTCTAAACCGTGGCTATAGCCCGAATTTTCAGTAGTGTGTCTATGTTTTATGATCCCTTTATTTGTATCCCCATGATCTTCCACATTTGAAGGGACCCACTTTACGACCTACTTTCATGCCACATTGTCTTGCCTACTATCCTAAGCTAACATTCCAAAAGACTATGGATTACATTTCAAGTCAGGCCTCATGTTTCAAACATGGTCAGTGGTCAGCCCAAACTTATGACCCCCATTTCATGCTAACATAATAGGTATACTGTGTTTCAAACACGGTCAATATTTATACTTCATTGTCATGCCACCCCTATAGTGTTTCGAATTATGGGTATCGTGATTCATAAACTCCACTTCCCTCTAGCTGGATTGATTCTGACGCCCTTAACATAATCCTGCTAGTACACTAGATCACATTTGGAATGAAGAAATTCCATTGTTTTGAGGACCCTATTCCCCATTCAAGGCTCCTAATACCATTTCCAGAACATCGAGCGGTAATCCAGACCCCATGATTTCAATCATCAGCTAACTCTTTCATACACAATGTGAACAATTCTGTAGTCTTCTCTTGTTTGTCACACCGAGAATGACCCTCATGAGCCAATGGATGGATCACTAATTACTTCCTAGTAATGGTCTGAATGAATTAAAATAAACAAGAAAGCAAATAATCAGTCCATTCTTTCAGTTTAGAATAAAAAAAAGGGATATAGGTTTAGGAGTTCGGCAAAAACATGGCCCATAAGTATCAACGCCTTTGATGGATTTCTCTCGTCATTACAACTTATTGATATTAGACTCTAGGGCTTCTTCAATCCCCCTAAGATTACTCTATTCATTAGTGGCTATAGAAAAAAACTCATTAGATATGGTCTGTGCTCGCACCTGCTCAGCTTGGATCCCAATCATTTGGTGACTCACCCACACTACCTACTCCTTGGCATCCGTCAGCTGTGCCCTCATCTATTTGAGGAGCTTAGAACAACTCGTGATAAATTCCTCTATTTTGTTTTCTTTCTCTTCAATACATCATACTTATTCAACAAATTTATGGAACTTCTGGGTATTCTATGACTCCTCCTGACAGTGGTTAATATTGGATCATTGGCTACCCTCCTGTATTTTCTGAGCCATGTAATCATAGATCATCATATGTTGACAGTGAGCATCCACCCCTCGTGTGCAAAGAAAGCGTAGCCATGTGTGAAGTGACCTCATTAGGCTCATCCATTCTTCTTGTGACTGACTGAGAAAGAGTTGGATGCACTACTACACCTTTTGTGATGTCATATGACTCTCCTAATCCATGTATGGGTCAGATTTGTCCATCTCCTTAGGATATGTAGGCCTTTACTCAGGAAATGTTGCCTAGAGTTCAGTGGTAGGGTCCCCTTCTGGCACTCTCTCCTCTTTAGAGACCTCACCCTCACTGGCCTGGAGCTCAAGCCTAGTAGCAATATCACCCATGATTTCATCTTCTAGCTCACCAAGTACTAGGGTGGAGCCCACATGAATAGTCGTATCTGTAACAGTTGGTTCAATCACTTGTAGGGTCCTTACAGATGTTCCAAACTCGATGGTTTGCCAAGCCTCTATCCTTGCAATCACTGCATTAGGAATCAATGTCTTGGTCCACTATGTTTACCAGTAAATGATGTGATCCAATGAAGGTAAATACTTACAAGAGCCGAGCACAGCGGTATCCAGTTCATGGGTCATGGTGGGAACCGCCACCATAGGAGATCCGACAACAATTGTTAGCTCAATCAGTGGAAACATATCTTCATGAATGATGGGGATAGATTGAGACCCAGAGTTCACCATTTCATCCATTCCTTCTGGTTCATCATTTCCCACTTCAACCCCAGTTGGTTCTCCACCTTGATCAATCCTTAATGCAGGCTCATGAGGATATTCCCTCAAGTCCATGGAAAAATCTTCACCCCCTATAGGGAAGGATTCCTAGCAACCATCGTCATTGTATTACTAAAGAGGAAAGAGTTTGGTAAGTATATTTGAATTGTTAAAAGAGAAATACCAGTACATATGAGTGTTTAAAACATTACATGAGCCATTCATCCAGTTCTGCATCGAAGCCTACAATTCTTCCACTCTCACATCGGCTTCCTTTGTGAGGAGATATTTCTAAGAGACCCTCATCTTAAGGACCTTCATCATCTTCCTCCTTTTATTCCTCATCCTCTACATCTTCTTTTACTTATTCCATTTATTATTACCCTCCCTCTTCTTCTTCTTCTTCATCATCATGCTTGGATGGAAGCTTTTTCGGGTCATGTAACTGGCCTAGTATCACTTTCACTAATAGATGCAAATATTCCTACTGCCCTCACTGGAATGCATACATATCCATTTATTTTATGTATGCATTTTAGCAATGAAATTTTACCCTATCCATCACCTGGATGCACCCTATGTCTGGTAAGTCAAGGCCGGTATGAACCAATCTCCACCATAACTCTTCAGTGGACATAGATTGTCGCAACGTCCTTTAAGAAGACCACATAGGTGTGAAGATATAATCGGCATAAAAATTTAGGAGATGTCTTAATTTTTTCCCAGGGAGTTCCTTAGATGACCCATGAGGCCAAACCTAGCACCACCACTCTTCAAAAGGTGGAGGCATGTTATCACCATGCAATGCTCTCGTCGATGAAGTTCCAGCCCATGGAGTTCTTACTGCCTGGCCCCTTCTTGGTCTCACCTCCCTAATGAAACCTCATCTACCTCTTCGATCTTCAGAATCCATGCTAAATATCTCAATTTTCCAAATGTTTTTCCATATAATCGCCTCAGGGTACATTTTTGTCCATAGGTTGGAATACTTTTTTGATAGGCCAGCACTGACATCAGTAGAGAGGTGGGTGATGATTTCACCCAAGATTGTAGTCATGAACATGATAAATAGTTGGAGAATAATTCAAGGAAGTATATATTCAAAAAAATCTTTGTATACTTTCTTTGGAATCCACTTCATGCACCTAAACTACCTCAAAAACCTTATCATCACATACGGTTTTCATAAGTCTTTGTCATCTATGCAGGATACTAGTAAACTGCCCCTGATGCTTTGCAAGTACTCTCTCTGTTCCAATGGGCCCCACCCACCATCTACCATCTGACCAACTGGGGTCCAAAATGGATGATAGTCAAAATTGGCATGGATTATGATCTTGAAATTTATCCCTTCCTCTCTAAGTGTCAGCAGGATGATTCCAGCAATATTCAAGAGGGATGGATGAAGACCGTCACCTAGAGGGTGAATGTCATTTGGGAAGTCATACCCAACGCAGTGATCTTTGATCCATACATGAAGGATCCAGAATGGATAACATATCCTTCAGGGTGTAGTTCCCCTCAATATGCATCCTAGAATACTATATAGATTGTCTAGTATGGTCTCCCCTAGATTAACCTTGTTCTTAGCCACCATGATCTCATCCATCACTAGAATTCCTGGGAGGACCCCAATCCTTATGTACCTCACTGGAAGTAGCCACCCACTGAGAAATAAATCATGGAACCTAGTATAATGTACATTCAAGTCTATACATTCATTTATACTGAATCTCCAAGATAGGTACTCACTTGTTTCTAGTATGATCTTGCCTTCCCCCTTTGTGATGTGCTCAGGCACTGCTTCCATCGGCATGGCATTATCACCTCCATGAGCTATGTCGAAAATAGATAGAACCACCCTGAATACGATATATCCTCAAGGATATACTAGATCAGAAACTTCTCCTTAGACAGCTCCAATATATGCCATTCCAGAATAGGGGTGTGCATCTTATCCTCCCAGACGTTCTCTATTGGGAGGAACTCATCATATGGGTACCCCATTAAGGGAATTACCTCAATTAAATAGATTTCCCATGGACTAATGCCTACCTGCTTGTGATGGAAGTGGAAGGTGTTGGAATCGAGAGACCATCGGCTGACAAGTTCCGGTACCAGGTTCTTCTGACGATAGAAGTGAAACTGCGATGTTCAAACAACTTCAAAAAGTCTAATAGACCATAAATCTACCACGAACTCCTCACCAGTCTAGCATACTCAGTATTATGATTCCCAATCACTTGTGAAATTACCCTTGGACCTAAAGTCCCATTCTTTCCAACCCTTTGACTCATCAGTAATGATTCATCTGAAAGTGCTCACATAATGACCTGGATATTCTTCCGGAAACGAATCACTTCCTACAATAGTCATAGTCTTTAGATTCACGATGTAGATGATTGTGTTTTGTGTTTTCCTAGCGGTATAACCATTTTACATGATATTAAACTTGAGATTACTATCCCCATATGTTACCCATGACCACAACGTATCAATTTCAATGCTTGGATACAGTACCTCTTTCAAAATGCCTAGGACATAATCCTTTTCAGCTTGCGCCATCATGCCAAAAATCATTTGATTATCAGACAAAACCCTTCCAGCATGAATAATTTGAGGGTTTTTAATCATATAAGTCCTCCATGTAGTTGCAGAGGACTCCCTCTCAATGTCAGTATACTGAGTAGCAATTTCTGTCGGGTTTTCATATTCACAAAGGGATGTGTGCGAAAGAACCAGAAACAAGCATGCAAGAAATCCTGTTGCATGCACGAATACCACTATATTGGGTGTGTACAAGAAGGAATGATAGTGAGAAAGAGTTTTAGAGTGTGCACAAAACTCAGATCGGCTGTAATAACTTGCACACTGATATGGGCATTTTTCACACATGAGAGAGAAATAACATGTCGTACAGAAAATTCTAAGTGGGGACCAAGGGGGGCCTCAACATATTTATAGGCGGAGAAAAAACCTTTCACATATGATGATGTGGTTTACATGTTTAAGGGTTATTTTTGCGTGCACTGATGGTGAACTACTCTTCCTTTCATTGTGACCCTAAAAATCTGACCTTCAGGGCCCCCTTCAGCTCTGATTCTGAGGGGGGTGGGGGGAATTTGTTGATGCTGAATTTCAGATATGGATATGAAAATGCACTATCAATCAAACCTAAGGCATCTTGGGAATCCACAGACCATTATGAGATTCCCAAGGGGGTTACACACAATAATTAAGAGGTGTGCACAAGATTCCTTTAGGCGCACAAACCCTTGTGCACCAAATGCGACGTCAAATGGAGCCTTTTGTGATGACCTTCTGAAATTAGCCAATTAAATTGTGCTAAGGATGTTTTCCCGACATGCAAGATTCCATTAGGAACGGAATCCCTTGCGTGCCTAATACGATGAAAAACTCATATTGCACACATCTCTTATTTCACGCTACCACTGAAGTTTTCATCCATAAATAGAAGCATCACCCCCTCCCTTCTAGAATGGTTATAGATGATGAACTGATGCTCTACTGCGTAAAGGACACCTCTTCCCTAACCCTGAATAAATCATGTCCTCAAGTTATTGGATCTTTCTTGATTGATATCCTAGGGGTCCTCCTTCGGGTGGGTCCCATTGGGCTTGATCCTTGTCCATTTTCCCTTTACTCTTATTGAATTTGTTTGAAACAGATTCCTATTGTGCACAAGTTTTTCATTGTATTATAACAATCAAGCACGCATAACCTCAATTTTTCTCAACCACTTGATCTTGCATGCAACCCCTCATCTTTCAAGCACCTCTTCAATCCACCCTCTCCCCTTCTTACATGCTCAATGAGTTGTCCTTACCATGGGGGACCATGTCTGCAACCCTGTTACACATGAAACTCATGCCACATGTATACTTATCCCATAAGGACCTCCAGGTTTATATGATGTTATTTCAATGTCCCTTGGGTGGTGCTATATATTGTGTTTCATATCCTCCTGCATCATTGAATAGGAATGCTAACAGCTATCACTTCTTCGCATAGCCATGCTAATGTTATTCCCTTAATGGATCACTCCACAAACCCATCCCCAAACTGCATTACCGGTGACTTCCCTTCACCAAGGGTTAACGTGCTCTAGTTATTTAAGTCACAGGGGTGGGGAGTGAATCATAATATTTCAAGATGTAGGACATTAAACTGCCATGCATCATCATCCCCATCACATGATATTAAACTCTTGCCTCGCTCCATGCAATATACATGGGGTGCCCTACCTCAGACATTCTCCATGACCACTAGTCTCCACAAGAGTGAGATATTCCTCCCATGGAATGAGATACTCCTTGTATGGAATGACATCTATCAATTTGGGAGGAAAATCATCTTGGTGTAATACCCTATACTTTCTTATGGGATGTAGAATCCATTCTTCTCCTCTATTCTTCCAAGCACAAAGGCCTGAGGAGAGATGAGAATAGGGACCTTCGTTACCCCATCCATATCCCTTTGGGATTTATCTTCATCGGGACACCATCATAGAGTAAGTCCCAATATCCAAATCCCTAGGCTAATAACAAAGCGTAAGCCTCTGTTTCCTCATTGGGCCACTAACCACGTGTAAGCCCCGCTATATTCCTCATGAACGCACCTTTAACAACATGATCTTCAGGTCATTTCTGCCTCTTGTTTCTCACACCGAGCGTAAATCATGTGAGATTAGAGTAAGAATCGACCATGACATTCTTCCTGGGACACATTAGCATATAAGTCCCAATACCCCCATTCTAAACAACATGGACTTCAATCCTTACCATTTCCAGTCAAGGTATGTAGGAAGCCTCCCTGAGGTTCAATCCCAACACCCATTGGTACTGACCACTTCATGTCGGTTCACAAGAAACCTGCATGACGTTAAACTATATTCCCCCCTTATGCCCCGCATGATGTTAAATTGAATGCATTCGAACAATGTGGGTTTTGATCTCTATCTCCAAGATAGGGTACATTGGAAGCCTCCCTGAGGTTCGACCCCAAATATTACTAAACACATTAGAAATATGTGGGTTTTGATCCATGTATCTAGGATAGGGTATGCAGGAATCCTCCCCGAGGTACAAACCCAAACACTAGTAAACATTGGTGTCCCCTTTGTTGGGACCCATAACTTATGTCTACCCCATAATGATGTAAGACCATAACCCTATCTGCTAACCACACGTATTCCCTAACATGTTGTTGGGTCGTTGTCCTTTTCATACACCATGACTCCATGCCCCATCCATGAATTACGTGGACTTGGATTCCCTATCATGGGAATATATAGGAAGCCTCCCTATGGTTCAAGCCCATCACTCATGTCCCATCATGGTCTCTCCCTTGATCCTTTTTTCTTCAGGAAAGTCATGCCCCAACCTGAAGGTTCAAGTTCTTTCAGGCTCCATCCTTTCATCCAATCTAATACTCCACCTCTTCAAGTGTCCCATTGCCCCATTGATCTATGTGGACTTTGATTCCCCACTATAGGATTATGTAGGAAGCCTCTCTAGGGTTCACAGCCAACATCAACGTCATCTTCACTTCGATTCTATCCCATCCATCATCCATCTGAATTCTTAACCTGACACCACATCATGGTGAGATCATGACATTCCTTCGGCCAGCTAACCATTCAAAAGCCCCTCACAATCAATAATCATCCAACCAAGAGTGCACCTCTTATGATGGGCCGTTATCCATGCATAAGCCCCAACATGCCTCAGGGTCATTATCCTCTGTGTACAAACCAATCATATGGCTCACCCATTCGAACTACATGGTTTTGATCCATGTCATCAACACAGGGTACATAGGAAACCTCCCTAAGTTTCAATCCCATCCAATAGAAAACCTTGGTGTCCCCCTTCTTGGGGAGCGCTTTCCATGATCTACCCTTAGTGGTGTCCAAATCATCCTTCACAATGCGACATCTTCCCTTTATAGGATACCCAACCCCGGATCCATCCTTATTAGGTGTTTTGATCCACCCATTTGGTAAACCTTTCGGGCAATCCCTTTTATGTAGGCACCCATCTGATCAACTCCCATCACTGTTTTGGTCAGCCCAATCCATATTCACTAAAATGTAAAGTCACAACATACCCCATGTTAATCTTAGGAAGCAGAGGAAAACCTCAGGGGCATTTATATGGCATATAATTCTCCATACTCGACGTGTGATTCCTTGGGATTTCATTCCATCGAGATGCTTTTTCATAAGGGAATGAATTCCAGATGTACCAGTGTTCCAATGCCCAGACACACCAGTGATGCCCAATGTGACTACTCCGTACACTGAAGGTTGCTACCCAGACCAGACCCCTTGGATTGTCCAAATAGAAGCATCCTAACTAACTGGCATGCACAAAAAATATGAAACCAGAAAGTGTTTCACAAACAACATCTTAAATATATGAGGGAGACCTAGACTAGGTGAATAATTTTTATGAGGAATCCATAGAATGAGAGACTGAAATCTCATCATCCTGTTTCGAACAAGGAGGAAACGTCCCTGAATAATTGATGGAAGTTTCCCGCCTTTGGAAAGAGTGAATGCATGGTAACAGTCAGCGTGTCCTCACAGATGGATGTGCGCAGCCAACAAAATCATCGTAAACAGAGGAATTTTTTAAATATTATAACTTATAAAAATCATTCGGTATAATTTTTTATTTTTATCCATTTTATTTCATTTAATAAAATATTATTTATTTTAAAATATCAATAGTGTCAATTTTGACACTATTCATTAGTTGGCTTTTTAAATATATCATAACAGCAAGATAAGTAGTAAAAAGTACTTTTAAATAATCACTTACAAGTCAAAGTCATCTATAAAATTCGTAGATGTCCTTGATTATATCATATTATATTAATTTTAATATTTTCAATATCATCTATTCGATTATTTCATTAACTAATCAATTATTGCATCATCATTGTGTCAACATTTAATTTAATTAATTATTTACAAAAAAAATTAATAAATTACAATTATATAACTAATAATTTTATATTTATAATTAATATTTTTATTCTAAGAGATCCCACATATAAACCCATATTAAATATATTTTATTTTTCAAAAACAAGAATGTGATGAAATTGAATTTTCGACGAAAATAACATTATAAATGCATTAAAGTCATCTATGTAGATCCAAGTGGTTTTAAAATCAACAAAATAATAATATAGGTGTGAAAAACCTATACAGTATTATTTTTACCTATAATTTCATGATTTACCCTTAACCTTGGTAGTAAAAATTATTACAAAAGCTACTATTCATAATGTTCAAAAATAAAAGTGACCTTTTAACATAATTTGGAAAATATAATTCCAAATATGGAATAAATTTTTCCATATTCAGAACACATGATTGGATGAAATTAATATAAAATTAATCCCATCATCGGAATGAGAAAACGAGTATTTAATGTAAAAAGATCAAAAGTTAACATTGTTTTTCTATAAAATTTCAATATGATATTGATTCCAATAACCTAAATTGGACTAAATGATGAAAAATTATTCTAATTATAAATTAAATCAAATTTAAAAGAAAATTTAAATATATAAATATACAATATGAAAAATCAGTTTTGAATAAACATGTATTATTTTTCACTATTCATTAAAATATGAAAAGTTTCAGAAAAAATAAGAGAAATTTACCCAAGGTAAATTTTGATGGAATTATTCCCAATAAGAAGATTATTTTTTCAAACAGTTCTTGTAAAAGTGTCAAAAATAAGATTAAAAATTGGTTCCCTATCAAAAGGTAGTAAAACAATGTTTTTTGAAAAATACTCCCTTTTTTGCATAAACCTGAATTTGTTCTTATATAATTAATAAAAAACATATAACTTGAATTTTAAAAATTATAATCAATATTATATATATATATTTCATTAATAGAACCTAAAAAGGTGAATTTATTATTTATTGGTAATAAAACACACTTGTGCACAATTAAATAATTTTCTAGAAAAACACTAACTTTATATTAAATTGGAATTTTTTCCATTTCTAATAAATTTGGTAACCAATGAATCATTATATAAACATGTGTAAACCATATTTTCATTATTTTTTAATTCTATTCAATTCTAACATTCTAACATCTAGGTTATATTGGTAATATAATAATATCTAGTAGTTTGTTTGAACTCGATGTGGCTTATCATGTACGCTATCGAAGATAGTATATCTTTTTTTAAAACTCTAGATGTTACAATAAACTAGTGTGGATGTTTTTAAATAATTTAAAATCCTTTTCATTTTCACCTTTAAATTAGTTGAAGTGAATAGATATAATACTTTCACCTCAAATATTAACTTCTTGATGAAGTAAATAAAATAGGATGAAAAAATATAGAAGATAAAATTTTACAAGGTTTACTCAGAATGTGTGAGATAGTGCTCAGTGTATGGCTATTTTAATCTCCCCCATTCCACTATTATAGACTTTTTATAAATAATAAAATATGGTAAGTAGATAACCTTGAACCCTTTATATTTTTTAACCATTATATTACATGCACACCACTAAATGACTTCAATAAGTACCCACCTACATATCATAGATAATTCCACAAAATAACTTGGTTTTATTCATATCTTAATTCTAATAGGTTATAAAGTAATATAAAAATATAATAGGAGACACTTTTATAATTGAATAGATTATGATATATGTCCTTTATTGAAAAAATAATGATCATCCATCTTATTCTCTTTCCTAACAATATCTTCTCAATTATTTGACTTTGTTTTCTTCAATTATTTCAATTAAAAACATGATATTAAAAATAAAAGACTTCTCAATGGTCTCTCTATCTTCGATAATATCTGATAATAAAAAAATTCAATATAAGTAGGTCACTTTCTCTTTATCTCATTAATTTGATGATAATAAGATCAGTAGGAGAAACACATCATTCATATATCCTCTGATATAAAATTTCATCAAATAATATTATATATATATATCTATAAATATTAAAGAATATGGATAATTTAAATATATTTGAATATCATAATATCAATGAAACATGAAAAACTATTCTTAACATGAAAACTTTCATTATTTTACTCATTTATACTGGTCAAACATATCTTCAATGACCATTCAAGAAATTATCTTTGACTTTCCAAATTAATAATAAAAAAATATTCCCAAATCATCACATAAAATATACATGAATATGATGTTCTTCTTTCCCATGCGCCTTTCTAAATAACACATCATCCATTATATACGTGAGTGATCTTATAAATATAATAATACTTTAGTGTGAAGTCTCCTCTCATGATAAAATATCATTTATATAATATTATTACCAATCTTTGCTTGAATCACATATTTGATCAATTAGCATCATGATACTTATTCACTTAAGAACAATATAAAATCATCATAATTTGTATTACATTTCACCATGGTGTTTAGTAGATCCTCTAACCACTTTATGATTTTAAAATTACAATTATTTATTTATTTTATTTACTTTAGATGTATTAATAATTTTAATTGTATATTTATTACAGTATGTTTAATATTGATCATATCGTAATATTTCTTTAATACAAATATCTTTATTTTTCATTTTTTGATTGGTCATAAGATATTCTACATGTTTTATATTGGGTTCATAGGCATAATACAAAATTTGGTGCCATAGAAAGTGAATTTTTTTAGGGTTTTTAGTGTTTCAAAATAGAAAATTCACATATCCATTTTTCTCACATATCCAATTCATGTATCCTAATATCCCACATAACCAAATTAATATTCACCACGTAAACAGTTATTAAGAATTAGTTAACCCCTGTATATCAACCATATCATGTGATAAAGATCTCCAAATTTTGTGATTATATTTTTTAAAATATAAAAATATTTTCTATAATTATTTTGAAGAACCCAAATTATTAATTGATCTCTATCATGTGTCAAATTATGAAATAATTTAATAAATGTTTTCAGTTTGTGTTCTTCAATTGTTTAGTACTATTTTATGTTATTATTTCCTGACTACATGATGTATATAAATATTATTATGGTGATTATTGATTTTTTTGGAAAGGTAATGAAATTTTATTAATAAAATTTCAATGGTACCAAAGAGGATTCTTCCATTTATATTGTATATTTTATGTATGAATCATGAAAACTCAATATGGTTATATCTTTAATGAATTTATATATGTGAATAACCAACATGGTGGACTTTATTACATGAAATTCCTATATAGAATATTCTGTGTGAATTTTATATGTGAATCAACTATGTAAATTTTCTTCTGTTGATTCTCTTATTTCGTTAACTCATATAGAAAAATAATTATGTGAAAAATACCTATGTGAATTTGGCTACATTGTTTTGTTAATTTCTCTATGTTTTTTAAAATTCTAAAAACATTCAATTTTTAGGTTTTTTTTCATATCTCTATTTTTCAAATGATCATTTAAAGTACTTAAATTCTTATAATGAAATAAAAAATTTATATTAATTATATAAAACCTATGTGAATTATTTTAAAAAAAATTTAAACATTTTTTATAATGATAAAATTATGCTTTAGATTCATGAATGAAAATTACATCTTTAAGGTAAAATGTTGTTATTTTTATTTTATGTTATTTTAATCGACTAATTAATTTAAAAATTAATATTAATTATCCTTAAACTCATTAAAAATTGTATAATTTTTTTATTTCAATGTTATTTTGTTTTGAATGTCTCTACATTTTATTTTTTAATTTATATAGTTTTCTTGGATTTCATATTTCAAATTCAAACCTGTTATTATCCTGAGATCTTCCATTGAACAATTATTATGAATATTTTTTAAAACATTCAATTTAATGATTTTTAAATTATTTGAATTATTCTTAATTATTTTCAATTTCAGTTTTTAGTTGAGTGATACTTGTTGAATGACAAATTATCTTTTTTAAATATCATTATGATAATATAGTTTTATCATTTTTATTTAAAATTATATAAAATCTATATACTATGTTGAAATTGTTATTTAATTTTTTTTTTTTGATTTTTATTCTCTAATAGACTTCATATGTGATTCTTCTTCCATGATAACTTTCAAATTTTCAAGTGATACAATTGGAAGAGGATGATGGTTGTGTTGATACTATGAAGTGTCATACATTCCCCATATTTTTAAAATTTCTCACTATTTTTGGATGATATCTCAAGGGATGAATGAAAAAATATATGAATACTACATTATTGATAAAATATACTAATACATTTCTGAAGAACAAATACCTTTTCTTTCTTTGTTTTTCTTATTCTTCCCCTTGGTTTCTTGTGTCTGCCACACTTTTTCTCATCTTTTACATACACTAAATTTTTATTTATGATTTTAAATAAAAATAATTATTCTTATTATCTATAATATGGTTTTGACTATCAAATTTTAATGTTAGGAGAATTTTGGTTGTGGCTACCATAGTCTAAATTCATTGTCATAATTGGGTATTTAATCACAATAAAAAAGTCACGAGTATTCATTATTATTCCTCAATAAAAGGTTTTTTGTGACCCGGTTATGATTCCCCTTCAAAAAATTTATTATCTCACAATGAAACTCTCACTAATTAGTGTAGTATAAGAGTAGAGTGGGTCCACTTTGGATTAAACTATTATAAAAATCCTTTTGTATTTTTATTTATTTTTTTTTCCATTTCTAATTAGCTCTTTTAAATAATTTTCTTAATTATAAATTATAATTAATCATTATCATTAAATATTTTAATCTATTCTATTCACCAACTTCTTGAATTTCATCCATTACCCTCTCTAATCTAGTACTCAGTATAATAGGTTGGCTCTATTATGAATTTTTGTTTTAAATTATATTTTTGTAACTAATTAAAATACACCACAGAATAAGATAAATACCAATAATATGGAAGGATGAAATATAAATGATGCATAGATTCCAAAAAAGACACTTCACATTCATGGAAATGATTATGTTTATCAGAAATATATAATGGAGGAAAACCAAATATAGTTTAGCATATAAAACTAGCTTACCGTATAAAATTCAGATGCACTACAAGAATATTCCATATATACTATTACAATAAATGATGATTCTAGATATGTTTTAAATTACAATGTTGTGGATATTTTATATTGTGTTACTAACATAAGTCTGTTTATTCATGTGTCTTTTTGTAAGACAACTCATGAGATTTAAAATATTCTACATGAAATTCACTTTTGCTCAAACAAATTGACTCTAAATAATCATGGAACACTTCAATAAATGTACTAAGACTTTATGATTGGTGAAGAAGAAACTATGAATAAAATTCTCCATTTATGTACAATCTATATCAATGGAATGAATTACCTTGGAGAATCTTTGGAAAATTGAGTACTTGTTGAATGATTCAAAAGACCTATACTAATGAAATATTATATAAAGAATGTCACTATTGATGGAATAAAGAACATAAAAGTTTAAAATCTTGAAAAAATGATTTGATCACTAATTTAGTATAAACTACAATAGAATAAAATATTTGAAGAGGCTACAAAAAAAAGTTATTGTAATTAAAACTATGAACTTTATCTCTACTGAGTATTTTGATTCTAAACTATTAGATAGTAAAGCAAAATATATGGATAAGATTTTTAATGAAGTTTACAAACAAATGAAAAAAAGGACTTAAGAAATGATTTATAATAAACCATTAAAAAAATAAATGTAAGGGTGATAATAAGGTAAGTAAAAATTATAATACTTTAGATGTTAATTTTTTTTGAAATAAGGGAGAAAAGGAATATCAAGATAGACTGTTCAATGATAGTGTCACGACCCGTCCTCGGGGCCCGTGTCGTGACTACCCCAAGCTCGCCTTCCATAGGCCAGGGGCTGGCGACTAGCACCAAGGCATAAATCCCGGAAAGAGGGAAGGCATTGCCTTTGAAAAGTAAACAAGCACCATAGAGTAAGCAAACGGAAAAGTAAACACTAAGTAAAAACTGTACAAGCTGTGCTGAAAGTAAAAGGGGCCGGAAATACAAGCCCAACTGTAAAGTACAACTAAAAGGGAAAAACAGTAACTGAAAAGAAAAGTTGCAGCGTCAAGCCGTCCTCTGGAAGTCCCCCCTGAAGGGTGGGTACAGATAGCCTCCACTGCTACTCGGGTCCACTTGACCGCTCCGAGTACGTCTCTCCCAGTGGTCCACCTCCAGGTACCGTCCTGCTCCGCACGCCTCCACCACGATCTGCACTGTCCGTCGTCTGCAACCAACACAACGTAGTGCGGGAAAAGCCCGTGCAGGGGTGAGTATAAGCTACTCAGTAGGGACCCCGAGACCCCCGAAGGTCTCCCAAAATCCACAAAGGATAATCCAAAAAGGAAAGATACAATCATGAAGTAACATATTACACGGCTTAGGTATATGCCCATACATATACCTAAGTCATCAATTCTCGTTTGACTCCAACGTCCGAGCCCAACCACAACCTAGTCCACACAGGAAAGCAAACGTATACCCACATAGGATAGCACAACACAATCCACAAAGGAGAGTAAACAGTAAATCCACACAGGATAGCTCAACACAATCCACAAAGGAGAGTAAACAGTAAATCCATACAGGATAGCTCAACACAATCCACAAAGGAGAGTAAACAGTAAATCCACACAGGATAGCTCAACACAATCCACAAAGGAGAGTAACACAAGATTCAGCTCACACAGGTATACTTCTTCGGATGACGATAAAGATGATCACTGATCCATCTAAGTCGTCGGACCCACAAAGGATCGATAGGTAACTAACCCCCGCAATGACCCACACAAGATCGGGCCCACACAGGACCTGTAGGCGCTGGCTCACACAGAACCGCTGAGCGCTGACCCACACAGGATTAGACCCACACAGGATCGGGCCCACACAGGACTTGTAGCATTGATCCACGTAGGATCGCTGAGTGCAGTAGTCATCGCATTCCACTGAGGATCTCTGCACAGTCGTCGTCGCAGTCCACTGAGGATCTCTGCACGGTCGTCGCTGTCGAAGTAGAAGTCGCAGCCAGCACTAGGGTTCCCGCACACAGCAAGCTCGTTCGGGAGGGTCCGCTCCACGAGCCGAGAGTCTGATACATCAACTGACACAAAGTCCGAAGTTGATGTATCCAAAAGTTCCGTATCGTCAACAGGAACTCAACGTTGCAGACGGCGCGTCAATCGGACGCCCGGTCTGAGAGTTATTGGCTTTTTCGTCCCAGGGTCCCAGTTGGTTTTTAAGGAAAAACCAACCCGACCGTACTCCACCTGTGTCCAAACCTAGGGTGGAGTGAGCCAAAAGATCCGTCTTACTTAGAGGAATTCAACAAAGCCGGCAGCACGTCAATCGGACGTCCGTAGCTCAAGATATGAGCGTTTCCGCTCCGAAGGCCCGGTTGGTTTCATGTACGAACCAACCCGGCCGAACTCAAAGTATTCCGAAACCTTGAGTGCGATATACCGAAACGACCGTCTCGATCCAAGGATCGTGTTGCAGCTGACAGAGCGTCGTTTGGAGGCCCGTAGCTCAAGTTACGTGCATTTTACCGAAACGGTCCGAAAACGGGGGGTCCGGGCCCGGCCAGGGCGCGGCCCGGCCGGTCGGACCGGCCTGGCTCGGCCCGCCTGACCCGGCTCGGCTGAGCGGCCAAGCGACGTGGGGGGGAGCAGCCGCCCCCGTGTGACACCCCCGCGGCACCCGCGGGGTGTCGCCCTGGACAACCCGAGCGACGCGGGGGGGAGCTGTCGCCCCCGCGTGACACCCCCGCGACACCCGCGGGGTGTCGCCCTGGACAACCCGATCGACGCGGGGGGGGGGGGGGGGGAGCCGCCACCCCCACGTGACACCCCCGCGGCACCCGCGGGGTGTCGCCCTTGACATCCGAGCGACGTGGGGGGAGCCGCCGCCCCCGCGTGACACCCTCGTGGCACCCGTGGGGTGTCGCCCTGGACAGCCGGCGGCGCGCTGGGGCGCCGCCGCCTCCGGCCGCCGGCGGCTTCCGCGGGCCACCGGAGTCGCTCCGGTGGTCCTTTTTCCTTCCTGTCTGTGCCGTTGTTCCTCCCAGGACTCGTTCTTCACTGTGGAACCATCAAACTTCCGTTGCGGCACTTTCCATCATCGCCCGTCAAATCCGCACAACAACGAAGAACGGCGGAGGGTTGTCGGGCCGTGTTCGTTTGGCCCGCACACTCCACGTTAGAGATAAACAACGGGAGAAATCAATTCAACACATGAATCAACTATTTTAAAGGATTAAAATTGTTCTTATTGTCCGGTTATTCACTTTTTAAAGAAACCATCACGGGAAAAAGGAATTAAAAATTCACAACAACCCCTACCTCATAGTTGTCGTTGCACGCACGTTCTTTGCGGATTTGTTCGTCGCGGAAGGAGGGGATCGTCGCATCACCGCGGAAGGGCGTCGCGTCGTCGCGGAATCCGGCGTTGAGTCGGCGAACTCAAAGGACCAAGAAACAATAGATTTAATTTAATTATATAAAATTAAATCCGTGTTTTGTTAATGAAAAACACAAGGGAGATTTAAGAGAATCCTGAAGTCTCTTACCTGAAACAGCTGATCGAAGACTTTGTTGCGGAGGAAGAGACGTCGAAGAAGAATGTTGCAAGAAGGGAATGTCGGCGTCGCGGAACATGGCGTCGCGTCGTCGACTTCCGCGGGTTCGGCGTTCTTCGTCGGAGGTCGGCGTTCTTCGCGTTCTTCGCGTTCTTCACGTAGGAGGAGGAAGGCTCAAGAACCTCTGAAAAAATCTCTCAACGAGTAATCCTCCAAAAAGACTTGTTGGTCTTATTTTATTATTACACCAACAAACGAAAAAGGTAAGTAACGACCCATCAATTCGTTGAATTAATTCAACGAAAGAAACCGCCCATTTAATTCACAAAATAAACTGCCCAATTAAATGGTGCGTTAAGGATTTAAGAAAACGCATCAGTTGACTTTCATAATGACGGGTTTTCGTGGGTGCATTACTTAGCGGAAAGAAACGGCGGTGCTCGTGCGGTCCCAACCTCAAAAATATCCTACCAAGGGGGTAGGATATTTCTGGATAGCACCCTATCCGTTTAAACTCAGTTTAAGTGGCTTTCAAGTGGCTTAAGTGAAATAAAATAAAGTTGTCGAACAAATTATTTTATTTCTAAACTTTAAGCCCAAAAATTAAAAACCACAACCGATCAAACACAACTCCGAAAGAGGCGTTTCTAAGCAAATACCGGCGCTGCGATTTCATCGGTACCCTCAGAATTCGATTCCGGGCACCAGTTCAAAAGTAAGAAAAACCCGCTCGTCCGTTCACTGAACGTACCCGAGCCAAACTTCGGAAAATGATTCCGGGCACACCGGGCCTCGGAATCAGGTGCCGTCAGAAACTACGTTCTTGTAAAATTCTAAAGAAAATTAAGAAAAAAATTTCCTTGAAATTTACGGGTCTTTACATTACTCCCACCTCAGGACTTTACGTCCCCGTAAAGATACATCATAAACTAGGGAAACAAATGTGGGTACTGAGCACGCATTTGAGCCTCCCGCTCCCATGTTCTCTCCTAGAGGTTCCCGTGCTGCCATCTGATGCGCACAAGAGGAATCGATCGCCCTCGTAGGACCCGCTCCTGTCGATCCTCGATCTCCACTAAGACCTCCGCAAAAGTCACCCCATCATCCACGTCTAGCTCCCCATAGTCAATGATGTGCGTTGGGTCGTGCACGTATCTCCTCAGCTGAGATACGTGGAAGACGTCGTGCACCCGGTGCAACTGAGGTGGTAGAGCCAGACGATAAGCCACCTCGCCAACCCTGCTGAGGACCTGGAATGGTCCAATAAAGCATGGAGACAACTTGCCACCTCGGCCAAATCTCTGCAAACCACGTCGAGGTGAGACACGCAAGAAGACAGGGTCGCCATCCTCGAACTCTAATGTCCTCCGCCTCCTGTCAGCATAAGACTTCTTCCGGCTCTGAGCTGTCCTCATCCGCTCCTGCATGACCTGGACCTTCTCTGTCGTGGCCCAGACCATCTCTGGTCCCACAAGTGCTGACTCCCCAGGGTCTGTCCATCACAAAGGAGATCTGCAAGGCCTATCGTACAACGCCTCGTATGGTGCCATCCCGATGGTGGAGTGGTAGTTGTTGTTGTACGCGAACTCCACCAAGGGTAGGTGGTCCTCCCAGCTGTGACCAAAGTCAAGGACACATGCGCGGAGCATGTCCTTGAGAGTCTAAATGGTCCTCTCCATCTGACCATCCGTCTGAGGGTGAAAGGTCGTGCTCAGACGTAGCCGCGTCCCGAACGCCTCCTGCAACCCCTTCCAAAGCCGGGAAGTAAAACGAGCGTCCCGATCGGAGACGATAGTCGATGGAACACCGTGAAGCCGTAAAATCTCCTGAACGTAGAGACGCCCCAAGCTCTCCACTTAGCCCTACTCTCAGATGGGTAAGAAGTGTGTCGACTTGGTGAGTCGGTCAACAATCACCCAAATGGAGTCGTGACCTCTGGAAGTGCGGGGAAGTCCAGTCACGAAGTCCATAGATATCTCGTCCCACTTCCACTCAGGGACCTCCAAGGGTTGTACCAAGCCTGCTGGTACCTGATGCTCTGCCTTCACCTGCTGGCAGGTGAGGCATCGAGAAACGAACTCTGCCACAGCCTTCTTCATGCCCGGACACCAATGTTGTCTTCTGAGATCCTGGTACATCTTCGCCACTCCAGGATGTACCGCTAAAGGAAAAGTGTGAAACTCTCTGAGCACCTCCTCTCGTAAAGCGACTGGTACCAGGGTACGTCCTCTGAAAAGGATGTCATGCTCTGCTCTAAAGGAGAAGCCATCAGGTGCTTGTCCCGAGGATATCTGTGCACGCCACGTCTCACAGTCAGCATCCTCACGTTGTGCCTCTCTGACCCGCTGTAGAAGTGGAGGAGTGACTGTGAGAGACTGAAGGAAGGTTTCTCCATCCCTATCCATGAAGGATATCTGCAAAGCGGATAGCTGCTCTGTCGCCTCCTCAAGTAGCTAGATGCCCGTCCTCCTGCTGAGGGCATCAGCTACCACGTTCCCCTTCCCAGGAGTATAGACTATCTCAAAGTCATAGTCCTGGAGGAACTCTATCCATCGCCGATGTCTCAAGTTCAGGTCCTTCTGCAATAAGATGTACCTGAGACTCTGGTGGTCATAAAAGACTGTAAAGCGCTCTCCCATCAGGTAGTGCCGCCATGTCTTCAGAGCAGAGACCATTGCTGCTAACTCCAGGTCATGGGTAGCATAGTTCTGCTCATGCGGCCTTAACTGATGTGATCCATAGGAAATCACATCCCGCTCCTGCATCAGGACACACCCAAGTCCGGTCCCTGATGCATCGCAGTAGACTACGTATCCAACTCCCTCCTCAGGCAACCTCAAGATAGGTGCGCTGGTCAATCTCTGCCTCAGCTCCTGAAAGCTCTGCTGACATATGTCTGACCACACAAAGGGTTTACCCTTCTTCGTCAAAGCTGAGAGTGGCGCCGCAACTCTGGATAAGTCCGGAACGAATCTCCGATAGTATCTGGCTAGACCCAAGAAACTTCGCACCTCCGTCACGCTCCTGGGTGGCTCCCAAGCTAGCACTGCCTCGATCTTCGCGGGATCCACTGCAACTCCCGCCTCAGAAATGATGTGCCCCAATAAGTGGACCTCATGTAACCAGAACTGGCACTTCGAGAGCTTTCCATAAAGCTGGTGCTCTCGGAGTGTGTCTAGTACAACCCGCAAGTGGTAGGCGTGCTCCTCCTCGGTGGTCGAGTACACCAAAATGTCGTCGATGAAGACCATGACAAATCGATCAAGGTATGGCTGGAAGATCCTGTTCATGAGGCTCATGAACACTTCTGGAGCGTTGGTTACGCCGAAAGGCATAACCAAGAACTCATAGTGGCCATACCGACACCTGAAGGCCGTCTTTTGCACGTCCTCGTCTCGAACTCTGAGCTGATGATAGCCTGACCTGAGGTCTATATTAGAGAACCACCGTGCTCCCTTGAGCTAATCGAAGAGGTCATCAATCATCGGTAGCGGATACTTCTTCCTCACTGTCACCTGGTTCAGGTGACGATAGTCGACACACAGTCGCAAGCTCCCGTCCACCTTCTTGGAGAAAAAAATCAGGGAAGCCTAGGGTGAAACACTAGGTCGGATGGACCCCTTGACCTGCAAGTCGTCCAACTGTACCCGTAGCTCTCGAATCTCAGCAGGGGCCATCCGATACGCTGGAGTGGATATCGGGGTTGTCCCGGGGTACAGATCAATATAAAAGTCTACCTCTCTACGAGGAGGTATCCCTAAAACGTCATCGAGAAAGACGTACGCATACTGATCCACCACTACAGGAAAACTAGGACTTTGCACGTCCACTGCTCCTAGGATGAGGCTAGCCAACTGATGAGTGATGGGATGCCCTCTCCTCTGCGTGAGTCCATCCTGTTCTGCAAAGGCTCTGTTCTCGCCAGTGAAGGTGAACCTGCTCCTGTCGGTGCGCACACATCGCACCTTGCGCCTAAAACAGTCAATCTGAGCATGGACTGTAGATAACCAATCCATGCCCAAGATGATGTCATAAGGCCTCGACGCCGCTACAAGAAGATCCCAGTCGAATCTCTCGCCTCCTAGAGTAAGCTCACACTGCCGGCACCAGTGTGTAATCGTCGATTCTGCTCCCGTAGGGGTCTCTAGCCGTAAGGATCGAGCCAACAGCTCTGTCGGAATCTCCGAGCTCCGAACAAGGGCAGCGTATATGAAAGAGTGACTCGCTCATGTGTCTATAAGAACTGCAGCAAGGGTGGAATAGACACAGATCGTACCTCGAATCAACTCTGGCGTGCCGTGGTCATAGGCCTCTGCTGCCTGGAGCTGTGCCTGTCTCTGCCCGCCAGCTCCCTGTGGTCGGGGCGGGCCTCCTGGTGGTGGTGGTGGCAGAGCCTCATAAGGTCGCCCACCACCTGCTGCTTGGCCAGCTCCTCTGCCTCGTCCGCCTCCTCCCTGCGGACCGCCACGGTCGACCCTCTTCCTCTGCTTGGGTGGCCCCTCCACCGTCTGCTGCTCCTTGGTACAGCGGGTTGGGCAGTCACGATCCATGTGGCCCTGCCCACCGCACGAGTAGCACTGCCTGCCTCTCGGAAGACTGGCTCCGCGCTGTGTGCCTTGCACTGCTGAGACAGTATCCCGAGGTCGTCTACCAGAAGGTCTGGTCTGCCTGGAACCCTGAGTCGTTCGTCGACTACCTGCTGCCGAAGACTCCGCTACCTGCCGCCCTGCGGTAGGTCTCGCTGTGGACTCTGCCAGAAAGCTCTCGATCATAAGGGCTCGTTCTAGTACTCCTTCCTGGGTCGGGATGCTGAGGGAGATCAGAGATGCCCTGATCTCGTGTCTCAATCCCTGCTCGATGGTCCGGGACCGGAAGAAGGGGTATCGTACCATGTCGGTCGAGTAGCGAGAAAGATCGGTGAACCTCGCCACGTACTGAGCGACCGTCAGGCTGCCCTACCGCAGCTGAAGAAGCTCCTGAATGCGCACCGCTCGGAGGGTGGCCAGGACGAAATCTGAGTGGAAGAGGCTCTCGAAGTCTGTCCAGATGAGAGAGGCCTCATCGTGTACCTGGAGCATCAAGCTCCACCATCATCCTGCTGCTGCGTGCAGTAGGCTCGCCGCGAGGATCACCATGAGGTCTATTGGTGTCCTCACTAGCCTGAAAACTCGAACGACCGCCTCCAGCTAGTCCTCGGCTACCTGGGGGTCCGTCTCCCCACAAAACCTGGGTGGTCGCTGGCACTGGAACTCGTGCAGAGCTCTGAGGCGTCGTGCATCGTCAGCGGTCGGTGCTGGAAGAATCGGGGGCTCGGCGGGTAAAGGTACAGCCGGTGCCTCTGCTGTCAACGGGCCCTGTACCGAGGCCTCGTCGCTCGGCGGGCTGTCGTCGCGCTATACTCTCGGAACCCTAGCTGGCTGCCGTCGTGGGGCCATCCTGAAAAGGAAACAAGTGCACCACGGTCAGAACAGTATACCTGGTGAGCTTACACAAGTAATCACAAAGAAAACTTGAAACACACATGCAATCAATGTTTTCGTGCATTAAGTCAAAAATCAGAAGTCAGGGTCATGGTGTATGGATACGTCGGCCACCGCACCAACACTGGACTCCCTGGATTGATAACCACACCCAATATGCTAAACACTATTGCTTCACATAGAAGAAAGATCAGAGTCTGCGGTAGAACCGACCACCTCTGATACCAATTGTCACGACCCGTCCTCGGGGCCCATGTCGTGACTACCCCAAGCCCGCCTTCCATAGGCCAGGGGCTGGCGACTAGCACCAAGGCGTAAATCCCGGAAAGAGGGAAGGCATTGCCTTTGAAAAGTAAACAAGCACCACATAGTAAGCAAGCGGAAAAGTAAACACTAAGTAAAAACTGTACAAGCTATGCTGAAAGTAAAAGGGGCTAGAAATACAAGCCCAACTATAAAGTACAACTAAAAGGAAAAAACATCAACTGAAAAGAAAAGCTGCAGCGTCGATCCGTCCTCTGGAAGTCCCACCTGAAGGGTGGGTACAGATAGCCTCCACGGCTCCTCGGGTCCACCTGACCGCTCCGAGTACGTCTCACCCAGTGGTCCACCTCCAGGTACCATCCTGCTCCGCACGCCTCCACCACGATCAGCGTTGTCCGTCGTCTACAACCAACACAACGTAGTGCGGGCAAAGCCCCTGCAGGGGTGAGTATAAGCTACTCAGTAGGGACCCCGAGACCCTTGAAGGTCTCCCGAAATCCACAAAGGATAATCCACAAAGGAAAGATACAATCACGAAGTAACATCTGAAATTTCTTAGCTATATGCCCATACATATACCTAAGTCATCAATTCCCGTTCGGCTCCAACGTCCGAGCCCAAGCACAACCCAGTCCACACAGGAAAGCAAACGTATACCCACACAGGATAGCACAACACAATCCACAAAGGAGAGTAAACAGTAAATCCACACAGGATAGCTCAACACAATCCACAATGGAGAGTAAATAGTAAATCCACACAGGATAGCTCAACACAATCCACAAAGGAGAGTAAACAATAAATCCACACAGGATAGCTCAACACAATCCACAAAGGAGAGTAAACAGTAAATACACACAGGATAGCTCAACACAATCCACAAAGGAGAGTAACAAAAGATTCAGCTCACACAGGTATAGTTCTTCGGATGACGATAAAGATGATAACTGATCCATCTAAGTCGTCGAACCCACAAAGGATCGATAGGTAACTAACCCCCGCAATGACCCACACAGAATCGGGCCCACACAGGACCTGTAGGCGCTGGCTCACACAGAACCACTGAGCGCTGACCCACACAGGATCGGACCCACACAGGATCGGGCCCACACAGGACCTGTAGCACTGATCTACGTAGGATCGCTGAGTGCAGCAGTCGTCGTAGTCCACTGAGGATCTCTGCACAGTCATCGTCGCAGTCCACTGAGGATCTCTGCACGGTCGTCGCTGTCGAAGTAGCAGTCGCAGCCAGCACTAGGGTTCCCGCACACAGCAAGCTCGTTCGGGAGGGTACGCTCCACGAGCCAAGAGGCTGATACATCAACTGACACAAAGTCCGAAGTTGATGTATCCAAAAGTTCTGTATCGTCAACAGGAACTCAACGTTGCAGACGGCGCGTCAATCGGACGCCCAGTCTGAGAGTTATTGGCTTTTTCATCCCAGGGGCCCGGTTGGTTTTTAAGGCAAAACCAACCCGACCGTACTCCACCTGCATCCAAACCTCGGGCGGAGTGATCCAAAAGATCCGTCTCACTTAGAAAAATTCAACAAAGCCGACGACACGTCAATCGGACGTCCGTAGCTCAAGATATGAGTGTTTCTGCTCTGAAGGCCCGGTTGGTTTCATGTACGAACCAACCCGGACGAACTCAAAGTATTCTGAAACCTTGATTGCAATATACCAAAACGACCGTCTCGATCCAAGGATTGCGTTGCCTCTGACGGCGCGTCGTTTGAAGGCCCGTAGCTCAAGTTACGGGCATTTGACCGAAATGGTCCGAAAACGGGGGGTCCGGGCCCGGGCCGACCCGGGCCGACCCCCCCCTGGGTCGGCCGCGCGGCCGGGCGACGCAGGGGGGCGCCGCCGCCCCCGCGTGACACCCCCGCGGCACCCGCGGGGTGTCGCCCTGGACAACCCGAGCGACGCGGGGGGGGGGAGCCGCCGCCCCCGCGTGACACCCCCGCGACACCCGCGGGGTGTCGCCCTGGACAACCCGAGCGACGCGGGGGGGAGCCGCCGCCCCCGCGTGACACCCCTGCTGCACCCACGGGGTGTCGCCCTGGACAGCCGAGCGACGCGGGGGGGGGGGGGGGGGAGCCGCCGCCCCCACGTGACACCCCCGCGGCACCCGTGGGGTGTCGCCCCGAACAGCTAGCGGCGCGCCGGGGCGCCGCTGCCTCCGGCCGCCGGCGGCTTCCGCGGGCCACCGGAGTCGCTACGGTGGTCCGTTTTCCTTCCCGTCTACGCCGTTGTTCCTCCCAGGACTCTTTCTTCACTACGAAACCATCAAACTTCCGTTGCGGCACGTTCCGTCATCGCCCGTCAAATCCGCACAACAACAAAGAACGACGGAGGGTTGTCGGGCCATGTTCGTTTGGCCCGTACCCTCCGCGTTAGAGATAAACAACGGGAGAAATCAATTCAACACATGAATCAACTATTTTAAAAAATTAAAATTGTTCATATTGTCCGGTTCTTCACTTTTAAAAAAAACCATCACGGGAAAAAGGAATTAAAAATTCACAACAACCCCTACCTCGTAGTTGTCGTCGCACGCATGTTCTTCGCAGATTTGTTCGTCGCGGAAGGAGGGGATCGTCGCGTCGTCGCGGAAGGGCATCGCGTCGTCGCAGAATCCGACGTTGAGTCGGCGAACTCAACGGACCAAGAAACAACAGATTTAATTTAATTATATAAAATTAAATCCGTGTTTTGTTAAATAAAAACATAAGGGAGATTTAAGATAATCCCGAAGTCTCTTACCTCAAACAGCCGATCGAAGATTTCGTTGCGGAGGAAGAGACGTCGCAGAAGAATGTTGCAGGAAGGGAATGTCGATGTCGCGGAACACGGCGTCGCGTCGTCGACTTCCGCGGGTTCAACGTTCTTCATCGTAGGTCGGTGTTCTTCGCGTTCTTCACGAAGGAGGAGAAAGGCTCAAGAACCTCTGACAAAATCTCTCAACGAGTAATCCTCCAAAAAGACTTGTTGGTCTTATTTTATTATTACGCCAACAAACGAAAAAGGTAAGTAATGACTCATCAATTCGTTGAATTAATTCAACGAAAGAAACTGCCCATTTAATTCACGAAATAAACCACCCAATTAAATGGTGCGTTAAGGATTTAAGAAAACGCGTCAGTTGACTTTCATAATGACGGGTTTTCGCGGGTGCGTTACTTAGCGGAAAGAAACGGCGGGGCTCGTGTGGGCCCCACCTCACAAATATCCTACCAAGGGGGTAGGATATTTCGGGATAGCACCCTATCCGTTTAAACTCTGTTTAAGTGGCTTTCAAGTGGCTTAAGTGAAATAAAATAAAGTTGTCGAACAAATTATTTTATTTTTAAACTTTAATCCCAAAAATTAAAAACCACACCCGAGCAAACGCAACTCCGGAAGAGGCGTTTATAAGCAAATACCGGCGCTGCGATTTCATCGGTACCTTCAGAATTCGATTCCGGGCACCGTTTCAAAAGTTAGAAAAACCCGCTCGTCCGTTCACTGAACGTACCCGAGCCAAACTTCGGAAAATGATTCCGAGCACACCGGGCCTCGGAATCGAGTGCCGTCAGAAACTGCGTTCTTGTAAAATTCCAAAGAAAATTATGAAAAAAATTTCCTTGAAATTTATGGGTCTTTACAGATAGTGAATAAAGAGAATTAGGGATGGGCGAGAAAACCCTCGACATTTGGATTCTCATTCCCTTCCGGTGATGATGGTGACTCTTGCACCGAACCCTCCCCCCTTGGTGGGGGAGGGGGAATCATCGTCTCATGGGAGAGCGAGATCCATCAGGCCTTTCACCAACCCGGATTTCCTTCCTCCATTTAAAAAAATTTCTATTAACCATAAAGTGCCAGATATAGTTGATAGACTAGCGAATCTACCTCTTACATTATCTGAGTTTACAAAATCCTCGGATTTTCTGAATCTTACCTTGGTGGCACGGTTCAAGTAATGAAGGACTTCAGTTGACGATTTCGACCGATTTTTCTTCAGTTCTTGGAATATTCAGGAACGAGCGGTGGTGGGGTTGCTGGACAGTAATCAAATTTTGATTAGGTTTGAAATGGAGGAAGATTTTGTTGGTTGGAGTGGATACTCAAGAGGGGGGTGAATTGATTTCCAATTAAAATTTTCTGTTAAAAACAATGTTTATTAAAATCCCCCTATTTCAAAAAAGAGATTAAACTGTAGTGAATTTATACAGATTATAAAGGTTCAATTAGTTTCTCAAAGATTGATTAGTTCTCAGTTAACTTAATCATATGATTAAATTAACTTTTGAAACTAACTTACTGGTTTATAATAAATATAAACACTTGCGAGTTTAACTATCAAAGTAGCTTTGAAGACAAATTATATTTCAAAGTAATAGCAGCGGAATATGAAATAAATATGTAGTATGGATATAGTATGTAGCTACAAACACAGAGAATTAACCAAGAGGTTCAGTCTCAAGCCGAGACTTAGTCCACTCAAAAGTTTATATAAAAATGATCCACACCCTGGATCGGGGTTAACAACAGTGAACACACTGTCCAGGTCACAAGACCTCTACCACAGTTCTGCGTGGGGAAACAAACAACAGCTTGGAGCTGTCCTGGTCTCACACGACCTCTACCACTATCCACAGTGGGAAATGAAGTGAAAAAAGGGTTTGCTGAGGATTTACAAATCCTCCAGTGAAAGTACAGTAGTCAGTGTGTGTGTTTAATACAGCAGATAACACACACTGCTCAAGATGTAAAACAAATGTATCACAGAGCAGAGATGTAGAGTTTAGAAATGGCTCTAGTGATTTCAGTGTAGCTCTGGACTCTTTTGTATTTGGTCAGAATTTATTCTGACTCCTCTTCTCATTTTTGTTTGAGAAGAAGAGTGTCGTATGCTTCAGGTTCAAAGGCAGTGAGATGTAGTCGATGAAGTTCTTCAATGTTCTTTTGTATGCACAGAACTCTTCTTGAGTCGGCTTGATTGTGTATGAGGTTCTGTCTTGCTTGGTTCTTCCTCTTCTTTCTTTCCTCTATATTCTTCTTGTGTTCTTTCGTCCACTCACTTGCTTATTTAGTAGAGTCTTCTTGTATTTATGTCACGTGCTTCGGAAGACAGAAAAAGTTTCCTTTCCGCAGGTACGAGGTACGGTTTCCTGGCATCCGACAACATTTATTAATTAATTGACAGAGCATTAAAATATACCTAATATGATCGTTGGTTAGATTAAATAAAGATAAAGATAAAGAAATTCAAACAGTTGTTTATGACTATTGAAGAATCAAGTGATCGATAGGTCATCAGCATTAGTGAGTAATGATCGGTGACTCAGATAGATCAGCATCGGTGAGTCATTTGCATCGGTGAGTCATTTTTCATTGGTGAGTCAGTTTGATCAGCATCGGTGAGTCATTTGCATCGGTGAGTCATTTTGATCAGCATCGGTCTGTCATTTGATCGGTGAGTCATTTTGCATCGATGAGTCAGTTGCATCGGTGAGTCATTTTGATCAGCATCGGTCTGTCATTTTGATCAGCATCGGTCTGTCATCTGATCGGTGAGTCATTTTGCATCGGTGAGTCAGTTTGATCAGCATCGGTGAGTCATTTGCATCAGTGAGTCATTTTGATCAGCATCGGTCTGTCATCTGATCGGTGAGTCAGATTGATATCGGATCGGTGCGACCGTTGTCCTTTGATATTGGATCGGTGCTTCCGATGTCTGT